>CM077162.1:110477456-111077456 GCA_039583875.1 Platanthera guangdongensis
ATACATTACATATCATCGCATAAGCACGCGTGCTAAGTTAAGGTTTACATGATGACACATGTACACACATGATTTTAAATAAGAACAAAGAACCATGCATTCATGTCATGGGAACAAGAGTTAATAGGATGAGAGGATATCATCCTAAGTAGGACATATCATCATTATAAAATCGCAGAGCAAGTTGCATCATAAGCATGTGTCTTTTAAGTATGGTCTGAACTAGTCGTGTGGCTTTGTTGTAAGCTAGGATTTTTATGAGTTGCCCGTTTACTTTTTTAGAAATGCCGCCAAAGCGCCCTGCGACGAGGTCGACTCCCCAGTCGGAGGGTGAGTTATCAGGTGCACAAAGTGATACGATTATCGAGAGTCTGCGTCAGAGCAACGAGGCTCTGTCAAGGCAAGTGGTTGCAATGCAATCGCAAATTCAATCTTTGTTGTCTGCCGCTCCCGCGCAGCAACCTTTACTACAAGTGCATGCGCTGGTCCAAGCCATGCCCGATACCCCTGTTCCTCTGGTTCCCCCGATGGCGATACCACCAGAAATGAATTTCATATCGCACTTCCAACAGTTGGGACCTCCCACCTACGACAAGAGTGCTGGCTTTATGATTTTAGATGATTAGATCATCTCCATCTAGGAGATGTTTTCATATTCCGGAATTTTAGAAGCCCAGAAGGTGATGATTGCAGCCTATCAGTTAAAAGGCCTGGCAAAGAGTTGGTGGATTCGGGAAAGAGAGGGACTTAAGGAAGGATGTTCTTGGGAATCTTTTAAGAAGATGCTGCTGAAGAAGTTCCTACCCTCAGTCGAGCAGGACCGCCTGACGAATAACTTCCCGCATTTGAAGTAGAGACAGCTCACCGTGAGCAAGTACGAGATCGAGTTTAGCAAACTGAGTAGGTTTGCTCCTGATTTGGTAGCCTCTGAGGAGGGTAGAGTGAAACGTTTCTTGGGAGGATTAAGAAGGGAGGTCCAGCAGTTGGCATGGGCTTACTGGGCTGAAAGTTATGCTGAAGCAGTGGAAGCCGCTTTGAAAGTGGAGGCAATTGAGAACGCCAAAAACCGCAGTGCTGCGGCGAGGAATGAGAAAAGGAAAGGCGTTGAGTATGGTAGCTCCAGGGCATCTGGCCCTTCTTCGAAGAAGAAAAGTAAGGAAGTGTGTAGCTTATGTGGCCATCCTAGCCACCCCTACGAAAGGTGTTTCAAGAGGACTGCAACCCTGAAGCGGCAGCAGGTGCACGCCATCCAAGGTGCACCCAATGGAGAGCTTGTGTGCCTGTTCTGTGCAAGGAAGGGTCATGATGTGACTCGCTGCTAGATGAAAGAAAGGGTTTGCTTCTTGTATGGGCAGAAGGGACACCAGAAGTCTTCGTGCCCCCAGGCTCAGTCCCCACTGCAGCCTGCCCCACTGCGAGCTATGTCGCCGCCACCAAACCTGGATAAAGGGAAAGGAAAGCTGAACGTGAGGACCAACAAGGAAGCTTAAACCTCTACGCAAGTGATATCAAGTTAGCCTCAGTTTAATTTATCCTTATTATTTATCGTTGTTGCCCTAGTTATCGTTCGTTTAGTTATGTATGCTAAGGTTTTAGGGGAGTTTAAGGTGCGGAATAGGTGGGCGCGCGTTCTTTTCGATTCGGGTGCCACCCATTCCTTTGTGGCCCGAAGATTTGTTAATAAACATCGCCTGGGTGTGGACCAATTAGGAAACTCCTTCAATGTCAAGCTCCCTTCCGGTGATTCGGTGATATCTAATCAAGGAGTTCTGAGATGCCCTATTTATCTTGGCAATTTTCTGGCCTTTGCGGATCTGATGATTTTAGATCTGGCTGATTTTGATGTGATTTTGGGCATGGATTGGCTTTCCAAGTATGATGTAGTCATTCAGTGCAAGGCTAAGCGATTGGATTTCTGGATGGACGACGGTCAACCTATGAGCGTCTATGGATTTCAAGACAGAGTTTTCCCTGTCATTTCTGCGGTACGTGCTTGTCGTGCTATAGAGTCTAGTTGCGAGGCATTTTTAGTTTCTATTTCTACTCTGGAAACAGCTTTTGTTACACCACGTCTTGAGGACGTCTTGGTGGTGTGAGAGTTTCCAGATGTATTTCCTGATAGTCTTCCAGGACTTCCTCCTGAAAGGGAGATAGAGTTTGTGATAGACCTCGAGCCAGGTACTCATCCTATTGCCAAAGCATCGTATCGTATGGCTCCGCGTGAGTTGGATGAGTTGCGCACTCAGCTCGATGAGTTGCTGAGGTGTGGTTTTATGAGACCAAGTTCTTCTCCGTGTGGTGCTCCGGTTTTGTTCGTAAAGAAGAAGGATGGATCGATGTGGCTTTGCATTGATTATAAGGAATTGAACAAGGTAACCATTAAGAATAGATATCCCCTGCCAAAGATTGATGATCTGTTCGACCAATTGCGTGGTAGCTCGGTATTTTCAAAGATCGATCTTCGCTCAGGCTACCACTAGTTGAGGATTCGTGAGGCAGATATTCCCAAAACAGCTTTCCGTTCATGGCATGGACATTATGAGTTTTTGGTGATGTCTTTTTTTTGCACCCTCTGCATTCATGGATTTGATGAATCGGGTGTTTAAGGATTTGTTGGACCGATTTGTTATTGTGTTCATAGATGATGTCTTGGTGTATTCCCGCAATGTTGAGGAGCATACTCAGCATTTGCATATGGTTTTGTCGACCCTGAGGGAGCATAGGCTATATGCGAAGTCGAGTAAGTGTGAGTTCTGGTTACCTTCAGGTGTCCTTTCTGGGTCATGTGGTAAGCAAGGACGGTATTTCTGTAGACTCGACCAAGATTTTTGCTATGATGGTATGGGAGAGACCTTCTACACCTAAGGAGATTAGGAGTTTCTTAGGCCTGTCTGGCTATTATAGAAGATTCGTGTAAGGGTTTTCGGTGTTGTCTGCTCCTCTAACTAGACTTACTCAGAAGAATACTGTATTCATTTGGAGTGATGAGTGTGAAGAGGCTTTTCAGGAACTAAAGAAGAGATTATGTACATCTCCGATTTTAACCTTACCTACAGAAGGAGTTGAGTATGCTGTGTATGTTGATGCATCGCACATCGGACTTGGTTATGTTTTAATGCAAGATGATAAGGTGATCGCGTATGGATCGAGGCAACTAAAGACACATGAGAGAAACTATCCTATGCACGATTTGCAGTTTGCTGCTGTAATTTATGCGCTGAAACTTTGGCGACACTAATTGTATGGAGCGTTGTGCAAGATCTATATGGACCATAAGAGTTTGAAGTACGTGTTCACTCAGAAGGAACTAAATCTATGCCAAGTGTCGGTGGTTAGAATATGTTGCTGATTATGAAGTGGAAATTCTTTATCATCCAGGAAAGGCCAATGTAGTAGCCGAAGCTTTGAGTAGAAAGACTGCTAAAATTTTTAATCTGTCGGTACAGTCCTTGGTAGAAGAATTTTTGTTGATGGATATTGAAGTTGGGAGTCATACTGCGCCTACTAGTTTGGAAGCGGAAGAACCCTCTTGGATTTACATTACTCGAGCACATCAGAAGGATGATCCTGATTTGTTGCACCTCAGAAATAGAACCATAAAGGGAGCACTACTGGATTTCTCCTTGGATGAGTTGGATACCTTGAGGTATCGGGGTAGATTATGCGTCCCCGCCTTTGGAGACATTCGAGCTAAGATCTGTGCTGAAGCTCATGGTTCCAGTGTAGCCTACCACCCTGGTTCCACTAAGATGTATAAAGATCTCAAGCAAATTGTTTGGTGGTCAGGGATAAAGAGTGATATCGCGAAGTTTATATTAGAATGTTATACGTGTTAGCGTGTTAAGGCTGATCATAGAAGGCCTGGTGGTAAGTTGACACCGCTTGATATTCCAAGTTGGAAATGGGAGAGTATTTCAATGGATTTCATCACCGGTATACGAAAATCTCCCTGTGGGCACGACTCTATTTGGGTGATAGTCGAGAGATTGACAAAGTGTGCTCACTTTGTTCCGTTTAAGATTGGGTGTTCGATGAAGAAGATAGCTGAGCTATATCTTGAAGAGGTCATCAGGTTGCATGGATTGTCGGTAAGCATTGTATCAGATCAGGACTCTAGATTTACGTCTCGATTTTGGAAGAGTTTACAAGAGGGGTTGGGTACCGATTTAAGGTATTCCACCACCTATCATCCGCAGACGAATGGTCAAATGAAAAGAGTAAATCAGATAGTAGAAGATATGATCAGGTGTTATATTTTGGATCATGGTGGTGCTTGGGATGAGCGTCTCAGACTCATGGAGTTTTCTTACAATAATAGTTATCAAGAGAGTCTGCAGATGGCCCCGTTTGAGGCATTATATGGGAGGCGATGTAGAACTCCTTTGTTTTGGGCTGAAGTCGGTGAGAAACCTTTGTTAGGTCCAGAAGCCCTTGAGGAGATGGATTGTGCCGTGACTCATATTCGAGACAAGCTCCGTGTGGCTCAAGAGCGCTATGAGAAGTATGCCAATCAACGAAGAGTCACTCTAGAGTTCGCCATTGGAGACTTCATTTTTCTGAAGGTTTCTCCGATGTCTGGCGTTAAAAGGTTTGGAAGGAATCACAAGTTAGACCCCCAGTACGTGGGACCTTTCCAGATTCTTGAGCGCATAGAAGTGTCAGCTTATAGGCTGGATTTGCCTGCGACCTTCCCTAGTGTCCATGATGTGTTCCATGTGAGCCAGTTGCGGAAGTGTGTTCTTAATGATCATCTAGTCCTCGAGTCGATGCCCCAGATTCAGCCCAACCTTACGTATGTGGAAGAACCTATTCGTATTCTAGATTCTCAAGAGCATGTGTTGCGAAGAAAGATCATCCCTATGGTCAAGATTCTTTGGAGAAATTAAGACGTCGAGAGCTCGACGTGGGAATTGGAATCGGCGATGAGGGAATCTCACCCGCACCTCTTCTCTTAGTTTCGGGTATGTCGTTATGTTTTCAGTTATGTTTGATTTTATCGTTTTAATTTTGTTTTGGGAGTTGTGTTAAGTTTCGGGACGAAACTTTTTTTTAGGGGGAGTGACTATAACATCCCCGATTTTTCGATGATTTTATTTGATTGGGCGACGTCAGATTTATGATGTCATGACGTTACTTTTAACGTCGAGTGGACGACGCAATATCGTTAAGGCATTTTCGCATCTGTGCGGTCGAGTTGGCCGAATTCTTATGGTATTATGAAATTTTTGTGCTTGGAATTTAAGTTAAGCAATTTTGAACTTGCTCGTCCAGTTTCGTCGAAACCCGAGCATTTTTGGAAGTCTCGGCGCGCGATCGAAGTTTTGGATTTCTTTATGTTTGTCGTATACTTTGAAGATTAATATCTCGGGAATGGCTCGTCGGATTTTGGTTTTGACTTCGTCGTTGTGTTCGTAGCGTCAGTATTCGCCTACGGTGCGAATTTTGTTTGATTCGGCGCGCGTTCGGGCCTCCGTTTTGATCTCATAGTTTTCTTATACAAAATATATAAAATATGAATATTTTAATATTAAAGTATTATTCAAAAATGAAAAACACTATTCATTCGTATAGTTTAATTTCTTTGGATATATCTGTAAAGATTTTTACTATTCTACAAATTTTAAATTCTTCTCTCGAGTGCTTATTCATATTCTCGAGTGATTCCTTTCAGATACTCGAGTGGTCATGGTTGTTTTACTCGAGTACTGTTCTATTCTCTCGAGTACTGCCTTTTGTGTACTCGGGTTCTGATATCTTGTATACTCGAGTGCCTGTTTATTACTCGTGTGATTTTTTTTAATTACTCGAGTAATCCTTTTTCAACTACTCGAGTGCTGTCTTAAGCCTACACGAGTGATCCTTCCTTTTTACTCGAGTGATTACTTACCTACTCGAGTGATTATTTTTCCTACACGAGTGAATTTTCAAGTCCTACTCGAGTAGTTTTGAACTACTCGAGTAGTCATTCTGAACTACTTGAGTAGCCTTTCTGAACTACTCGAGTAGTCATTTGAACTACTCGAGTAGCCTTTCTGAACTACTCGAGTAGTCATTTGAACTACTCGAGTAGCCTTTCTGAACTACTTGAGTAGTCATTTTGAACTACTCGATTAGCTGTTTTCAACCTCTCGAGTACCCTGTAAGCTTGTTCTCGTGTAGTCCGTTGCAGTTTGCGTTCGGGAGCCTTTTGAGCATCAAAACGACGTCGTATGGAAAAACGGTTAACACAAAATTTGTTCTTCTCGACGAGATCTACAACATTCATGTTAGGCATTTTTCAATTTGAAGTCATCATAAATCTTTATTTTCATCATCCACGCACCCACGCGTATATTGTTTGTTTTTGGACAGAATGTTTTATAAGTATATATATTTATATATCTTTATATATATATTTATAATATAGAAAGCTTCATCTTCTTCATCTTCTCCGATTCTTTTCTCCCGAACCAGAGCGGCGTGAGCGTGAGAGAGAAAATATTCCGTGAACCTTCCGGTGGCCGCTGGCGGTGCTCCGGTGCTCGAAATCTTCAACCGAGTATAGATCTGGAAAGCTCTCGCCGAGAGCTACGCCCTCGTGGTAATTTCTTCCATGTTTCTTGAGATTTCTCGTTAGAGTTTTTCGGCCCTAACCTCAATTTCGACCATTTTTGTCTAGATTTCAACTCCTCTCGCAACTTTTTGCCTCGATCTACGACGTGTAGTGATTCAGAGGACTTTTCCAGTAAAAAAACAAGGCAAGTGGTGGTTTCCCCTCATTTCTCTTTGTCCGATTTGATGGTAACGACTATACTTTCATGTTCCTTAAAATTTTCTACGTTTATTCTTCCAAATTATTGTTATGATTAATCGTTTCAACGATCACATGATGTTGTAAGGTTTTGTCATGGAAAACCCGATCTTGTCTGGTTATGTTTAATAGTTCCTGATGTGTCTTAATGCTGACTATAAATGCCTTAGCTTTCATTATTAAACATGTTAGAGTTTGTCTAGGATTGTAAATTGCTCTTAGAGGTTAATCAACCGCATCTTGAGTCTGGTAATGTCAAGTAGAATCCGTCGAGCCAAATCTCGAGATATTTGTGTTGTGGTTTCTTTGGGTTTCTTGATTGCAGGAGTTAGTGGACGATTCCACCTCTGCAGTGGTTGTTTCCTTCATTAGTGCCATGTGTAAGTCTACCCGGCTTTTGGGTGTCTGCGGTGTATGGTGGAGAGTATGAGACTCCCACGCAGTTAGACGGATTTTATATTTGTGTTTTTGGGTGGTGTGTCCAAGAGTGACCACCTCGCCCGTGTTTTTGGGTGGTGTGTCCACGAGTGACCACCTCACCTATGCTTTTTTGTGGGGGTAGAGTCGACCACAGGTGCCTAATAAAGGTTTTGTATTTCTTCCTTGTGAATTATTCATGTTGTCACCTTATGGCCTCGCGCGTCTGGTGATTTCCTGTTGTACGTGACGATTCACGTAAGTACTCTTTTCCAGTTGATGCTTGTTTTCTTTTTGTACCTTACTTCAATTGCTTTTGGTCTTGGGTTGGTACCCCTGTTGACCTTTGTTTATTTTAGCTTATTATTTTTCTGCCACCATTTGTTCTTTCTTGCTGCGGTGTTCTGTCTTTGGAATGCCTCAGGTTTAGAGCAGTAGCGGATAGCAGAGCTAATTTTGGAATTTCGGGGCGGCAGTGTTGGCCGTGGCTGTTACCTCGTCTCAGCGAGGTAGTTTGTTGTTTATTAGTTACTGGTTCTAACATACTTTTCTGTTAGTGGGTTCGTGTCAGTTTATTGGCACCCATAGAATTGTTATTCTTTTAGATATTTGCTAGCTGCTTATTTCTCTATATGTGGATGTGTACTACTTGCTCTTTGTGAAGATTTATGCTAGGAATGCATGTTAGGTATTTTCAACGATAAAATCTATTACTATTACTTCATGCATTGCGTAATTTGAAACTCTAACTTATTATATATAGCGACCGTAAAAGCTATCTGTTGAAACCGATTCCTCGATTTCCTATGGAGTTCGACCCTTGGGGAAAGGGGTGATCTCGCGCCTACTTCGCCCCTGCAAGCAAAACAACAGAGAAGACAAGGTAAGACCGACCCAAGGGCTCGGCGGGGGAGGTCCCACCACAAACCCGGAAGATCTCAGAGCGCTTCCCCTCCTTAGCCAGAAGCCGAGCTAAGGTACCCTCAGAAAGCACTTAAAGATTGGAGCAGGAGAGCACAGGAAAAAACCTCTTATAGTTTTTAAAATCTGGACTGCCAATAACCAAAAGAACTGACCTGAAATTACCAGAAAGCCCTTGGTTGGGTCTGCCAACAGCCAAACTCCGCTGTTTTGAATGGCTATGGGCAGACCAGCGGGGGCAAAACAGTAAAAAGTACCTCATACATCCAGGCGAGTTGGGGAGCTCTGACCACCTCGGCATGTTCTGCTCGCCTACTGCTGCCGAGCTCCACTATGAGGACGCGAGTTGTGGCTCGCTCGGCGGATGCCGAGCTCGGGCTCGACCCCTCTACTGCCGAGCTCGCCTATTGTCCTCAGCCCGATCTGCCTAGTCCCTGGTGACCTTGCTCGCTGGACACGGGGTTGTACACAATCCCCGTTCTTTTTGAGCTTGTCAAAGCTCGGAAAGAAACATCCAATCCCCAAGTATGCAGCGAGCGCGGGTTGGCGAGTTGGAGGGAATCTTCGGGTGGGGTCCACCTGTGGCTATATATATGTGCACCTGCCCTCCTGCCTGACTCTTGCCATTCCCTTTGCTCCAACCCTGCCAAGATGCCTCTTCCCAAGGAGATCCAAGAGCGCATAGATCGAGCTCGCCAAGCCTCTGCAGCTCGCGTGGCCGTCTTGACGGCGGTCAATGCCAAAGCTCCTCAAGTTGATTCTGCCGAGCCCGGCTCCAAGAGGTCAAAGCCATTCCCTCAGGAGGCTGAGCCCATTTACAATGACCTGAGGGCCACCCTGGCTCGCGAGACAGGCTCTTCCACCCGAACTATTCTTGAGAAGGATAGAGAGGTTGTCGTAGTCGGCGACGACCCATACGGTCAACCAGATGGCGGGGGCGTCGCGCCGCGAGAAACCGCACCGCGAGATGAGACGACCCTCGCGGACTCACAGTTCACGACACCAGACAACTGTCCCCGGGACCCGCCTCTTCTCTTTGGGATCCTGCCTGTGAGCTCGCAGAGGCCGAACTCGCCAGTGCGCGCCTCCCCTCCTCGCCAAACTGACGTGGCCGCGGGGGCGGGTCAAGGGACCATCCCCACCCCGGGATTCGAGCTCATCTCGCTGGGGGCTCGCGGCCCAGGTCGCGGGAAGGATCTGAGGTTCATCCCTCCCCACATCTCCCTTGAGCTGCCGAGCTTGTCTGGTCAGTCTTGCTTGACTTCTTTCCTCATGAGTTTTTTCTGCCTCTCTTCTTGCTGACACTTGTCTTCACAGCTCTTCCCAGTCAATCCGCTGTCGAGGAATCCTCGCGGGCAGCCCAATAATCTCCCCTCCCTTCCCCAATCTCGATGGACTCTTACCTGGGTCCTGAGGTAGATCAAGGCGAGCTGACGAGGAGGGAGGTCAAGCTCCTCAAGAAGCTGGTGTGCGGGCTGCGCGAGGTGCAGGGGGTCAACGAGACGCTATAGCGCGACTACGCGCGTCTCACCGACGAGGTACGCAGCGGCCGGGATGGCGAGCTGATGTCCCCCTCCCGGCTCCTGGACGAGATAGATGACGGCGTCTCGGTTGCGCAGAGGAATTCCGGAAGGATCCGCGAGATACTCCGCGCGCGGCAGTCTGGGGGCGGGGGTCGCGAGGCCGGGGTAGGTAAGTGAGCGGCTCCTTTGCCGAGCCGACCGGTACTCGCATCCTGATGCCCTCCCTGCTTGCGCGCCCCACTTTTTAATTCCTGAACTTCATTTCTGTAATAAATAGCTTTTAGAATATTCTTGATCATGCTACTCAAATAAAATGCTGCAATGTTTGACTTAGCCTTGGTTGGGATGCGCCGGAATTCGGCGATCTGGGGTGTCGAGCTGGGGTATCGAGCTGGGGTGGCGAGCTGGGGCGGCGAGCTGCGTTGATTGGACAGCCTGCCCCAAATATTTTTTCCTATAAATAGCCCCCCCTCACCTACCCCGTACTGTGCTTTTTTTGCTTTGCTTCCCTCTCTCTGTGCTTTTCCGTTTCCTGCTCGCGCTCTACCTCTTCCTCCGCGAACATGGGCAAGACGAACCCAGATGCCGACGGCCGCTCCAAGTGCGCGCTGCACTTCACAGACTATTGCTTCTTCGATGGGCACACCAGCGAGGAGGAGCTCGTGGAATTCAAGGCCGCGTATGTGCCGCCAGGTTTCGAGGCGCGCAGGCCAGGGGAGGGGGAAGCTATCAACACATTCTACAAGGACGAGCTCGCTTTCCCCATATCTCATTTTGAGGTGGGGTTGTGCCTCCCCCTCTGCCCGGAGATCCGCCAAATCTTGAAATACTATGGCGCGGTACCCGCCCAGCTGAACTCCAACGCCGTCGCGATGATGGTGGCGTTCGCGAGTTACCTCCGGCGGGAGAGGATCGTGTTCAGGAAGCTCTTCTCCTACAAGGCGATGCCGTACGGGGTCGCCTACTTTGGTGGCTCGCTGATCAAAGTTCGCGAGATCGCGAACAAGCACCATACCTGGATGACCAAGATCGCCGTCATCAAGGGCAATCTCGGCAACATCCCCTACTCACCTCAGCAGAAGGGCGAGGAGGTGTACCGCCCGCCAGCCGTGTCCGACAATGACGCCGAGCTCCACAAGTACTTCCTCCATAAAGACTTCGAGGTCGCCTTCCTACGGAGGGGCCTCGACGCGCTCCCTCCTGTTCTGCCCACCGAAGGTATGCTTCTCTCCCCATCTTGCCGAGTTCGCCTGACCGCCGAGCTCTCCATATCATTGCTGAATTCCAAACTTTTTCAAAGTATTTTCCTGTAGGGGAGCAAATAATCGCCGTGAACCCGCCCTTTGCGGATCCGGGGCTTCATACCGACCCTCTTGCTCGCGAGAAGGCGGCGGCGGCGGCCTGCCGAGATGAGGCGGCCCTCTCGCAACCCTCTTCCAGCAAGAGGCGACCTGAGGACGCGGGATCGAACCCGCCACTCTGCCAGCGACAATTAAAGAAGATGCGGAGAGCCCTGCTGGCTCCGCGGGGGCAACAACAACAACAACCCAGCCCCAAATACATCAGCTCGTCGGAGACCCCTCCCGACGCGTCGCCGGAGAGCCCGCTGAAGGAGACAACCAGCAAGGGCCGAAAAGGTGGCGAGGGCCCCTCTTCCACGACGGCGATCTCCCCTCCTCCATCAGTGAAGAGGGCCGCCCACGAGCGCGCGCTGCCGAAGCAACACCCCCTCTTCAACTTCGGCGGGCGGTGGAAGGACTCGGCGGGCGAGCGCATGATGCAGTGGGACGAGCTCGCTCATCGAGTCTCCGTCTCCACACTGCACCCCTCCTGGCATGACCGCGATCCCGCCACCGGTCACGCCTACGCCCTCGGCTTCGGCCTATATGGCTGGGAGGATTCCGAGGCCTACAAAAAGATGACCCTCCGGCAGCTCGGCCATGAGGGCCTGCAGTCCCACCTGCGGACCATGGAGCTGCATCACATGCTGACACGTCGCAGCTTCGCCCTCAGCCACCAACTCGAAAAGGCTGAGCAGGCTCTCGACATCGCCAAGGATAAGGTCACCGACCAGGCGAGGCAGCTCGGCATAGCGGAGGGTCTACTCGCCCAAGCCGCCGGTGGGCTAGTAAGTGTCAAGCACTACTCTTCTCTTTTACTTAGAACATTTTGCGCTGACGCCAGACTGAATTCTCTTTACCAGGATGCCAAGGCTGCAGAGGAGCTTCAGGCTCGCAATGCCGAGCAGGAGGAGGAGATCGGCCAGCTGCGCTCACGCATCGCCGAGCTGGAGGGCGCGAACACGAAGCTGAAGGGGGAGAATCAACACCTCCTCAGCGAGGTCCGTCACCAGGAGGAGATCTTCTTCCTGCCTCACGATATCGACCCTACCCTCCCCTACAAGAGCCCGCGGATCTTTGGCGAGGCCGACCTCGCCGAGAGATTGCGGATCAACTCCATCCAAGCCACCAAGTGCACCCTCTAAATGATGAAGGACTCAAGGGTGCTGGTGGAGGGATGCGAGGGGATCTCGGCCCGGGACCTGATGCCGAGCATGTTCCCGGCAACGCCGCCCAGCGAGAAGGAGGACAACTTGGACGCGATGTTCGGGAAAAGCTTCCATGATCCTTCAGGTGACGGCTAGTATCAGTCCGGCGGACGGGGCGAGGCCTGAGGATAACCTGTACTTTTTTCCTTTTTCCTTTTCTGTTCACTCGCCGAGGCGAGCCCCCGGTAATTACTTTTTGTAAGCAATTAATGAAAGAGTTTTTGATCATACCCGTGCCACTTACTTTTTTCCTTTTTCTTTACTTTGTTTGTTACGCTCTGAATATATGCAAGTGCTTGCCCACGCGACTTCGCCGAGATAGGTTCCGCGAGTAGAGTATTTATTAGAGCGCGCCTGCGAGTGGATGCGTTTTGAGTGTTCGCCAAGCCCCAAGCGATTCGGGGGTGGATTGCTCTCTACCCTTGTCACGCCATCATAACTCACACGCGAGCCATCCAGGTTGAGCCCGAGAAAGAAGAGAAAATTTTCTAAGTCAAGCAGGCTAAGGGGTGAGGTGCCCCGGCTTGGCTCGCCTTCCTTTGGCAAGGCCCGGGTTCGCCACCTACTCGCCAATGCCGAGCCGGGAATGACGAATCCGAACTCGCCCATGCAGAATCCTCTTGCTGATGCCGAACTGGATTAGCCGAGCCTGAGCTCGCCTCTACATAACCCCTTCCCCTTGCTTCCTGGCACTTTGACACTTCTTGATCTTTATCTGGCGATTTCGGGGCCGACACCATCGAGTGACTTTCGACCCTGTCAGCTAGGTGAGAGCCTGACAACGGGATCTGCTTGAGGCCAAGGATGACACCGAGTGACTTCCGGCCCTACCATCTAGGTGAGAGCCTGACAGCGGGATCTGCTCGGGGTCCAAACACATTCAATCAAGTGACTTTCGGCCCTGTCAGCTAGGTGAGAGCCTGACAGCGGGATCTGCTCGAGGCCAAGGATGACACCGAATGACTTTCGGCCCTTCCAGCTAGGTGAGAGCCTAGCAGCGGGATCTGCTCGGGGTCCAAACACATTCCATCGAGTGACTTCCGGCCCTGTCAGCTAGGTGACATCCTGACAGCGGGATCTGCTCGAGGCCAAGGATGACACCGAGTGACTTCCGGCCCTGCCAGCTAGGTGAGAGCCTGGCAGCGGGATCTGCTCGGGGTCCAAACGCATTCCATCGAGTGACTTCCGGCCATGTCAGCTAGGTGAGAGCCTGACAGCGGGATCTGCTCGAGGCCAAGGATGACACCGAGTGACTTCCGGCCCTGCCAGCTAGGTGAGAGCCTGGCAGCGGGATCTGCTCGGGGTCCAAACACATTCCATCGAGTGACTTCCGGCCCTGTTAGCTAGGTGAGAGCCTAACAACGGGATCTGCTCGAGGCCAAGGATGACACCGAGTGACTTCCAGCCCTGCCAGCTAGGTGAGAGCCTGGCAGCGGGATCTGCTCGGGGTCCAAACGCATTCCATTTCTCTATGCAGGCTAGCTATGACAATACTGGAGGGTTGAAGAAATTTATTATAATCAAAGTATCGCTTACATGTCTCAGGGGAAAAATCGTTTTAGGTCATCACCACTCCAGGTGAGACTCAAGGTCTCTCCCTCTATATTTTGGAGTCGATAGCCTCCTGACTTCAAAGCTTTCTTTACAATAAATAGTCCCTCCCAGCTGGGATTGAGCTTCCCTACGGATGCAGACCTCCCTGCTACATCCACCTTCTTCAGCACCAAGTCTCCTTCCACGAACTGCTTGACCCTGACATGTTTGTCAAAGTACTTGGCCATTCTTCTTTTCACCTCCTCCTGTCGGATAGCGGAAAGGTCTCTCAGCTCTTCCACCATGTCAAGGGAGAGCATCAGCTCCTCCTCGTTCTCCGCTTGCCACTCTTCTCGGCCTTCTTTGGTCGCAACGACTCGAGGTGTTTGGACTTCAAATTCCACGGGGAGCACTGCCTTGCACCCATGGGAGAGTTTGAAGGGGGTCTCTCCGGTAGCCGTGTTGGGGGTGTTTCTTAGGGCCCAAAGAACCGCGGGAAGCTGCTCCACCCAGCTCCCTTTCAAATTTTCCACCTTCTTCTTGAGGAGGTTGACGATGATCTTATTTGCGGCCTCCACCTGCCCGTTGCTCCTGGGGTGATGGACCGAGGCGAACCTGAGGTCGATTCCAAGCTGTTCCCAAAAGCTGGTGAATTCGGCGCTGGCAAACTGGGGCCCGTTGTCCGTGAAGATGGCCTGGGGCAGCCCATGACGGCAGATGATCTCCCCCCAAACAAAGTTCCTGATTACCTGAGAGGTCACCTTGGCTAGTGCCTTCACCTCCATCCACTTTGAGAAGTAGTCAATCATTACTAGGAGGAACCTTCTCTGACCACTGGCTTGGGGGAATGGTCCAACCAAATCCATCCCCCAAGTTGCGAAGGGGCCAGGGGGTCGTGATACTTCTGAGTCGCTGGGCCGGCTGTAGCTGGAGGGGGGCAAACAGCTGGCACTTATGACATCTTCTTGCGAACTCCGCAGCGTCTCGGCCCAGGGTGGGCCAGAAATACCCTTGCTTGACTATCCTTACTTCCAGGGTCCGACTCCCGGAGTGACTCCCACATTACCCGGAGTGGACTTCCTCCAAGATCATTTGCACTTCGCCCTCAGCCACGCAGCGAGCCAGCATCCCTGAGAGGGTCTTCTTGTACAGCTGCCCTTCCTGGAGGAGGTAATACGCTGACTTGTGCCTTAGCTTCTTCTTATCTGCCCCCTCCGGATACTCTCCCGTGGAGAGGAAAGCCGCAACTGGGTCCATCCACGAAGCTTGTTGATCAATTTCCATGAGCTCTGCCTCTTCGATGGAGGGGCGGAACAGGTCGGTGATGGTACCCCCCACCTGGGGACTGTGCTTTGCTAGCTGGTCGACTTGTTCATTCTCTTCCCTGGGCACGTGTCAGATGGAAATGGTTTGAAAAGTGCCTATGACCCCCTTCACTTTGGCCAAGTATGATCGCAGGGTGGGTTCCTTTGCCTCGAACTCCCCGTTGATCTGGGAAGCTACCACCATGGAGTCAGTAAGGACCTCCATGTCCGACACCCCCAGCACCCTGGCTAGGCGTAGCCCTGCTATCACGGCCTCATATTCGGCCTGGTTGTTTGTAATGGGAAAGTGTACCACCACCGTCTGCTCAATTCGAGTCCCCTGAGGGCTTTCCAGGATCACCCCCACACTAAGGGAATGCCTCCCTGAGGCGCCATCCACCCTCACCTTCCAAGGACTCGGGCGGGTGAGTTCTTCCTCCACCACTTCAACCACGTAGTCGGCCAAGAAGTTTGCCATCGCTTGAGCTTTGATCGAGAGCCGCGGAACGAAGGAGACATCGAACTCGCTCAGTTCCACCGACCACTTAGCCAGCCTGCCTGAATGCTCCACCCCCTCAAAGATGTTGTGGGGAGGATGGTCGGTCACCACTCGGATTGAGTGTGCCTGGAAGTAAGGTCGCAGCCTCCGGGCCGAGATGATCAGGGCAAAGGCTAGCTTCTCCAAAATCGGATATCGGAGCTCAGCCTTCCTCAGGACCCGGCTCGCGTAATAAATAGGGAGCTGCCTCTTCCCCTCTTCACGAACTAAGATGGAGCTCAAGGCCTCTGCCCCGACTCCGAGATATAAGAATAGGTCCTCCCCCTCCTTCGGTCCTTGGGGCAGCGGAGCCTGTGTCAACTGCACCTTGAGGGCCTGGAACGCCTCCTCGCACTCCTTGGTCCATTCAAACCTCTGACCACCCCTCAGCATTTTGAAGAAGGGGGAGCACTTCTCCCCTGCCAGAGAAAGGAAACGACTCAGCCCTGCTAGCTTCCCCGTCAGCCGTTGGACCTCCTTAGCATTCCGCGGGGACCCCAGCTCCAAGATAGCCCTGACCTTATCTCGGTTCGGCTTGACCCCCGCGGGGGTGAGGAGGTGCCCCAAGAACTTTCCCCTGCTGGCCCCAAAGACACATTTTAGGGGATTCAATCGCATCTTGTATTTGAGCAGGGTGGCGAAGGTCTCCTCCAGGTCCCGGAGGTGGGAGTCCAAATCCCGACTTTTGATCATGAGGTCGTCTACATACACCTCCGAATTCCTCCGCCTCTGCTCCTTGAAGACCCTATCCATCATTTTCTGGTAGGTTGCCCAGCATTCTTCAGCCCGAAGGGCATCATCTTATAGCAGTAGCATCCATCCCCTGTGATGAACAAGACATCCTTGATGTCTGGGGGTGCATCCTGATTTGATGATAACCTGAAAAAGCATCTAAAAAACTCATTACAGAAAAACTGACGGCTGAGTCAACCAGCGCGTCGATCCGAGGCAAAGGATAACAGTCCTTAGGACAAGCTTTATTAAGTAAGGAAACATGACCACGTTGGAGACCCAGCCGGGGTATTGAATCTCAGACACGAACCCGGCCTTGAGGAGTTTCGCCACCTCCTCCCTAATGGGCTCCGCCAGCTTGTCCGCAGTGGACCTCTTCTTCTACTGAACGGGGAGTGTTCCCGGGCCCAGGTTGAGGCGGTGGAAAGCCACATCCACGTCAACCCCAGGCATCTCCGCGGCATTCTAAGCGAAGATGTCCACGTTCTTCTGGATGCACTCCAGCATCCTGCCTCGGTCCTCCGGGGTCAGCCCCCCGCTGACGCGGATCTTCTCCATCCTGCCTCCCCGGGTGAGCACCTCCAGCTCCACCTCTTCCTCTGCAGCCTCCAGCATGGACTGCTCCCCCCATCCTTCAGCATCCCCTTCCTCCGGAACGGGGACCTCTACCTCTATCTCTTCTCCCACGGCCCTCACTTCGGCCACCTCCTCCAGATCTCCTCCTGACGCCTCCTCCTCTGCGCAGTTCCTCATTTCCAGCTCCTCCTCTCCTGCTTCTTGCCCTGCCTCCTCCATCCTTTGCCCCATCTCTTAGGCTCCCTCCATCCAATAGATGGTGTTCACCGCAGTGACGTAGCACTCCCGCGCCATCTTGGGGTCCCCTCTGACCCTTGACCTGAATCCCCTCGGTGTTGAACTTTAAGAACTGATGGAAAGACGAGGGGACGCAGCAGAAGGAGCTGATAAGGGGCCTCTCGAAGATGGCGCTGTAGCTGCTGGGGGCGTCCACAATGACGAACCTTCAGTTTCTGGACTGTCCCCCCAAGGTAACATGGAGGACAACTCCTCCCTCCACTTCCTTCCTTTCTCCTGAAAACCCGAACAAGGGTCCATCTGAGGCCAACACCCTCTTTGCCTCCACTTTCATTGCATCAAACGCCTTTTTGAAGACGACGTTGATGGAGCTCCTGTTGTCTATGAGGATCCGAGAGACAGTGAAATTCTCGATGGCTGTCTTGATGACCAGCGCATCGCAGAATGGGTCCTCGTGGTCTGGCATATCGCTCCTGGAGAAAGTGATCCTCTCCTCCGGGGTGGGGTTTGGGATGTGGAGGCGACGCTTCGCCGGTACATGGTGTGGAGGCTTGCCTTGCGGGAAGCCTCGATCCCTACTCACCCGTGGATCACTCTGATCCCCTCTCGGGCTCCAACATCCACCCGGTCTTCGCAACGATCCTCCTCCGCCCGAGGCAGGACCTCCTCAATCCTCACTTCTTGTCGACCCTGCTACTGCTGCTGCTGTTCCCTATTCCCTGTCATCTCGAGGAACTACGGGCAGGTGGCTGTGTCATGCCCCTCTTCCTGATGGAAGTCGTAATAGTTTAGCTCTACCCTGACCTTTCTTCTCCTCCTCCTCATAATCCCCCTCCTTGCTCCCAAGGCTATGGCCATGGCCTCGTCTTGATCGGGGAGCCGGGGCCTCTGGCCCTGCCTCCAGCCCGGAGGGTGGAACTGGTCTTGCCTCCCCTGGTAGTGACCCCTTCCGTAGTACCCTCTCTGTGGCTCCTGCCCTTACGACTCAGGTCTCCAGCCCAGTCGACGGTCGGGCTCCTGACGCCCCCACCTCGGCTGCTGCTGCCACTGGAGCTACCTTTGCTCCCTCTGCCTAGGCTCTCCTCTTCTCTCCTCCTGTCCTTTCCCTCCTCTTGACTCCTTCTCTTCCTCCGTGACCCACCTGGCCAGCTTCCTTGCAAATTCCGGGTTCGACGCTTCCCCGTCAACTTCTCTTGCCGCCCTCTCCATCAGCTCCTCATAGGAGAGGGGGGAACTCTCTTCAGCTCCATCCGGAAGAACCCCTACTGCTGGCCCAGGATAAAGGCCATCATCAAACTATGACCTGACATCTCCTGGACCTGAGTGACCTCCTCCTGAAATCGGTCCACATAGCTCCCCAACGTCTCGTCCACCCCCTGCTTGATGTGGAACAGGGACTCGGACTCCTTCTTCCTCTTCTTCGAGGTAGTGAACCTCAGCATAAACCCTCGGCGCAAGTCCTCAAAGCAGTAGATGGAGCTGGCCGGTAGCTGATGGAACCACACCCTTGCCTTCTCCCTGAGGGTGATAGCGAAGAGTCGACATTTGAACCCGTCCGACATTTGCCGAATGGAGACTACATCCTCAAACCATTGCACATGCTGGACCGGGTATCTCTTCCCGGTGTAGTAGGACATCTCGGGTTCCCTGAACCCATCTAGAACTGGAGCTGAGGAGACCAGCTCGATGAAAGGACTGCCTCCCGCCACTGGGCGAGCCGACGAGTCTCGCGAGCCCAGCTCGCCGAATCGGCCTCAACCTGCCGAGTCGGGGAAGAGCTCGCGCCCGGGGAGCTCGCACCCCCGGCTTTCCTCGGCCACCTCCTTCCCAACTCGCCTGCCGGGGCGTCCTCGCCCAAAGAGGGGGCGGCCACGATTTGGGCGGCCGGAGTCGAGCACTCGGCCCGCGTGCCGAGTGCGAACTTGACGAGGCTCAGTATCTCATTCCTGAAATCTTCCAACATCCCCACCGTTGCGAGAGGCGGGGGGGGGGGGGGGGGGTGGCGAGTTCGGCCTGTCAGATCCCTGTCCTCCTGCCATTGAACCCGCTGAAGCTTTTCTGCACTGACCACTCTCCACGCTCACCGCACCAAAATGTTGAAACCGATTCCTCAATTTCCTATGGAGTTCGACCCTTGGGGAAAGGGGTGATCTCGCACCTACTTCGCCCCTGCAAGCAAAATAACAGAGAAGACAAGGTAAGACCGACCCAAGGGCTCGGCGGGGGAGGTCCCACCACAAACCTGGAAGATCTCAGAGCGCTTCCCCTCCTTAGCCAGAAGCCAAGCTAAGGTGCCCTCAGAAAGCAATTAAAGATTGGAGCAGGAGAGCACAGGAAAAAACCTCCTTTCTGGGGTACCCCTTGGGTCCTATTTATAGTTTTTAAAATCTGGACTGCCAATAACCAAAAGAACTGACCTGAAATTACCAGAAATCCCTTGGTTGGGTCTGCCAACAGCCAAACTCCAATGTTTTGAAGGGCTATGGGCAGACCACCGGGGGCAAAACAGTAAAAAGTACCTCATACATCCAGGCGAGCTGGGGAGCTCTGACCACCTCGGCATGTTCTGCTCGCCTACTGCTGCCGAGCTCCACTGTGAGGACGCGAGTTGTGGCTCGCTCGCCGAATGCCGATCTCGGGGTCGCTGAACGTCGATCTCTGGTCGATGGATGTCGAGCTCGGGCTCGACCCCTCCATTGCCGAGCTCGCCTATTGTCCTCTGCCCGATCTGCCTAGTCCCTGGTGACCTTGCTCGCCGGACACGGGGTTGTACACTATCTTTACTACTATAATAAATTTAGGGTTTGCATAACATGAGTTGTTCCTTGTGGACGTTTATACTCATGTAGGACGTTGAAGTTAATCTAAATAAGTATTTTTCCGCAGCGTATAAATATATTTTGATTCGTGTACTAAATGAGCCACTAAGCCGAGGGATACAGCTAACTACTACACTCAACTGATTTTCCTTAAAATAACTCAAAGAATCTTTCTTCATGGTTAGGTTGGTGTCTACCTGAGCGTCCGCAGTTATCCCCTGCTGACGTGGCATCATGACTTGCATTTTCCCTTTCTATGATAAGTTTTTATATGTGGTGAAAATGCGGGTTGTGACAGTATGACCCAAGAATGCTACCTCCTACAGACAGAACTGGCACTTAGAGAACTTTGCGTACATCTGATGATCTATCAGCTTGCCCAACACCAGTGCTAAATGTTGGGTATGCTCCTCCTTCCTATGAGAGTAGATCAGAATGTCGTCAATGAAAACTATAACAAATCTATCCAGTAGGGATCAAAGACACGGTTCATAAAACTCATGAATGCGGAAGGTGCATTCGTGAGCTTGAAGGGCATCACCAGGAACTCATATAGGACGTATTGAGAACTAAAGGCTGTCTTAGGTATATCCTCATCCTGAATGTGCTGCTGATATTATTCAGACCTCAAATCCAGCTTGGAGAACCAAAAGGCTCCATGTAGCTGATCAAAAAGCTCATCGATCTGGGGCAACAGATACGTGTTCCGGACTGTCAATCGGTTCAACTCTCGGTAGTCGATGCAGAGCCGCAATGATCCATCCTTCTTCTTAACGAATAGCACCGGTATTCCCCATAGTGATGAGCTCAGTCACATAAATCCTGACTCCACCAACTCCTGCAACTAGGTCCTGAACTCCGCTAGCTCTTTGGGGGCCATCTTATATGGTGCCCAAGATACAGGCCTTGCTGCCGGCACCAACTGAATCCGAAAGTCATATCCCTAGTTGTTGGCAATCCGGACAATTTCTCCGAGAATAAGTCGGAGAATTCCCGAACCACCGGGATACAATAATAGAGGCTTCTGCTCCCTCAATCTCGAAGCAAATAGTGTATACCTCCTCCTCTTGCTTATAGGCCTTGACATCCTGTATAGATGATAATAGAAGATGGGAGACAGGTCTAATACCTTCGATGATGATGTCGGTCTCCCCATACCGTAAGGTGATCCTACTTGATGGGCAATCAATTTGAGCGTGATTCTAGTGAAACCAGGTGATGCCAAGATCAGATTGAAGTCCAGCATTCTCAAAATCGTCGTCGGCGCTTCGAATGTCTTTCCTCCAATTTTTGCCTCCATGTTAGACTTGGCAGATGATAGTAGATCAAATCCGTCTGGAAGATTCACTCTCCTGGTTAAACCTGTGAATCGGTATATACCCGCTAGTCCCTCCAAGAAGGCTTCTGATATGAATGAGTGTGAAGAACCCATATCGAACAATGTATGAGCAGGCTTGTCGCTGACAAAGACTAAGCCTGAGGTTTCTCTTTGAGTTGTATCATGTTTGTTGTTCTACTGAGATTGGTAAGGTACTATAACATGAAAACCATATTGCAATTAATTTTATGTACCTGTAATAACCTCATCGGTGTTCCTTGGCTCGGCGAGGTCCAAAGAATATTTCTGCTCCTGCCCTCGACCCCTACCATAATGTCCTTGACCTCATCCTCGGCATCGGCCCTACTGTTCTAAAGGGGCTGTTGGAGGTGGAGGAGGAGGTGGTGGATGGAGCTGGTGAGGGCAGTCAGCTTTAACGTGCCCCGGCTATTGGCATCTATAGAAAATCACTGGAAGGTGGCCACGATCATCCTATCTCCTCGGGTCGTGTATTTGTAGTGGCGGGGGAGCTTGTACTGCATAAGGCCCCTGCTCCTGCCTGAAGTTGGTACGTTAATGTCCCCCACCCTTCTTGTAGCTCATAACTCTGTCTCTTTATGAGCCCCTACTGCTCTCCCTGTGGGATGACCCGTCTAATGGTCTCTTTCCCCTACTCTTTACCATCAGCTGGTCTGCCTCCAGCTTCTTAGCCAACTCTATGATCTGCGTCGAAGTGTCATGGGAAATGAACAGTAGAGCCTACTTTGTAGAGTCCCTAAGCCCCGGTATAACCTCTTGGCATACCTCCTGTCATCCAAGCGGTGAATCCCTGCAAACATGGCTAGATGGGAAAACTCCCTCTAGTACTCTATGACTAATTTGGACCCCTGCTTGAGGTTCAAGAACCTCTCCTCTAGCTCATCCCTGTCCGTGGTGGACATGAAGTGCTGTAGGAATGCCTCGCTGAACTCATCCCATGAAATATCTGATAGAGCCCTATCTGCATATGTGGAGTCCAGCATGGACTTCCGCCATCTCTTCGCGTGAACATCCAGTACATAATTCGCCAAAGGAAATTCCCAGGTAACTAGGCAGTGGATGCCGGCAAGCATCTCCTATATGGCCTCGATCCACTCCTCTGTATTTACCACATTCTTTGTCTCGTGGTACATTGACGTGGACAGGCTCTTGAAGGCACTCAGCCAATTAGCTCGCAGATTTAGCTGTTGGGCTGGGGCCTGATGACCTCTGAATGCCTCAAGAATGGCCATCAAAGTTTGCTCCATCTCTATCTACTGAAAAGGAATGGATGCCGAATGGGGATGAACCACATCATGCGGTGCAGCGACCTGTGGAGGCTGCATAAAAGAAAGGTTTATATTAGGATTGGCCTAATTCATTGCTTAAATGGACTATTTTTGTGACTTTTACACATGGGCACACCAATGCTTCCACTGCATAGTTTGTCCGCAAACTAATTCTCGAGCGGGGTGTCCCATGATGTGGACTTCTTTCTCATATAATTGTTGTTGAATAAAAACCTATTTGTAAGACCCCACTCCCCTTACTAAGGAGGTAACCTGGTCTTATGCCCAGAACTGCCGCCTTACGGTGACACTAACACATGGTCTAGTAGACACTGCAAGCCGCCAATCCTGCCAGCTAGTACGATCATTCAACCTATTTGTCAATCGAGAATAGAAGTATGCAAGTAGTAAGTAAAACTAGCAAGTCCACAATATCACAGTAAAAGATCATAATATATATGAAACTGAAAAGTATAATAGTCCATAATGAGTACAGAAATGAGAGAGGGGCTTATTCCCTATACATAACAAATCAAATCTCTCTCACACAAAAAAACTATACAGAAACAAACTCTAACACAACTACACTCGTCCTCACCTGACGGCGAGCTGCAGTAGTAGTAGGTGGTATTAGCTCCTCATGTCCTGCCACCTCGTCCTACGATCACAACAAACTATTAGTCATAAAGACTAAGTCATTTTGTCCTCGCCTCACCCCCGCAACTCTTAGGTACCGAGCGGGAAGACAAAGCAGAGAACAACATGGGGTATAAAAAGGAAAGAAGGTGACAGTGGATCTATTCTATCATGGTATAGATTAGCAATTATATCTCTACACTAGCTGTTCTATAAGGTACAAGTAGAGTATGTACAAACTGTACTAAAAAGGAGTGTTGTGGCAGAAAGTAAACTAACTACTACTAAGCTATTATCACAAAAGTACCGTAACTTATATAAATGTTCATACAAACTTATAAGTTAAGGTTTTACAAATGTAACATATCATATAAAAGAGCACATACTAATTTATATGATAAGTATCTATTGTGCGTATGTCCTAAGTATGTATGTACATTATGGTATGCGGGTTATGATTCATACAAGTGCAACTCACCCACACGACTCTATGATCACAGACCTTTAGTTCCCACTTTTTGGAGTTAGCTTAACTCTTGGGTACCACCGTTGTGGCTACGGCAGCAGCGGAGTGGGTGTCTCCGCTTCCTAGGCGGGTATACACACTACCAGGCCTAAACCCTTCGTACGCCTCTGAAGGACACACCAGAGTCACCACGTACTAATGTTGACAAACCCACAAGCCTTTTTGGTCGAGTTTGCGTTTTCGGGGATTGTCCTCCAGACCGTAGTATAAACCACCTACTGGCACCTCAAACCTTCACACCTCATCAGAGTCATCGTATTGCCATCAATGTGACGATTGGTCCAGTATCGCATGACTCGTCACTAATATGTTTATGCACATGCAAGTTATTTCCAATCTGAGCCTCCAGCTCGCAGGATCGAACACATCCTGTAACCAAACATCCGAGCCACCAGCTCGCAGGACTAAAATCGGTCCTGTATCCAAATATCCGAGTGTCCAGCTCGCAAGACTAAAACCCATCTTGTATCGAAACATCTGAGCCTCTAACTCGCAGAACTAAAACCCATCATGTATCCCTCGAACCCCAAATGGGCTAGTTTATCACTTCTTTGTTTTTTTTCTCAAGAACACTTACTTTTGTTATGGTTTACCCATTATTAATACCCAACTCTCAATGTTGTTCATCGGTGAACCAAAAGACTTAAGGTATTTATTGGGAGAGCGACGGTCTTCCGTCGGTCCGCGTTATAGTTATTCTTCTTGGGGTTTCACTCTAACGCTCGTTGCTAAGTAGTGACCTACTTGACTCCAACCAGGGTTTCAACTTCCCAATATAGTTCTCAATCCAACCACCAATCATATCCCCTATGAGTCCTAGTGTTATATATTACTTTTGCGAAGCGCAACTGATGCATTCTCGGCAAGTGCTCCGATCGTCATCAAGTAATAAATTGGCGGAGTTATCCTCTGAGATCGAATCTCTCGAGGAGTGCAGATTGGGAGTGTGATCTTCCTCGTTGGAAAGTGATTGCAAACGCCACAAAGGTTTGGGGGTTGAGTTTGTCTTTTAAAATAACTCAAATTAATTATGCGGGTCGCTTTCACCGCTTCGCAATAGTGGAATACTCCAATGTGTATTAGGGTATGTTGTCGTAACCGTTGAGGGTCGAAAACACCTCCTCTCCAAGCCAGCCCCTAACACACATTAGTGCGGCGTATCACCAAGCAACAACACAAAGCAAGCAAAGGAAGTAAATCCAAAATATGGACTACAACAACATTTGAAATAGTAAACCATCAAGAACATTGTTAAGAGTTCCTTGTGATAAGTCTGATATTTATAGGGTTTTTCGGACTCATCTGTGTTGGATTTTTTCACTCGTGCACTGCATTTCAATCGTAAATCAGTTATATTTGCATCTTTCAGTGATGGACTATTGTGTGCACTGTTTTGGCCCTTGGGTGTGCAATTGCGCATTCTGTTATCGGGGGTATGCACATGGTGCTCCCCGTGGCTCTTTCCTGTTGTCTTCTTTGCAGTATTTGGTGCTGGGAGCTTGTGCTCCAGCTTTGGTTTTGTTGTGCAGGTGGTGCATTTTTCCCAAATGCAGGAATTCTGTCTTAAGGAAAACGCACGGTCATGTGTTTCTTTCACGCACGGTTTGCGTTGCATCGTGTGTTTTAGTTAGCTGGAAGAACATCGAGCCGAGCTCGATGAATTTCATCGAGCTGAGTTCGACGATCCTCACGCACAGTTGACGCACGGTTTCTTCGAAACCGTGCGCAAAGGAAACACACAGTTTTCCTGTAGCTTCCAGTTTTATCCCGTTCTGTATCTATTCGTGCGAGTTATTCATGCACGGGCGGCTGCGCTAGTGCACAAGTAAATCGCATGGTTCTCCTGTGTGTCCCTGCTTTCCAACACTCTGTTGCTACCCGTGCGATGTCCTTCATGCACGGGCGGAACTGCCCGTGCGCGAAGGAAAATGCACGGGTCAATGCGTCTCCTTTATCGTGTCTATCCTGAAAGTTAATATCACACGGTTTGCATACGGTCGTGCGCCAGATCGTGCGTGACCAATTTTTCTGACTTTTCTATTTAAGTTGCAGATTTCTTCTTTCCAAGAAACCAGCTCCACTTCCCCCGCCATTTCCGCTCCTCAGAGCGGGAAAACTCGCCTCCAGCCGCCATTTTCTCTCTCCTCCTTGGAGAGTTGATCCGGCCACCGTTTCTCCTCAGAAAACTTGCAATAGTTGCGTCTCCCTCCATCGTCATCTTCTCCGACCTCCAAGCTACCATTCAAGATCTTTGTTGCTGCACTTGTGGAGTTCTTTGGTCTGAACTAGCCCAGTGATTATTCACAAAAAAGGCGGGATATTCGAAGGAAGTGACGACCCTTCTTGGTTCCCGACGTCATCCGTAGACCGAGCTCGGACAAGGCCCGACAACCCTTGACTCCGGCCGTGAATCTCAGAAAGCCTTCGTGTGCTCGGTTGTATTTCTCCACCTCTTCTTGTGGTCACTTCATTCTGAACTTGTGATAGTGGGATTGTGAAAGTGAGCTGTTAGATCAGGAATACTCTATATGGGGGTGAATATAGTATTCATGGTTTTTAAAATTTTCTTCTAATTTAATCTAGTGCAGAAACAAAATTAAAACAACAATCCTAACAAACAGCCACAACACAAAAAACAAAAGAAATGAGCAATCCAGACAACACAAGAATTTATAGTGGTAAACTTGGGTACATCCAGACTTCTACCACCTTGGTAGGAATCCACTCAGATTTTTGATCAAGTGCAAGAAACCAATGAGCTTTTGATCAGGTGCTCAAAAACCAATCCTCAAGTCTTTTGATCAGGTGACTTGCAACCAGGAATAACTTTTGAAGGGAGTTATAACCCTTTATACAGTGGGGGGGGGGGGGGTGAGAGATGATGGTGTCTTCTCTTTCACAATATACAACTGAGAAGACTTTGTGATTTTTGATTTTAGCGCAGGCTCCCCCCTGAGATATGGAATGGTTCAGGTAGATGAAGCCTTGTTGCAGGGTGATAGGCCTTCTAACTTTCAGCCTTGACCAGAAATGATCTTCAAGAACTCCTTTAACAGATGGATTAGTTGTTGTCCTTTGAAGTGTCCTGGAGAGTTGATGAAGGAAGACTCTTGATATTTGATAGATTGTTCTTCTTCTTCAAAAGTGACTGGTGTTTTGGTCTAGTGATTCTTCTGTATCAGAAATCTTGTGTAAGAAAATGAGAGCAGACTAATTATGTTGTTGTCTCTGTGTCAGAGGTCCTTCTTACTTCTGTATATTTGTAACTCTTAGTAAGTGTCTGTGTGTAGATCTGAAAAAGAGAAGATCTCTTGTATATTTTCTGGGGAAATTGGTCTTTCAAAATTTGAATCTTCTGTAATCAATGCTGACGGCCTAGAGAATAAACAATATTGAATTATTTCCCCAACTGTTCCATGGAAAAATGGCATGCAATAATCCTGGAGAAGACCATAATCAATGCTCTGTCTAACGGTTATATTCCAAAGAATATTTGAGCATTAATTACTCAAGAATTATTGCAGTAAGAAGGGTACAGGAGGATGGAAAATGACTAAGTCTTGATTCGTCGAACTGGTAGCAAAAATCGTCGAGCTGAGTCCACATTTTGTTGAGCTGAGTTGCTGAGTTCGCCGACCAGATGACTTTTGTTCGTGGAGCTGAGTTCCAAGATCGTCGAGCTGAGAGCAGAACTATATTCTCTAGAAACTTTGCCTTTTCTGTGTCTGGAGTTTGTCGAACTGATATCTTGTTTCGTCGAGCTGAGGACCACTTAATTGCTGCTGGATAACTCTAGCTATTGTGGTCACAGTTCGTCGAGCTGAGAATCAAGTTCGTCGACCAAAGTCTCACTCTGGACTTAGAATAAGAGATGTTTTCTGATCTTGAAGTGTTGAAGTATATTGTCTAAAGTTCATCGATCTGAGTACCAAGTTCGTCGACCTCAGCTCAGAGAATTTACTCTGAGGTCGTCGAGATGAGCACGACTATCATTGACCTGAGTTCGACGAACGTCGAACTCATTTTACTTGGTCTTTAGAAAAACTCTAAGTCTTGAGTCTCTGGCAGTCTTGTTGATAACTGGTCCATGCAGTGTTGCTTCTAAGGACTTAGCCTAGACTCTAGGACACAACCATGACCCTGGCTATACATTGTGGGTCAAAAGATCCTAAGTTAGTGAACCTAGCCCAAATCAAACTAGGGATCCAACAATCTCCCCCTATTTATGTGAGGTCACTAATTACAGACTCATACTCAAACTGAAAATAAACAAAGCAGAAAAAACATATATCTGGCAGAGATCAATAACACATGTAGCAGATATATATATACATAAGCTTTGTTCAGAATATAGAGCAGTTATAGATAATTGTAGAAAATAAAAGAGTTCAGAATTTACTTCTTCTGTTTCTTTTTCTTTGGCATTTCTTCCATGCTTTTCTCTCTAGGCTTTGTAAACACAATCTCTCTGTTTGAATCTGAAGCTTGCACTTTTGTCACGGTCATATCAGCATCCCTAAAATCTTCAAAGATGTGGCTTTGGTGACAACTGCTTTTGGGTGTAAATTCATGTAGTCATCAACATTGAAAAACTTATTTGCTTTCTCAAAACTCTTAAGCTCTTCTTTCCTGTACTTAGACATTATGGAATACTCAGAAGGATCCTTTCCTTTAGCTTTGGCCTTGTTAATCATAGAAAGGCCTACAAGTTCTTGGAACCTGGCCATTCTAGCTATATTAGCAGTTTCAGGATCTTCAAAAGGAACAGGAGGAGAGTTTGGCCTATTATGAGTTTCAGCTTTCTGATCTGCAGGGGATGATAGCTATTATTGATGCTGCTGCTGTGGTTGATGCTGCTTCCCTGAAGAGTAATGCCTATGTTGAATGCTTTCAGAAGAAGATCTCCCTTGATGTCTCTGATATCTTTGGAATTGGGTAGATATTTGGGAAGTTGTGCCTGAAGCACCAGCAGCTGGAGGAGGAGGAGGTGGTGGATCTTTTTTGTATTTCTGAGATGGAGGAGGAGAGTATCTTCTGCTTATCTTCCTCTCCTTCTGCTGATTTTTGGACATCCACATCCAAGATGGCATCCTTTGTATGGAGTTATGTTCTGGAGGATATAATAGGGAGTGTCATTGTTTGGATTTGGCTTTGGAGCAGGAGGAGGAGGTGCATTTCTTTTCTTGGAAATAGGCTTCCTCTTGGGCTCATCATCAGAATCATCATCCTTATCCTCACCATCATCATCAGAATCTCTGAGGGTTATCATATAAATCATTTAAAGCTTTTCAAGCCTCAGTAGAAATAATAGGCTTTTCAGGTAGAGATGGAGCTTGAGCAGGAGCTTCAACAGGAGCTCGAGGAGAAGCCACAGGAGAAGCTGGAGAGCTGATTCTGACAGGGCTTTCAGCAGCTGCCTTTTCCTCTTCTTCAATGTAAGCCAAGATCAAGTCATACAGATCTAGTATTAGAGAGTCATCCATGACAAAACTAGGTGTAGAAGAAATTGCTGGAGAAGATGGAATGAGTATTGGCTCTAGAACAACAAAACTGTCACTAAGTTGCTTTGCAACTTGAGGACTTACTGGGGAAGTATATGGTACAATAGCCAAGAATGGCTTAGTATACTCTGCTGTAGAACATCTCAAAAATGCAATATCAAAATTTTTTAACAAATTATCTAAATTTACTGTGGGATTAATGATGAAATCACCACCAGTAATAAATGTCCTCTGGTACTAACTCTTCTAAGTCCATGTTAATATCAATGAATTGAATTAAATCATTAAAACTGTATCAGTATAATCTGTATCAACTACTACTGATGTTGCTACCTCTGTCATTGCTGCTTGAACAGCTATTGCTGCTGGAGCTGTTGCAGCTTCTTCATCAAGCATCTCCCCCTACCTGGTTTCAGTAAAACTGGAGCCAGGCCATGAATGAAGAGGGGGAAGCAGTGAAGGCAGAGAGTTGAGCAGAAAGAGTTGAGATAGAAGTAGCAAGAGGTGTAATGGCCTCTGCTATAAGAGATTTGAGTAGAGGGAGTGATGAGATTAATTACAGAGGAGATGGTGGAGGGATCCAGAGGTGGAGTGGCAGATGGTTCAGTAGAATGTGGGGTGGAGACATTTGGAGGGATGGTAGATGTTGGAGATGATGGAGGAATGGCATCTAGCATGTGTGAATCTGGGGGGGGAGGGAGAGTTAAGGGGGAAGTCAGAAGATCAAAAGTTGGAATGGAGGATAGGTGAGGTGGAAGAGGAGATGATGGAGGAGTTGGTGAAGCATGTGGAGATTGTGGTGGAGTAGGATGATGAGTGGTGGTTGGAGAGGTATAGATAGGGGATGAAGGAGGAGTTGGAGTGTGAATGATGGTTTGGATTGTTGGTGGAATTGGAGTTTGGACTGTTGGAAGAGATGGTGAGAGGGAATGATCTCTTCAATAGGGAGGGGAGTGGCTCTTATAGCCCTGGTGCTTCAGAAACTGGGGTGGAAGAGGTTGAAGCCTTGTATGGCTTAGTTATGGTCCTCTCCCACCTGCCAAACTGGGCGCATGTGAGCCTTTTGCTGGCATTTTTGATATGGTCTGTGAGATCAGGGATTCAGCAGCCTTCTCCTTCAGGAAGATCCCAGGATCCTTCCAAAGCAAACTTCTTTCTTATTATTCTTTTTCCTTATCAGATCAAAGAGGATCTGTGCCCAATCCACTTTCTTTTTATTGACCACTGCACACATGACCAGGAATTGATGCCTGGTGATGTAGTCATGGGCAGTGTGCTTGCCCAGCAAGACTTTTCCCACTATATCTGCCAAAAACTTATATTCTGCAGATAGGTGCTTCTTCAATAGCTTATTTGGGTTATCTCTAGCATAACCCATCAGACTCAACATCATATCATATTCTTCAGAATCTATATCAAGTTCTTCTTCTCCATTTATCAAATCAAAAATTTCAGTTAAAACTGCGGAGTCAAAGAAATGACATTACCCGCGATTGTTCTGTCATGGTGTTTTCCTCTGATGTAGATGAAGTATAGACCCATTCTCTAATTTTTGTTCCATCCATCTTTATTCTTGTGGTCATCAGGTTTTTCAAATTCTGTTCTTCCAGTAAAGTCAGAATGTTCAAAAAAAATTGAATCAGAGTGTTGAAATGAGTCGAAGTCGACATCAAATCCTGTGTCAAACTTCAGAGCGACTAGGGTTCCTGCTTGAATCGCCATGAAATCACCTGAAAAAGAGAGAGAAATGGCGATCAAGTGCAAAGGGAACAGAAAGCGCGGGACGGAGGTCGAAGAAACCTAGTTATAAGATTTTCTGGAATATGAATCGACAAACTCCATTCCACGAAAAATAAGAAATTATTCGACCTGAGATCGACGAAATAATTGATAGTGAAATAATTCGTCGAGCTCAACTGGAAGAGTTGAAGACATTTCATCGAGCTCCGTTCGATGAAAGTTTTCTGAAGTGGATTCGTCGATCTCCGTTCGACGAAAACAACTTCACTCACAAAGAGTTCGTCGACCTTCGTTCGACGAATATCTCCTGAACTTTCCCTAGTTTGTCGAGCTCCGTTCGACAAACTTTGGAAAATTTGTCGAGTACAGACAGAAACTAAACCAAATCTTCTCCATTAATCATTCCAAGCTGATTTATAAAGAATATGTGATTTCTCTCATCTAGAGGTTTGGTGAATATATCAGCTCTTTATAAATCAGTGTAAATATAGACATGATTAATTTTGTTTTTGTCTACGCACTCTCTAATGAAGTGGTGCCTAATGTTTATATGCTTAGTCCTACTGTGATGGACTGGATTTTGTGTTATTGGTATAGCACTTGTGTTATCACAAAATAGAGTTGAATTATTTAAGTTGAGACCATAGTCTAGTAATTGATTTTGAATCCACTGCATCTGGGAACAACAGCTTCCAGCTGCAATATACTCAGCCGCAGTAGTTGAGGTAGACAAAGATGACTATTTCTTACAAAACCAGGATACCAACCTCATACCAAGGAACTGACAAGTCCCTGAGGTACTTTTCCTATCAACCTTGCATCTAGCAATGTCAGCATCTAAAAATCCAATTAAATCAAATTCTGACTCAGCTGGATACCATAGGCTTAGACTAGGACAACTCTTTATATATCTCAAAATCCTTTTAAAGAAAATTAGATGAGATTCTTTTGGGTTCACTTGAAACCTAGCACAAAGGCATGTGGCAAACATAATATCAGGCCTGCTTGATGTAAGATATAGTAGGGACCCAACAATGCCCCTATATAATTTCTGATCCACAGGTTTCCCATGTGCATCAGAGTCAATCACAGCATTAGTAGCCATAAGTGTTTTCTTTGCTGAAGAATCAGCCATCCCAAACTTCTTTATAAGCTCTTTAGCATACTTATCTTAAGAGATGAAGATGCCATCAGGCAACTGCTTCACTTGGAGACCAAGGAAGTAGGAAAGCTCGCCCATGCTACTCATTTCAAATTTTTAATGCATGAGGTCAGAGAACCTCTTGCATAATTTAGAATCAGTAGACCCAAATATGATGTCATCCACATATATTTGCACTAACAATATTTGATCTTTATGATGTCTAGTGAAAAGTGTTCTATCTACTATGCCTCTAATGAATTTATGCTCAATCAAAAAGCTAGCTAGGGTCTCATACTAAGCTCTTGGAGCTTGCTTGAGACCATAAATAGCTTTATGAAATTTGAAAACATGATAAGGGTGAGTTGGAGAGACAAAACCTGGAGGTTATTCAACATAAACTCTTCTTTAAGTCCTACATTCAGGAATGCACTCTTCACATTCATCTGATACACCTTGAATTTTTTGTATGTTGCATAGGCTAGAAATATTCTAATGGCCTCCAACCATGCAACTGGTGCAAATGTTTGGTCAGAGTCAATCCCTTCCTCTTGCTATAACCTTGAGCAACAAGCCTAGCCTTGTTCCTCACAATCACTCCTTAGACATGCAGTTTGTTTTTGTATACCCATTTGGTCCGAATGACTGGATAGTCTTGGTGTTTGGGAACCAAATCCCAAACTCTACATCTCTCAAATTGATTTAATTCCTCCTGCATAACAATGATCCAGTGGGGATCTTGCTCTGCATCATGGATGGATAGAGGTTCAACCTGAGAGAGAAAGCAGGCATGCATCACATCTTGATTGAGTTGATGCCTTGTCTGTACACCTACTGATATGTCTCCAATCACTTGAGATCTAGGGTGATCCCTAAGTGTGACTAAATCAGTGGGTGAAGTTGTTTGTGCAACACCATCTTGGATTAATTCCTTTTGTGGAATGTGTTTGCTGTTGGAGGAAGTTCAATTTCTTCAATGCTTTCATCTTCACTCCCTTCATTAACTTGTGGAGAAGGATGTGTTGGAACCTTTTGGCTAAGGTTTAGTTCATCCAATCTCTCACACAAGTGAGGTACCTGCAAAGGGCTATTGGTAGAAATCTCTTTCTCCTTGCAAGACATGTTAGTTTCACCAAAAGAAACATGAATGGACTCTTCAATTTTAATGATGATTTATTAAAAACACTATAGGCTTTGCTTACTTGGGAATATCCTAAAAAAATTCACTCTTCAGCCTTATCCTCAAACTTTCTAATGTATCTTTTGTTGTTGTTATGAATATAACATATACATCCAAATACTTTAAAATAGTTGATTTTAGGTTTCTTCCCTTTAAGTAATTCATAGGGAGTCCTATTCTTTAGTTTATGAATTACACTCCTGTTTAGTACAAAATTTGTTGTGCTCATAGATTCTGCCCAAAAGGTTAGGGGCATGTAAGCATCTGTAAGCAATGTACCTGCAGCTTCAATGAGTGTCCTATTTTTCCTTTCAGCTACCCCATTTTGTTGAGGAGCTCTAGGAGCTGAGAAGTAATGTCTGATACCTTCTCATAGAACTCATGCATAAGAAGAGACTCAAACTCTGTGCCATGATCACTTCTAATCAATGCAACATGAGTAGAGAACTCAATCTGTATGGTCCTGAGAAAATCTGTAAGAACCTTGAAGGTATCTGACTTAGATCTCAGAAAGGATACCCAAGTTAACCTGGAGAAGTCATCCACAATAACTAAGGTGTAGGATTTCCCTCCTAGGATTTGTACAACAATGGGTCCAAAGAGATCCATGTGTAGTAAATACAAAATCCTAGGTGAATCACTTTTATTAACAGATTTAAAGCTAGATTTAGTTTACTTGCCTAGTTGACAAGCCCTGCAAAGGTCTTCCTTCTTGTAGGGACCAGAAGGTAAACCTCTAACAAGGATGTCTTTAGATAGCCTAGCAATGTTTTTCATATTAACATGACCTAGTCTTTTATGTCATAAATCATTCTAATCACTAGTAAAATTAAGTAAGCAGATATCAGAATTGGCAGATAGAAAATCAATTAAATATATGTTGCCTTGTCTATTTCCAATTAAAACAGTTTGATTTTCCTTATTAGAAATAGTACAAGAAGATGAATTGAATTGTACCTGATAACCTCCATCACATAACTGACTTATGAAGATGAGGATATGCTTGAGTCCTCTGACATATGTTACTTTCTTGAAAGTAACAGCTCCAATTTTCACTTCTCCAAAACCTTCTGACTGACCACATTTGGAATCACCAAAGATAACCTTTGGCCCCAACTTGGACTTATAGTTGGATAGATTGTCATTGTTGCCTGTCATATGTTTGGAGCAGCCACTGTCCAGGTACCATGTTTGATTATTTGCTGGACATCTCTTCACCTGCAATGAAAATAGTTAAATTTTTTTGACCCAGGTTACCTTGGGTCTTTTGCTTTCCTGATATGAAAAGCTAGAAATAACAAAATATTATGGTTGGGATTTATATCCAAGAGGGTGATATCTCCTAGGTTGTATGACCCAATCAGCTATTGGATTAAAAGCTTTCCTGGAATTATTTAAGTTTATAATATAATTAAAGTTTTGGTTAAGTCTTTCTCGGTTTGACAAATTTCTGTGAGTTCGTCGACCAGAGTTCGACGAGTTGGGATGAGATCGTCGATCTCTGCCCAGAGAATGAACATATTCATTTTCTGTACCCCACGTTCATCGACTAATGCTCGACGAACCATACAGAGTTCGTCGATCGCAGTTGGACGAATAATTATAACTATAGTTTTCATTCAGAGTTCGTCGATATGGGTTCGACGAACTGGCTGCATTTCTTCGATCTAAGTTCGACGAATTCTACTGAACCTTGTTTTTACTTGAGGTTTTCTTATTTTTGGTTTTCTTGCCTATTGATATGGGAATATTTTCCATTGTTTGTTTATTATTTAATTTTTCTTTCCCCTTTGTAGAGATAAATTGTATTGGGGTTGTCCAAATATTTTTCTTGAGAATAGGGGGAAAACTTGATGAAGCACCTAAGCCTAGTTTGCCATTAAGTCTGACATTAATAGTGCATGCGATCTCCATCAGCTTGAGGCTTCTTCCATTAAGATTTTCCTCAAGTTGTTTAGCCTCACTAAGCTCAGTCTTCAACATTATGATTTGTTCATTGGCTAAACACAGTTCATCTTTTAATCTATTATTTTCAGAGTTTTCATTTTCTAAAATTCCTAGTTTCTCCCTAAGAGTTTTAATCTCCTTTTCAGAATTAATCAAATCTATACACATTCTTTTAAATTCAAATTTAAAGGAATCAGAACTGTAATCAAAAGAAGATAATACCTTGTCAGCTTCAGAATCTGAAGTTGCTTCATTATCTGAATCATCTTCTTCTGAATGGCTCCTGGAAGCATCAATTGCCATGAGGCAAACCTCCTTGGCCCTTACCTCTTCCTCATCTTCACTGGAGCTAGAATAAGTTGATTCTTCTTCAGTCTCACTCTAGGTTTCAACCACAAAACCCTTCTCCTTCTTCTTGTATTTACTGGAAGAAGGTCTGCTGTTGTGCTGTCTCCTGGTATCTTTCTCTCTTCTCTTTTCTTTCTTCTTATTCTCTGGAAACTTAGAGATGAAGTGCCCAGGCTTCCTGCATCTAAAACACACAACTTCTTTGGTTGGTGTCTTATCATATCTAGGCTTGTCATCCTGCCTTGATGACTTCCTCCTGAAATCTTTTCTTGCCATTTTGAACAATCTTTTGGCAAATAAACTCATGAGTTCTTCATTTGTTGAGGGAGTCTCTGTCTCATCAGTTGTCTTGAAAGAAATGATATGCTCTTTTCTTACTGGAGGGGGTGTTTTTTGCTCAGCTGCCTCCCTGGATTTAATCAGCTGTTCATAGGACTTTAGTTTGCCTAATATAGATTCAGTGGACATCTCATTTAGGCTTCTGGCCTCCTTGATGGGCCAGATCCTTGAATCCCATGAGCTTGGGAAGCACATAAGGATCTTGTCATTTACTTCAGTCAAGGTGATTTCTTTATCTAAGGTCCTTAGCACACTAATGATAGAGCTAAGCCTAGTGTACATCACTTCAACTGTTTCTGCTTCATCCTTTTTGAAGTTTTTATATTGCGTGATGAGCTTTGATCTTCTATCTTTCCTCTCATCTGCTGAGCCAACAACCATTTGGTTAAGTGAATCCCAGATTGTTTTTACAGAGGTGCACTCAGCCACCTTTTGAAAAATGTCATCAGACATTGTTTGTGCCAGTATGTTCATTGTCTTGGCATCAACAATCTTTGCTTTCTTCTGAGCCTCAGTCCACTCAGGTGGTGGAACTGCAGTTATCCTTGAAGATGTTGTTGTAAAGGTTGATGGCTGTGGGAGACCTGTCAAGATGGAGTTGTAGATATCTTCATCAATAGAATTCATGTACAACTTAATTCTTTTCTTCCGGATGGTAAACTTATTCAGATTACACACTGGAGGTCTGGTGCTTGCATAGTCCTTGTTCTGTGCCATAGTTGTGCATATAAATATAAATGGAAATAAAATAAAATTTAGATCTAACAAAGGATCTTTGGTTCAAGGGTTAGCTTATACAATCAAAGGAACCTCCTCTGATACCAATTGAAATTGAGCTGTTAGATCAGGAATACTCTAGGGGGGGTGAATAGAGTATTCAGGGTTTTTAAAATTTTCTTCTAATTTAATCTAGTGCAGAAATAAAATTAAAATAGCAATCCTAACAAATAGCCACAACACAAAAAACAAAAGAAATAAGCAATCTAGACAACACAAGAATTTATAGTGGTTCCCCTAAACTTGGGTACATCCACTCTTCTACCACCCTGGTAGGAATCCACTCAGATTTTTGATCAGGTGCCTGACACCAATGAGCTTTTGATCAGGTGCTCAAAAACCAATCCTTAAGTATTTTGATCAGGTGACTTGCAACCAGGAATAACTTTTGAAGAGAGTTATAACCCTTTATACAGTGGGGGGGGGGTGAGAGATGATCGTGTCTTCTCTTTCTCAATATACAACTGAGAAGACTTATGGATATTTGATTTTAGAACAGGCTCCCCCTGAGATATGGAATAGTTCAGGTAGATGAAGCCTTATTGCAGGGTGATAGGCCTTCTAACTTTCAGCCTTGACCAGAAATGATCTCCAGGAACTCCTTTGACAGATGGATTAGTTGTTGTCTTTTGAAGTGTCCTGGAGATTTGAAGAAGGAAGACTCTTAATATTTGATAGATTGTTCTTCTTCTTCAAATATGAATGATGTTCTTGTCTAGGGCTTCTTCTGTATCAGAAATCTTGTGTAAGAAAATGAGAGCAGACTGATTATGTTGTTGTCTCTATGTCATAGGTCCTTCTAACTTCTGTATATCTGTAACTCTTAGTAAAAGTCTGTGTAGATCTGAAAAAGAGAAGATCTCTTGTATATTTTTTAGGGAAATTGGTCTATCGAAATTTGAATCTTCTGTAATCAATGCTGATGGCCTAGCGAATAAACAACATTGAATTATTTCCCCAACTGTCCCATGGAAAAACGGCAGGCAATAATCCTAGAGAAGACCATAATCAATGCTTTGTCTAAAGGTTATATTTCAGAGAATATTTGAGCATTAATTACTCAGGAATTATTGTAGTAAGAAGGGGACAAAAGAATGGAAAAATAACTAAGTCTAGATTCGTTGAACTGGTAGCAGAAATAGTCGAGCTGAGTACACAGTTCGTCGAGCTGAGTTGCTGAGTTCATCGACCAGATGACTTCTGTTTGTCGAGCTGAGTTCCAAGATCGTCGAGTTGAGAGCAGAACTATATTCTCTAGAAACTTTGCCTTTTCTATGTCTGGAGTTCGTCAAAAGGATATCTGGTTTCATCGAGCTGAGGACCACTTAACTACTACTGGATAACTCTAGCTATTGTAGGCACAGTTCGTCGAGCTGAGAATCAAGTTAGTCAACCAAAGTCTGACTCTGGACTTAGAATAAAGAGATGTTTTGTGATCTTGAAGTGTTGAAGTATAGTGTCCAAAGTTCGTCGACCTGAGTACCAAGTTCGTCGAGCTCAGCTTAGAGAATTTACTCTAAGATCGTCGAACTGAGCACGACTATCGTCGACCTGAGTTGAACGAACGTCGAACTCATTTTACTTGTTCTTTAGAAAAACTCTAATTCTTGAGTCTCTGACAGTATTGTTGATAGCTGGTCCATGCAGTGTTGCTTCTAAGGACTTGGCCTAAACTCTAGGACATAACCATGAACCTGGCTATATATTGTGGGTCAAACGATCCTAAGTTAGTGAACCTAGCTCAAATCAAAGTAGGGATCCAACAGATTGTTGCTTAAGAACAATGTTTTGCTTAAGGTTTCAGCATGTCTTTATGTTGTTATGTCTTAATCATTGCTTGTGTTGTAAAGCTTCAGTTTTTCATGTGCTTGTTGTGATTGTGCCATTCTAGCGATTGCTAGAAGTGTGCGTTGTGAAGAGGTGATTGCGACCCTCGCTGTTTGTCCATCATCCATACTACTCTCCGTAGTACGCCACCTAAGCGACGCGGTGACGGCGACCCGCAAAAGTTTTCTTATTGTTGTTTACTTGGGAACCCAAATCAAAAACCCACTTTGATTTCTTTCCCCTCTTGCAATATCTTTTTCATATAGCGAAATCACAATCCCTACTTGCTGTCCTTGAGAGATCGATATCCAGGGATTAAACTCCTCACTTTCATTACTTTACAATGATCGGTACACTTGTCGAGAGTGCATCAAGTTTTTGGCACCATTGCCGGGGAGTGCAATCGTTGTGTGCATTTTTCTTTTGGAAAAATTTGCAAGTGTTTGACACTTTGATAGATTTTTCTTGTTGTATGATAGATCCTAACCCTGGTAATAGGGGTGAAAATTTGGGAGTTGATCTTGAGACCGCACGAGCAAGGAGAGCTCGCCTGCGTGCTGCTACTGCTGAAGTTAGAATGGAAGACTTGGGCCAAGTAAGAAATGGCCAAGGTGATAGAGTTGTTGAGGGTCAGGAGGTGGTCCAACCGCGTGTTAGGATGATGCGCGATTTCACTACCCCGACTGCGGGAAGTGTTTATCCATGCTTCGGACCAGCCATTGCCAACAACCATTTTGAGATAAAGCCTGCGATTCTGAATATGACCAGAAATAATACGCAGTATTTTGGTTTACCGAGTGAGGACCCGCAGCTCCATCTGGCGTTGTTCTCAGAGATTTGCGGCACCTTTTGATATGTTGGAATTCCTGATAAAGTAGTTAAGCTGAAGTTATTCCCATTTTCGCTGAGGGCCAGCGCTAAGACCTGGCTTCACACAATTTCCCTTGGGACCGCTACCACATGAGAGGTTCTGTCCTCTATGTTTTTTGCCAAGTTCCACCCAATGGACAAAATTGTGAATGCCCAAAGGGAAATTGCTACGTTCCGGCAGCTGGACCAAGAGACGTTGTTTGAGGCGTGGGTGCATTTTGCTGACCTGCAGCGCCATTGTCCCCAACATGGATGCGAGCCGTGGAATCTTGTAGAAATATTCTATTTTGGTGTTGAGCCGAACTACCAGGCTATGATCGACGCAGCACAATTATGAAACTTTCTCCTGAAAAGGCTTTACGACTTCTTCGAGACACGGCCTCCCATAGCACATACTGGACTGCGGGAATAAATGCCCCTAGGGGGGGCGAAAAATCTGTTTGATGTGAATGCGGTGACGTAGCAAGCGGAAGCAAGCCACCCTATGATGGATGGAAGAAGGATGCTGATCAGGTCAACTACTCCTCCGGCTCTAGTTGGGGGCATATCATGCTAGGGATGTGGAATTCCAGGCCACCACACTTTTGAATGCACAGTTGGAGAGTCATTTGCGGAACCGGCACGTATAACCTTTGAAGAAAGTGTTAATTTTATAAACAGTCAAAACCGCGCTGCGCCCTATAATAGTGCTTATAACCCAAACGCGAGAAATCATCCGAATTTCTCGTGGAATCAAAATGCCCCAGGTCAAAGATGACAGGGAGGACAGCATCAATTTGATGCTCAAGCCTCCAATAGCCAACCACGACCGCCGTAGCCGGGTTATAATCAGAGCGGGCAATGGGCATGTAGTAGTGCTCTAGAAGAAATGATGGAAACGTTTGTTGAGATGGCCCAATCTAACATGGCCACTCAAACTGCCTCTATGAGGAACTTAGAAACACAGCTGGGGCAACTTGCCCATGTGTTCTCCGAGCATACTCGCGGCGCACTCCCCAGCGACACGGAAAAGAATCCCTGTGAGCAAGGGAAGAGTTCTGGGGAGGCAGAGGAGTGCAGTATTAATGAAGTGGCTGTCAAGTGTGAGATTAATGAAATTGAGACAGTAGCCCTTTGCGATTCAGGTTCGCCGTGCAACATTCTTGCACTTCAAGATGTTGAGAAGTTTAATTTAAATGTTGAAACTAATATCCAGAAATCGCTTGTGCTAGTTGATGGGTCGGTGGTTAAAACTGATGGGGTGATTAAAGAGGTGGAGATTAAACTTAACGGGGTTGTGATTGTTACCGACTTCTAGGTTTTGGGACCCATAGGAAATAATTCAAAGCCTATTCTTAGGGTTCCATTCCTAAAATCCAGTGAAGCGATGCCGTGCTTTAACACATGTGGCATCACCTTGACTTCCAATGTTGATTTGTCGCTATCGCCATCACTTCCCACTCTAATCCCGAGTGAATCTAAAAAACTGCTGGAATTAAAGGTTTTATTATCTGATGATATATCTAGAGCAGATGAGATAGATGTTGAGCTGAATAAGCAAGATCGGGCTGTGCAAGTAAAATATGTTCTGGTGATTGCTAACAGAGAAGCGAAGGAGGAATTGTTTGACGTGAAATAAGTTGCTGAAGAAAAGGAACGAGGGCTGTGCACGGCTATTGGGAGCGTACAGGAAACAGATTTAAAAACTTTGATTAAGCTTAATGAATGTTGTAAAACTGTTAAACAGGTGACTTAGGCTGCTCTTTCACCCTCCGTAGGTGAGTAAAGGATGCCCCTGATGCGAAAGATAGGTCTGTTGTTGATTTAGTTGGGGTGGATATACCACCCTGGCGATCCCCATCTGTTAATTTGAAAAGAAAAGAACATCTTATACGCAAGGCTTTAGATTTTTCCGCCGATGCGAGAAGGACGAGGCTAGGGGTAGGGGAGACTCGTCTTCCCTGGGCCCTAAAGCTTTCACCTCCCCTCTTCTCGCGTGACTGGGGGGATCTATCACAAGTCAGCATTCAGCTGAAGAGTGAAGGATCTTCGGGACCCCTTTCTTTCTGTTTCCTGTTTTATTTATCTTCATGCTGTGTGTAGCTTTCGACCTTTTTCATGCTTTCTGAATTCTTGCTTTTAAACATTATCTATATAATTGTTAATATAGGTATTTGGTCCACCTTAAGGACAATAAAGAAAAGGTCTTATGGGAGACGATCCAATGTTGCTGCTTGCTTTAAATTTGTGCAATTTAGTTGTTGTGCTTAATCGTGTATAGCTTTTTGTGGTTGGAGATATTCTATTTTGTAGGAGGAATCTATTTGGGCGGTGGGCTTATTGCTAAAGTTTAACGCCAATCTTCTGGTATGCTCATTTGCTGAGCATGGGTAACTTCTTCCCTCAACTTTCATTTTTTCTGATTTTATTTCAAATCATGGATATATTGTTTAGTATAAGTCTGGTGGGGGAAAGTTTCGCGAGTCACCTTTGCACATGCACTTGCATACCACAAGAGTATTTTCGTTTTTAGTTTTTATTTTATCGTGACAGCATTGTGCACCTACACCCATGAGCGCGCACTTAAGCATGTGCTCGGCCTAAGTTTACTTTATTTCTTTTGTGCTAACTTTAAGATAGTGGTGTTGGCTCAGGATTTTAGGATAGGGTAGTGTGAAACTCGTGCAGTGCTCCATATCGAGGACTCATGATGTATAGAAATAGTATAAATTTAATTTTTCTTTATGCTCATAGATTTATGCTTTTCTGCATTTGTAAATAATGTTTGTACTACTCAAACCTGTGGAATCTGGAACAATCGATCGGTAGTGTAGGAATGTGTGTAGCCTCCACTAGCCTCGTATTGCTCGAGTCAGTAGGAAGGATCATCTTTCTCGGTGGATAAGAACTTGCCCCAAGCAACTCTCGAAGCTTTAGTGCATGGTTAGTCAAGCGTGACTGTGATGTAGGCCATCATTTTCACCCGATTTAGCCTTGTACCCATTCCTAACGTAATCCTTGTTAGCCTATTTTGAGCCTACCCCTCCTGTTGTTTCAGCCCCACTCCGTGATCACCAAAGCCTAAAAGCCTATCCCAGTAGCACGCCCCTTGCTCGAGCTATTAGTATATCACTTCTTGCACTTGGTGATGTTGCTGAGGTGCTGTATTGTGTTTGCAAGGTGCAGATTTCATGATATTGTGGCTGAATGTGATATAATAAAAAATTTTGTAAAAGAAAAGAAAACGAGAAAAAGAAAGTAGTTTGAAATGAAAGAAGAAAAAGTTTAAATGAAAATTCCATTTGAGATTTTTATGCTGGTAGGCGGTGCACGCACCCGTATGTCAAGTCCAAGTCTTGTGGTATGGAGCACCTGTATGTATTGCTTGGCTAGAGGATTCTTTGTATGAGCTCATTTAGGTTGTGCATAGCCATTGTTTACCTTTTGCATCCTTACCTACGTATACGCCTAAGCCCCATTATCTTCCTAAAGTCCCGCGGATTCGCGCTCGATTCAAAGTAGCGTAGTGGAGAGAGTGTGAATGGGCAAGCATATGGTCCCCGACATTGGTGGATTGCTTTGGAGGTGGTCCCGAGCCCCGGTCTTTGTCAATGCTCAACTTAATGGTCTGCCTACTTTCTTCCCATGCATGACCAAACGATTCTCCAGGATTCTAGTTTTGAGTAGCTACAATACTTATTTACACTTGTCGAAATTTATAAACTTCGTAGCATAATTAAAAAGTGTATTTATTATATTTTTATACCCATGCAGTTTTTCGATTTCTCGCTTTACCTTATTTTCGAAATTTCTAATCCAGCTAGCTATTTTCGAGTCCACGGATGGATGATTTGCTCAGGACGAGCAAATGTTTAAGTCTAGTGGTGTGATAAGTCTGATATTTATAGGGTTTTTCGGACTCATCTGAGCTGGTTTTTTCACTCGTGCACTGCATTTCAATCGGAAATCGGTTATATTTGCATCGTTTAGTCATAGACCATTTTGTGCACTGTTTTGGCCCTTGGGTGTGCAATTGCGCATTTTGTTTTTGGGGGTATGCACATGGTGCTCGCAGTGGCTCTTTCCTGGTGTTTTCTTTGCAGTATTTGGTGTTGGGAGCTTGTGATCCAGCTTTGGTTTTGTTGTGCAGGTGGTGCATTTTTCCCAAAGGAAGGAATTCTCTCTTAAGGAAAACACACGGTCGTGCATTGCTTTCACGCACGGTTTGCGTTGCATCGTGCATTTTAGTCAACTGGAAGAACATCGAGCCGAGCTCGATGAATTTTGTCGAGCTGAGTTCGACAATCCTCACGCACGGTTGACGCACGGTTTCTTCGAAACCATGCAAGAAGGAAACACATGATTTTCCTGTAGCTACCAGTTTTATCCCGTTCTGTAGCTAATCGTGCGAGTTGTTCATGTAACATCCCTCAAACAACTAGACCCCTATGAGTGATTTTTGTCATGACTAGGTGATGACAAAACCCTAGGAAGTCCAAGAAGGCCTAGTGAACCTAAGAATGTAGGTGAGACCACTATGGTCTGCAAATAATAGATTTGTGAACCCTGGTTTGAGATGGTCATGAGGCTTTACCATGACTCTAAGATGCAACAATGACCTCACCAACTCATTGTAAGGTCCATTAGAGCACTAAGGATCCATTGGAGTCAACCCAAGGTGGCCAGGTTGACCTAGGGCCATCCTAGGCCTAAATTGGGGAAGGTGCCCTAACTAAGGGTAATGTGCCCCTAATAAGCCCAACCAACCCTACCAAGCTCTTCCTAGACCTAAAGTGGGGCCAATGGGTCATGAAAGATCCATTGGGATAAACTCTAGAGCCTCAGTTGACCCAAGTCAACCCTAGCCCTAAAGTGGTCAAAGTGCCCTAACTAAGGGGCAAGTGACCTTCAGGATTCAAAGTTAACCCTACAAAATAATTCCTAGACCTTAGGGGAAGCCAATGGGTCACCGAGGATCCCTTGGGGTCAACAAAAATGGTCATGTTGACCAAAGTCAACTCTAGCCCTAACTAGGTCAAAGTACCCTTCCTAAGGGTCAAATGACACCCAAAGTGCCAAGTCCACCGTACCAAGCCCTAACTAGACCCTAGGGGAGGCCAATGGGTCAGTAAGGACCCATTGGGGTCAACCCAAAAGGGTCAAAAGGACCAAGGTCAACCCTAGTCCAATTTAGGTCAACTTAGCCCAAATGGGCTAACCCAAGCCCAAGCCCTCTTTCCAATTGGGCTAGCCTTATTATCATGAAAATTATGAGTTAGTGGGCTGCCAATAGGCTGGAGTGGTCAGCATGGTCAACCTAGATGACTAGGAGAGAGAAAACCTGAACCTCACTTTAATGGAGGAGAGAGGGAAAGGTGAAAGTGTGTCATTCATGGCCAAGGAGGCCGAAGGCCATACCCCATTGGCTGATCCAGCTCGACACTCACTTCAGGAAGACCAGGGGCCAGATTGGAGGTTGTCCATGGCCGGAACTGTGCCAACATGCCATTGCTGAAATGTGCCTTCAATGGCCATTAATGGCCATTGAAGCATTGGCCCTTCCCTCCACCTCTAAACGGCTGGATTCAACTCCTCTGGCGAAGGGGAGTAATTTCTAGCCATTTCCCGGCTGGATTGAGCCCAGATTCACAACCCCCCCCCCCCCACACACCATGTCCAAGAGCCACCTTAAGAGCCCATTAATGGCCACCACTAGCTAGACCCCTCCCCTCCCTCTTCTTATTGTCTTAAAAGCTTCCCTAGGCTCCAGGATTTCGGTTCCACATCTTGCCCGAAGGAGACGACCAACTTCGTAGTGCTGTTGCATAGCGCTTGTGACATCTCCTCTACCAATGGCTTCCCGGCGATCGACGCGTCTCCAGATCACAAAAAAGGTCCTCCTCCACTCCTTTTTCCATGGGTAGATCTTAGCAGTCCTTAGGGCCATGTTTCGGGCTCAATTGAGCCCGATCGGGAGAGCTTCTCTCCAAGCTTTTCCGCAAAATTCTTCTCGTCAGGTTCGCCGGAATGGGCCTCTCCGGCGGCTGTGCCGCCTCCTGGCGACAGCCACCAGCTCAACAGAGGTGGTGGTGGCGGTGGTCGGCCAGGGAGGTGTCGGATGGCCGGCGGCAACGTGTGGAAGATGCTCCAGGAAAATCAAATCCAGGCCGTTGACGCGCGGGGATGATGACGGGATGTCATTCATTAGTGCGCCAAGATTTGTCCAGATTAGAAATTAAACTATAGATTTATATTATATATTTAAATATTTCTGTCAAACGTTTCCTAATTAATGTTTGTAATTTTTAAAAATACTTAGATGCTAATTCACAGAATGTGGTCAACATAAAAATTGTATCCTGGAGAGTCTAGTTTATTGCAAAACTGGTTTGAACCAAGTTGGGTGCCTGGTTTGACCAGGGCACTCATTTTTGTGGGGTCTATACCTAAGGCTAGGCAGAAATTAAAGTGGGCGCCCACACTTCATCTCTGGTCCAAATGACTTGAAATTTGGACAGGGAGTCACCCTAGACCATATCTAGGCCTGCCCAAAAATGAGAATTTTTGGGGATAATATTTCTATAGTTTTGGAAATTATTTAATTTCTCTAGGCTAAATTAATTGAGGGACCAAATGACCCCCAAACCGACCCAAATTTTGGTGAGTCGTGCTTGGGGTCATTATAAAGCTCTGGTTAAAAATTCATCTCATTCGGAGGTGGTTTGAATTGAAATCATGCAAACCCTAGCTTTGCCTTTAAAAAGGTATTTTGGTCAAAAAGTGCACTTTGGGTTTTGAGAGGCCAAATAACCTCACAGAGGTTGAAATTGGGGTCACTGCCTTGGCATGGCTTTTAACACCTCCCCATGGAAGATGGGTTAGATTGAAATAGTTTTGCCCCAAGACCTAAGACCAAATCCTAAGGAAGGGCTTTTGTGCCTTGTGAAGTGCATGAGGTCAAAGACCTTGAATGAATATGAAATTTTGTAGGGAGGGTGCTAGGGTAGATATAGCCCTCTGGTAAAAATATTAGGGGATTTGGGAATGGGTAGGCCCCACAAAACCCTAACTCTAGTTTAGGGCACAAACTTTGTAATGCTGGAAAAGGTTAGCAAAACTCGTTGCACAACAATGAAATTTGGGTGGTGTGGTCATAGGGGTAGAATGAACCTCTGGAAATTTAATTGAGAATTTTGGGTCATAGATTTTAGTACTTCCTTTATAAATGCAAGAGTTAGCCCTAATTATTTATCTGGACATTATGATCCCACAACCCATTGGAAGCCCATGAAAATTTGGCAGAGGGAGTTTTAGACCTTGTTTCTTATGTATGAATTTTATTATAATTTTTGAAAACATATTTGCAGTACCTACTTCACAAGCTCATTAACTTGGAAAATTGTTCAATAATTTGCTTAGAGCTCAATACTTGCTAATAAATTATGAAACTTGATCTAAAGCATTTATATGTCCTTACAATCATTCTTGAATTTTCGCTGAATTTTTGGAAGTATTCTTGCTGTACTTATCTCTTAAAATGATTTATTATGGGATATATTGAAAATTAGAATTAGGGGCTTAAGCCTTGCTGAAAAATTGGGAGACTTTGGATTTTAAGTTAAAAATTCATATTGTATTTATCATAAATTTTGAGGAATATTTGCTTGTACGAAATTGGTGTTTCATGTTCAAACATGATATTTTTGGATGACTAGAATAATTAAATAAAATACCAGATAAATAGAAAAATTATGAAATTATGGATTTAGGCTAAAAAGATCATGACAACCCTCCAATAATTATTATAGGTGTACTGGGGGATTATTTTACGTACCTCCCATTTTATATGTCATATAGCTTAACTTTGTCTGCATTTAGTAAAACTGCAAAAATTTTGTTGGAATGTGATTTTGGGCACATGAGTTGGGGGTTAGAGGTTGCTGGTTTGGGTAAATAAAAATGAGTTCATCATTGGAAGATAGGATGAGTAGAGTGTGGATTGGCTAGTGTTAGGTGGTGCGCGGGATCGACGAAAGATCGTCTTTTCCGTGGGGAGGAAATGTCAAATACTCTAGGGTTAGATCCAGTACAACACGTAAGGGTTTGGGAAATTTGATAGCAACCAACAATAGTAAGTGCCTTGTGAAAGGGAGATTTGGGCGTAATCCCATCATAGTTCCTAGTGCCTTCGAGAGCCCTTCACGGGGTATACCTTGGGCAGTCCTGTGCTAACCTAAGTTGTAGGTAAAACTAAATTGCAAGAGTAACTAGTGTAACTAGGGGTTCACTCTCACTCACCTCAATGTCTCGGAATGTTAGGTTGGGTCACTCGGGCAGTAGGCTCGGTGGATTTGGTGATGGGCAGGTTGGCCCGGCGAGCTTTGGCTCGGTTGTTGTTTGAGACGGACGGGATGGCCCAAGGAGCTTTGGCACGGTGGTTATACTTCAAGGTTGCATGTTCATCAAGTATAAGGTGGTGGGTTTTCGGTATTGGAGATTCGATGCACCGACGCCAATACATTGACTTGGCAAGTGTAGTTTAGCACTTGGCCAAATAAAGTCCAGTGCGCTAGCCGGCAAGAGTACGCAGGAGCTCCGCTTAGTGCACCAGCGTTGAAGTGTATGATAGGTCTGACTGGTAGTGCAATTACCGATTTAGAGGTGGGTGAGGCCCAACCCACCGCTTTCGTTTGCCACTACAGAGGTATCCTGGGAGGTTCGGCTCTAGAATGGGGGAACTAAAGGTCTGTGTACATAGAGTCGAGCGGGTGAGTTGCACTTGCATGTTCACATCATGGAATAATTATATTTCATGGCATAATCATTGCATATAACCCGACATCTATTGTATAAGTGGTATGATACGCTTATACAATAGGCCCTGCAAAACGACCCCTTGGTTTATAAGCTCGTGCGAGCGTGCTTATAAGTTAAGGTTTATTTCAGCAAATATAAATGTAGAATTGATAGAAAACCGACACCCTATTGTATAAATTGGTATGTGACTTTTTATACGATAGGAGCCCTGCAAAATATCCTTGGCTTATGTGATTTCACATAAGTTAAGGTTATTTTTCTTGTTCAGTCATTTTACCTTCATTTTATCTTGTATACTATAAAGCTGCTAGTTTAGTTTCGCTACCATCTGCTTATTTGTTATTCTCCACCTTCATGTCCCCTCTTTTCCTCCTCCCTGCTCGGTGCCTAAGAGCCATAGGGAAGGGGCGGGGATGATAGTGCTGCGTCTTTTAGACTAACGGTATTCGAACCACATCATTTTAGGGGATCGTGGAGCCTAGTATGGAGGAGCAGCCCCGGAGGTCGACGCGCTTGGAGATGGGGCAGTCTAGTACCGGAGTTCAGACGGCAGGGACTGTGAGTCCGGTTCGCTACTAGTTGTTTTAGATTTGCTTCCGTGATGAGAGATATTGTAAGACCCCCCTCCCGGATCCTAAAACACGGTACGAAGTGGTTCTTATGCCCAGAACAGCCACCTTGTGGTAACATTAGCACACTGGCTAACCTATGCCATAAGACGCCTATTCTACCAGATAAAACGAATATCAATATAAACATGTCAACCCAACCAAAATATTAATCAGAGAAGTCAAATCCACACCAAGCATATAAGTCCAAAGTACATCAAATAAAGAAGCTAGACATGCTTCTATAATATCAGAGTACAACAAATAAACGCCCAATGGGGCTACCTCAGAGTCGCTCAAAACTCACATCATTAACAGACGGTTGCGAGGGCACCGTCATTTCAGGCACTATCGTCCTAGCCTGGCTGTCCTGCTGCGTAGTCTGCGGCTGCTCTACCTGCGAGGTAACCTCCAAAAAAGGAAGACGTAGCAACTGTTAGTCGAAAAGACTAAGTGGCTTCACATCTGCTCCCCCGGCGATTCCTCGGCACCGGGCGGAGAAAAGAGCAAGGGTACAAAGTATAGTAAATAGTATAAGCAGGTACAAGCAGGTGGTAATAGTACAATAAGATTAACAACAATTATTCTAGCAGTTCTACAAGAGATATATCAATCATCAAGTGCAAGTAACTACAGTAGGAAAGTAACTTAACTTATAAGGATGTCCATACAAGCTTATAAGTTAAGGGTCGGTTTACATAAAATAACTCATCGTATAGGAGTGCCTATACAAACTTATACGATGAGGATCTTGCTGTGCAATGTTATGAAATGGTATTTATGCTATGAAATGACTCCCCCATTATCACACACATGCAACCGCTATGCCGACATAGACTAGTAGTTCCCACTATTCGAGCAGGTAGCTAACCTCTCAGGCATCAACCGTCGTGGCCAGGTGGTGACAGTAGAGCGGGCATCTCTACTACTAGGAGGGTATCCATACTACTTCACCTAGGCCTCTGTACGCCTCAACGCGAAGAACAAAATAGTCGACCCATTCGTACTATAGCCCAGCAGGGGTCTCGGGTAGATGTGCACCGAGAACACAGCCCCGAATTGAACTTGTGTGACCTAGAAGGGGCCTCGGAAGTAAGCATGAGGACACAGCCCAACCGTTCACTTGGCACGGAAGGAGCCCCGGGACATGAACACCGAGGACCAAGCCCAACCGCACAAAGTCTAACTGTCAACTCCCATCGGTGTGACGATCGGCGAACCCGTATACCTGCCACTCTATCCTTAACCCAGGATTACAACACCCGTGTCGACTCACACCGCATGCAATTCCACATCACCATGGCATGTAATGTCACAACCCGCATTTTCTCTGAAATTAAGAAGTATTAGAGTAGGAGAAAATATGAGTTGTGATGCCACGTCGAGCAGGGGATAACTGTCGATGCTTAGGCGAACACCATCTAACTAGACTATGAAAATTCATAAGTTTATTGATTAGAAAATCAGTTATATTTTAAAAGCCGTATCCCTCGGCTCAGTGGATCATCTAGTCCACCGTTTAAAAACTATACTTATACGCGGCGGAAAAATACTTTATTTATTTTTGACATCCTATGAGAGTGCATAAGTGTCCCCCGAGGTCCACTCATACTATGCAAGACTTTAGATTTATTTTATATTATAATTGAGAAAACGATCTTTTTACGTTTCTTGGAAAGTAGTGTATGAGCTTTATAAACATGCTGATCATGAGATATACTTATAATAGTGTTTTTAGGTTTAAAAGTAACTAGCAACCTAGCATAAATCTTCCCAATAGCAAATAGACTATCTCTAGAAAGGTAGCAGTAAAAGAAACATATCTAGTATCACAAGTAAAAACCACCAGCGAGCGTCAACAACCTGACACGAACCCACTGGCGAGCATGTATGTCTATAGGAAAAACAGAAAACTACCTCACAAAATCAAGGAGGAAGATCCCAGCAACCCAAGGGATCCACAACAATCACCAAGGAAAAACCAGCCTCTCAACCGGCTACTGCTCTAAACCTGAGGCATCCAAAGAAAGAACACCTCAGCAAGTATAACAAGAAAATCCGAATCTGAGCTTTATAATAAAATGGAACAAAGGAGAGTAAGAAAACATGACAGTAAAAGTAAGTGTTGTCCAAAGTAAGCCAAAGTACACCAAGTACAAGGAAACAACAACAAGCCCTGCTCAAATCCTGCAGAGGCTACAAGGCAAAAGAAAAGAAAACTTGCCACAATATGTTGCATTCTACTAAGAAGAAACACCTAACAATCCTATTTTGTGAGTTAATGACAGTAGTAAACGTTCACATGGATCTGGATTGGAGGCAAACGCGATCCCCCAAACAACCATCACCAAAACAATATAAGCTCAAGGGTCGCACAGGGAGAGCACTAGGGACCTACAAACCACACACACCCAGCCTATACCTGGGAAAAATAGTGACGGCCACGGCTCAACACATAACCCCACCCCTATTAAGAGCTAAAAAGAAAACCACCCCTACTAGCCATCACCCACGATTCGGCGTTCAGAAGACAGCCGACAAATAACCCCAAACTCAGCGGGATTCACTCGGGAAAACAAAGGGAAGATAGAGGGAAAATCATCGAACTCAGCTTACAAGAATCGTCGAGCTCTGTTCAACGATCTTCGCCGAACTCAAAACACAGGAACGTCGTGCTTAGTTCCACGATCTTCGCCGAACTCAGACCGACGATCTTCGTCGAACACAACCAGCCGGAGATCGACGATACCAGTTCGACGATTGTCGTCGAACTCAGATCGACGGTCTTCGTCGAACTCAGACCACCGGAGATCGTCGATCCCAGTTCGACGACTGTCGTCAAACTCCGATCGATGATCTTCGTCGATCACAGGCAACCGGAGATCGTCAATCTCCGTTCGACGATCTTCATCGAACTCAGATCGATGATCTTCGTCGAACTCAGACAACCGGAGATCGTCAATCCCAGTTCGACGATTGTCGTCGAACTCAGATCGATGATCTTCGTCGATCTAAGGTAGCCGGAGATCGTCGATCTCAGTTCGACGATTTTCGTCGAACTCAGATCGACGATCTTCGTCGATCTGACAGCGTTGAGTGCACTCAACGCTGTCAACACTTCCAACAGAACTTCTGCTGTTGATGTACGAAAACACAAGGGGGTCGAGCACAACCAGCTAACTGTTCAAACACAGGGGAAAAAGGGGAGACTGCGAGCAGCGATCTACTAAGCGGATGAAAGCTGAAAGAGGAGCAGGGCCGTGAACCACGGCAACAACAGACTTCGCCCGTCGCGGCCTGAATGCCTCTCTTGCGACGGGCTTTCCCTTGATTGAAGAAGAATTGGGTTACAAGTGAAAGGAGAAGACTGAGGGAAGTAGAGCAAGGGGGAGTCCGCAAGGCACAGGATTCGAGTCCGCAGCCTGTAACAAGTAGGCTCTTGGGTCCGAGTCAGCGTGCCCTGAGTGCACCACCTCCCCCCTATTTATAGGATAGGGGCCTGCCCAAACGGGTAGGGCTAAGATAACCGGCTGCCCGGGGTACAGGAGAACCGGGCAGCGGTGACGGGAAGCAAAAAGAAAGAACACGCCAATCCGCACAGAAGTGGCGGACTGGGCTCGCGAGCTGGAGCTTCCACTGCTGCTGGGCGCGCCAACTGGAGGGCGGCGGCCTGGGCGGATGAGATTCTTCGTCCGCCGCTGTAGAACCTGTTGCCAAAGCGTCGGCGGACTGAGCGGACTGGACCTTGCGTCCGCTGCTGGAGTCCCATACTTGGCGCCCGACTGGTGCTATTGCCGGACTGGGCGGACGGACAACGTGCGTCCGCGCCTGCTGAAAAGGGGGCTTTGGAATCTTGGAGTATGTTGCGGACTGAGGGGTTAACATAATCCCCGCACATTTTTAAGTTTCCAGAAAAACTTCGAAAATGTTCCTTTAACCGCCGAGTCCGCAAACCTCGAAAATGCCGCCAAAGCTATAAATACTGCTGGAGGGTCTGGATCTGCCGAGAATCTCGATCGACACGGGGCGATACTCACCACTTGCGGTCTCCACTTTCCAGTCCGGCATGGCAAGACTTGGTGCATTCCTCTCTAGCTTCACTGCCAAAGGCGACTCGGAGCCGTCAACGCCAATGAAGACCAAGAAAATTGCAAAGAGGCCGGCAAGACAAGATCCTGTCCGCCTTGCAGGAGAAAACTCCCAGAACGAGAAACCTGTGGAGAAGTCAGCCCGCCCTACTGATACATTTGTTCGCGGAGAAGCCGCAGTTGATGCCGAACCACTGAGCGAGAGGATGACGACCTTGTCGGACTCCTTCCATTCCCAGAAAACCGCGACATCGGCGGATACCGCTGGCGAACGCACTGAGGCCGACATATCTTCTCCTAATGCCCAGGTGCCTATTGTCGACCTGGATGACGAAGATAGGCGGACTGAGGAAGAGGACGGTGTGCTTCCAAAAGCAATGACAGCTGCGAACCCGGTGTCTGTCCGCGAAGACCAGTCTTTGGGGTCCGCCGCGGATCCTGCTGAGGAGACAGCCAAGAGGAAGAAGAGGAAGAGGAGCGGAGCGACCGTCGCTGAGCGGGTGGAGAAGAAGCTGCGCGCTATGAAGGAGAAGAATATCTCCAAGCGGACCGGTGAGGCGGACTTGCAACACAGGCCGCGCGACAAAGAAGTCCCCGACAGCGACCTGATAACACCGGAGGCTCAAATCCGGGGGGACAATTCTCTTTCCACGGTCAGTCTTTCCACGGATGAGATTATTGATTCCATAGACGTCGGCCAACTTGACTTAATCCACGACTCCTTGCTCGTTGTCCTGCAGCAGAATGAGGCGGAGACCGCTGGAGACAAGGGCGACGAACTCCCATCTCTGTCCGCTGCGGAGGAAGAGGAGAGGGAGAGGCTGAGGGAGAAGATAGCGGAGCAAAAGAAGCAGATCGTTGCTCATGTTGCTGCAGTTGGGGCGGCCTCGAAGCAGATCGCCGCGGACAAAGCTGCTGAAGATCTGCGGATTGCCGCGGAGCTGCTGCGGTCAGGTAAACTTCAACCTGCGCCTAAATATTTTCAGCGCAAGTGGCTTTACAGGTCGCCACCGCGGAAATCGAAGCCTATAAAGATCATCACGGAGACGGACGATATTGTAGTGTCGACAAGCTCTGCTGTTGAGAAAAGAGCTAAGGTCCACCGCGAATGGAGGAAGCGATTAAGCGTCTTTGACCCGGAGCGGGCAAGGCATCCAATCTTCTTCGATAGTCGGCGACTCGCTGCTGCTATGTCTCAAAGTGATTTTTCATCCTTTCTTTGTGTCCGCCGCGAGCTGCCTTTGAATGCGGAGTTGACTTTGTTTGCTGCAGGTGGGAAGTCGCAGCCGGACTCTACCGAGAGTGGCGAGATCACAGTCACGCCGAACCCCGGTGCTGACGCGGTCTCAAATATGGAACCCGCGGAAGACGAGCCACCCAGCCTGAATATGGTTCAAGAGTTAGAGAAGAAATTTCAATTCGAAATGGAATGCTTGAAAAAAGAGTTGGAGAAAGCCAAGGAGCGTGAGGAAGTGTTCGCCGCGCGCGAAAAACAATTTGCTGAGCGCGAGGTGGCTCTGAAGGATCAGGTCGCCAGCATTTCCAGAGCCCTGGAGAGATCTGATAAGGAGAAGAAAAGGCTCGCGGATGATGTCCGCTACTACAAGGGCAAACACTTCGCGTCTGTGCGTGAGGAGAAAGGGAAGCGGGCTGCAGAGATCGCAGACCGGAGGCCGCAAGTACCAGACCGCGCGGCTTCGGAGATCGCCGCACCGGCAGGTGGTGTCCCACGCGCTGCGGACGAGGAGCTGAGGCCAGCAGCGGAGCCAATGGTGCCCCTTAGTCGAGTAGACCGGGAAGCTGCCCATATGCACCGGACTATAAACGTCATTCATCATCATCTCTGCCGCGTATATAGTGAAATCCTTCAGATAAGCGATCAGGCGGCTCATCTATGCCGGATAGGGCAGAGAAGCGAACTGAAAATAGAGACCGCTGAGTCCGCGGTGCTCATTTTTTATGTTGAATGTATGCTTCTGTATAATTGTTTTAAACATTGCTGTGATGTGATCGGTTAAACCTTTATCGCGATCTATGCGGACGCAGATTATAAATCCGCTTATTTTATAATAAACCTTGGCTTGATCTGTGGCGGACTGTGCGGACTAGCGTTGTGTCCGCTTCTTGTTAACCTGCAGGTGGGAAAATTCGCGATCTGAGCGGATAGGGAACTGCGATGGCCACGACTTGGCCTTGAATCTCTTTTGGAATGTTAATTTGTCTTTTATATCCGCGCTATTTGTTTGGCTGCTTTTTAAACATTTTGCGGACTGTGCGGATTGAATATGCGACCTGCGCGGACTGGCCAAAAAGCTGTCAGAAATTTTATCTATAAATAGTGCCTTCTGCTTTCTCTATGTAGGAAATTCCTGAAGTAGACGAAACCCTGCGGCCTGCAACATGGTGTCCGCGCGTACTGATGCTGCAGTCGCCTTCCACTCTGCCGACCACAGAAAATGCACTTTGAAAGAGGCTGATCTGGCGGCTTTTGTTGAAAAGAAGATGGCGGACTCCAACATTCTTGTCCGCCTACCCGCACACCAGGAAAGATTGAACTTCTCGACGGCGACCCAGATCGCCATTCCAGTTGACCACTTCGACAGCGGATTCAAGTTCCCGCTCTTATGGAGCTTGCCGCAATTTTCGAGCACTACGGGATGGTGCCCGGCCAGCTCGCGCCGAATACCGTCGCTGCGATCTGCAGCTTCCTTTCTTACCTGCGATCTGAAAGGATTGCCTTCTCAATGAACATTTTTCGCAAAATATTTTTCTGTCCGCTCCATAACTGCCTCCGGAGGCCGCCCCTACAAGGGTGTAATTTATTTCTATTACAGGGGGATGAAAGTAGTGGGTCTTCCAAACAAGATCCACAACTGGACCTCAAGGTTCTTAATCTTTGAGGGCGACCTCGGGTTCGCGCACATTTATCCGCAGGTGCGCGCGGACTCCGCTTTCAAAAACGTGCAGCTGGACGAAATGGAGTCCGCAATTGTCGAGTTCCTGGCCAACGCCAGGCTTGATATTGAGCACTACCTTCCGCTGCTAGCGAGCTTAGCAGACGTCACGCCTGAGGACAGTAAGTAGCTTAGCGGACTCAGCTTTTGTATCCGCCGCCACCATGCTTTTTAACCGGTTCTCTTTTTGCAGCGACCTTGGCGGTGCCCGCCAACCTGCCGCAGACGCCAAGCGGCTTTGTTCCTACACAAAAGGAGAAGAAAGAAGCGGTTGCAAAGAAGAGGAAGGAGGAAGGGGATGCCGCAGCGGACTACTCCTCCTCCGAAAGCTTCTCCATGACCGGCTTTGGCATCAGCCAGAGGGACCTTAGGGGGAACCCTATGGTCCATTGGCACAGCAAGGAGAAGCATGTCCGCTTATCCACCGCACTTCCCTCATGGAGGAGTCCGCGGATAACGCGCCACGCCCATGTTGCGCTCTCCACTCTCTACGGAAAGCGCAACTTGAGCGAACTGAAGAAGGTGCCCGCCGCCGACCTCCCTCTGCTGGCCTCTCAGGCCTCTGCGAACAGCGCGGTGACAAATCATTATGTTGCCACTCTGGCCAGAGACATGTTGAGGCAAAATGAACAGCTTCAGAAAGATAATAAAGCGCTGAGGGAAAGGAACGCGCGGCTGGGAGAAAGGAATGCCCGGCAAAGAGAGGAGCTGGCGGTGAGTTGAATTCGCCGCGATCTGGATTTGCTATTCGCCGCGATCTGTCTGATAGTTTGCAATCTTGCTTTTGCAGGTCGCCTATGATTTGGAGAACACTAAATTCCGGGCCGCCACGCTCCCTTTTGTGATGGAGACAGTTGAGGTTGCTGTTGAGCGGCTTGCCCGCGACGGCCTCATGAAGGAGGGAGTGGACGGCGTCCCCTTTGTGGAGATCTTTCCGGAGCTGGCCCTCAGGTCGCAGCGATGGAAAGATCCAAAAAAGGAAAAGAGGTTATTGAGGAAGATGATGATGAAGAAGAAGACGGAGGCTCTCAAGGCGAAGAGCAAGTTCCTGCGGACAACGCTGAATCCAGCCGGCGAGGAGAGTATCTGTCCGCCGAGTCCGACACATCTGCTTCTTCCTCTGCTTCTGGCAGCTCGCATAGCGGGTCCGCCACTAGTTCAGGGTCGGGTAGCAGCGAGAGCGACTCGAGGGATTATTCTCCAGAGGTAGATGTCGTCGGCGACAGCCCTGCACCTCCAGAGAAGAGACAGCGGACTGATTGAACAATGCATATGTATACATTTTGTAATTTTTGTAAAAAGTGGCGGACGCAAGATTGCAGTCCGCCGAACATTTTGAATGATGTAAAAATTTTTTGAAGAAATAGAAAGGATATTTTTTGGCATGTGTGCTTCCTGCAATGCTCTTTTTTCCACGCTCACCGCACCGATATTTAGCAGTCCGCACGTCATGTTAATAAACTTGGGCTTTTTAACTTGCTGATTAGAAATAATTGTTGTTCGCCTCTAGAAGAAAAACAATAGCAGGCGGACGCTGTTTAGCTCCAATTGAAGTCCGCACGATATATGTCATAATGAATCTTGCTGATTAGAGAATATTGTTCCACTTTGGACCAAGAAACTCAGGCGGACTCTGTCGAGTTTCTCTTGCAGTCCGCATGATATATTATTTACAGTGAACCTTGTTGATTAAAGTATTTAGACATCAACTCATTCATCATCCGCCTCAGAGAACAGCCAGCTGATAATAACGCCTGGGGTACTTGAGTTATAGCTGTAGTCCGCAAGCCAGACCGCACATAATATAAAAGCACATTGATGAACTTATCAAATAATGCGAGAATCATTCTACGGACTGAGCGGATACAGAAAACCAATCCGCTCACAATAGAAGTGCAACTTAACATGAAAATCATTCTGCGAACTGAGCGGATATAGGAAACCAATCCGCTTATATCAGGAATATAAACTTGAATATGTACCCTGCGGACTGAGCGGATACAGAAAATCAGTCCGCTAAAGACAGAAATGACCTATAACTCGCGACCAGGTGGGCAGGTGAGCCTGAGCGGCATACTTTCCTCACCGGGCTACAAGCTATAGAATCAACCCAAATAAGCGGACTCTGCGGACAGAGAAAAGCAGTCCGCTAAAAACAGAAATGACCTATAACTCGCGACCAGGTGGGCAGGTGAGCCTGAGCGGCATACTTTCCTCACCGGGCTACAAGCTATAGAATCAACCCAAAAAATTCCCTGCGAAGAGCAAGATGCTCACTTGGCGGAACGGTTCCCTGCCCTCTTGCCTCGAGTACAGTCTAAGCTGTGGGTCTCCCGCAGGCACTGCTTGAGGGTACCATGGAGTGTTCGAGAGTTACAAGCTAAGATGACCCGCGGGCAGGTGAGCCGGAACGGCATACTTTCCTCACGCGATCATCGAAGTTGTAACAATATCCCTAAAGCGGCGTGGTAGAGCTTTACACCCACCTTGCCCTCCATAATGCAAGGGTGGGGTCAGGTACCTGCCGGGATCCGAAGTCCAGAATCCAACCGCGCTAGAGCCTGCAAGCTCCCACTACACGGTGCGAAATCTCCCCGCAACACGTGGTCTTCGTGGTGTTACGCTAATGACAACGGCTCTAGGGGAGGTCTAGCCGAACTCGGCGATGTCTCCTGGTATCAGGGAACCGTTATAGGTCTTTGGGGGGTGAGAGAAAACACTAGAAAAAGGTGTTAGTATGGATTCTTTGATTAAGAAAATGCATTTGCAAAGAAAGCATAAGAAAGAAAGAGGGGGTTCGGGTGTAGAACCGTCTTTGAAATCTCTCTTAGCGCCTTATCTGTTATGATTACAACAAAACACTCGAAGAAGTGTTAGCAAGCAGTTTCTATTCATAACAATTTTTGAAGAGAATACAGAAAGTAGAAGGAGGTTTTAAGAATAGAACCGCTTGAGGTCATCCCCACTCCACGTGTGTGGTATATCCTCTCCTTCGTATGTCTGCAAGCGATAAGCGCCGCTCTTTAATGCTTCTTTGACGACAAAAGGGCCGGCCCAATTTGGATTAAGCTTTCCAACTGAACCAGCTCTTGCAGCAGCATCGACCTTCTTTAGAACTAGATCTCCCACTTGGAAGTGTTTGATCCTTATATTCTAATCGAAATAACGGGCCATCCTCCTTTTGACCTCTTCCTGCCTTACAGCCGCTTGATCTCTGACCTCCTCGATGTGTTCCAAGCTGAACCTCATCTCCTCATTATTCAACTCAGCCCAATCATCAACACCTTCTCTTGCAAGCAGCACTCTGGGTGATGGGACTTCAAATTCAATCGGGATGAGTGCCTCTGAGCCATGAGAGAGTTTGAAAGGAGTCTCCCCGGTTGCGGATGATGGCGTTGTTCTAAGGGACCAGAGGACTGATGGAAGCTGATCAGCCCAACTGCCCTTGAGATTCTGCACTTTCTTCTTGAGCAAGTTGAGGATCTGCTTGTTGGCAGCTTCCACCTGGCCATTGCTTCGGGATGATGAACTGATGCAAAACGCAGCTCTGTTCCGATCTGCCTGCAAAAATCTATCATCTCTGAATTGTTGAACTGTGGCCCATTGTCAGTGATTATTGCCATTGGTATCCCGTGCCGACATACAATTTCTCCCCAAATGAAGTTCTTGACGATCTGAGTCGTTGTCTTGGCCAATGCCTTGGCTTCGATCCACTTGCTGAAATAGTCGATCATTACGATGATAAAATGCCGTTGCCCGCTGCCAAGGGAAAAGGACCAATGAGATCCATTCCCCAAACCGCAAAGGGCCAAGGAGTTACAATCGACCTGAGGGACTGAGCTGCTTGGTGCTGAAGCGGAGCAAACTTCTGGCATTGAACACACCTTATGGCACAGATCTCTGAGTCTTTCTTCATTGTGGGCCAGAAATACCCTTGCCGTAGGACTCGTCTTTCAAGAGTTCTTGCTCCAGAGTGACTTCCACACTCTCCTGAATGAACTTCTTGCAAAATGGTGTGAGCTTCTTCTTCTGAAACACATCGGGCCATGGTTGAGAGGAAGGTCTTCCTATAAAGGATTCCCGCCACTAGAAAGTAGTGAGCTGCTTTTATTCTGAACTTCTTCTTGTCTCTAACTGTATGATGATAATTTCCTGTTGATAGATATAGGATGAACGGGTCCATCCAAGAGGCACGCTGGTCGACTTGCATCAGATCTCCTTCCACCACTGCCGGGCGGAAGAGCTCGGAAGTTGTGCCTCCTGAAGGTATCCCATGCTTAGAGAGAAAATCGGCCTCCTCATTCTCTGTTCTAGGAATATGTTCGATGGTGAAGCTTTTAAACCTGCCGATTTCTATTTTCACAAGAGCTAGATACTTTTTCAAGACTGGCTCCCTTGCTTCAAAGTTACCAAGGACTTGCGACGCCATTACCAGAGAATCGGTTCTGATGTGAACATGATCGATCCCTAATTCCCTTGCGAGCCTCAAGCCTGCTAGCAGAGATTCATATTCAGCCTGGTTGTTGGTTACTGGAAAGTAAAACTTGATGGCCTGCTCCAGCTTGATTCCATTTGGATTGATGAGAACCACTCCTGCTCCAGATGAACTTCTGCCTGAGGCACCATCAACATAGATGGTCCAAGCCAAAGGTGACCTTTCTGCCTGATCAGAACTGGGCTCTGGCATGTCAATCAGAAAATCTGCTAGGACTTGAGCTTTGATGGCTGTCTTGGGCACATAAGAAATTTCAAACTCACTTAGCTCTATTGCCCACTTAGCTAGCCTGCCGGAATGCTCGGGCTTTTCCAACACACCCTTCAAAGGTTGATCGGTGATGACTTGGACTGAATGTGCTTGGAAGTATGGGCGAAGCCTGCGAGCTGACATGACCAGTGCCAAGGCTAACTTTTCCAAGATCGGATACCGCGTTTCAGCACTCTTCAAGATATGGCTGACATAGTAGATTGGAAACTGCTTTCTGCCTTCTTCCCGAAGGAGAACGAGCTGACGGCCTCAGGGCCAACCCCTAGATACAAGAAAAGAACCTCTCCTGGCCGGGGACTCTGAAGCAGAGGCGATGAGGTAAGCTGTATCTTTAACTGTTCAAAGGCTTTGGAGCACTCTTCTGTCCACTCAAACTTGGATGCACCGCGGAGAGTTTTGAAGAAGGGGGCACTCCTATCTCCAACCCGAGAGAGGAATCTTGCAAGACCTGCTAGCCTTCCCCCTAACTGCTGAACTTCCTTCGGTGAACGAGGGGTAGGCATTTCAAGAATAGCTTTTACCTTGTCGGGATTGGGGGCAAGTCCCTCCGGAGTAAGGAGATGACCAAGAAACTTCCCCTTACTCGCTCCAAAAGTACACTTCAAAGGATTGAGTTTCATCTTGTATCTACGCAGAGTAGCGAACGTCTCTGCTAGATCTAGCAAGTGCAGCGAAAACGATTTACTCTTAATCAAGAGATCGTCTACATACACTTCTAGGTTTCTTCCTTTTTGATGGTTAAACACACGGTCCATCATCCGTTGATAGGTCGCGCCAGCATTCTTAAGCCCAAAGGGCATGACAAGATAGCAATAACATCCATCGTTAGTTATGAACGACGTGTGAGGAACGTCGGGCTTATGCATTCTTATCTGGTGATAACCAGAAAACGCATCTAAAAAACTCATGTAAGAGTATCCTACCGCGGAATCAACTAAAGAATCTATCCGAGGCAGGGGGTAGCAATCTTTAGGACATGCTTTATTAAGTTTGTAAAGTCTACACACATTCGCCACTTTCCCCCTGGTTTTTTAACCATTACAACATTTGAAATCCAGGTGGGATATTGCACTTCTTTAACAAAATTCGCCTTGAGGAGTTTCGCAACCTCCTCCCTTATTGGTTCTGCAAGCTTTGTCGCCACGTCCCTCTTCTTCTGTTGGATGGGCTTGCAGCTGGGATCAACATTCAGATGGTGGCAAGCTACATCAGGATCCACCCCCGGCATGTCTTCTGCCGACCAGGCAAAGACATCTAGGTTCTTCAGCAGGCAGGAAATCAACTCAGCCTTTTGATCTTCAAGAAGCTCCGAGTTGATGGAGAGTTTCCTCTCCTCCCCTTCAGCAATGGGGACTCCTTGCGTCGCCTGGGCAGGTTCCAGGTGAGCACCTTCATTAGCAGCAACTTTCGAACTGGAAGGGGCTTCTGCAGCCTCTGCTGGAGCAAGGGAAGCTTCAACCATGTTGACAGTGCGGACGTAGCACTCCCTTGCTCTCCTTGGGTCACTCCGGACCCGGCACATCCTCCCATCGGTGAAGAACTTGATGGCTAGGTGGTAAGTGGAAACCACCGCTTGGTACTTGTTCAGCAGGGGCCTGCCGAAGATGGCATGGTAGCTGCTGGGGGCGTCGACCACTATGAACTGTATCTGCTTTGTTGCCCCTCCAAGCTTTACTGGCAAGGTGACGCTGCCCTCCACCTCTTTCCTCTCTCCTGAGAATCCATAGAGTGGCCCCTCAGTGGAAAGCAGAGGCTTTCCGGTCCTCAGGGCCTCGAAGGTAGACTTGAAGAGGAGGTTGACTGAACTGCCCGTGTCAACAAGAATTCTGTCCACTGTGAAGTCCCCAATACCAGCCTGGATTACGACTGCATCATCAAATGGATTGGCTGTACGAGGAAGATCTTCTGGACCAAAGGTGACGACTTCCCTTGGAGGAGTAACGGAAGAAGAGGCCACCTCTGTCTGGGTGACCCTTGAAATTGAAGATTTCCGGGTGGACTCGGTCCCAGCTCCACCATGGATGAAGAAGAGGCGCCCTAGAATCCCTTCATCATTTGCATCAAAGCATTCCACTGGGACGTTGATCGGCCCCAGACGGCCTTCATCCTCCACATCTACACACTCCTGGTAAGTCTCAGCTACCTCTTTGCCCTTCGAGGTGGATGGCTTCGACGAGGAAGGAGAATCCTTCTTGGTCAGGTCAATCTTGCCCTCGGCAAGCAACTTCTCTATCAGCGCACGAAGGACCTTGCAGTCCTCAGTCAGATGACCCTTTTCCTTGTGGAATTGGCAGAATTGTGAATTATCCCTCGGCTTCCACATCTTCTGAGGCCCTTGCCTCCTCTCTCCTGATCTTTGCAGGATCTGGATGACTTCGTCAAGGTCCAGATCTGCAGGGTCCTCCATGGGACTTTCATCATATTGGCACGGGGCAGGCAAGGCTGCCTGCTGGAGGATGGGAAGAGCCTGCAAAGGAACGACGGGAGCGGCGGCAACGGTAGTCTCTGCTCGTGAAACTGTTGATGGCCTTGGAAAGGTTTTTTGTTACGGAAGTTTCTGCCTCTTTGAGACGGAGGCTGGAAGTCTGGACGAGGGGGCCTGCCACGAGAAGAAGAAGCGGAGGCATCCCTTCCTTCAGCCTTGGCTGTCAGGGATGAGACGTAGGTCGGATTGGCATTTTCCCCTTCTATGAAGCGGTTGACCATGGCGATCAACTCCTGATAGGTCTCAGGTGCCTTTGTCGTCGCCTTAAACTTCAGAGGGCCTTCCCGGAGGCCGTGGATCAAGGCAACTTTGTAATAGTCGGGGTTCACATTCCTCACCCCCTGAATTTCTCTTTGAAAGCGATCAACGAATCGTGCCACCGATTCGTTATCCCTCTGCTTGATCTCGAATAGGGCGGCTGGCCCATTCTTCCTCTTCCTTGAGGTAGCAAACCTCAGCAGTAACTGGCTACGGAGCTCTGCAAAAGAAGAAATAGTGCCCGAAGGCAGCTCATAGAACCATTCTCTCGCTTGCCCTTCGAGAGTGGTAACCAGCAATTTACACTTGATGGCATCTGTGAGGCATCTCAAAGCTACTGCCCCCTCAAATGCCTGGAGATGGGAAACTGGATCTGTCGTTCCCGAATAGGAAGGGATGCGAGGCTCCCTGAAGTTGCTCGGAGCTGATTCCCATCGAATTCGGTCAACAAAGGGAGACGGAGTGTCAAATTCTGCAGGGTAGAAAGGGCGGACTGGAGCCGAGGAGTCCGCGGGCTCGGCGGACTGGCGATCAGCAAAGTGAAGTTGGCGGGCAGGAGTGCCCCTAGCAACTTCTCTGAAGAACTCTCTGAAAGCAAACTCTTCCTCTTGAGGGCGCAGAGGAGCAGCGGACTGAGCAGCGTTCCGGGGAGTTGCTGACGACTGCCGAAGCGGAGTTCGGCGAGCTGGGGTCTGGCGGACTGGCGAGTCCGCTGGGTCCGCTGCGGCCTGGGGAGCAAGCCGCTGGGCAAGCGTGAGCAAAGCTTGGCTGATTGTGTCAAGACGCTGGTCGGTCTGCCGGCGAGACTGCTCGGCCTCAAGGTGAGCTTGTTCTATTGCGTCCCAAAGGGAGTCTTCTGAAGAGCTGGAGCGGTCTGAAGAGCGGGCTCTGCGGTCTGACATCTTTCGTCCGCTGATTTCAAAACACTACTCGGATCTGAAGGTCGCGTGTTAACTGTTGATGCACGAAAACACAAGGGGGTCGAGCACAACCAGCTAACTGTTCGAACACAGGGGAAAAAGGGGAGACTGCGAGCAGCGATCTACTAAGCGGATGAAAGCTGAAAGAGGAGCAGGGCCGTGAACCACGGCAACAACAGACTTCGCCCGTCGCGGCCTGAATGCCTCTCTTGCGACGGGCTTTCCCTTGATTGAAGAAGAATTGGGTTACAAGTGAAAGGCAAAGACTGAGGGAAGTAGAGCAAGGGGGAGTCCGCAAGGCACAGGATTCGAGTCCGCAGCCTGTAACAAGTAGGCTCCTGGGTCCGAGTCAGCGTGCCCTGAGTGCACCACCTCCCCCCTATTTATAGGATAGGGGGCCTGCCCAAACGGGTAGGGCTAAGATAACCGGTTGCCCGGGGTACAGGAGAACCGGGCAGCGGTGACGGGAAGCAAAAAGAAAGAACACGCCAGTCCGCACAGAAGTGGCGGACTGGGCTCGCGAGCTGGAGCTTCCACTGCTGCTGGGCGCGCCAACTGGAGGGCGGCGGCCTGGGCGGATGAGATTCTTCGTCCGCCGCTGTAGAACCTGTTGCCAAAGCGTCGGCGGACTGAGCGGACTGGACCTTGCGTCCGCTGCTGGAGTCCCATACTTGGCGCCTGACTGGTGCTATTGTCAGACTGGGCGGACGGACAACGTGCGTCCGCGCCTGCTGAAAAGGGGGCTTTGGAATCTTGGAGTATGTTGCGGACTGAGGGGTTAACATCTGCAAAACATTAAAATCCAATGCTACCTAACTTACCGAGCAACGAATACCATACAGGAAGGTCAAATTCAACACTCATCTACACAACTCCCAGCACCCGAACTGGGCAAACTTTAACAGCAGGGGAAGATTAAGAATTAGGCTAAAATACTACCCAATCTGAGATCTAATAAGGAACAATTTGATAAAAGACAAGACTACAACAGCCCAGCCGAAAAACTTGAAGTTTCAGAACTTGAGAAAGTAAAAGAAAAACGCAAAGGAGCATTCATGATTCAAGATCCGATGATTTTGACGGGAAAATAGGGCAAAATAAATGATTTCTGGAAAAATGTATGATAACTACAAATGTGAACATACAAGGAGAAAAACTTGGCAAGGGTAGGAGAACCACTTGCCTCAAATTCCAGCGAAGCTTGGTCGGCCCCTTCCTCCCACTCGACACCAGCAGCACAGAACAAGACGAAAATTTCGTTGGAGTGTAGGTCTAGGCGAGAGCAATCCAAATCCGCCTTCGAAATCGAATTCCGCCCGCTAAAACTCCGGGAATCGGCGGTGGAAGGCAAGGGCAGCCCGCCGGTTTTCCTCTCTTGCACAGGGACGGCGGTTGTATTCCGAAAAAGACAAAGAACATCATCAGTCGCTTTTCTAATTAAGGCTATATATAGATAGCGGCTAAATCCCAAATATTTTCTATTCTTAGCCAATCCAAACGCTTCCAGCCACCTATTCACCATAATTGCTAGTATCTAGACAAAATATCTATATATAATATATAATATCGCATTAATATAAATAAAATACAAAACGACGCGAAACCCGAACATCCTCGGAATTCGACGAAATTTGCACCGTAGCTAAATACCGATGCTACGAACACAACGGCGGAGTCGAAATCAACCTTTGATGAACAAAACTCTGGTTATCATCACTCGAAGCCAAAACACAAGCTTCCCTCGAGAGGCCTCACCGAGTCACCCCAAACGACCCGGCTTGCTAGGGAATCTTGCCAAATAGGCTACCAACAACCACACAAGGAACCTAAAGAGCTAAGACCACTCTCTAACAAACGACACAAGCCGAAAATGCGTCAACGTAACGACAAACGAGAATTAAATAATCGCAGAAAAATCGGGGGTGTTACAGTCACTCTCCCTAAAAGAAAGTTTCGTCCCGAAACTTTACGTGCACAACTTATACTATAGAAGGAAAGTAACAAAACAAGAGCTACTAGAAAGAAAACATACCAATCAAATCAAGGGAACAGATTAGGGTGAGCCTCCCTCATAGCCGACTCTAGCTCCCAAGTCGCGCTTTACAAATCCTGATTCTTCCATAGAACTTTCACCATCGGGATAGAATTTGTCTGCAGCACCCGATCTTGAGTATCCAAGATGCGGACCGGCAGCTTAACATATGAAAGATTAGGCTCCAACTGGGGCACAACATCTAAGACTTGCCCACTGCTTTGCACACACTTCCGTAATTGGCTTACATGAAATACATTATGCACATCTGGGAAATTTGCTGGCAAATCCAATCTATATGCTGACACGCCAATCCGTTCAACAATCTTAAACGGGCCCACATACCTCGGATCCAATTTCCGGTTCTTACCGAACCTCTTAAAACCAACCATCGGGGAAACCTTAAGAAATACAGGGTCCCCTACAGAAAACGCCAAGTTAGACCTATGCCGGTTGCGTTCTTCTCATACCTCTCCTGAGCTATCCGAAGCTTTTCTCGAATCAGCTTCACCGCAACTTCCATTTCTTCGAGCGCGTCTGGACCCAACAACAGCCTCTCTCCGACCTTAGTCCAAAACAGGGAAGTTTTGCAGCATCTCCCATACAGCGCTTCGAACGGAGCCATTTGCAAGCTCTCGTGTAACTGTTGTTGTATGCAAATTCCATAAGCCGCAAACGCTCATCCCACGCTCCACCGTAGTCCAAGTTGTAGCACCTGATCATATCCTCAACTATCTGGTTCACTCGCTCAGTCTGACCATTGGTCTGAGGGTGGTAAGTTGTAGAATACCTCAAATCTGTACACAAACCCTCTTGCAGACTCCTCCAGAAGCGAGATGTAAAACAGGAGTCTCGATCCGAAATGATGCTAACTGGTACACTATGTAATCTGATGACCTCGTTCAAGTACAGATCTGCTATGTTCTTCATCGGGTAATCGATCTTATAAGGTACGAAGTGCGCACACTTCATCAATCGGTCCACGACCACCCAAACTGAATCAAATCCCCTTGGAGATCTCGGTAAGCCCGTAATGAAGTCCACAGAAATACTCTCCCACTTGCAAGTCGGGATCTCCAACGTGGTCAACTTGCCACCAGGCCTTCCATGATCGGCCTTCACACGCTTGCAAGTGTGGCACTCAGCTACAAATTGGGCTATATCACCTTTCATCCCATACCACCGGGCAATCTGCTTCAATTCGTGATACATTTTTGTAGATCCTGGATGGTAGGCAACACTGGATCCATGAGCCTCTCTGCATAACATAACCCTGATGTCTCCAACAGCGGGGATGCAAAACCTACCGCAGTAATTCAAAGTACCCGCATCATCGATAGAGAATTCCGACAACTCCCCTCTCTCAGTCCTGTGGTATATGTGCAGAAGATCCGGATCATCCTTTTGGTGCAACCTGGTAAGTGAAATCCAAAACGGCTCTGCCACTGCCAAACTGCTCTGCACATTACAACGTCCCACAGAGATATCCATTAGGAGGAACTCTTCCACTAAATGATCGGCGGTGAGATTAAAAATCTTCCCCGTCTTCCGGCTCAGGGCATCGGCCACCACATTGGCATTGCCCAGATGATACTGTATCTCCACATCATAATCGTCCACACACTCTAGCCACCGTCGTTGGCACAGATTCAACTCCTTCTGAGTGAACACGTACTTTAGACTTTTATGATCTGTGTAGATCTTGCACTGAGCACCATAAAGTAGATGTCTCCATAGCTTTAGCGCATAAATCACCACTACAAACTCAAGGTCATGCGTAGGGTAATTTCTCTCATGAGTCTTTAGTTGCCTTGACCCATAGGCAATCATTTTTCCAGCCTGCATCAACACGCAACCCAGACCAACATGCAAAGCATCCACATACACATCATACTCCGCACCCTCAGTAGGTAGGGTCAGAACTGGAGTAGTGCACAATCTGTTTTTTAGTTCCAGGAAGGCTTCTCTGCACTTCTCGCTCCAAACAAAGGCCGTGTTCTTCTGAGTCAACCTGGTCAAAGGTGCCACCAGGGTAGAGAAACCCTCCACGAACCTCCTGTAGTAGCCTGCCAACCCTAGGAAGCTTCTAATATCCTTGGGCGTGCCCAGCCTGCTCCAATCCATCACTACTGCAATCTTTTCCGGGTCGACCGAGATCCCATCCTTATTCACCACGTGGCCCAGAAACGAGACTTGAGGCAACCAAAATTCGCACTTGCTCAACTTAGCGAATAACTTATGATGCCTCAACTCCGATAGAGCCAAGCGTAGATGCTGCTCATGCTCCTCAACACTGCAAGAGTAGATCAACACATCATCGATGAATACCACAACGAACTTGTCTAGGATGTCCTTGAACACCCGGTTCATCATATCCATGAAAGCTGATGGTGCGTTGGTCAAACCAAACGACATCACTAGAAACTTGAAGTGTCCATGCCTCGATCTAAACGCAGTCCGTGGAGTATCTGCCTCATGGATCCTGAGCTGATGATAGCCAGAACGAAGATCGATCTTGGAAAACACTGTGCTACCACGCAACTGATCAAATAAGTCATCGATCCTCGGCATAGGGTACCTGTTCTTAATGATGACTTTGTTCAGCTCCTTATAATCAATGCACAGCCTCATCGACCCATCCTTCTTCTTCACAAATAGAACAAGAGCACCCCAAGGAGACGAACTCTACCTGATAAAGCCTTTTGCCAACAACTCATCCAACTGGACTCGCAACTACTCCAACTCATGAGGGGCCATCTGATACGGTGCCTTTGCAATAGGACGCATACCCGGTTCCAAATCAATCACAAACTCAACATCCCGCTCGGGGCGAAGACCAGGAAGGTCATCAGGAAAAACATCAGAGAAACCACGTACGACAGGAATCTCCTCCAAGCGCGATACACTAACAGCAGTCCTAACCATCGAGACTAAACAAGCAAAACAATTAGAACAAAACAGATTCTGAGCACATACCACAGAAATGACAGGGGAATCCTGGCACGGATCAGCATACACACTTCCAGGCTGACTGTTGTCCTTGATGAAGTCCAAGCATTTCCCTTTGCACTGAATAACCGCATCATACTTAGACAACCATTCCATGCCCAGAATAACATCGAAGTCCTCTAGATTAATCATCTTCAAGTCTGCCTTCGCAAGGAAGTCCCCCAACAAAACAGGGCAATCCGAAATGCCCAAATCTGATAACACAGATTCACTAGAAGGGAACTTGACGCGGAAGGTACCACGAACTTGATCTAGAATCGACCGATAATGCTCTACAAAAGTTCTAGACACAAACGAGTGTGTGGCGTCGGAGTCGAACAGAACACGCGCCCAGCGGTTCTTCACATTAAATTTTCCTATAGGAGTACATAAGCAACTAAGGAACCACCAAAACAAAAACTGTAACCATTGTAGAAAATAAAACTTTCAGGCTAGGAAAACAACTAACCTGAGATGACCTGAGTCAAAGTTTGAGCCTCCTCGGATGAGATCACGTTCAGCTTTCCTTTTCCCTTGTCCACACGCTGAGGAGGAGGTAAAGCCTGAACTGGAACTGCCTGAAGAATAGACTGGACCTGAGGACACCTTGACTTGATATGGCCCTTTTGTCCAAACTGATAGCAGACTTTATCCTTGTACCAGCACTGTGCAACATCATGCTCGGGTCGCTTGCAAACAGAACAGGAAACATCCCACCTAGGAGCACCTTCTAATAGCATGAACTCGCTCCTTCTTCTGTGCTCCCGCCTTCTTGAAACACCTCTAAACAGGGTGGCCTGACCGGCCACAAAAGCTACACACTACCTTACTCTTCTTTACCGAAGCAGCATCGAGTGCCTGGGGGTTCTTCTCTTCAGCAGACTTCCTCTTGTCCTTCCTCATTTGCTGGCCTCTGTTCTTTGCGGTCTCAATTGACTCCACTTTCAGAGCAGCCTCCACTACCCCCTGCATAAGTCTCTGATCCATAAGCACTGGCCAACTGCTGAACCTCGCTCCTCAAGCCACCAAGGAATCTCTTGACTCGATCTGCTTCAACACTCACCAACCCAGGGGTAAACCGGCTCAACTTACTGAACTCTATCTCGTACTCACTGACCATGAGTTGCCTCTGCTTCAGGTGAAGGAAGTCGTTCATTAGTCGGTCACGCTCGACCGAAGGCAGGAACTTCCTCAACAGCATCTCCTTTAATAATCCCCAAGAGAAACCAGCTACCATGCTCCCCTTTTATATAAGCCACCAACTCTTAGCCAAACCCTAAAGATGATAGGCGGATATCATCACTCTCTGATCATCTGCAATACCGGAGTGTTGGGTACATTGGAAAATGTGTACCAGATTTGAAGAAGCCTCACCCTACTCAATGATATACATCAAGCTGTATTTGATGTGCTTTGAGTTTATATGTGCAGGTTAAGTAATTGCAGGAAATGCAGAAAAGTTTCTACTTGTGTCGACACCATCAAGGCTAGTGTCGACACTTAGTCTACTTGTGTCGACACTTAGTCTATTTGTGTCGACACATAATGACTATCTGTCTCGACACTTTCAGACAGTGACAGTGATTTCAAGAAGTGACTGGATGACTTGACTGCTGTCATTTCAACCGGTCAACTACAACTGTCAAAGCTGCCAGAAGGTTGTTAGAAACCGGATCAGCCGGTTACCTTGGAGGAAGACTATATAAAGGCCTTTCTCCTTCAACAGAATAGATTGATCACAATTAATCAAGAGATCTAACAACACAAAAGAAGAAGACCTTCAACATAAGATCTAAGAAGTTGGAGAGAGAGAGCTCCTTCTAAGAAGAGCAGCTGCTGAACCAGGCTGCAATGTAAGATTCAGATTGAGATCTGAATCTCAAGACAGAAGTTAATTGAAGATCATCTTCACAGGAGATTCAACCCTGTTGGGTACATTGGAATATATGTACCAGATTTGAAGAAGCCTCACCCTACTCAATGATATACATCAAGGTGTATTTGATGTGCTTTGAGTTTATTTGTGCAGGTTAAGTAATTACAGAATTGCAGGAAAAGTTTCTAAGTCCATGTGTCGACACCTAGAAGAAAAGTGTCGACACTTAAGAAGGCTTGTGTCGACACCCAGAGAAGCTGTGTCGACACTTGGAGTAATTGTGTCGACACCAGGAAGGCAGAGTCGACACAAGAAGAAAAGTGTCGACACATACAGGCAGTGTCGACACACAGTGAAGAATTGTCAACATTATCTGTGTCGACACTTAGAGGCAGTGTCGACACCCAGAGAAGCTGTGTCGACACTCAGCAATCTTCAACAAAGTTCAAGTACAAGTGTCGAAACTAGGAGGATGTGTCAACACTTAGCAAACTTCAACAAAGTTGAAGTACAAGTGTCGACACTAGGAGGCTGTGTCGACACTCAGCAAACTTCAACAAAGTTCAAGTACAAGTGTCGACACTAGGAGGCTGTGTCGACACTCAGCAAAGTTTCAACACCAAGAAGATGTGTCGACACTTAGCAAGTTTCAACACAAGAAGATGTGTCGAGACAAAGGAGTTGTGCCGACACTCAGCAGAATTCAACTAAGTATTAAAGAAGAAGGCTTGTGTCGACACACAGGATCAGTGTCGACACATTCTGAAGAAGTAGTGTCGAGAAGCTGTTACAACAACACAAGGAGTTGTGTCGACACCAACAAGGCTAGTGTCGACACTTAGTCAACTTGTGTCGACACTTAGTCTATTTGTGTCGACACATAAAGACTATCTGTCTCGACACTTTCAGACAGTGATAGAGATTTCAAGAAGTGACTGGATGACTTGAAAGCTGTCATTTCAACCGGTCAACTGCAATTGTCAGAGCCATCAGAAAGTTGTTAGAAACCGGATCAGCCGGTCACCATGGAGAAAGCTTATTTAAAGACCTTTCTCCTTCAACAGAAAGAAGAATGAATCAGAGAAGTGATCAATGAATTGACAAACAACACAACAAGAAGAAGACCTTCAAGAGAAGATCTAAGAAGTTGGAGAGAGAGCTCCTTCTAAGAAGAACAGCTGTTGAACCAGGCTGAAAAGTAAGTTTCAGATTGAGATCTGATTCTCAAGACAGAAGTTGATTGAAGATCATCTTCAGAGGAGACTCAACACTACTATGTTCTAATTTAAGAAGCTTTGAAGAAAGCCAAGGGAGGTTGATCTCTGCAAAGTTCTTTCAAGAACTCATTAAGAAGCTAGTCAACTCATCTCTCACTTTCAGAGTTGTGATTATATACTTTGTAAACTCTATTTTCTGTAGGATCCTAAGGGATCTGAGCTGTAAGCCTATTTTATAAAGGCTGAATGTAGGAGACAGTATGCTCTGAGTGTAGGTCTTGTTGAAGACTGAGGTAGAGCCTAGTGCCTGAGTTGTAGGAGACTTTGTTCTCTGAGTGTAAGTCTTGGTGAAGACTGAGTGGTAGGGCTTTTGTGCCTGAGTTGTAGGAGTGAGATCACTCTGAGTTGTAGGAACCTGTTTGGGGTTCTGAGTTGTAAGATTTGAGGATCTGAGAAGAAGTGGAGAAGTTAAGCCGAATCTACTACAATACTAGATAGGCAAAGGGGGAAAGTGGATGTACCCAGACCTTGGGGAACCACTATAAAAATCTTTGTGTACTCTGTGTGTGATTCATTCTGTGATTGCTGTATTATCTGTGCTGAATTGCTGTAGAGAATTGCAAATATAGGTCTTATTATTCAGTGTTTCTGCCTGTAATTTTAAAAAGATAAAGTTCACCTATTCACCCCCCCCCCTCTAGGTGATTAGGCACTAGTTCTTTCAAGTGGTATCAGAGGGAGGTTACTCAAAAAGGGACATAACAGTCTGAGTAAGATCCTGTAGGCAGAATCAGAGTAATCAAGAATCAAGAAAATGGGTTCTAGTGAGAATCACAAAGAGCTGGGGTCCATGAAGTTTCCAATCTGTAGAAAAGAGATTTTTGGCATATGGAAAGAGAGGGTTAGACTTTTTATGGAAGCCTCTGAACCAAGAATATACATTATAGTCAAAGAAGGGTCATATGTGCCAATCAAAGTATCTGTTCTGGATGCAAATCAGAGAACTCCCAAAGACTATTCAGAAATGACTAAAGATGAAATAATTCTGGCCACTATGGACAAGAGGGCCTAGAATATTATTGTAAGTGAAATTGATGATGCTACATTTCAGAACCTAATACATTGTAAAACCTCAAAAGAAATGTGGGACACACTGATAGTTTATGTGGAAGGGTCTGAAGAAGTAAGACAGGACAGGAAGTTCTTGTTAAATCAGGAGTATGAAAGCTTCAGACAAGGAAAGTCTGATAGCATTACTGAATGCTACAAGAAATTCTATAGGATTGTTAATGAGTTGATGTCCTATGGAAGAGAATTCAGCAACTATGAGCTGAATGACAAGTTTTTAAGATCCCTGACTAAGGACTGGGATACCAAGATTATGTGCCATTAGGGAAATGACCAAATTAGCTGATATACCTCCTCCAACTTTGTTTGGAAAACTGTTATCTTATGAGATGCAGTTAATGGTTAGAAAGGAGGAAGAGAAGACTACAAGAGTGGAGCACAAGGAAAGAGCTGTGGTCTTCAAGACTGAAGCCACTAGGAAGTATAGAAGCAAGTCTCCATCTCCACCTCAAGTAGTTGCAGAGACTGTCACAGAAAATTCAGACAGCAAGAATTCAGAAAGCAGCGAAAGTGATGAGGACTTTGCAGCTTTCACTAGGCATTTTCAAAAGTTTCTGAAGAAGAAGCAGTGGAGGTATAAGCCATCCACTTCACAGACAAAAGATGACTATTATCAGAACAAGAAGTCATCAAGGAATGACAGAAGAAAGTCCAAGCCAAGTAAAACTACATCCTCAAAGATAGTATGATATTGTTGCAATAGACAAGGACATATAGTAGCTGACTGTCCAGAAAAGAGGAAAAAGTCAACTGACAAAAAGAAGACTCAGTTTAAGGGCAAAAAGGAAAGGTCCTTTGTTGCCAAGAAGGATAAGAGTTTGACTGATCAGTCATCTTCAGAAATAGATTCAGAAGTTAAAGACTATATTGGTTTATTTGCTGAAGAAGAAGAAGATGAGTTCATGCAGCTAATGAACTCAATTTATGAGCATGAGGACAATCAGTGCAAAGGGCTGATGGCCTTATCTGAAGGAGATAAAATCCAGGATCAGCCTAGACCAAGTAAGGTACAAAATTGTTCTTCTAGTTCAATTTCTTGTACTGAGTCAGAATTAGATACATATGCATCAAGTGATGTGGGTGGGTCTGAATCTGAAGGTGATATTCATCAGTTAATTGATGAATATAGAGACTTGTTGCAGGCCTTGAAGAGAAGCAAATCCTTGGCTAAAACTCAGGCAAAGGAGATTGCTTGTCTTAAATTGGCTGCTGCTGATTCAGACAAGTTGCTTGATTGGAAACTAAATGAAATAGACAGGCTGAAGAACATTACTGTTATTCAGATGGGTACTATTACATTTAAGAATGATCAAATTAGAAATCTGGAGGCTAGACTTCAGAAGGAGAGAGATATTGTAGGAAGTTTTTCTAAACCAAAATCAGTTTTACCTTTGATAGATGAGTTTGTACCTCAAAAGGGTAAGACTGGATTGGGGTTTACAAAACCTGCCTTGGACAGCTAGGTCCAAATCTAAGGGCAAAGCCCCAGCACTCAACAAGAAGCCTGCTATAGATAAAACAGCCAGGGTTGTACCTAAACAAAGGTACAACAGATTTGAGTGCTGGTGTTGTGGCAAGATAGGCCACTTTGCCATAGATTGTTGGCACAATTTAAGTGTCAAGGAGAGTAGCAAACTACCTGTTAGAAGAGCTACAGGTAGTTTTGTTAAAAGCCAAACTAACCTGCACCAAGGGCCCAAGAATTATTTGGGTTCTAAGGTTAAGTAATCTGTTTTGCAGGTGAGTCCAAGTGGCCATGCCCCAATATGGTACTTGGACAGTGTATGTTCCAGGCACATGACTGGAACTAGGGGGTTGCTGAAGGATTATACATCTATCAAAGATGGGCCTAAAGTTACCTTTGGTGGTTCAGAAAAAGGGATCATCAAAGGCTTTGGTAACATTACTAGTAACCAAATTACAATTACTCAAGTGACTTATATAAAGGGTTTGAAACATAACCTCATTAGCATAAGTCAGCTGAGTGATTTAGTTTATGACATCTCATTTGTCAAAAATGGTTGTCATATCAAGAGGTCAAATGATCAAAAGATCATTCTGACAGGATATAGGAAGAGAAATGTCTATTGTCTAGACATTATGTGTGAGAACATTATTTATCCTATTTGTCTTGTAGCTGATGAGAAAGTCTCACATTATGTTAAATGGCACAAGAGGCTGGCTTATCTTAACTATAAGACAATTGGCCAACTCTTTAGCAAAGAGTTAGTGAGGAATGGTCCTCATATTAAGTGTATCAAGGATGGGATATGCTCAGCTTGTCAAAAAGGTAAGCAGACCAAATCCACCTTTCATAGCCTTGAGAACAAAGATGTTGTGAGGTGTCTATACCTCTTGCATATGGATCTTTTTGGTCCTATGCCAGTTCACAGCCTAGGTAGGAAAGTCTACACATTTATGGTAGTTGATGACTACTCAAGGTATTCCTGGGTGTTCTTCCTAAGGCAAAAATCTGAAACTCCAAGTATCTTGGATAGTTTTGTTAAACAAATTCAGAATGAATTGGATAGTACAGTGGTCAAAATCATAAGTGACCATGGTACTGAATTTCAGTCTAAAAGTATGACAAAACTGTGTGAAGAGTTTGGAATTTTTCAGGAATTTTCCCCACCAAGAACACCTCAGCAAAATGGTATTGCTGAAAGGAAAAATAGAACCTTGATAGAGGCTGGTAGAACCCTATTGAGTGACATTTCTCTCCCAGAATATTTCTGGGCTGAGGCAGTAAATACTGCTTGTCATGTGATCAATAGGGCTACTATCACCAAGAGCCACAAGAAGACCCCCTATGATATTGTGAAGGGCAGAAAACCAAATCTATCCTATTTCAGAATCTTTGGTTGCAAGTGCTGTATACTTAACAACGGTAAGTCTTATCTAACCAAGTTTGTTGCCAAATCCCAAGAGGGGATCTTTGTTGGGTACAACAATAATAGTAAAGCTTATATGGTCTACAACATGATTACTCAAGTTGTAGAAGAGTCATTCATATAGTTTTTGATGAAAAACTCATTAACTGCAATGAATTGCCAAGAAGTGTTTGCAGCTCTACAGGTGTAACTTAGAGAATGGACAAGCTTACCTTAACAGAACGTTCTTCTGCAAGTCAGTAAGTGGAAGATGGTGGCAGTTGTCCAGGGGGAGTACAAGATACACCTGATGCTGAAGAAGACCAAGAGGTGCAGTTAAATGAAGAGACTGAAGGTGTACAACCTAAAGACAGGCTGCCTCCAGCAAATAGACACTTAAAGGATCATCCAACCAATCAAATAATTTGAGATCCTCAGACAAGGAGTATGCAAACAAGGAGCAGGAATTTAAGTACAGTTCTTTACTCCGGTTTTCTATCCCAAGTGGAACCAAAGAAGTTTGAAGAAGCAATCCTAGACCCTCATTGGATTGAGGCCATGCAAGAGGAGCTGAATCAATTCAAAAGATGCAAGGTCTGGGAGCTAGTTCCTAAACCCAAGGACCACAACATTATTGGAACTAAGTGGATCTTTAGGAACAAGTTGGATGAGAATGGAATCATCATAAAGAATAAAGCTAGACTTGTTGCAAAGGGATATAGGCAGGAAGAAGGTATTGATTTTGATCAAATCTTTGCTCTAGTAGCAAGACTGGAAGCAATCAGGATGTTCCTTGCCTATGCAACATATCAAGGGTTTAAGGAATATCAAATGGATGTAAAGTCAGCTTTTCTGAATGGAAATCTGAAGGAAGAAGTCTATGTTGAGCATCCATCAGGTTTTGTTGACTCTCTTAAACCTGATTATGTATATAGACTTAGGAAGGCTTTGTATGGGTTAAAACAAGCCCCAAGGACTTGGTATGAAACCCTGTCTAGTTTCCTCATTGAGAATAAATTCTCAAGGGGGAAAATATACAAGACTCTATTCCTTAGGGAATCCATAGGCAAGATCATCTTAGTCCAAATATATGTAGATGACATAATATTTGGGTCTACAGAAAGAAGTCTTTGCAGGAAGTTTGCAAAACTAATGCAAGGAAAATTTGAAATGAGCAGTATGGGGGAACTTAAGTTCTTCTTGGGTCTCCAAGTTAGACAGCCTGAAGGTGGATTATCCATATGCCAGTCTAAGTTCACCCTACAGTTGATAAGGAAGTATGGTATGGAATCATCCAGTACCATGAAAACTCCTATGGGGTCAAGCATGTCTCTAAGAAAAGATGATGCAGGGAAACTTGTAGATGAGACTTTGTATAGAGGGATAGTTGGCTCCCTACTGTATTTGACTGCTAGTAGACCAGATATCATGTATGCTACATGTGTCTGTGCTAGGTACCAAGCTTGCCCTAAAGAATCTCACTTGATAGCAGTCAAAAGAATTTTGAGATATCTAAAGGGCACACCTTATCTAGGCCTTTGGTACCCTAGGAATGGAGATTTTGAACTGACAGGTTATTCAGATGCAGATTTTGTAGGCTGCAAGGAAGATAGGAAAAGTACCATAGGAACCTGTCAATTTCTAGGTGGAAGGCTGATATCATGGAGTAGCAAGAAGCAAACCAGTGTGGCTATCTCCACAACAAAGTCAGAGTATGTGGCTGCAGGAAGTTGTTGTGCTCAACTTCTACGGATTCAACATCAGCTAGAAGATTATGGTATTCAAGTAAGTAGAACACCTTTATTTTGTGATTCTACTAGTGCCATTTCTATTGCAAATAATCCTGTCTCCCATAGTAGGACTAAGCACATAGAAATAAAATACCATTTTCTAAGAGAACATGTGGAAAAAGGAGATATTTCCCTAGAGTATGTTAAGACAGATAATCAGTTAGCTGATATGTTTACTAAGCCCTTAGATAAAACCAAATTCAATAAGTTTAAAATTTAATTAGGAATGATAAACTTAGAATAGTTTACAAAAATTGGCTATGTAAAATAGTGTCGACACACAGAGTTGTCTGTGTGGACACATAGAAGTGGTGTCGACATTTCAGAGAAATGGTGTTGACACATCAAGGAAGTCTGTGTCGACACTTCAGAGAATTAGTGTCGACACATGCAGTGTAGGTGTCGACACATCCAGGGTGGTGTCGACACTTAGGATTTACACCGAATTAGTTTAGTAGAGTCTCGACTAAGTGTCGAGCTGAGATATATAAGTGTCGACACATATATTCTGTCGACTATATTTGTGTCGACACATAGTTGTCGAGACATTAGCAGTAAGTGTCGACACTTTTCAACAGTGTCGACACAATTGAAGTATGTTAACGCGCCTTTTCACCTTCAATTCTAGAAAGGTATAAATAGGTTTTCCCCATTGTTTGTCGACACGCTCACCTTAGTTTCGAGACCAAACTTGTGTGTCGACATCTCTCTTCTCTAAATTCAAAATTTCTTCAAACCCTAATGACGCCCAAGCTAGAAGAGAACATTAATGAAGGATATGAGCTCGTGCGTCATGCCTTTGATGACGCAGAACCAGAAATCAAAGGTGTGGTAACCCTAATTGCCGAGACTGGACTAGAGTATCTTGTATCAGAACCAATCAAGATCTGGAAGAAGGAGGTCCTTGAATTCTTGGGTGCAGCTACTCTTGATGACTCAGGACTCAAGATTAAGTCCAGAGTTCATGGGACAAAAGTCAAGGTCACACAGAAAAGTTTAAGAAAGGTACTTCAACTACCAAGAACAAAAGAGGAAGAAGATGTATCTGCTTCTAAGACTAGAGAGACATTGAAATGGTGTGGATTAGACTCAAACCTGAAAATTGGATCAGTTTTCAACAGAAAAGGGATGAACATACAAGGAAAGTTTCTATCTGAAATAGTAGGAAAAGTAATACTAAGCAAATCTGGTGGGCATGATAGAATATCTGCTCACATGTGCAGTCTAATGACAAGGATAATTTTTAACCTTAATATTGATTGGTCTGCAGTCATGTTTGATAAGATAAAAGAGAGCCTGAAGAAACCCAATCTGGGTAGAATTCTGAGTCAATACCTAGCTTGAAGTATTCCTGAAGTGATGAACCTAGCTGCAGGTTCAAAGATAAACCATATGAGAAGAATGGATGTGAGAATTTTCTCAAGGTGAGATAGAGTATTGACAAAGGAACTGCCAACTCCAGAAAAGGAAACACCTCAGAAGAAGAAGAAGAAGACAGCCATTGTGGCTCAAGAATCCTTAAGTAGCTCTGAAGAACAAGTGGTTTTTAGTTCAGATGATGGAGGAGATGACAATGCTAGACAGTCACCAGCAAGACAAGAAGATTCTCAGAGGCAGGGGGAGCTACCATCAGCCAGCCCTATTCACCTGGATCCACTCCAGGGGGAGCCTCTATATGTGGATGAGCCTACTCAACTAGAGAGTGAAAGGGCTACCCAAACCATTCTAGAGGTAATTACTGAAGTTAATCAATTAAATTTCCCAATTGAGGATGAAGTTTTGACTGAATCATTACTTGATGTTGATCAGCAAATACAGTTACATAGTGAACCACAAGATGTTGTCATGGAGGACACATCAGTTGTTGATAAAGTAGACTCAGTTGCTCCAGAAATAAGAGATTCTCCTGTACAACCTCAGCATGAGTTTACATTAGAAGAGCTGTTCCCTAATCTTGTACAGAGAGACCTTGAGAGAGAGATAGCATCTGTTGAGGGGGAGAAGGTCAATATTGAGGGGGAGCATGTAGAGGAGACTGCAAGACAAGAGACTGAGGAGCAAAGAATTGCTAAGGAGCTACCAAGGACTGAGAAGGATTTACATCCTAGTCCTGAGGATAGAGTAGACATTGCCAGTACTTCTGCTTCAGAGGATGAAGAGGCTGCTAGAGCCAAGATGAGAAAGTTCCAAGTCTTCAATAGAAGCAGCCAGAACTACAAGAAAGCTCTACAGACAATTGCTCCACAGCCTGCCCCAACTACTGATTATAGTTCTCTGATGGTGGCATTGCAAATCAAGATGGATGAGCAAAGAAAAGCTTTAGAAAAGTATATGGATGAAGGGCATAAATCCCTGCAATTTGATCTAGCACAAGACATCAAATCTATCAGATTTGAAGTGACTCAACACAAGAAGTAAATGACTGATTGTTTCCATAAAGGAGGCAATGCAGTGGTCTATCTAGCTACACATCAAGAGAATCTCAAGAAACAGATTGATGATCTGGCAGTCAAACAAGGCTATGTCCTGGAAAGCCAGATAAGAATGAATGACAATTTAACTAAATCACACAATGTGATACTCACTGAAATGCAGAATCTAGCTGCTGCTCAAACTATAGCAAGGACTGCTGCCAAGGCTGAATTTGATAAGCAACTACAAGAGAGCCTCACTGCTGTTAAAACTGCCATTGAAGAATCTCAAAAGGCAATTATTGACAAGCTCCAAAGGTTGAAACCTTTTTTACATAGATGGAGTTAACTATCTGAATGCCCAGATCAGGTTTCAGAAAGATGATCTTAGGGATCACATAGAGAGAGAAGTCATAAAGGGGGAGAGGGTTTTAGTCAAGGCAGGCTCTGATCATGCCAAATGGATTTCAAACTCCATCAGAGCTACTCTTGGATATCCACCATTATGTGATGATGATAATGTGGCAGAGTCTGGAATAAATCCTGCTTATTTTGGAGGAGAACAAGCTGAAGTAGCTCAAGTGATATATCCTCCCGCAAATTTTGACAAGATACATCAGGAGGTACAGTCTATGTATAGTCCTCCAGAGGGTAATCAGAATATTATCTTTGAGAAAGTAGTACAGCCTGTGCCAGAGGCAGTACTAAAAGAGCAAGAGGCTTTATTAAAGGAACAAGAGGCTCAATTATCTAAGAAAAGGTTCAGAGAGCAGGCTGAATTAAGGCCAGATTTTGAACAATGGAGCCCCACATCCAGGAATATCATATTGACTGCTTGGAAGGCTGCTAAGGACAATGTCCTGGATAGAGGCAAATGGTATTCTGATCAGGAGTGGAGAAAACATGAGAATAGGCAAGAGGCCATAGTACAATATAGAAGGAAGGTTAAACTGGGAAAGCTACCTCCTAATGCACAGGAGCCTAGCAAGTATTTCCCTAAGCCTTATCACTATTTTGAAAGGCAGAAGATAAAGGCTGAAGAGCTGAAAAAGAAAGATCTCAAAGGGAAGAAGCCTGTTGATGACAATGATGTTACAGTTCAAGCAAAGATTCAATCTGGAAAGGATATTGTTATCAAGGAGCCTGAGCAGCCATAGGATGGAAATTTTCTTAAGTTTACAATTTGTAATCGTTTGCTTTTAACTCTATGTAAACTTTTGATTAATGAAAATATTTGGAGTTGTAAGAACAATGTTATATGTTCAATCTATTACATTATTGTTCTGAGATAATTGATTATACATGTTTTGTTTATACATGTTTAATATTTATCCTGTCATATAATACTGTTTTACATCACACTGAAAATGTGTTATGTATGGTGTATATCATTGACTAAGCGTTATGATTTCTCCAAATAGGGGGAGATTGTTGGGTACATTGGAATATATGTACCAGATTTGAAGAAGCCTCACCCTACTCAATGATATACATCAAGGTGTATTTGATGTGCTTTGAGTTTATTTGTGCAGGTTAAGTAATTGCAGAATTGCAAGAAAAGTTTCTAAGTCCATGTGTCGACACCTAGAAGAAAAGTGTCGACACTTAAGAAGGCTTGTGTCGACACCCAGAGAAGCTGTGTCGACACTTGGAGTAATTGTATCAACACCAGGAAGGTAGAGTCGACACATACAGGCAGTGTCGACACATAGTGACGAATTATCAACATTATCTGTGTCGACACTTAGAGGCAGTGTCGACACCCAGAGAAGTTGTGTCGACACTCATCAAACTTCAACAAAGTTCAAGTACAAGTGTCGACACTAGGAGGCTGTGTCGACACTCAGTAAACTTCAACAAAGTTCAAGTACAAGTGTCAACACTAGGAGGCTGTGTCGACACTTAGCAAACTTCAACAAAGTTCAAGTACAAGTGTCGACACTAGGAGGCTGTGTCGACACTCAGCAAAGTTTCAACACAAAGAAGATGTGTCGACACTTAGCAAGTTTCAACACAAGAAGATGTGTCGAGACAAAGGGGTTGTGTCGACACTCAGCAGAATTCAACTAAGTATTAAAGAAGAAGGCTTGTGTCAACACACAGGATCAATGTCGACATATTCTGAAGAAGCAGTGTCGAGAAGCTGTTACAACAACACAAAGAGTTGTGTCGACACCAACAAGGCTAGTGTCGACACTTAGTCAACTTGTGTCGACACTTAGTCTATTTGTGTCGACACATAAAGACTATCTGTCTTGACACTTTCAGACAGTGACAGAGATTTCAAGAAGTGACTGGATGACTTGACAGCTGCCATTTCAACCGGTCAACTGCAACTGTCAGAGTCATCAGAAAGTTGTTAGAAACCGGATCAGCCGGTCACCATGAAGAAAGCTTATTTAAAGACCTTTCTCCTTCAACAGAAAGAAGAATAAATCAGAGAAGTGATCAATGAATTGACAAACAACACAACAAGAAGAAGACCTTCAAGAGAAGATCTAAGAAGTTGGAGAGAGAGAGAGCTCCTTCTAAGAAGAACAACTGTTGAACTAGGCTGAAAAGTAAGTTTCAGATTGAGATCTGATTCTCAAGACAGAAGTTGATTGAAGATCATCTTCATAGGAGATTCAACCCTACTGTGTTCTAATTCAAGAAGCTTTGAAGAAAGCCAAGGGAGGTTGATCTCTGCAAAGTTCTTTCAAGAACTCATCAAGAAGCCAGTCAACTCATCTCTCTCTTTCAGAGTTGTGGTTATATACTTTGTAAACTCTATTTTCTGTAGGATCCTAAGGGATCTGAGCTGTAAGCCTATTTTATAAAGGCTGAGTGTAGGATACAGTGTGCTCTGAGTGTAGGTCTTGTTGAAGACTGAGGTAGGGCCTAGTGCCTGAGTTGTAGGAGACTTTGTTCTCTGAGTGTAAGTCTTGGTGAAGACTGAGTGGTAGGGCTTTTGTGCCTGAGTTGTAGGAGTGGGATCACTCTGAGTTGTAGGAACCTGTTTGAGGTTCTGAGTTATAAGATCTGACGATCTGAGAAGAAGTGGAGAAGTTACGCCGAATCTAGTACACTACTAGATAGGCGAAGGGGTAAAGTGGATGTACCTAGACCTTGGGGACCACTATAAAAATCTGTGTGTACTCTGTGTGTGATTCATTCTGTGATTGCTGTATTATCTGTGCTGAATTGCTGTAGAGAATTGCAAATACATGTCTTATTATTCAGTGTTTCTGCCTGTAATTTTAAAAAGATAAAGTTCAGCTATTCACCCCCCCTCTAGGTGATTAGGCACTAGTTCTTTCAAACCCTACCGAGTTCTAATTCAAGAAGCTTTGAAGAAAGCTAAGGGAGATTGATCTCTGCCATGTTCTTCCAAGAACTCATCAAGAAGCCAGTCAACTCATCTCTCTCTTTCAGAGTTGTGGTTAATTACTTGTATAATCAAAATTTCTGTATGATCTTGCATAGATCTGAGCTGTAAGCCTATTTTATAAAGGCTGAGTGCAGGAGACTTTGTTCTCTGAGTGTGGGTCTTGTTGAATACTGAGGTAGGGCCTTGTGCCTGAGTTGTTGGAGACTTTATTCTCTGAGTGTAGGTCTTGTTGAAGACTGAGTGGTAGGGCTTTGTGCCTGAGTTGTAGGAGTGGGGACACTCTGAGTTGTCGGAACCTGTTTGGGGTTCTGAGCTGTAGGATCTGAGGATCTGAGGAATAGTGCAGAAGTTAGGCCGAATCTAGTACACTACTAGATAGGCGAAGGGGGAAAGTGGATGTACCCAGACCTTGGGGAACCACTATAAAAATATGTGTGCACTCTGTGTTTGTTTATTTCTGTGATTGTTGAGCTAGCTGTGCTGAATTGCTATAGAAAATTGCAAATACAGGATTAATTGTTCAGTGTTTCTGCCTTAAACTTAAAAAGATAAAGTCCACCTATTCACCCCCCCCTCTAGGTGGTTAGGAACTATTTCTTTCAAGTGGTATCAGAGGGAGGTTACTCAAAAAGGGACATAACAGTCTGAGTAAGATCCTGTAGGCAGATTCAGAACAAACAAGAATCAAGAAAATGAGTTCTAGTGAGAATCACAAAAAGTTGGGGTCCATGAAATTGCCAATATGTAGAAAAGAGATATTTGGCATATGAAAAGAGAGGGTTAGACTTTTTATGGAAGCTTCTGACCCAAGAATATATATTACAGTTAAAGAAGGCCCATATGTGCCAATGAAGATATCCATTCTGGATGCAAATCAGAAAAATCCCAAGGACTTTTCTGAAATGACAAAGATGAAATTATTCTAGCCACTATGGACAAGAGAGCCCAGAATATAATTGTTAGTGACATTGATGATGCAATATTTCAGAACTTGATTAATTATAAAACCTCTAAAGAAATGTGGGACACATTAATAGTCTATATGGAGGGCTCAGAGAAAGTAAGACAAGATAGGAAGTCCTTATTAAATCAGGAATATGAAAGCTTCAGACAAAGAAAGTCTGATAGCATTACAGAATGTTACAAGAAGTTCTATAGGATAGTCAATGAATTGATGTCTTATGGAAGAGAATTCAGCAACTATGAGCTGAATGACAAGTTCTTAAGATCCCTGACTAAGGACTAGGACACCAAGATTTGTGACATTAGGGAAGTGGCCAAACTAGCTGACATACCTCCTCCTACTTTGTTTGGAAAATTACTATCTTATGAGATGCAATTAATGGCTAGAAAGGAGAAAGAGAAGACTACTAGAGTGGAGCACAAGGAAAGATCTGTGGCTTTCAAGACTGAAGCCACTAAGAAGTATTGAATCAAGTCTCCATCTCCACCTCAAATAGTTGCTGAGGCTGTGGCAGATAATTTCGAAAGCAAGAATTCAGATAGCAGTGAAAGTGATGAAGACTTTCCTGCTTTTACTAGGCATTTTCAAAAGTTTCTGAAGAAGAAGCAGTGGAGGTCTAAGCCTACCACTTCTCAGCCAAAAGATGACTACTATCAAAAAATAAAGTCATCAAGGAATGACAGAAGAAGGTCCAAGCCAAGCAAAGCTACATCTTCAAAAATTGTGTGCTATTGCTGCAATATACAAGGACATATAGTGGCTGACTATCCTGAAAAGTGGAAGGAGTCAGATGACAAAAAGAAGACTCAGTTTAAGGGCAAAAAGGAAAAGTCCTTTGTTGCTAAGAAAGACAAAAGTCTGACTGATCAGTCATCTTCAGAAACAGAATCAGAAGCTGAAGCCTACATTGGATTATTTACTGAAGAGGAAGAAGATGAGTTCATGCAGCTAATGAACTCAATTTATGAGCATGAGGACAATCAGTGCAAAGGGCTGATGACTTTATCTGAAGGAGACAAAATCCAGGATCAGCCTGGACCAAGTAAGGTACAAAGTTGTTATTCTAGTTCAATTTTTAGTACTGAGTCAGAATCAGAGACATCTGCATCAAGTGATGTCGGTGGGTCTGAATCTGAAGGAGATATTCATAAGTTAATTGATGAATATAGGTACTTGTTGCAGGCCTTGAAGAAATGCAAAACCTTAGCCAAAACTCAGGCAAAGGAGATTGCTAGTCTTAAATTGGCTGCTGCTAATTCAGACAAGTTGTTAGATCAGAAACTGAATGAAATAGCCAGGCTGAAGAACATTACTGTTATTCAGATGGGTACTATTACATTTAAGAATGATCAAATTAGAAATCTGGAGATTAGACTTCAGAAGGAGAGAGAGATTGTAGCAAGTTTTTCTAAACCTAAATTTGTTTTACCTTTGATAGATGAGTTTGTACCTCAAAAGGGTAAGACTGGATTGGGGTTTACAAAACCTGCCTGGACAGCTAGGTCCAAATCTAAGGGCAAAGCCCCAGCACTAAACAAGAATCCTGCAGTAGATAATCCAGCCAGGGTTGTACCTAAACAAACGTACAACAGGTTTGAGTGCTGGTGTTGTGGCAAGATAGGCCACTTTGCCTTAGATTGTTGGCATAATTCAAGTGTCAAGGAGAGTAGCAAACTGCCTGCTAGAAGAGCTACAGGTAGTTTTGATAGAAGTCAGACTAATCTGCAACAAGGACCCAAGAGTTATTTGGGTTCTAAGGTTAAGTAATCTGTTTTGCAGGTGAGTCCAAGTGGCCATGCCCCTATATGGTACTTGGACAGTGGATGTTCCAGGCACATGACTGGAACTAGGGGGTTGCTGAAGGACTATACACCTATCAATGATGGCCCTAAAGTTACCTTTGGTGGTTCAGAAAAAGGAATCATCAAAGGCTTTGGTAACATTTCTAGTAACCAAATTATAATTACTCAAGTGGCTTATGTAAAGGGTTTGAAAAATAACCTCATTGACATAAGTCAGCTGAGTGATTTAGGATATGACATCTTATTTGTCAATAATGGTTGTCATATGAAAAGGTCAAGTGATCAAAAGATCATTCTGACAGGATATAGGAAGAGAAATGTCTATCGTCTTGACTTTGTATGTGAGAACAATGTTTCTCCTATTTGTCTTGTAGCTGATGAGAAAGTCTCATATTGTGTTAAATGGCACAAGAGGCTGGCTCATGTTAACTATAAGACAATTGGCCAACTCTTTAGCAAAGAGTTAGTGAGGAATGGTCCTCAAGTTAAGTGTATAAAGGATGAGATATGCTCAACTTGTCAAAAAGGCAAGCAGTCCAAATCCACCTTTCATTGCCTTGAGAACAAGGATTCTTTGAGGTGTCTATATCTCTTGCATATGGATCTTTTTGGTCCTATGCCAGTTCACAGTCTAGGTAGGAAGGTCTACACATTTGTGGTTGTAGATGACTATTCAAGGTATTCCTGGGTGTTCTTCCTTAGACAAAAATCTAAAACCCCAAGTATATTATATAGTTTTGTTAAACAAATTCAGAATGAATTGGACAGTACAGTGGTCAAAATCAGAAGTGACCATGACACTGAATTTTAGTCTGAAAATATGACAAAACTGTGTGAAGAATTTGGGATTTTTCAGGAATTTTTTTCACCTAGAACACCTCAGCAAAATGGTATTGCTGAAATGAAGAATAGAACCTTGATAGAGGCTGGAAGAACCCTATTGAGTGACACTTCTCTCCCAGAATATTTCTGGGTTGAGGCAGTAAATACTGCTTGTCATGTGATCAATAGGGCTACTATCACCAAGAGCCACAAGAAGACCCCCTATGATATTGTGAAGGGCAGAAAACCAAATCTATCCTATTTCAGAATCTTTGGTTGCAAGTGCTGTATACTTAACAACGGTAAGTCTTATCTAACCAAGTTTGTTGCCAAATCCCAAGAGGGGATCTTTGTTGGGTACAACAATAATAGTAAAGCTTATATGGTCTACAACATGATTACTCAAGTTGTAGAAGAGTCCATTCATATAGTTTTTGATGAAGCTAAACTCATTAACTGTGAATTGCCAAGAAGTGTTTGCAGCTCTACAGGTGTAACTTAGAGAATGGACAAGCTTACCTTAACAGAACGTTCTTCTGCAAGTCAGTAAGTGGAAGATGGTGGCAGTTGTCCAGGGGGAGTACAAGATACACCTGATGCTGAAGAAGACCAAGAGGTGCAGTTAAATGAAGAGACTGAAGGTGTACAACCTAAAGACAGGCTGCCTCCAGCAAATAGACACTTAAAGGATCATCCAACCAATCAAATAATTTGAGATCCCAGACAAGGAGTGCAAACAAGGAGCAGGAATTTAAGTACAGTTCTTTACTCCGGCTTCCTATCCCAAGTGGAACCAAAGAAGTTTGAAGAAGCAATCCTAGACCCTCATTGGATTGAGGCCATGCAAGAGGAGCTGAATCAATTCAAAAGATGCAAGGTCTGGGAGCTAGTTCCTAAACCCAAGGACCACAACATTATTGGAACTAAGTGGATCTTTAGGAACAAGTTGGATGAGAATGGAATCATCATAAAGAATAAAGCTAGACTTGTTGCAAAGGGATATAGGCAGGAAGAAGGTATTGATTTTGATCAAATCTTTGCTCTAGTAGCAAGACTGGAAGCAATCAGGATGTTCCTTGCCTATGCAACATATCAAGGGTTTAAGGAATATCAAATGGATGTAAAGTCAGCTTTTCTGAATGGAAATCTGAAGGAAGAAGTCTATGTAGAGCAGCCATCAGGTTTTGTTGATTCTCTTAAACCTGATTATGTTTATAGACTTAGGAAGGCTTTGTATGGGTTAAAACAAGCCCCAAGGGCTTGGTATGAAACCCTGTCTAGTTTCCTCATTGAGAATAAATTCTCAAGGGGCAAAATAGACAAGACTCTATTCCTTAGGGAATCTAAAGACAAGATTATCTTAGTCCAAATATATGTAGATGACATAATATTTGGGTCTACAGAAAGTAGTCTTTGCAGAAAGTTTGCAAAACTTATGCAAGGACAATTTGAAATGAGTAGTATGGGGGAACTTAAGTTCTTCTTGGGTCACCAAGTTAGACAGACTGAAGATGACTTGTCCATATGCCAGTCTAAGTTCACCCTAGAGTTGATAAAGAAGTATGGTATGGAATCATCCACTACCATGAAAACTCCTATGGGGTCAAGCATGTCTCTAAGCAAATATGATGTAGAGAAACCTGTAGATGAAACTTTGTATAGAGGGATAGTTGGCTCCCTACTGTATTTGACTGCTAGTAGACCACATATCATGTATGCTACATGTGTCTGTGCTAGGTACCAAGCTTGCCCTAAAGAATCTCATCTGACAGCAGTCAAAAGGATTTTGAGATATCTTAAGGGCACACCTTATCTAGGCCTTTGATACCCTAGGAATGGAGATTTTGTACTGACAGGTTATTCAGATGCAGATTTTGCAGGCTGCAGAGAAGATAGGAAGAGTACTACAGGAACCTGTCAATTTCTAGGTGGAAGGCTGGTGTCATGGAGTAGTAAGAAGCAGACCAGTGTGGCTATCTCCACAGATGAGTCAGAATATGTGGCAGCAGGAAGTTGATGTGCACAACTTTTATGGATTCAACACCATCTAGAAGATTCTGGTATTCAAGTAAGTATAACACCTTTATTTTGTGATTCTACAAGTGCCATTTATATTGCAAATAATCCTGTCTCCCATAGTAGCACTAAGCACATAGAAATTAAATACTATTTTCTTAGAGAACATGTAGAAAAAGGAGACATTTCACTAGAATATGTTAAGACAGATAGTCAGATAGCTGATATGTTTACTAAGGCCGTAGATGAAACCAAATTCAATAATTTTAAAATTGAATTAAGAATGTTAAACTTAGAATGGTTTAAAAATTGGCTAAGTAAAATAGTGTCGAACACACAGAGTTGTCTGTGTCGACACATAGAAGTGGTGTCGACATTTCAGAGATATGATGTCGACACATCTAGACAGTCAGTGTCGACACTTCAGAGAATTAGTGTCGACACATGCAGAGCAGGTGTCGACACATCCATGGTGTTGTTGACACTTAGGATTTACACAGAATTCGTCGAGTAGAGTTTCGACTAATCATTGAGCTGAGATGTATAAGTGTCGACACATATATTCTGTCGACTATATTTGTGTCGATGCATAGTTGTCGAGACATTAGAAGTAAGTGTCGACACTTTTCAACAGTGTCGGCACATTTCAAGTATTTTGACGCGCCTTTTCACCTTCGATTTTAGAAAGGTATAAATAGGTCTTCACTATTATTTGTCGACACGCTCACCATAGTTTCGAGACCAAACTTGTGTGTCGACATCTCTCTTCTCTAAATTCAAAATTTCTTCAAACCCTAATGGCGCCCAAGCTAGAAGAGAACATCAATGAAGGTTATGAGCTCGTGCGATACGCCTTTGATGACGCAGAACCAGAAATTCAAGGTGTGGTAACCCTAGTTCCAGAGACTGTGTTAGAGTATCTTGTTTCAGAACCTATCAAGATTTGGAAGAAAGAGGTCCTTGAATTTTTTAATGTAGCTACCCTTGATGACATTGGACTCAAGATTAAGTCCAAAGTCCATGGGGCAAAAGTCAAGATCATCCAAAAAAGTCTAAGAAAAGTTCTACATCTCCCTAGAACTAAAGAAGAGGAAGATGTACCTGCATCAAAGACAAGGGAGGCACTGCAATGGTGTGGTTTAGATTCAAGCATGAAAATTAGATCAGTTTTTAACAGGAAAGGGATGAACATACAAGGAAAGTTTTTATCTGAAATAGTTGGGAGGGTGATACTGAGCAAGCCTGGTGGGCATGATAGGATATCAGCTCACATGTTCAGTTTGATGACAAGGATAATTTTCAAACTCAAAACTGATTGGTCAGCAATGATGTTTGACAGGATAAAGGAAAGTCTGAAGAAACCCAATCTGGGTAGGATTATGAGTTTATACTTAGCTGGAAGTATTCCTGAAGTGATGAACCAAGCTGCAGGATCTAAGATAAACCATATGAGGAGAATGTATGTAAGAATTATCTCAAGGTGGGATAGAGTGTTGACAAAGGAAATGCCTACTCCTGAAAAGGAAGTTTCTCATCATCATCAGAAGAAGAAAGCCATTGTGGCTTCTGAATTCTCAAGTAGCTCAGAGGAGCAAGTAGTTTTTAGTTCTGATGATGGAGAGGGTGGAAATGTTGGACAGTCACCAGCAAGAAATGAATATGCAAAAAGGCAGGGGGAGCTACCATCTGCTAGCCCTATTCACCTGGATCCACTCCAGGGGGAGTCTCAACATGTGGATGAGCCAACTCACTTAGATAGTGAAAGGGCAACACAAATAATTCTTGAGGTAATCAATGAAATTAATCAATCTATTTTCAATATTGAGGATGAAGTATTGACTGACACATTACTTTATGTTGATCAGCAAACTCAGATACATAGTCAACCACAGGATGTGGTTATGGAAGACACATCAGTTGTAGAAAATACTCCTGAGCTAAGAGACTCTTCAGTCTATACTCAACAGGAGTTTACACTAGAAGAGCTGTTCCCTGATTTACTACAGACTGATTTTGAGGGAGAGAAAGCAGCTGTTGAGGGGGAGTCAGCTAATCTTGAGGGGGAGCATGTAGAGTTTCAGGAAGAGACTGTTAGACAAGAAACTGAGGAGCAAAGGAATGTTGAGGAGCTACCAAGAGTAGAGAAGGAATTTCCACCTACTCCACAAGATAGAGTAGACATTGCTATTACATCGGACTCTGAAGATGAAGAGGCTGCTAGCGCCAAGAAATGAAAGCTACAGGTTTTCAAAAGGAGAAGCCAGACCTACAAGAAAACACTGCAAAACATTGTTCCACAACAAGCCCTAACTGCTGATTATAGTTCTTTGCTGGTGGCTTTGCAAATTAAGATGGATGAGCAAAGGAAAGCTCTAGAAAAGTATATGGATGAAGGATATAAATCACTTCAATTTGATCTGGCTCAAGACATAAAATCTATAAGATTTAAAGTGAATCAAACCAAGAAGGAAATGACTGATTGTTTCCACAAAGGAGGCAATGTAGTGGTATATCTGGCAACTCATCAAGAAAAGATCAAGACACAGGTTGATGATATGACAGTGAAACAAGGATATGTCCTGGAAAATCAGATTAGGATGAATGATAATCTGACTGCTTTTCATAATGCCATTGTAAGTGAAATGAAAAATATAGCTACTGCCCAGACTGCTGTCAGTGCTACTGCCAAAGAAGCCTTTGATAAGAAATTACAAGAGAGCCTAACTGCTGTTCAAACTGCCATTGAAGATTCTCAAAAGGCTATTTCTGACAAGATTCAAAGGTTAAAACCTTTTTATAAAGATGGTGTCAACTATCTGAATGCTCAGATCAGATTCCAGAAGGATGATCTTAGGGATCATATAGAAAGAGAAGTCATAATGGGGGAGAGGGTATTAGTCAAAGCAAGCTCTGACCATGCTAAATGGATTTCAAACAGCATCAGAGCTACCCTTGGATATCCACCCTTGTGTGATGATGATAATTTAGCTGAATCTGGGACAAATCCTGCCTATTTTGGAGGTGAGCCAGCTGAAGTTGCACAAGTAATCTACCCTCCAGCTGATTTTGAGATGATATATCAGGAGGTACAATCTATGTATAGCCCTCCTGAGGGTAATCAGAATATTATTATTGAGAAAGTAGTATAGCTTGTGCCAGAGGCCATATTAAAAGAGCAAGAGGCATTATTAAAAGAGCAAGAAGCTCAATTATCCAAGAAGAGGTTCAGAGAGCAGGCTGAATTAAGGCCAGACTTTGAGCAATGAAGCCCAACTTCTAGTAATATCATATTGATTGCTTGGAATGCTGCAAAGGATAATTTCCTAGAGAGGGGCAAGTGGTACTCTGACCAAGAGTGGAGAAAACATGAAGCTAGGCAAGAGGCCATAGTACAATATAGAAGGAATGCTAAATTAGGGAAGCTACCTCCTAATGCACAGGAGCCTAGCAAGTATTTCCCTAAGCCTTATCATTATTTTGAGAGACAGAAGATGAGGGCTGAAGAACAGAAAAAGAAAGATCTTAAGGGAAAGAAGCCTGCTGATGACAATGATGCTCCAGTTCAAGCAAAGATTCAATCTGGAAAGGACATTGTTATCAAGGAGCCAGAGCAACCATAGGATAGAATTTTCTTAAGTTTACAACTTTGTAATCATTTGCATTAAACTCCATGTAAACTTTTGATTAATAAAACTTTTGAAAGTTGTAACAAAATAATGTTTAATGTTCAATCTATTACATTGTTGTTTATACATGTTTAGTATTTACCCTGTCATATAATACTGTGATACATCATATTGAGTATTTGTTATGTATGGTGTATATCATTGACTAAGGGTTATGACTTCTCCAAATAGGGGGAGATTGTTGGGTACATTGGAAAATGTGTATCAGATTTGAAGAAGCCTCACCCTACTCAATGATATACATCAAGGTGTATTTGATGTGCTTTGAGTTTATATGTGCAGGTTAAGTAATTGCAGGAAATGTAAAAAAGTTTCTAAGTCCATGTGTCAACACCTAGAGGTGAAGTGTCGACACTTATGAAGGCTTGTGTCGACACCCAGAGAAGATGTGTCGACACCAGGAAAGACAGAGTCGATACCAGAAGAAAAGTGTCGACACATACAGGCAGTGTCGATACACTGTGAAGAATTGTCAATATAATCTGTGTCGACAATTAGGGGCAGTGTCGACACCCAGAGAAACTTTGTCGACATCAAATGTGTCGACACCAGGAGGCTATGTCGACACTCAGCAAGCTTCAACAAAGTTAAAGTACTTGTGTCGACACAAAGGAGATGTGTCGACACTCAGCAAGTTTCAACACATGAAGGCATGTGTCGACATAAAGGAGATGTGTCGACACTCAGCAAGTTTCAACACATGGAGCCATGTGTCGACACAAAGGAGATGTGTCGACACTCAGCAAGTTTCAACACAAGAAGGCATGTGTCGACACAAAGGAGTTGTGTCGACACACAGCAGAATTCAACTTAGTATTAAAGAAGAGGTATTTGTGTCGACACACTCAACCAGTGTCGACACATTCAACAGAAGGCTTGTGTCAACACACAGAATCCGTGTCGACACATTCTGAAGAAGCAGTGTCGAGAAGCTGTCACAACAACACAAGGAGTTGTATCGACACCATCAAGGCTAGTGTCGATACTTAGTCTACTTGTGTCGACACTTAGTCCATTTGTGTCGACACTTAATGACTATCTGTCTCGACACTTTCAGACAGTGACAGTGATTTCAAGAAGTGACTGGATGACTTGACAGCTGCCATTTCAACCGGTCAACTGCAACTGTCAAAGCTGCCAGAAGGTTGTTAGAAACCGAATCAGCCGGTTACCTTGGAGGAAGACTATATAAAGACCTTTATCCTTCAACAGAAGAGATTGATCACAATTAATCACGAGATCTAACAACACAAAAGAAGAAGACGCTCAACAGAAGATCTAAGAAGTTGGAGAGAGAGATCTCCTTCTAAGAAGAGCAGCTGCTGAACTAGGCTGCAAAGTAAGATTCAGATTTAGATCTGAATCTCAAGACAGAAGTTGATTGAAAATCATCTTCATAGGAGATTCAACCCTACTGAGTTCTAATTCAAGAAGCTTTGAAGAAAGCTAAGGTAGGTTGATCTCTGCCAAGTTCTTCCAAGAACTCATCAAGAAGCCAGTCTGAAAGAAATTGTACCTAATCACCTAGGGGGGGGGGGGTGAATAGGTGACCTTAATCTTTTAAAACTTTTAGGCAGAATCACAGAATTCTAAACAATTCTTCACAGCAATACAACACAACAATCACAGAATAAAGCACACACAGTGTACACAGAGTTTTATAGTGGTTCCCCAAGGTCTGGGTACATCAACTTTCCCCATTCGCCTATCTAGTAGTGTACTAGATTCGGCCCAACTTCTACACTATTCCTCAGATCCTCAGATCTTACACTCAGAACCTCAAATAGGTTCCTACAGCTCAGAGTGATCCCACTCCTACAACTCAGGTATACAGCCCTACCACTCAGTCTTCACAAAGACCTAGACTCAGCCACAAGGCCTACACTCAGAGAAATGAATTTCTTACACTCAGGCACACATGCCCTACCACTCAGCCTTTATAATTTCAGGCTTACAACTCAGATCCCTTAGGATCCTACAAGAAATTAAAATTACAATGTATATACCCACAACTCAGAATAAGAGAGAAGAGTTGACAGGTTTCTTGATGAGTTCTTGGAAGAACTTTGCTGAGATCAACCTCCCTTGGCTTCCTTCAAGGCTTCTTGAATTATAGAACACAATAGGGTTGAGTCTTATGCAGCTGATCTTTAATCACTGCTAACTTAAAAATCAGAACTTAATCTGAAACTTTCTTCACAGCCTGGTTCAACAGTTGTCTTCTTGGAAGGAGCTCTCTCTCTCCAACTTCTTAGATCTTCACTTGAAGGTCTTCTTCTTGTTGTGTTGTACTTTAATGATTTCAACCACCTTCATCTGTTAAAGGTATAAGACTTTATATAGACTTTCTTCATGGTGACCGGCTGATCCGGTTCCTAACAACTTTCTGACAGCTCTGACAGTTGCAGTAGACCGGATGGAATGGCAGTTGTCAAGTCATCCAGTGTAACACCCCGAAATCAAGCGGAGCATTTTGAGCAAAATCGGGTTCAGGCTTGGGTGACACGGCCTGGGACACGGGCGTGTCCCAGGGCGTGTCAGGCCTGGGTAGTGTCGAGTCGGGCAGTCGACGAAATTCGGAGTCGACACAGCGGACACGGCCTGCGACACGGGCGTGTCGCAGGGCGTGTCGGGGCCGTGTCGACGATCGGCCTTGATGTCGACGAATTTATCTCGACGATCGTCGAGTGTCGAGTGTCGAGAGGACACGACCTGTGACACGGGCGTGTCACAGGGCGTGTCAGTGGTCGTCGACCTCAACTCGACGGTTCGAGCTAGGGCGTGTTTGCGGGACACGGGTGTGTCCAGGTGCACACGGGCGTGTGCCAGGCCGTGTGCCAGGCCGTGTGAAGTCTCGGGTTGGTTTGGGATTATTTTCGTTGAGGCACACGGCCTCAGACACGGACGTGTCTGAGGGCGTGTCGGGTACACGGAATGTGACACGGGCGTGTCACACGGCCGTGTACTGGCTGGTTTGAGTCGGTTGTCTGCCGCTTAGAGAGACACGGCCTGTGACACGGGCGTGTCACAGGGCGTGTCAGGCCGTGTTTTAGCTTTTCTGGCCAAATCTGAGCCGTTTGTTTCCCTCTTCCTGGATCCATTGGCTGTGCTCTGTCCAGGTGTGGTGAAGGCCGAGAAAAAGGGGATTTAAACCCTCTTTTCTCTTCTTCTTCTTCTTCATCTTCATTCCAAGAGAGAGAGAGAAGAAAGGACTAAGGGAGGGAGAAGGGAGGAGTCTACCAGCTTCTGTAGGAGCTGCGGAGTGCGGAGCGAAGATCCGAGAGCGGATTCGTGAAGGCAGAGCCGAGGCGGTGATTTCCATCCGGCTACTTCATGGCGCCGAAGCGATCTTCAAGGGTAACGATCTCCTTCTTGGACATCGAAGTCCTTCCTTTATGCATGTGCTTGGAATCCTCCACCAAGAGGTGGATTTGCGGAAGAGATTCCTTTGTTGAGTCTGCATTTAGAGCCGGAAATATAGAGTACGGCATAGGCATGCTGTGTGAAGCCCATCTGGACCGGTAGTCTGGATTGGTGATGTTCATGGGTAAACCGGAGATGACTCCGTGGATTTGATGAGATGCAAATGGTTTTCTCTTGTGATGAATGTATGGATGTGATGTTGATTGTGAGGAGGCTTTGGCAAAGCTCCTGGTTGTGATATGATCAATTGGTAACATGCCTGGGGAGCTCGTGATAAACCCGACTGTTACCCCACTAGGGTGGGTTGATGTAGTTAGGAAGGGATCGATGGGTGGCAATGCTAGGGGAGCCGAGTTAAACCCGGGTTGCTGCACCACATAGTGTGGGTCAATCGGATTAGGAGGGGGGTCGATGGGTAGACATTGCCTGGGGAGCTTAGATAAACCCGGCGTGCTACACCACATGTTGTGGGTCGACCTACTCTGGTTGTTGGATGCTGTGAGGGTGTACCTCTATGTGGTTTGGGCGGGATGTCGCCATCTTGCGAGATTGGTGGACTAGGGCCGGTCAACCAACAAGTTAAAACCTCGAATCAGTGGTGTATGACTGGTGGATTCCGGTACGCCAAGAAGGTGCCCTGAGTGCACGGAACGTCTGGTGGATTCCAGCGTTTGTGATGTCATGTGTTTGCTAGTGGAATCAAGAGAATGATATATATATGCGGTTTGATGATACTTGTTGAGCACTGTATACAGGGAAGGAACCACTACCCCGGGTAGGGGGTAGGGTCGTTATAATGGGTCAGCCAAATGCTGACCGTTACTTTGTTTTGCCGCATTTTGGTGGATGTCTCATTGCAGGTGCCGCGGCGTGAATTGAAATGACTAAGTGGAATGGCTAGCTTGCTGCTGTTGGCCCTTGAAGGTCATGCGAAGAATTGTGTTTGGATTTCATGTGTGGCCGGCCTGCGTGCCGATGTACGAAATGATTGTTGTGTAAAAGAGGAACTTGTAAGGCCATAAGGCCAGGGTGTGTGAGTTGTATACATTCCTGGTGTTGGTATATATAAATGTGATCTTTATATATTGTGGACATTCTAGTTTGAGTTCATGTTAACAAGAAAATATGCTGCGCTAGAATGGAATGAGTTAAGGATACGCATCGATTTTGATTTCCACACGTGATTCCTTCGCTTTGTCTGTGAGATATGGCGTGGGGCCCCGGCCGTACCCACCACTATATGTCATGTGACAGGTGGGGGCGTTACAAAGTGGTATCAAAGCCAGGTTTAGATGGTTTGGGAGGAGAGAACATAAATGAACTCATGAATGTCCACTAGGAATGTATGTCATGCATATGATGTGCGTGCGTGTGTAGGCAATGTAGCAGTACCGTTATGATTTGAAGGATTAATGGTCTTCTGTACATTGATAGGTGGCGAGGGATGGAGCTGGGCCGTCTGAGCCCCAGCGGTCGGATGAGAGTGCAGCACCCGTGGAAGCGCCGATGCCTCCCTCGGCAGAGGCCTTACGGGTGGTGGCGGAGACAGTGCTTGCAGTATTACAAGCACAACCAACTGGACAGGTAAGACCTGGTGGAAGGCAAGAGCATGCTGCTGAGGTGGTGGAAGTGCAAGCAAGTGACGACTCATTGTCACGTTTTATGCACTTTCATCCACCTACGTTCGCTTTCACCAACGCAGACAAAAGATTGGTTGCAAGAGTAAAAAGGATCCTGACTGCAATCCGGACGGTCGAGGAACAGAAAGTGATGTTGGCCACTTTTCTGTTGGAGGGCGATGCGAGATTGTGGTGGGACGAGATTGAAGTGCACCACTTGGCAGGTCGAGGTTTAATGGAGGTTTCAATGGAGGAATTCTCCCAACTATTTTTAGCCAAGTATGTGTCAGTGTCGCAGAGGATTGCGATGGAAAATGAGTTTCTCCGCTTGGTGCAGGGTGAGCGAGATATTGATACTTACCTGCATGAGTTTACAAGATTGGGGAGATATGCGGGATCTACCTTTGCGGAGGAAGCGCGAAAGACAAATCGGTTTTATGAAGGATTGCGGGATGAATTGAGGTTGGCACTTTCGAGTTCCGTGAGCCAAGGCTTCCAAGCGTTGGTCGATACAGCACGTGCCTTGGAGAAGGATATGAAGCGAGTACAAGAGACTAAGAGACGGGCAACAGAGAAGTCAGAGTTTAAAATGTCACCATCGGATCAATCGGAGTTTCGACGACAAGAGAAGAAAAGATATAGACCTGCGGAATCAACGCCGTCGACTGTTTCTTCAGGGGCGACTTATGGGTCAGGACGTGTGGATACACGTATCTGCTATAAATGTGTGCAGCAAGGACATATAGCAAGATTTTGTCGGAATGCCCCTCCAGGGAGTGAGAAAAAGATGGGTGTGTCCTATGAAGAAAAGGGAAAAGCAGTGGCCGAATCATCTGCACCCCGGACGCAATCTCGATTTCATGCGATGGAAGTACAAGAGCCGCAAAGTTCAGTTGGTGAAATTCAGCCTCGGACGTTTAAGTTGTCTCTTAATCATGAATTTCAAAATCGGGAGGCTGAGCGGAAGTGACGTGTGATGCGAATTATTTTTGACTGAATCGAAACTTGATGGATCATCCATATGGGTGTAGGTACATGATGTTTATATATATAGTTGTATGTAAACTAGATTGATAGATGATGAATAAAATCGTGATGTTGACAATCTTGATTAAAATGTGGTGCACGTGTGATGGTAAGGAGATACGAACTGATGTTGTTTTGTTTTGAGGTTTTTTGTGACTGAATGTGCACAAGGGGAAGATAGGGATGTTTGTTTGTACTGTATGTTTGTGCGGAGGCTTGGGGTGTAAGCTTTGATGATGTTGTGGCTACTTGGAGTCAATTTCGAGGACGAAATTATTTGAAGGGGGGAGGATTGTAACACCCCGAAATCAAGCGGAGCATTTTGAGCAAAATCGGGTTCAGGCTTGGGTGACACGGCCTGGGACACAGGCGTGTCCCAGGGCGTGTCAGGCCTGGGTAGTGTCGAGTCGGGCAGTCGACGAAATTCGGAGTCGACACAACGGACACTACCTGCGACACGGGCGTGTCGCAGGGCGTGTCGGGGCCGTGTCGACGATCGGCCGTGATGTCGACGAATTTATCTCGACGATCGTCGAGTGTCGAGTGTCGAGAGGACACGGCCTGTGACACGGGCGTGTCACAGGGCGTGTCAGTGGTCGTCGACCTCAACTCGACGGTTCGAGCTAGGGCGTGTTTGCGGGACACGGGTGTGTCAAGGTGCACACGGCCATGAACACGGGCGTGTGCCAGGCCGTGTGCCAGGCCGTTTGAAGTCTCGGGTTGGTTTGGGATTATTTTCGTTGAGGCACACGGCCTCAAACACGGGCGTGTCTGAGGGCGTGTCGGGTACACGGCACGTGACACGGGCGTGTCACACGGCCGTGTACTGGCTGGTTTGAGTCGGTTGTCTGCCGCTTAGAGAGACACGGCCTGTGACACGGATGTGTCACAGGGCGTGTCAGGCCGTGTTTTAGCTTTTCTGGCCAAATCTGAGCCGTTTGTTTCCCTCTTCCTAGATCCATTGGCTGGGCTCTGTCCAGGTGTGGTGAAGGCCGAGAAAAAGGGGATTTAAACCCTCTTTTCTCTTCTTCTTCTTCTTCATCTTCATTCTAAGAGAGAGAGAGAGAAGAAAGGCCTAAGGGAGAGAGAAGGGAGGAGTCTACCAGCTGCTGTAGGAGCTGCGGAGTGCGGAGCGAAGATCCGAGAGCTGATTCGTGAAGGCAGAGCCGAGGCGGTGATTTCCATCCGGCTACTTCATGGCGCCGAAGCGATCTTCAAGGGTAACGATCTCCTTCTTGGACATCGAAGTCCTTCCTTTATGCATGTGCTTGGAATCCTCCACCAAGAGGTGGATTTGCGGAAGAGATTCCTTTGTTGAGTCTGCATTTAGAGCCGGAAATATGGAGTACGGCATAGGCATGCTGTGTGAAGCCCATCTGGACCGGTAGTCTGGATTGGTGATGTTCATGGGTAAACCGGAGATGACTCCGTGGATTTGATGAGATGCAAATGGTTTTCTCTTGTGATGAATGTATGGATGTGATGTTGACTGTGAGGAGGCTTTGGCAAAGCTCCTGGTTGTGATATGATCAATTGGTAACATGCCTGGGGAGCTCGTGATAAACCCGACTGTTACACCACTAGGGTGGGTTGATGTAGTTAGGAAGGGATCGATGGGTGGCAATGCTAGGGGAGCCGAGTTAAACCCGGGTTGCTGCACCACATAGTGTGGGTCGATCGGATTAGGAGGGGGGTCGATGGGTAGACATTGCCTGGGGAGCTTAGATAAACCCGACGTGCTACACCACATGTTGTGGGTCGACCTACTCTAGTTGTTGGATGCTGTGAGGGTGTACCTCTGTGTGGTTTGGGCGGGATGTCGCCAGCTTGCGAGATTGGTGAACTAGGGCCGGCCAACCAACAAGTTAAAACCTCGAATCAGCGGTGTATGACTGGTGGATTCCGGTACGCCAAGAAGGTGCCCTGAGTGCACGGAACGTCTGGTGGATTCCAGCGTTTGTGATGTCATGTGTTTGCTAGTGGAATCAAGAGAATGATATATATATATGCGGTTTGATGATACTTGTTGAGCACTGTATACAGGGAAGGAACCACTACCCCGGGTAGGGGGTAGGGTCGTTATAATGGGTCAGCCAAATGCTGACCGTTACTTTGTTTTGCCGCATTTTGGTGGATGTCTCATTGCAGGTGCCGCGGCGTGAATTGAAATGACTAAGTGGAATGGCTAGCTTGCTGCTGTTGGCCCTTGAAGGTCATGCGAAGAATTGTGTTTGGATTTCATGTGTGGCCAGCCTGCGTGCCGATGTACGAAATGATTGTTGTGTAAAAGAGGAACTTGTAAGGCCATAAGGCCAGGGTGTGTGAGTTGTATACATTCCTGGTGTTGGTATATATAAATGTGATATTTATATATTGTGGACATTCTAGTTTGAGTTCATGTTAACAAGAAAATATGCTGCGCTAGAATGAAATGAGTTAAGGATACGCATCGATTTTGATTTCCACACGTGATTCTTTCGCTTTGTCTATGAGATATGTCGTGGGGCCCCGACCGGACCCACCGCTATATGTCATGTGATAGGTGGGGGCGTTACATCCAGTCACTTCTTGAAATCACTGTAACTGTCTGAAAGTGTCGAGACAGTCAGTCTTTAAGTGTCGTCACTGATAGACTAAGTGTCGACACAAGTAGACTAAGTGTCGACACTTGCCTTCATGGTGTCGACACAACTCCTTGTGTTGTAGAATTTGCTTCTCGACACTGCTTTTTCAACATGTGTCGACACTGATCCTGTGTGTCGAGACAAGTCCTTCTTCTTTGATACTTAGTTGATTTCTTGTAAGTGTCGACACAACTCCTTTGTGGTGACACATCTTCTTGTGTTGATACTTGTTGAGTGTCGACACATCTCCTTGTGTCGACACATTCTTCATGTGTTGAGACTTTTGCTGTGTGTCGACACATTCTTCATTATGTCGACACTTGTACTTAAACTTTGTTGAAGTTTTGCTGAGTGTCGACACAGCCTCCTAGTGTCGACACTTTCTTGAACTTTGTTGAAATTTGCTGAGTGTCGACACTGCCTCCAAGTGTCGACACTTTCTTGAACTTTGTTGAAATTTGCTGAGTGTCGACACAGCCTCCAAGTGTCGACACTTTTGATGTCGACAAAGTTCCTCTGAGTGTCGACACTGCTTCTAAGTGTCGACACTGCTTCTCTGGACATTTTTTCATTGTGTGTCGGCATAGCTTTTATGTGTCGACACTTTCCTTCTGGTGTCGACTCTGCAATCCTGGTGTGGACACAATTACTCTAAGTGTCGACACAGCTTCTCTGGGTGTCGACACAAGCCTTCTTAAGTGTCGACACTTTTCTTCTGGGTGTCGACACATGGACTTAGAAACTTTTCAGCTTTCCCTGCAAATACTTAACCTGCACAACTAAACTCAAAACACATCAAATACATTTTGATGTATATCATTGAGTAGGGTGAGGCTTCTTCAAATCAGGTACATGTATTCCAATGTACCCAACAATCTCCCCCTATTTGGAGAAGTCATAACCCTTAGTCAATGATATACACCATACATAACAAATTCACAGTATGATGTAAAACAATATTAAATGACAGGGTAAGTACATAAACATATATAAACAAAACATGTATACACAAATATCTCAGAACATTAATGTAATAAATTTAACATATATAACATTGTTCTAACAACTTCAACATTTTCAATATTCAAAAGTTTACAGAAAGTTGAATGCAACTGATTACACATAGTAAACTTAAGAAAAATTTCTATCCTAAGGCTGCTCAGGTTCCTTGATAACTATGCCCTTTCCTGATTGTATCTTTGCTTGGACTGGGGCTTCAGTATCATCAGCAGCAGCAGACTTCTTTCCTTTAAGATCCTTCTTTTTCAATTCTTCAGCTTTGATCTTCTGCCTTTCAAATTAATGATAAGACTTTGGAAATTACTTGCTAGGCTCCTGGGCAGTAGGAGGTAGCTTTCCCATCTTAGCCTTTCTTTTGTATTGCACAATGGCTTCTTGTCTGTTCTCATGCTTCCTCCACTCCACATCAGAATACCATTTGCCTCTATCCACAATATTGTCTTTAGCAGCTTTCCAAGCAGTCAAAATGATATTCCTGGAAGTGGGGCTCCATTGTTCAAAGTCAAGTCTAAGTTCCGCTTGCTCTCTGAATCTCTTCTTAGACAATTGAGTCTCTTGTTCTTTTAATAAGGCCTCTTATTTTTTCAGTATTGCCTCTGTCACAGGCTGAACCACTTTCTCTATGATGACATTTTGCTTTCCTTCAGGAGGACTATACATTGACTGTATATCTTGATGTATCATATCAAAGTCTGGTGGAGGGTATATTACTTGATCCACTTCAGCTTGCTCCCCTACAAGATATGCAGGATTTATTCCAGACTTTGCAACATTGTCATCATCACATAATGGAGGATATCCAAGGGTGGCTCTGATGGAATTTGAAATCCACTTTGCATGATCAGAGCCTGCTTTGACTAACACCATCTCCCCCTTTATGACTTCTCTTTCAATGTGATCCATCAGATCATCTTTCTAAAACCGTATCTGTGCATTCAAATAGTTTACTCCATCCTTATAGAAAGGTTTAAACTTCTGAAGCTGTTGAGCTATAGCCTTCTGGGAATCTTCAAGTACAGTTTTAAAAGCATTAAGGCTCTCTTGTAACTTCTTATCAAAAACTTCTTTGGCATTTGCACTTTCTGTAGTTTGACCAGTAGCTATATTCTTCATTTCTGTTACTATTGCATTATGTGAAGCAGTCAAGTTATCATTCATTCTTATCTGGTTTTCCAGGACATAGCCATCCTTCACTTCTAGCTCATCAAGTTTTGTCTTTATTTTCTCCTGATGTGTTGCCAGATAAACAACAACATTCCCTCCTTTATGGAAGCAGTCAGTCATCTCTTTTTTGTTTAGATTTATTTCAAATCTGATTGACTTGATGTCTTGGGCCAGATCAAATTGCAGTGACTTATGCCCCTCATCCACATACTTTTCCAGAGCTTGCCTTTGCTCATCCAACTTAATCTGCATTGCCACCAGCAATGAACTGTAGTCAGTAGATGGGGCAGGCTGTGGTGCAATTGTTTGCAAAGCCTTTTTGTATGTCTGGCTCCTCCTCTTGAAGACTTGAAATTTCCTCTTCTTGGCTCTTGCAGCCTCTTCATCCTCTGAGGCAGATGTGCTGGCTATTTCAACTCTTTCTTTTGGGCTAGGAGGTAAATCCTTCCTAGGTAACTCCTCGGCATGCTGTTGCATCTCAGGTTCTTGTCTTGTAGTTTCTACTCCAATCTCCACATGCTCCCCCTCAACATGCATCTCCTCCCCCTCAGCAGCAGCTTTCTCTTTCTCAAAATCAGTGTGTAGAAGATCAGAAAATAACTCTTCTAATGTAAATTCTTGTTGAGGTAGAGCTGGTGAATCTCTTATCTCATCAACCACTTGATTAGCAACAGATGTGTCTTCCATGACAACATCCTGAGGTTGACTAAGAATATGAGGTTGCTGATTAACATCAGATAATGTGTCAGTCATAACTTCATTCTCAATAGGGAAATCTAATTGGTTGATTTCAGTTATTACCTCAAGTATGGTTTGTGTAGCTTGTTCACTCTCTAGTGGAGTTGGCTCATCCATAAGTAAAGGCTCCCCTGGATTGAATCCAGGTGAATTGGGCTTGTTGGTGGTAGCTCCCCCTACCTTGGTGCATCTTCTTGTCTAGCAGGAGACTGGCCAGCATTTCCAGTTTCTTCATCATCTGGAGTAAACACAACTTGCTCTTCAGAGCTGCTTGAGGATTCTTGAGTCACAGGAGCTGACTTCTTCTTCTTTTGGGATGTGTCCTTTACTGGAGTTGACATTTCCTTGGTCAATACTCTGTCCCACCTAGAGAAGATTCTCATATCCATCTTCCTCATGTGGTTAATTTTTGAACCTGCAGCTTGGTTCATTACATCTGGAATACTTCCAGCAAGGTAAAGACTCAGAATTCTACCCAAATTGGGCTTCTTCATACTCTCTTTTATCTTCTCAAACACAACTATAGACCAATCAGTTTCTAGTTTGAAGATAATTCTTGTCATTAGACTAAACATATGAGCTGATATTCTGTCATGCCTTCCAGGCTTGCTCAGGATAACCTTGCCAACAATTTCAGATAAGAATTTGCCTTGTATGTTCATTCCCTTCCTATTGAAAACAGATCCTATTTTCAGATTTGAGTCTAAACCACACCATGTCAATGCTTCTCTAGTCTTAGAAGCTGAAACATCTTCTTCTTCCTTAGTTCTTGGTAGTTGTAGTACATTTCTCAGACTCTTAGGAGAGACCTTCACCTTTTCCCCATGAACTCTTGACTTAATCTTGAGTCCTGATTCATCTAGTTTTGCTGCATTCAGAAACTCAAGGACTTCCTTCTTCCAGATCTTAATTGGTTCTGAAACAAGAAATTCTAACCCAGTCTCTGCTATTAGGGTTATCACGCCTTTGATCTCGGGTTCCGCATCCATAAATGCGTGTCGCACGAGTTTGTATCCTTCATTCACATTCTCTTCTAGCTTGGGCGCCATTAGGGTTTGAAGAAATTTGAATTTAGAGAAGAGAGATGTCGACACACAAGTTTGGTCACGAAATTTTGGTGAGCGTGTCGACAAACAATGGCGAAAACCTATTTATACCTTTTTAGAATCGAAGATGAAAGGGCGCGTCAAAATACTTAAATTGTGTCGACATTGTTGAAAAGTGTCGACACTTACTGCGAATGTCTCGACAACTATGTGTCGACACAAGTATAGTCGACAGAATATATGTGTCGACACTTGTTTATGTGTCGACACCGCTAAGCTCGACACTTAGTCGAGACTTTACTAGACGAATTCTGTGTAAAGTCTAAGTGTCGACACCACCTTGGATGTGTCGACACCTACATTGCATGTGTCGACACTAATTTTCTGAAGTCTCGACACAGACTGTCTAGATGTGTCGACACCATTTCTCTGAAATTTCGACACCACTTCTATGTGTCGACACAGACAACTCTGTGTGTCGACACCTTTTTACTTAGCTAATTTTTAAAACTTATTCTAAGTTTATCATCCCTAATTCAATTTTAAATTTATTGAATTTGGTTTCATCTAAGGGCTTGGTATACATGTCAGCTAGCTGATTATCTGTATTAACATACTCTAGTGAAATATCTACTTTTTCCACATGTTCTCTTAGAAAATGGTATTTTATTTATATGTACTTAGTCCTACTATGGGAGACAGGATTGTTTACAATAGAAATAAAACTAGTAGAATCACAAAATAGAGGTGTTCTACTTATTTGAATACCATAATCTTCAAGCTGATGTTGTATCCATAGAAGTTGAGCACAGCAACTTCCTGCAGCAACATACTCTGATTCTGCTATGGAGATAGCCACACTTGTTTGTTTCTTGCTACTACATGATATCAGCCTTCCACCTAGGAATTGACAGGTTCCAGTTGTACTTTTCCTATCTTCCTTGCAGGCTGCAAAATCTGCATCTGAATAACCTGTCAGTTCAAAGTCTCCATTCCTATGGTACTAAAGACCTAGATAAGGTGTGCCCTTAAGATATCTCAAAATTCTTTTGACAGCTGTCAAATGAGATTCTTTAGGGCAAGCTTGATACCTAGCACAGACACATATAACATACATGATATCTGGTCTACTTGCAGTCAAATATAGTAGTGAGCCAACTATCCCTATATACAAAGTCTCATCTACAGGTTTCCCTGCATCTCTTTGCTAAGAGACATACTTGACCCCATAGGAGTTTTCATGGTACTGGATGATTCCATACCATACTTTCTTATCAACTCTAGGGTGAACTTAGACTGGCATATGGATAAACCATCCTCAGTATGTCTAACTTGGAGACCCAAGAAGAACTTAAGTTCCCCCATACTGCTCATTTCAAATTATCCTTGCATTAGTTTTGCAAACTTTTTGCAAAGACTACTTTCAGTAGACCCAAATATAATGTCATCTACATATATTTGGACTAGAATGATCTTGCCTCTGAATTCCCTAAGGAATAGAGTCTTGTCTATTTTCCCCCTTGTGAATTTATTCTCAATGAGGAAACTAGACAGGGTTTCATACCAAGCCCTAGGGGCTTGTTTTAACCCATACAATGCCTTCCTAAGTCTATAAACATTATTAGGTTTAGTTGAATCAACAAAACCTGATGGCTGTTCCACATAGACTTCTTCCTTCAGATTTCCATTCAGAAAAGCTGACTTAACATCCATTTGGTATACTTTAAACCCTTGATAGGTTGCATAGGTCAAGAACATCCTTATTGCCTCCAGTCTGGCTACTGGAGCAAAGGTTTGATCAAAGTCAATACCTTCTTCCTGTCTATAACCTTTTGCAACCAGTCTTGCTTTGTTCTTTACAATAACTCCATGTTCATCCATCTTGTTCCTAAAGATCCACTTGGTTCCAATAATGTTGTGGTCTTTTGGTTTAGGAACTAGCTCCCAGACATTGCATCTTTTGAACGGGTTCAGCTCCTCTTGCATAGCCTCAATCCAATGAGGGTCTAGGATGGCTTCTTCAAATTTCTTTGGCTCTACTTGGGATAGAAAACTGGAGTAGAGTACTGAACTTAGATTTCTTCTCCTTATTTGTACCCCTTGTCTGAGATCACCAATAATTTGATTGGCTGGATGATCTTTTAGATGCCTATTTGCTGGAGGCAGCCTGTCTTCAGGTTGTACTCCTTCAGCTTCTTCAACTTGCTGCACTCCTTGGTCTTCTTCTGCATCAGGTGTATCTAGTACTCCCCCTGGACAACAGCCACCTTCTTCTACTTGCTGACTTGCAGTAGGACCTTCTGCAATAGTTAGCTTGTCCATCTTCTCAGTCACACCTGTGGAGCTGCAAACACCACTAGACAATTCATTGTTAATGAGTCTAGCTTCATCAAACACTACATGTACTGACTCTTCTACAACTTGAGTAGTCAAGTTGTAGACCCTATAAGCCTTACTGTTGTTGCTGTACCCAACAAAGATCCCCTCTTGGGATTTGGCAGCAAACTTGGTTAAGTAAGACTTACCATTGTTAAGTATATAACATTTACAACCAAAGATCCTGAAATAGGATAGATTTGGTTTTCTGCCTTTCACAATCTCATAGGGGGTCTTATTGTGGCTCTTGGTAATGGTAGCCCTATTAATCACATGACATGCAGTATTAACTGCCTCAGCCCAGAAATATTCAGGGAGAGATGTGTCACTTAACATGGTTCTACCAGCCTCAATCAAGGTTCTATTTTTCCTTTCAGCAATGCCATTTTGCTGAGGTGTTCTTGGTGAAGAAAATTCCTGAAATATCCCAAACTCTTCACATAGCTTTGTCATACTATCAGACTGGAATTCAGTGCCATGGTCACTTCTTATTTTGACCACTGTACTGTCTAACTCATTCTGAATTTGTTTGACAAAACTATAGAAGATACCAGGAGTTTCAGATTTCTGTCTAAGGAAGAACACCAAGGAAAACCTTGAGTAGTCATCTACAACCACAAATGTGTAGAGCTTCCTACCTAGACTGTGAACTGGCATAGGACCAAAAAGATCCATATGCAAGAGGTATAAGCATCTCACAGCATCTTTGTTCTCAAAGCTATTAAAGGTGGATCTAGTCTGCTTGCCCTTTTGACAAGCTGAGCATATCCCATCTTTAATACACTTAACCTGAGGACCATTCCTCACTGACTCTTTGCTAAAGAGTTGGCCAATTGTCTTATAGTTAAGATGTGCTAGTCTCTTGTGTCATTTGACACAATGAGAGACTTTCTCATCAGCTACAAGACACACAGGAGAACCATTGTTCTCACACATAATGTCTAGACAATAGACATTTTTCTTCCTATAACCAGTCAGAATGATCTCTTGATCATTTGACCTCCTTATATGGCAACCATTTTTGACAAATGAGATGTCATATCCTAAATCACTCAGCTGACTTATACTAATGAGGTTGTGTTTCAAACCTTTAACATAAGCCACTTGAGTAATTGTAATAAGGTTGCTAGAAATGTTACCAAAACCTTTGATGATTCCTTTTTCAGAACCACCAAAGGTGACTTTAGGATCATCCTTGATTGGTGTATAGTCCTTTAGCAATCCCTTAGTTCCAGTCATGTGCCAGGAACATCCACTGTCCAAGTTCCATATTGGGGCATGGCCACTTGGACTCACCTGCAAAACAGATTAGTTAACCTTAAAACCCAAAGAATTCTTGGGTCCTTGGTGCTGGTTAGTTTGCCTCTTAACAAAACTACCTGTAGCTTTTCTAGCAGGCAGATTGCTACTCACCTTGGCACTTGAATTGTGCCAACAGTCTATGGCAAAGTGGCCTACCTTGCCACAACACCATCACTCAAATCTGTTGTACCTTTGCTTAGGTACAACCCTAGTTGTAGTATCTACAACAGGCTTGTTGAGTACTGGGGCTTTGCCCTTAGACTTGGACTTTACAGTCTTAGCAGGTTTTGTAAACCCGAATCCAGTTTTACCCTTTTGATGTACAAATTCATCTATCAAAGGTAAAATAGATTTTGGTTTAGAAAACCTTGCTACTATATCTCCCTCCTTCTGAAGACTAATCTCCAGATTTCTAATTTGATCATTTTTAAATGTTATAGTCCCCATCCGAATAACAGTAATGTGCTTCAGTCTGGCTATTTCATTTAATTTCTGATCAATCAACTTATCAAAATCTGATGCAGCTACTTTGAGATTAGCAATCTCCTTAGCCTGTCTCTTGGCTAAGGATTTGCTTTTCTTCAAAGCTTGCAACACTACTCTATATTCATCAATCAACTGATGAATATCCCCTTCAGAATCAGATTCACTAACATCACTTGATGCTGATGTATCTGAATCTGACTCAATACTAGAAATTGAACTAACAGAACAATTTTGTACCTGACTAGGTCCAGGCTGATCCTGGATTTTGTCTCCTTCTGATAAGGCCATTAGACCCTGGCACTGATTGTCCTCATGCTCATATATTGAGTTCATTAATTGTATGAACTCATCTTCCTCTTCTTCAGCAAACAGTCCAATGTAATCTTCAGCTTCTGAATCTGATTCTGAAGATGACATATCAGACAGACTTTTGTCCTTCTTAGCAACAAAGGACCTTTCCTTCTTGCCCTTGATTTGAGTCTTCTTCTTATCAGTAGATTCTTTCCTCTTTTCTGGACAGTCAGCAACAACATGTCCCTGTCTGTTACAATAATAGCAAACTATCTTTGAAGATGTAGTTTTACTTGACTTTGGTTTTCTCCTGTCATTCTTTGATGACTTCTGTGAAGTGGATGACTTAGACCTCCACTGTTTCTTCTTAAGAAACTTCTGAAAATGTCTTGTGAAAGCTTCAAAGTCCTCATCACTCTCACTGCTTTCAGAATTCCTGCTTTCTGATTCATCTGACCCAGTCTCAGCCACTTTTGGAGGTGGAGATGGAGACTTACTTTTATATTTCCTAGTGGCTTCAGTCTTGAAAGCCACAACTCTTTCTTTGTGCTCAACTCTTATAGTCTTCTCCTCCTCCTTCCTTACCATTAACTGCATCTCATAAGATAACATTTTTCCAAACAATGTTGGAGGAGGAATGTCTGCTAATTTGGCCATTTCCCTTATGGCACAAATCTTAGTATCCCAGTCTTTAGTTAGGGATCTCAAGAACTTATCATTCAGCTCATAATTGCTGAATTCTCTTCCATAGGACATTAACTCATTAACTATCCTATAGAATTTCTTGTAACATTCTGTTATACTATCAGACCTGCCTTGTCTGAAACTTTCATACTCCTGATTTAATAAAGACTTTCTGTCCTGTCTAACTTCTTTAGAGCCCTCCATGTACACTATCAGTGTGTCCCACATTTCCTTTGATGTTTTACAGTGTATTAAATTCTGGAATGTGGCATCATCTATTGCACTTACAATTATATTCTGGGCCCTCTTGTCCATAGTGGCCAGAATAATCTCATCCTTGGTCATTTCAGAATAGTCCTTAGGAGTTCTCTGGTTTGCATCCAGAACTGATACTTTCATTGGCACATATGACCCTTCTTTGACTGTGATATAGATTCTAGGGTCAGAGACCTCCATAAATAGTCTAACCCTTTCTTTCCAAATGCCAAAGATCTTCTTTCTGCAGATTGGCAACTTCATGGATCCTAGTTCTTTGTGATTCTCTATTGAACACATTTTCTTGATTTTCTTGATTATGCTGAGTCTGCCTACAGGATCTTTTACTCAGACTATTAAGTCCTTTTTGAGCAACCTCCCTCTGATACCAATTGAAAGAAATTGTACCTAATCACCTAGAAGGGGGGGGGGGGGTGAATAGGTGACCTTAATCTTTTTAAACCTTTAGGCAGAATCACAGAATTATAAACAATTCTTCACAGCAATACAGCACAACAATCACAGAATAAAGTACACACAGAGTACACAGAGTTTTATAGTGGTTCCCCAAGGTCTGGGTACATCCACTTTCCCCCTTTGCCTATCTAGTAGTATAATAGATTCGGCCCAACTTCTCCACTATTCCTCAGATCCTCAGATCTTACACTCAGAACCCCAAATAGGTTCCTACAGCTCAGAGTGATCCCACTCCTACAACTCAGGCATACAGCCCTACCACTCAGTCTTCACAAAGTCCTACACTCAGCCACAAGGCCTACACTCAGAGAAATGAATCTCCTACACTCAGGCACACAGGCCCTACCACTCAGCCTTTATAATTTCAGGCTTACAACTCAGATCCCTTAGGATCCTACAAGAAATTAAAATTATAATGTATATACCCACAACTCAGAATAAGAGAGAAGAGTTGACAGGTTTCTTGATGAGTTCTTGGAAGAACTTTGCTGAGATCAACCTCCCTTGGCTTCCTTCAAAGCTTCTTGAATTATAGAACACAATAGGGTTGAGTCTCTATGCAGCTGATCTTTAATCACTGCTAACTTAAGAATCAGAACTCAATATGAAACTTTCTTCACAGCCTGGTTCAACAGCTGTCTTCTTGGAAGGAGCTCTCTCTCTCCAACTTCTTAGATCTTCACTTGAAGGTCTTCTTCTTGTTGTGTTGTACTTTAATGATTTCAACCACCTTCATCTGTTGAAGGTATAAGCCTTTATATAGACTTTCTTCATGGTGACCGGCTGATCCGGTTCCTAACAACTTTCTGACAGCTCTGACAGTTGCAGTAGACCGGCTGGAATGGCAGCTGTCAAGTCATCCAGTCACTTCTTGAATTTTCTGTAACTGTCTGAAAGTGTCGAGACAGTCATTCTTTAAGTGTCGACACTGATAGACTAAGTGTCGACACAAGTAGACTAAGTGTTGACACTTGCATTCATGGTGTCGACACAACTCCTTGTGTTGTAGAATTTGCTTCTCGACACTGCTTTTTCAACATGTGTCGACACTGATCCAGTGTGTCGACACAAGTCCTTCTTTGATACTGAGTTGATTTCTTGTAAGTGTCGACACAACTCCTTTGTGTCGATACATCTTCTTGTGTTGATACTTGCTGAGTGTCGACACTTCTCATTGTGTCGACACATTCTTCACGTGTTGAGACTTTTGCTGTGTGTCGACACATTCTTCATTATGTCGACACTTGTACTTAAACTTTGTTGAAGTTTTGCTGAGTGTCGACACAGGCTCCTAGTGTCGACACTTTCTTGAACTTTGTTGAAATTTGCTGAGTGTCGACAGAGCCTCCAAGTGTCGACACTTTCTTGAACTTTGTTGAAATTTGCTGAGTGTCGACACAGCCTCCAAGTGTCGACACTTTTGATGTCGACAAAGTTCCTCTGGGTGTCGACACTGCTTCTAAGTGTCGACACTGCTTCTCTGGACATTTCTTCATTGTGTGTCGACACAGCCTTTATGTGTCGACACTTTCCTTCTGGTGTCGACTCTGCAATCCTGGTGTCGACACAATTACTCCAAGTGTCGACACAGCTTCTCTGGGTGTCGACACAAGCCTTCTTAAGTGTCGACACTTTTCTTCTAGGTGTCGACACATGGACTTAGAAACTTTTCAGCTTTCCCTGCAAATACTTAACCTGCACAACTAAACTCAAAACACATCAAATACATTTTGATGTATATCATTGAGTAGGGTGAGGCTTCTTCAAATCAGGTACATGTATTCCAATGTACCCAACACAGTCAACTCATCTCTCTCTTTCAGAGTTGTGGTTAATTACTTTGTATAATCAAAATTTCTGTAGGATCTTGTATAGATCTGAGCTGTAAGCCTATTTTATAAAGGCTGAGTGTAGGAGACTGTGTGCTCTGAGTGTAGGTCTTGTTGAAGACTGAGGTAGGGCCTTGTGCCTGAGTTGTAAGAGACTTTATTCTCTGAGTGTAGGTCTTGTTGAAGACTAAGTGGTAGGGCTTTGTGCCTGAGTTGTAGAGTAGGGACACTCTGAGTTGTAGGAACCTATTTGGGGTTCTGAGCTATAGGATCCGAGGATCTGGGGAGTAGTGCAGAAGTTAGGCCGAATCTTGTACACTACTAGATAGGCGAAGGGGGAAAGTGGATGTACCCAGACCTTGGGGAACCACTATAAAAATCTGTGTGCACTCTGTGTTTGTTTATTTCTGTGATTGCTGAGCTAGCTGTGCTGAATTGCAATAGAAAATTGCAAATACAGGATTAATTGTTTAGTGTTTTTGCCTTAAACTTAAAAAGATAAAGTTCACCTATTCACCCCCCCCCCCCCTCTAGGTGGTTAGGCACTATTTCTTTCACGGAGTACGAGAACATCTCCTCCATTGAGATCAACCAATCATCTATGACCATGAAATCTGCCTTCCCATCATATGTAGGAGGGCTAAGTCTCTGAAACTGAGAAATAAAGGCCATCTCTGCTGGCACCACCACTGGAGGTCTCAGGGGAGCAGGAGGGGGAGGAGCAGCTGACCCCCCTGTAGGGGCTTGCACCCCCTGAGTCTTTACTGCCACAACTGCCACAAGAGACTGGATCTGGGCCTGCATCTCCACCAACTGCCTGGTCAAGGAATCGTTGCTCTGTCGCAGGCTCTCGATCACCGCATCACTCTGCGCTCCTGAGGACTCACCCTCAGACAAGGGAGTCGACATAGTCGAAGGACGTCTCGCCATCCTAAAACCATAAAAACTGAGGTCCAAACCTAGTACAACAGTTAGAACAAACTACCAGTACAGCCAATGCATACATAAATATGAACCTTTAACTGATATACTTGCTCTGGGAAAAATAGAAAACTACCTCACAAAATCAAGGAGGAAGATCCCAGCAACCCAAGGGATCCACAACAATCACCAAGCAAAAACCAGCCGCTCAACCGGCTACTGTTCTAAACCTGAGGCATCCAAAGAAAGAACACCTCAGCATGTATAATAAGAAAATCTGAATCTGAGCTTTATAACAAAATGGAACAAAGGAGAGTAAGAAAACATGACAGTAAAAGTAAGTGCTGTCAAAGTAAGCCAAAGTACACCAAGCACAAGGAAACAACAACAAGCCCTGCTCAAATCCTGCAAAGGCTATTAGGCAAAAGAAAAGAAAACTTGCCATAATATGTTGCATTCTACTAAGAAGAAACACCTAACAATCATATTTTGTGAGTTAATGGCAGTAGTAAACATCCACATGGATCTGGATTGGAGGCAAACGCGGTCCCCCAAACAACCATCGCCAAAATAATATAAGCTCAAGGGTCGCACAGGGAGAGCACTAGGGACCAACAAACCACACACACCCATCCTGTACCTGGGAAAAATAGTGGCGGCCACGGCTCAACACATAACCCCACCCCTATTAAGAGCTAAAAAGAAAACCAGCCCTACTAGCCATCACCCACGATTCGACATTCAGAAGACAGCTGACAAATAACCCAAAACCCAGCAGGATTCACTCGGGAAAACAAGCGAAGACAGAGGAAAAGTCGTCGAACTCAGCTTATAGGAATCGTCGAGCTCTGTTCGACGATCTTCGCCGAACTCAGAACACAGGAACGTCGTGCTCAGTTCGACGATCTTCATCGAACTTAGACCGATGATCTTTGTCGAACACAGCCAGCCAGAGATCGTCGATCCAGTTCGATGATTGTCGTTGAACTCAGATCGATGGTCTTCGTCGAACTCAGACCGCCAGAGATCGTCGATCCCAGTTCGACGATTGTCATCGAACTCAGATCGACGATCTTTGTCGATCACAGGCAACTGTAGATCATCGATCTCCGTTCGACGATCTTCGTCGAACTCAGATCGACGATCTTCGTTGAACTCAGACAACCAGAGATCGTCAATCCCAGTTCGACGATTATAATCGAACTCAGATCGACGATCTTCATCGATCTTAGGCAGCCGGAGATCGTCGATCTCAGTTCGACAATTTTCGTCGAACTCAGTTCGATGATCTTCGTTGATCTGGCAGCATTGAGTGCACTCAACGCTGTCAACACTTCCAACAGAACTTATGCAAAACATTAAAATCCAATGCTACCTAACTTACTGGGCAACGACTACCATACAGGAAGGTCAAATCCAACACTCATCTACACAACTCCAAGAAACCGAACTGGGCAAACCTTAACAGCAGGGGAAGATTAAGAATTAGGCAAAAATACTACCAAATCCGAGATCTAATAAGGAACAATTTGATAAAAGACAAGACTACAACAGCCCAGCCGAAAAACTAAAAGTTTCAGAACTTGAGAAAGTAAAAGAAAAACGTAAAGGAGCATTCATGATTCAAGATCCGATGATTTTGACGGGAAAACAGGGAAAAATAAATGATCTCTGGAAAATGTATGATAACTGCAAATGTGAACATAAAAGGAGAAAAACTTGGCAAGGGTAGGAGCACCACTTGCCTCAAATTCCAGCGAAGCTTGGTCGGCCCCTTGCTCCCACTCGGCACCAGCAGCACAGAACAAGAAAAAAATTTCGTCGGAGTGTAGGTCTAGGCGAGAGCAATCCAAATCCGCCTTCGAAAAAATTCCGCCCGCTAAAACTTCGGGAATCGGCGATGGAAGGCAAGGGCAGTCCGCCGGTTTTCCTCTCTTGCACGGGAAGGCAAGAGCAATCCAAATCCGCCTTCGAAATAGAAAAAGACAAAGAACATCAACCACCATTTTTCTAATTAAGGCTATATATAGATAGCGGCTAAATCCCTAATATTTTCTATTCTTAGCCAATCCAAATGCTGCCTGTTGGATCCCTAGTTTGGATTTGGGCTAGGTTCACTGAGTTAGGATGTCTTTAACCCACCTTGTATAGTCAGGGTCATTGGTTGTGTCCTAGAGTCTAGGGTTTGTCCTTAGAACATCATCCTGTGGACCAGCCATCCTCCAGACTAGCAGAGAAACTCAAGACTTAGAGATATTTTCAGCTCAAGGAAATCTGTTCGACGTTCGTCGATCTCAGCTCCACAAACCAACGACGTTCGTCGATCTCAGCTTAACGAACCATATTCTTTGGTCGACGATCTCTGGTCTTCTATTTGAATTCTTCTTAGCCAGAGACTTCCCAGATTCTAAGTCCACAATCATTCTTCAGTTGACGAATTTGGATCTCAGTTCGACTAATGATGATTGTCAGTTCGACGAAGTTTGTGGCTGAATTGACAAGTTTCCCTTGAAGACTAATTGCTATTGTCTGGTCGACGAACTCATTAGCTCAGCTCGACGAACTGTGACCTCAGCTCGACGATTTCTATTCTTCGTTCAACGATTCCAGACTTAGGTCTTCTCCAGTTTTTTGTCCCTTTTCTTGGCGATGATTCCTGAGCAATTAATGCTCAATCTTCTCGGAATGTTACCGTTAGAACGAACATTGATCATGGATTATTACATGTCATTTTTCCATGGGACAGTTAGGGAATTCATTCATTGTCGCTTCCTTCCCAGGCCGACTGCATTTACTGCTCAAGGATTCTAATTTCGAATGTTTTCTTCAGTCAGTTTAAAAAAAAGATCAAGCAGTCCTGCAGACACACATGAGACAGACATTACATTCAAGAAGTTTTACAGAAATCAAAAGTTTTACACTGCAATCAGCCTAGGCCAGAGAACATCTTCATCAAGAAGAAGAACATACAATCTCCATCAAGAGACTTCTTCTTTCAACCCTACAGGACAACTTCAGAAGGACAACAATAACTCTATCTGTCAAAGAAGTTCCTGAAGCAATCTCTGGTCAAGGCAATCAAGTTTTTGAAGACCTGTCACCCTAAAGCAGTGCTCCAGATTTCCTGATCCATTCAAGATTTCAGGGGGAGCAATCTGTTGAAATCAATCCACTAGTCTTCTCAGTTGTTATTGAGAAAGAGAAGACACCATCATCTTTTTCCATCCTCTGTACAGGGTTTTAAGTCCCTTCAAAATTATTCCTGATTGCAAGTCTCCTACCAAAAGACTTGAGGTTTTGGTTTTTGAGCACCTGAACAAAAGCTCATTGGTGTCTGGCACCTGATCAAAAATCTGAGTGGATTCCTACCAGCGTGGTAGAAGGGTGGATGTACTCAGGTTGGGGAACCACTATAATTTCTTGTGTTGTCTGGTTGCCCTTTTTCTTTTATTTTGGCTGTGTTCTGTGATTTGTTAGGTTGTTGTGCTTATTACTTTGATTACTAACCTATTCACCTAGGATTATAGAAAAAGTTGTAAAGATTTTGTAAGAGAGAACAATACTCTATTCACCCCCCCCCCCCCCCCCCCCCCCGCCTTCTAGAGTATTTCAGATCTAACCTTCACTTTCAATTGGTATCAAAGCGAGGTTGTTTATTGTTGGTTGCACAGGCTAACACCTGAACCATAAAGATCCCTCTTGTTAGATCTGATTGTTTTGTTTCTGTTATTAGATTTATTTTCTTCACTGAATGGCTCAAAACAAATATTATGCAAGCATCGGACCTCCAGTATGCAAGCTTAACAGATTTGCCGTCTGAAAGGCAATAATCAAATTGTATATGAATTCTATTGATGAAGATATCTACAATTCTATTTGACAGCCCCCCCCCCCCCAACTCTTCACATTTTCTACAACATCTTCAAGCACAACAACAGTGCCACCACCTGAGAGGACTGAAGCCCAGAGGGAAGCCAAAATTGCAGATGCAAAAGCACTGAACATCTTGGCTCAGACTATGTCAGATGATATATTTCAGAAGGTGGCTGAGTGCACCTCAGCTAAGGCCATTTGGGACTCCCTCAACCAAATGGTAGCTAGTTCAGCTAATGAAAGGAAAGACAGGAGATCAAATCTCATATCCTTGTATGAGAATTTTAAGAAGGATGAGGCTGAATCAGTTGCTGAAATGTACAATAGGTTGAGCTCAATCATCAATGAGCTGAAAACCTTCGATAAAGATATCACCCTTACAGAGGTGAATGACAAAATCTTGATGTGCTTCCCTAGCTCTTGGGACTCAAGAATCTGGCCTATCAAAGAAGCCAGAAGCCTAAATGAGATATCAACTGAATCTCTGCTAGGAAAACAAAAGTCTTATGAGCAGTTGATTAAATAAAGAGAAGCAGCTGAACAAAAATCAACAACTCCAGTGAGAAAAGATCACAGTATAGCTTTCAAGGCATTAGAGGAAAGTGAGACCACAACAACCAATGAAGAACTAATTAGCCTCTTTGCAAAAAGATTTTATAAGATGTCTAGAAAGGACTTCAGAAGAAAATCATCCAGGCAGGATGATAAGACCAAATATGACAAGACACCAACCAAGGAGGCTATGTGCTTTGGATGTAGAAATCCTGGATATTATATCTCTGAATGTCCAGAAAGCCAAAAGAAGGAGAAAAGTAGAGAAAAAGACTCCATGAGAAAACACAGCAGTAGACCCTCCTCCAGCAAGTACAAAAAGAGAGACAAAGGCTTTGTTGCTGAAACATGGAGTGATACTGAAGAAGAATCATCCTCCTCCAGCTCAAGTGAAGAAGAGGAAGAAGCAAGAAACAAGGAGGTTTGCCTTATGACAATTGATGCCTCCAAGAGCAGTTCAGGATCAGAAAGTGAATCTGAAGTTGAGGCAGCATCAGAGTCAGAGGTAGATAAGGTTCTTTCAAATTTTGATTATAATTCTGATTCATTTAAAATTGAATTCAAGGCTATGTGTTTAGATTTAATTAGTTCAGAGAAAGAAATAAAAAACCTTAGAGAAAAACTAGGAAACCTTGAATCTGTTAACTCAGAAAATCTTAAACTAAAAGATCAACTAACTTTAGCAAATGAGTAGATAATTAAATTAAAATCTGACTTATGTGAGGCTAAACAACTTGAGCAATCTCTCAATGGAAGAAGTATCAAGCTGATGGACATAACAAGCACAATAAATGCTAGAATAAATGGCAAGCTGGGCTTGGTTTCATCATCAGGTTTGCCGCCCATAATTAAGAAAAATATCCTTGCAACACCCATTAAATTTGTTTCTGCCAAGGGAAAAGAAAAGATAATAGACAAACCAATGTCTGAAAAACAATCCAAAACCCATAGACAAGAGCAATAAAAATCATAAAATAGCTAATAAAAATAAGGTTCAGCAGCATTCGTCGAACTCAGATCGACAAAATGTGGCCCGTTCGTCGAACCGAGATCAACGAACGCTGAACGCAAACTTCAGTAATAACAATTCGTCTAACTGCGATCGACGAACTTTGTATGGTTCGTCGAGCAGAGGTCGACGAACATGGGGTACAAAAAATGACTATTGTCATTCTCTAAGCAGAGATCGACGATCTCAGCCGTATTCATCGAACTCTGGTCGACAAACTTACAGAAATTCGTCGAACCCAGAAGGACCAAACATAAATCATTTCTCTTACAGAAATTCTAAGCCAGCTGATAAACCATTTACTCCAGTAGCTGATTGGGTTATTCCACCTAGGAGATATCACCCCTTAGGTTATAAATCTCATCCTACTTTGTCAGTTAAATCCAGCTTTTCATTTCAACAAAACAAAAGACCCAAGGTAACCTGGGTCAAGAACAATTAATGTTTGTTTTTCATTACAGGTAAAGAGCTGTCCAAGGGTGAGTCAGACCTGGTACTTGGATAGTGGTTGCTCTAAGCATATGACAGGCAGCAAGGACAATCTATCTAATTACAAGTCCAAGCTAGGACCAAAGGTGATCTTTGGTGATTCAAATTGTGGACAGTCTGAAGGATATGGAGCAGTAAAGATTGGAACAGTTACCTTCAAGAGAGTAACATATGTAAGAGGACTCAAACATAACCTAATATCCATAAGCCAATTATGTGATGAAGGTTATCAGGTACACTTTAACTCTACCTCTTGTTATATTATTAATAATGAAAACAAAACTGTTTTAATTGGAACTAGACAAAGTAACATATATCTAGTAGATTTTATTTCTGCCAAAACTGATGTTTGTTTACTCAATATCACTAGTAACCAAAATGAGTTGTGGCATAAAAGATTGGGTCATGTAAACCTTAAAAATATAGCTAGGTTATCTAAAGACAACCTTGTTAGAGGCTTACCTTCTAGTCCCTACAAGAAGGAAAACCTATGCAGGGCTTGTCAATTAGGCAAGCAAACTAAAACTAGTTTCAAATCTATTAATAAGAGTGATTCACCTAGGATTTTGTATTTTCTTCATGTGGACCTATTTGGACCCATTGCAGTACAAAGCCTAGGAGGGAAGTCTTACACTTTAGTGATTGTTGATGACTTCTCCAGATTCAGTTGGGTGGCCTTTTTGAGAACTAAGTCAGATACATTCAAGGTTCTTACAGATTTTCTAAGGACCATACAGATTGAGTTCTCTACTCATGATGCATTGATCAGAAGTGATCATAGCACAGAGTTTGAGTCTCTTCTTATGCATGAGTGATGCGCCCGCGAACAGACTCTTACTGTGGTTGGTTCGGTGAGTCGATCGCCGCGGGCGTGCTATAGGAGGCAAGTGCACCTATCGCAAGTAGTACTCGATATTCGGGGGAATACCGAGGTCGTATTGTTCTCGGGGTCGTGTTGACTATTCTTACTCCTCCGGGAGGACTATTATTTTACTGAAATTAAGGTGGATATTTCAATGAAGTAAAGACGGAAAAAGTAAAGGAGCGAAAAAACGATTTAGAAAATATTCGATGAATGGTTAACGCTCGGCATCGAATCAGATTAAGACTAAAATAATTTTTAATAATTATAGGACTTAGTTTTCAAATTAATAAAAGACAACTTGGCCGTGGAGGTTCCACAAATGTGAGCGCACTTATCTCTAGGAATATTGCTCACTTGAACGCTAAGACTATTCGACTGAACGTTAGTCCGATGAAGGATTCCTCTTAACGCCCGCTTTACGCTAAGAACCCCGTTATTGGGTGGGGAACCCAATCCGGTAGAATTATGCTTGTCCTCTCTCGAGGGTATGCACGCAACTCTATTTACTCAGGGGTGATCTGTCCATACGCACGGCCTCTCGGCTAGCTAGTGTATGGATAACGGAAATAGGGCCCACACATCGATTTGTGGTCCTACGCGTCGTTAACCCGGGGTATACCTTAAGTCCTTAAATTAAAGTGAAAATAAAGAGCTTTAATTATTACAGATCATTTTAAATGTCCCAATGCTCTTCGATGCCGAGGCTAATAGCGATTAGCCACACATCGGTATGAGGACGGCTTTATAATTTAATGAGGCACGAGTTCGAAATTAAACGCTAAATGCTTATAAGAAGAGGACATAAAGAAATAACAAATATTTAGAAGGCTGAAAAGTTAGCTAAAACAAGAACTCACGCACACTCCAAATTATAAATAAACAGAACCTAAGTTACAAAAAGGGAAAATTACAAGTCCTACTCAAATGAGTAGGCGGGAAATAAAGGGTACGCCATTTAACTCTTAACGAGTAGGCGGAAATAAATACAATTACAAGTCTTACTAAAATAATTACAGAAAAAAAAGACCAGCCATTTAACTCAAATGAGCAGGCGGTAAACAAAATCCGGCCATTTAATTCCTAGCGAGTAGGCAGAAATAAACGCTAACACACACTCTAAATAATTAAAAGAAAGCAATAAAACTATCTCCTATACACACGCACTCTACGTAATTGAAGAAAGCGATAAAATAAAGCATGAAAATTTATCTCCTACACACACGCACTCTACATAATTGAAGAAAGCAATAAAATAAAGCATGAAAATAAAGCATGAAAATTTAACACCTACACTCACACACTCTTCATAAATTAAAGAAAGCATAAAGATTATTCTCATACACTCACACACACATTTGAACACAAAATGAAAGTTACCTAAAAATTAAAACTACTACTTTTCTATACTTAGATTTTACCAAAAACAAATAAAAAGAACAAAATAAAATTTTAAGAGAACAAAAGTTTTTCAAAATAAATCAAAAAAACAAAGTTCTTTAAAAATTAAAATAACAAGATTTTCATTCTTATGTTTTCATAAAAGCTATTAAAAAGTGAAATGAAAATGAAAATAACAAAAAAAAGTTTTACAATCCTACAAAACAAAGCTAAGTAAAAAAATCAAATTCACTTTCAATACTCTTTTATAAATACATAAGAATGAAAGCATAGGGCTCTTAAGAAAAGGACATGATGAAAATAAGGAAAACTTATCATACCTAACTTGGAAATGAAATCTACTACAAAACATAGCATGAAGACAAGTTAAAAAACATGAATATTAAACATGTTACACTCATACACACACACACACACACACACACACACACACACACACACTTTTCATAAAGAGAAAAACAAAGGAGAAACTAAGGATAAAATGAGAAGAAAAGTGGGCACATGAGTTCATTCCAAAGCCAAATAAGAAGAGAAAAACTAACATTTTTATTGATTAAAGGAAATTATTACAAAGCTATTACAAAGCTAAAGCTAAAGAAAAAACAAACATGAAAGAAAAGGGGGGAGAAATCTCCTTACATAGCAAGGGAATCCACGGATGCAGCCCACAAAACACACTAAAGTGGCTCAAAAATATGAACCCTTGGTCATTACAGAAGTGGGGAATTTATAGGAAAAAAAAGCAAAGTATACGCCCTACGACATGGGCGTGTCGGTGGGCGTGTCACTACTGTTTGCGAAGGCAGCCGGCGATTTGATGGCAAAGTTGACTTTGGGCTGGACATATGTCGGTCTTGCGTTGGTCACGCCCCTGGTCACAGGCATGACGGTGGGCGTGTCGGCGAGGTAGAACTGGGCGCGGGTTGCGCCGAAAGTCGTCGCACGGGTCTTGTCGAGCCAGGTGGAATGGGCAAGCCCCAGGTCACGGGCGTGACGCTGGGCGTGTCGTTTGGTGTCGACACTCGACAATCGTCGAGCGAAAAGTGTCGAGTTGAAATCGTCGAGCTGAGTCTGAGTCACACCCTAGGTCACGGGCGTGCCTCTGGGCGTGTCGCGGGTTCGACGATTGTTGAACTGAATTCGTCGAGTGGAGTGGACACGGGCTTCTGTCACGCCCCGTGTCGGGTGACACGGGCGTGTCGCCAGGTGTGTCAAGCTTTTTTACTTCAGAAATTTGCAACTTCACGGGATTTTGAACTATCACACCCTGGTCACGGGCGTGATCAAAATAACACGGGCGTGTACTGCCCAATTTTGGAAGATTTTGTAATTTTTCTAAAAAATAAAATAAAACAAGTTAGTAGTAAATTTACAAGAATATGAGCATTTTATTGAACAAAAATAAGTAAAAATGATGAAAATAAATGAAAACGACTAAATTAATGTGCACAAAAATATGTATATTTACAATTCATCAAATACCCCCATACTTAAGCTTTTGCTATTCCAGAGCAAAAGTTTGAGGTGAATTTATAAAGAATAGAAAAAACTCTAAGTTTAGCTACCGCTTAATCAATTATAAGAGAGATTGAAATAAATATACGGGGTGTAAGAGTTAAGTCTGAAGATTATGTAGATGATTTAAATAGCGCAAAAGTTTTGGCCAAAAGACTTCTTGATATAATCAAATAGAAGACAATATTTGTAATGGTTAGATTAACGAAAATAGTTTGGAATTATATGAACTCTAGCTTATAGGAGTGTTACTAGAAATAATACAATTTACTAATTATGCTCTCAAATCGATTTTTGAATTAATTCTAGAATCGTGTAATTGGCTATAAGGGGGTAGTGGGTTTATGAAGATGGTTTTGATTTTGAGGTGAGGTAATTTTTTCTCGAACCTCCATTTTTTTCTTTTTGGATTATTAGGAAAATGAAATCTTATTTTCCTAATATCATATTTGTTTTTCAACTTCATAAGAATAAATTTTAACCCAATGTATATGTGTAGGAGTAATGAATTTTATTCTCTTACTCCATAACATATAATCTTTTTAAATTATTGGGTGCCTATGTTTACGGAACAAAATCTTATTCCCATTGACATAGGATCTTTTAAGGATAAAAATTTTATCATGCCAAGTAGGTCTTGATAAGTAAGGGGAGAAAAGAAAACTAGATTTTTAATCTTAAAAATGTTTGAGAGCAACCTTAATAAATTATACATTCCAATTTTTCAGAAAGCTAAAATTAAGTATAATTGAATTCTATAGTCATTATTTCCTAACATAATACACGTGCTCCTATCAATAAAAAATTAGAAGTAGTGGCTAAAACGAGTTCGCTATTTTTAACAAAGCATAATGAATTCTTTAAAACTCAACCCCGGTTATTTAGATTTTTCACTCAATAATTAACAAACGAATAGCAAACAGAGAATTAATAGTATTCACATATAAATAAACTCAAAACAAAATTTTTGGATAGCAGGAAAGTTAAGGATGGAATATTTGATTTATTTGTTTCAAAATATTTTTTTATTTTTATAGTTTTTATCATCTTTTTTTTTGTTTTTCATTTATTTTCTTTTTTTATTATTTTTGTTTTTCTAAATTTTTTTGAATTTTTTTGAACTATTATCTTTTTTGGTTTTTTTAAGTTTATGTCATTAATATATACATAAAAAGTTTTTTTTTTGTATTTTTTTTAAATAAAATTTTCATTCTATTTACAAAGATTGGGAGAAAAAGAAAAGTTATTTACAAGAATGAGAGGGAAACGGAAGGGGGAGAGAGAAGATTATTCCCATAAAAATATTTACAAAGAAAAATATTTACAAAGAAAAATATTTACAAAGTGAAACTAAATATTTTTTTTGTTTTTGTTTTTATTTGTTTTTGTTTGTTTTTTTTTTATAAATTTTTTTTTTGAGTTTTTGGAAAAAAGAAAGAAAAAGAAAAAGAATTTTTTTTTGGATTTTTCATTTTAAAATTTTTTTTCATTTTAACATTTTTTTTTGTTTTTGTTTTGTTGTTATATGTATTTTTTGTATTTTTGAAATGCAGAAAAATTGAAGCGTAGAACGTAAAGCACGAAAATACCCCCATACTTAAGTCCAACATTGTCTCCAATGTTGCAACGTAAGTATGCGGAACAAAAGGAAAGACAATATATATAAAGAAAATAAAGAGGGGGGGGGGGGTAGAAATGTCCCTGATGCACGTTCGGGGAAGTCCATTAGAAACCATGCATTTATTAGAAAAACGCAGAAAAAATAATAAGGAAAGGGCAAAAACGATAAGCGATGGGTGCCTCCCAGGAGCACTTTGTTTATAGTCGTGTAGCTCCCGCTATGTATAACTTAAGCCGATGACCATTTACTTTAAACGAACCTCTTTCCGGGTGGGAGACGAGTACGGTCCCATATGGAAATACTTCTTCAACTAAGAAGGGACCGGACCATCTAGATTTTAGTTTACCCGGAAAAAGCTTAAGGCGTGAATTATAAAGAAGGACAAGATCGCCCAGAGAAAATATTTTTGGGGTCTTTAAATTTTGATCGTGATATAACTTAGAACGCTCCTTATAAAATTTATTGCTCTCGTAAGCGTTCGCACGCCATTCATCGAGCTCGTTTAGTTGCAATTTTCTATTCTGAGCCGCTAAGTTGGCGTCGAGGTTTAAGAGTTTTAAAGCCCGAAGAGCGCGATGCTCTAGTTCTACGGGTAAATGGCACGCTTTGCCGTAGACTAAACGGAACGACGTACAACCAATTGCAGTTTTGTATGCCGTCCGATACGCCCACAACGCATCGTCGAGTTTAACGGACAAATCTTTCCTATTTAGTGAAACGGTTTTTTCTAAAATTCGCTTAATCTCTCGATTTATTAACTCAACTTGGCCCCTTGTTTGCGGGTGGTAGGGGTGGCAAACTTGTGCGTTACTCCGTATTTAGCTAACGTCTTAGCCATAAGAGTGTTACAGAAATGCGTTCCCCTATCACTAACAATTGCGCGAGGCATGCCGAAGCGAGAAAATAGTTTTTAAAGAAATGTAACGACGACTCGTGCATCGTTGGTTGGGAGAGCTTGTGCTTCCGCCCACCTTGATACGTAGTCGATCGCCACTAAAATATACATATTTTTGAAAGACGGAGGTAGGGGGCCAACAAAATCTATGCCCCACAAATTGAAGACTTCGCACTCTAAAAATGTGTTTTGGGGCATCTCGTCGCGATGAGAGATGTTACCCGACCGCTGACAGCTATCGCATGCGCGCACAAAATTATGCGCGTCTTTGAAGAGAGTGGGCCAAAAGTAGCCCGCCTCAAGCGCCTTCCGAGCGGTCCGGTTTTCTTGATAATGCCCACCGGCTGGACCCTCGTGGTAGTGCTTAAGAATTTGCAAGCACTCCACACCTGCAACGCATCTTCGGACCGCTTAGTCCGCGCAGATACGAAAAAGAAATGGGTCCTCCCAAAAGAAATTTTTCAAGTCAGAAAAGAATTTCTTCTTTTGATGACTTGAAAACTCTTTTGGAAGCACCCGCGCTTCTAAGTAATTTGCAAAATCTGCGAACCAAGGTGAAGAAGACGAAGAATTATGAATGGCAAGGAGGCGTTCCTCGGGGAATCTGTCATTTATTTCAGATTCGACGAGCGCTTCCGCACCCGGATTTTCTAAACGGGAGAGGTGGTCTGCCGCTAGATTTTCCGCTCCCCGCTTATCTCGGATCTCCAAATCAAACTCTTGTACGAGGAGAATCCATCGAAGAAGGCGGGACCTCGCATCATTTTTAGCTAATAAATACTTAAGGGTGGAGTGATCGGTAAAAATGATAACTTTAGATAGCGTTATATACGAGCGAAACTTATCAAAAGCGAAAACGACGGCTAAGAGTTCCTTCTCCGTTGTCGTGTAATTTATTTGTGCGGAAGTGAGTATCTTGCTAGCATAATAAATTGGATGAAAATGTTTTTCTACGCGTTGGCCAAGAACGGCACCTAAGGCAATATCACTAGCGTCGCGCATAATTTCGAATGGAAGGGACCAATTAGGGGCCACTAAAATTGGTGAAGTGATAAGTTTTTGTTTTATTGAATTAAAGGCGGACTCGCATTCGCTACTAAAGATGAAACGTGATTCCTTTTCCAAGAGATGAGTAAGCGACTTTGTTATTTTTGAAAAGTCTTGAATGAAGCGTCGATAAAAGCCCGCATGGCCTAAAAAACTCCTAATAGATTTTACGTTTGTAGGTTGCGGTAGTTTTTCTATGATTTCTATCTTGGCCTTATCCACCTCTATCCCCTTAGACGAAATCATATGGCCGAGGACCAAACCTCCTCGAACCATAAAGTTGCATTTTTCCCAATTTAATACAAGGCTTGTGTCCTCGCACCGTTGAAGGACACGATCTAAATTGTGAAGGCAATCGGGAAAAGAGCGTCCGAAAACAGAAACGTCATCCATAAAGACTTCCATAATGTCTTCTAATAGCTCGCCAAAGATCGCAAGCATACATCTTTGGAATGTAGCCAGAACATTGCAGAGTCCAAATGGCATTCTTCGATATGCGAAGGTGCCAAACGGGCAAGTAAAAGTTGTTTTCTCTTGATCATCGGGGGAAATGGGGATTTGGAAAAACCCCGATAAACCATCAAGAAAATAATAATATGGATGACCGGATAAACACTCTAAAATCTGGTCCAGAACAGGCAGAGGGAAATGGTCCTTGCGGGTGGCATCATTAAGTTTTCTATAATCGATGCACACTCGCCAACCCGTAACAGTACGAGTTGGGACGAGCTCGTTATGCTCATTCGCCACTACGGTTAGACCTCCCTTCTTTGGCACGACATGCACGGGACTAACCCATGCACTGTCCGAAATAGGGTAGATAATCCCCGCATCTAATAACTTAATAATCTCGGCTTTAACGACGTCTTTCATGTTTGGGCTAAGACGACGCTGCGGCTGAATCGTTTTGCGGCAATTATCGTTAAGCAATATCTTATGGGTGCAAAAGGAGGGGCTAATCCCCTTTTAGTCAGAGATTTGTCATGCAATTACGTGACGATGTTTAAGTAAAACTTCCAATAAATTGGAAGTCTCCGAATCACTCAAGTCCGAAGAAATAATAACGGGAAGCGTATCGTCTTTTCCCAAAAATGCGTATTTGAGTGATGTGGGTAAGGGTTTGAGGTCTAGGATGGGCGGTTCTTCTAGGGAGGTTTTAATGCCTATGTCTTTCTTACCAATTGGTTCGAAAGGCAAGTCTAAAGAAGTATCCTCATCGCATTGAAAATTTTCGAGCGCATAAATATCGTTATTTAAAAATACAGACTCGAAAACGGGAGAAGAACGATCTCCAAAAAAGGTATCTAAAGAAGAGCAGAAGTCGTCGCTCGATGACAAATTGTCCATCGAGGGATTAATAGAGAAAGTAACTTGGTCATCGCCTACTCGGAGGAGAAGACTACCATTACTAACATCTATTAGTGCGTGGGAGGTGGCGAGAAAAGGGCGACCGAGTATTATTGGTACCTCGGCGTCCTCCTCGATGTCTAAGATGACGAAGTCTACCGGGAAGGTAAACTTGTCTACTCGGACAAGGACGTCCTCCACAAGCCCGATAGGGAAGTTAACCGAGCGATCCGCTAATTGAATGCGCATTCTCGTAGGACTAGGAGTACCCAAACCTAAACGTGAAAAGAGCGAGAACGACATTAGATTAATGCTAGCCCCTAAATCAGGTAAGGCGTACTTTACTAATATATCGCCAAAAAGGCACGGGATGGAAAACCGTCCCGGGTCGTTTTGTTTTGTGGGCAATTTATTAGTAAGCGCCGCCGAGCAAACGACGTTGAGAGATACATGCGAAATATCCTCTAATTTATATTTATTAGAAAGTAATTCTTTTAAAAATTTCGCATATTTGGGCATTTGCGAGATAGCCTCGCAAAAAGGAACATTAATGTGAATTTATTTTAATAATAAAATAAATTTTTCATACTGCGCGTCCTTACGCTCGTTATCTAACTTATGCGGATATTGAAGGGCCTTGTTTAAAATAATTTTTTTCTTTTAAAATCGGTAAAGGCGGCGTAATCGAAGAAAGGGGAAGAGGGGTCGGAGGTGAAATATGTACCTGAGGGTCGGTCCGTTTTGGATCGACCACCTCCTTTCCACCACGAAGGGTTATAGCGTTGGCGTTCTCCCGCGGATTGGGCTCCTTGTTTCCCGGCACTGCCCCGAGTGCGCGCTCGGACATCATCCTCGCCAGCTGTCCAACCTGTTGTTCGAGAGTTTTTAGTGATCCGGTGATGTTCCGGATATTTGACTTGTTGGACGCAATATACTTCGAAAAATTTTTCTCCATCGGGCAGGGTTTTGGAAGAGGAGGAGGCAGAAATCCGGGGGCATAAGAAATAAGGGTACACTGAGCATTATTCGGGTTTCTCCAGGAGAAATTGGGGTGATTCCTCCAACCCGGATTATAGTTATTACTATAAGGGTTGTTGTTGGGGTTGAAGGAAGGACGGCCCGAATTTCCCATGAAATCCACGAACTCTTCAGCCACACAGACGTTAGGGGGAATAAAACAAGGAGGAGTGGAGGAGGCAGCAGACATCTCCGCCACCTGCTTTGTTAACCTTTCAACTTGAAGGGTTGAGAGAGCAGTGGCATCCACTTCAAAAAGACCAGCCGCCGGCTTTGGGCGTCCCCGCGGGACGTTCCATTGATAGGCATTCATAGCCATCTCTTCGAATAAAGCCTAGGCGGCCTCGGGGGTTTTGTTATTTAGTGTACCCCCGACAGCCGCGTCAATCATTTGACGCATCTGAAAATTAAGCCCATTATAAAAAATTTGAACTTGCAACCACGTTGGCAGTGCGTGGTGCGGGCACCGGCGGAGGAATTCCTTAAATCATTCCCAAGTCTCGTATAGAGACTCAGGATCGTTTTGCACAAATGAAGAAATGTCTGCCCGCAACTTTGCAGTTTTTGTGTGCGGAAAGTACTTCGTTAGGAACCGTTCCGTCAATTCAGCCCACGTGGTGATACATCCTCGCGGGAGGGCATTTAACCACACCTTGGCTTTGGACTTAAGAGAAAAAGGAAATAAGCGCAAGCGAATGGCGTCATCAGTGACGCCATTAATCTTGAAGGTGTCGTATATTTCCAAAAAGTTGGGCAAGTGGACATTCGGGTCCTCATCCGGCAGTCCATCGAACTGCACGGCGTTTTGGACCATTTGAATGACACTCGACTTTATTTCAAAATTATTATTCGCCATCGCAGGGCAAACAATACTAAACCCAGTATCGTCGAGGTTAGGCCGGGCGTAATAAGACATAGTACGCTTGGCCGCCGGGGCAGGGTTAGGGGCGGCCATAAGTACAACAGAGGGTTCTCCGATAGATTCTTCGGGGTCTAAAGAAGGAATTCGGCGTTGAGATCCAATACGCGCAAGAGAGCGTTCGATCTCAGGGTCGAAGTCAAAATCTTCAGACTCGGAGGGTTGTCCACGGGTCATATACCCAAACAAAAATAAAACAAAATCAACTCTTTTTTTATTTTATTTAAAATAAAGTTTTTAGTTTTTTTTAGTTTATAGAAAATAAGTAAAAGTAATAGACTCCGGAATTCGAAATAGCAACTCGAAGAAGATTCCCCGGCAACGGCGCCAAAAACTTGATGCGCCCGCGAACAGACTCTTACTGTGGTTGGTTCGGTGAGTCGATCGCCGCGGGCGTACTACAGGAGGCAAGTTCACATATCGCAAGTAGTACTCGATATTCGGGGGAATACCGAGGTCGTATTTTTCTCGGGGTCGTGTTGACTATTCTTACTCCTCCGGGAGGACTATTATTTTACTTAAAGTAAGGTGGATATTTTAATTAAGTAAAGACAAAAAAAGTAAAGGAGCGAAAAAATGATTTAGAAAATATTCGATGAAGGGTTAACGCTCGGCATCGAATCAGATTAAGACTAAAATAATTTTTTATAATTATAGGACTTAGTTTTCAAATTAATAAAAGGCAACATGGTCGTGGAGGTTCCACAAATGTGAGCGCACTTATCTCTAGGAATATTGCTCACCTGAACGCTAAGACTATTCGACCGAACGTTAGTCCGACGAAGGATTCCTCTTAATGCCCGTTTTACGCTAAGAACCCCGCTATTGGGTGGGGAACCCAATCCGGTAGAATTACGCTTGTCCTCTCTCGAGGGTATGCACGCAACTCTATTTACCCTGTGGTGATCTGTCCATACGCACGGCCTCTCGGCTAGCTAGTGTATGGATAACAAAAATAGGGCCCACACATCGATATGAGGACGGCTTTATAACGAAAATAGGGCCCGGGGTAAACCTTAAGTCCTTAAATTAAAGTGAAAATAAAGAGCTTTAATCATTACAAATCCTTTTAAATGTCCCAATGCTCTTCGATGTCGAGGCTAATAGCGATTAGCCACACATCGGTATGAGGACGGCTTTATAATTTAATGAGGCACGAGTTCGAAATTAAACGCTAAATGATTATAAGAAGAGGACATAAAGAAATAACAAACATTTAGAAGGCTGAAAAGTTAGCTAAAACAAGAACTCACGCACACTCCAAATTATAAATAAACAGAACCTAAGTTACAAAAAGGGAAAATTACAAGTACTACTCAAATGAGTAGGCGGGAAATAAAGGGCACGCCATTTAACTCTTAACGAGTAGGCGGAAATAAATATAATTACAAGTCTTACTAAAATAATTACAGAAAAATAAAAGACCAGCCATTTAACTCAAATGAGCAGGCGGTAAACAAAATCCGGCCATTTAATTCCTAGCGAGTAGGCGGAAATATACGCTAACACACACACTTTACATAATTAAAAGAAAGCAATAAAATTATCTCCTATACACACGCACTCTACGTAATTGAAGAAAGCTTTAAAATAAAGCATGAAAATTTATCTCCTACACACACGCACTCTACATAATTGAAGAAAGCAATAAAATAAAGCATGAAAATAAAGCATGAAAATTTAACACCTACACTCACACACTCTTCATAAATTAAAGAAAGCATAAAGATTATTCTCATACACTCACACACACATTTGAACACAAAATGAAAGTTACCTAAAAATTAAAACTACTACTTTTCTATACTTAGATTTTACCAAAAACAAATAAAAAGAACAAAATAAAATTTTAAGAGAACAAAAGTTTTTCAAAACAAATCAAAAAAACAATGTTCTTTAAAAATTAAAATAACAAGATTTTCATTCTTATGTTTTCATAAAAGCTATTAAAAAGTGAAAAGAAAATGAAAATAACAAAAAAAAGTTTTACAATCCTACAAAACAAAGCTAAGTAAAAAAATCAAATTCACTTTCAATACTCTTTTATAAATACATAAGAATGAAAGCATAGGGCTCTTATGAAAAGGACATGATGAAAATAAAGAAAACTTATCATACCTAACTTGGAAATGAAATCTACTACAAAACCTAACATGAAGACAAGTTAAAAAACATGAATATTAAACATGTTATACTCATACACACACACATACTTTTCATAAAGAGAAAAACAAAGGAGAAACTAAGGATAAAATGAGAAGAAAAGTGGGCACATGAGTTCATTCCAAAGCCAAATAAGAAGAGAAAAACTAATATTTTTATTGATTAAAGGAGACTATTACAAGGCTATTACAAAGCTAAAGTTAAAGCAAAAAACAAACATGAAAGAAAAGGGGGGAGAAATCTCCTTACATAGCAAGGGAATCCACGGATGCAGCCCACAAAACACACTAAAGTGGCTCAAAAATGTGAACCCTTGGTCATTACAGAAGTGGGGAATTTATAGAAAAAAAGCAAAGTACATGCCCTATGACACGGGCGTGTCGGTGGGCGTGTCACTACTGTTTGCGAGGGCGGTCGGCGATTTGATGGCAAAGTTGACTTCGGGCTGGACACGTGTCGGTCTCGCGTTGGTCACGCCACTGGTCACGGGTGTGACGGTGGGCGTGTCGGCGAGGTAGAACTGGGCGCAGGTTGCGCCGAAAGTCACCGCACGGGTCTTGTCGAGCCAGGTGGGATGGGCACGCCCCAGGTCACTAGCGTGACGCTGGGCGTGTTGGTTGGTGTCGACAGTCGACAATCGTCGAGCGGAAAGTGTCGAGTTGAAATCGTCGAGCTGAGTCTGAGTCACGCCCTAGGTCACGGGCGTGCCTCTGGGCGTGTCATGGGTTCGACGATCGTTGAACTGAATTCGTCGAGTGGAGTGGACACGTGCTTCTGTCACGCCCCATGTCGGGTGATACGACCGTTTCGCCAGGCGTGTCAAGCTTTTTACTTCAGAAATTTGCAACTTCACAGGATTTTGAGCTATCACGCCCTAGTCACGGGCGTGATCAAAATAACACGGGCGTGTACTGCCCAATTTTGGCAGATTTTGGAATTTTTCTGAAAAATAAAATAAAACAAGTTAGTAGTAAATTTACAAGAATTGAAGCATTTTATTGAACAAAAATAAGTAAAAACGACGAAAATAAATGAAAATGACTAAATTAATGTGCACAAAATATGTATATTTATAATTCATCAATGAGTTTCGTGAGAAGGAAGGTATCAGGGAGTGTTTCTCAGCCCCTAGAACTCTCCAACAAAATGGGGTAGCTGAAAGGAAAAATAGGACACTCATTGAAGTTGCAGGTACATTATTGGCAGATGCTTACATGCCTCTATCCTTTTGGGCAGAAGCTGTAAACAATGCTAACTATGTCCTGAATAAAAGCCTCATACATAAGCTGAAAAATAAGACCCCCTATGAATTGCTTAAAGGAAAGAAACCTAAAATCACATATTTTAAAATTTTTGGTTGTATATGTTATATTCACACAAACAACAAAAGATACATTAGAAAGTTTGAGGCTAAGGCTGAAGAAGGGATTTTTCTAGGATACTCCCAAGTAAGCAAGGCTTATATGGTTTTTAATAAATCCTCTCTTAAAATTGAAGAGTCAGTCCATGTATATTTTGATGAAGCTAACATGTCTTATAAGGAGAAAGAGATTTCTACAAAAAGCTCTTTGCATGTTCCACAATTGTGTGAGTCCATGGATGGACTAAACCTTATCCAAGAGGTGTCAACCCATCCTTCTCCACAGGTTGCTGAAGACAGTGAAGAAGAAAATCAAGTGGAAGTGGCTGAACTTCCCTCAACAGCTAATAACATTCCTCAAGAGGAATTAATTATAGAAGCTATTGCTGAACAAACTCCACCAACTGATCTTGTCACACTTAGAGATCACCCCAGATCTTAAGTGACTGGAGACATTTCAGTAGGTGTACATACAAGGCATCAACTCAACCAAGACTTGATGCATGCTTGTTTTCTCTCTCAGATTAAACCTCTCTCCATCCATGAAGCTGAGCAAGATCCCCACTGGATCATTGCAATGCAAGAGGAACTAAATCAGTTTGAGAGATGTAGAGTTTGGGATTTGGTTCCAAGACCTCATAACTACCCAGTTATTGGAACCAAATGGGTCTATAGAAATAAGCTGGATGCTCAAGGAAACATTGTGAGAAACAAGGCTAGGCCAGTTGCTCAAGGCTACAGGCAAGACGAAGGAATTGACTATGACCAAACCTTTGCCCCTATTGCAAGGTTAGAGGCCATAAGAATATTCCTTGCCTATGCAGCTCATAGGAGATTCAAAGTTTTCCAAATGGATGTCAAGAGTGCTTTTTTGAATGGAGTGCTTCAAGAAGAGGTTTATGTAGAACAACCTCTAGGTTTTATCTCTCTAACTCAACCCTCTTTTGTGTTTAAATTGCATAAAGCTCTCTATGGTTTAAAGCAAGCTCCAAGAGCTTGGTATGAGACCTTATCAAGCTTTCTTTAAGAGCATAAATTTACAAGAGGAACCATAGATAAAACTCTTTTCACTAGACGTCATAAGGACCATATATTGTTAGTACAAATATATGTGGATGACATCATCTTTGGGTCTACTGATCCCAAATTATGCAAGAGATTTGTTGACCTCATGCATTCCAAGTGAAGCAGCTCCCTGATGGTATCTTCCTCTCCCAAGCTAAGTATGCTAAAGAGCTTATTAAGAAGTTTGGGATGGGTGATGCTTCAGGAATGAAAACACCTATGGCTACCAATGCTGTTATGGATTCTGATGCGGTAGGGAAACCTGTAGATCAGAAGCTTTATAGGGTAATTGTTGGATCCCTATTATACCTAACAGCTAGCAGGCCTGATATCATGTTTGCCACATGCCTTTGTGTTAGGTTCGAAGTGAACCCCAAAGAATCTCACCTTATTTTCTTAAAAAGAATTTTTAGATATATAAAGAGTTGTCCTAATCTAGGACTCCTGTACCCTGTAGAGTCAGATTTTGAGTTAACTGGATACTCAGATGCTGACTATGCTGGATATAGAGTGGACAGGAAAAGTACCTCTGGAACTTGCCAGTTCCTGGGCATGAGACTTGTCTCCTGGTTTTGTTAAAATCAAACATCTGTGTCTACATCAAATGTAGAAGCAGAATATATGGCTGCTGGCAGCTGCTGTTCACAAATGTTATGGATACAAAACCAACTCCTAGATTATGGTGTCAACTTAAAAAATTCAACATTATTTTGTTATAATACTAGTGTTATTGCTATAACACAGAATCCAATTCACCATAGTAGGACTAAACATATTGATATAAGACATCATTTCATTAGAGATAATGTAGACAAAAAGAAAATTAACCTAATCCATATTCATACTGATTTACAAAGAGCAGACATTTTCACCAAACCCTTGGATGAGAAAAATCATCTGTTCTTTATAAATCAACTGGGAATGATCAATGGAGAAGAGGTACATTAGTTTCTGTCTGCATTCGACGAATTTTCTAGAGTTCGTCGAATGGAGTTCGACGAATTAGGGAAAGTTTGAGAGATTGTCGTCGAACGGAGATCGACGAATTCTCTATGTGGAAACAATTTTCGTCGACCGGAGATCGACGAACATTGCTTCAAAAGATATTTCATCGAACGGAGTTCTACGAACTGTTTTCGTTTCTTCTGGATGAGATCGACGAATTATTTATCTATAATTTATTTCGTCGACCTTAGTTCGGAGAACTGTTTTTTTTCGTGGAACGGAGTTTGTCGATTCATATTCAGGAAAACCCTATATCTAGGTTTTCTTCGACCTCCATCCCGCGCTTTCAGTTCCTGTTGTACTTGATCGCTGTTTGTTTCTCTTGCAGGTAATAAATGGAGGTTCCAGCGAGCACCCTGGCTGCAATGAAATTTGATACAGGCTTTGATATAGACTTTGATTCATTTCAGCATTCTGACCCTATATTTCTCTATATTCTGGAACTTGTAAAAGAGCTTGGTCTCAAGGATTGTATGACCAGGAGAATCAAACTGCATGCAATGGAGATTAAAGAATGGGTATATACTTCTTCTGCTTGTGAGGACAACACCTTGACAGAGAATATCGGGGGTAATGCTGTTTCTTTATCCCCCGCTGTTATTTCTGAGATTTTTGAGTTGGTCAATGGAGAACAAGATTTTGATATAGATTCTGATGAGTATAGTTCGATGCTGAATTTGATGGGGTTTACTGGGAGTAACCCTAACAAGCTGTTAAAGAAACAACTTTCTGCCGCCTACCAGTTCTTGGTGGATATTGTGGGAAAAGTGTTGATGGGCAAGCACACTACGCACGATTACATAACAAGATACCAATTCCTTGTCATGTGCGCGGTGGTCAACAAGAGTCAAGTTAATTGGGGCAAGATCTTCTTTGATTTGATAAAGAAGAAAAATAGTAAGAAAGAGGTATGCTTTGGAAGAATCCTGGGGATTTTCCTTCAAGAAAAAGCTGGTGAATTCATGGTCTCCCTGACCATATTCATGAATGCCAGCAAGCGCCTCACATGCGCTTTGTTTGGCAGATGGGAGAGGACAATCTCTAAGCCATCCAAGGCTTCCTCCTCTTCCATCCCAACTTCTGAGAGCACAAGGGCCGTGAAGGCCACTCCCTACCCTGCAGAAGAGGCAATCCCATCTCAACAACCTCTTCCAGCAACCCATCTTCCATCTTCAACCAGTCTTCCAATTCCTCCAACTTCCCCCATTCATGTTTCTCCATCAACTCATGAATCCCCTGCTATGTCTCCTCTAGCATCACCTCCTCCACCTCATCTGTATAACATTCCACATTTTGATATACCATCCCATTCTCCACCTCCACCAGACACCACCATGACAGATGTCATTCCACCTCTATCCCCTCCATCTGTTCCCCTCACTTCATCTACTTCTCTACCATCACCAACTACTTCACCATCTTTGGACCCCCCGCCCCATTGTATCTACCATCATAACCCTGCTCACTCCCCTCATCAAATCCCTAATCACAGAGGCCATTACACCTCTTGTAAATTCTATCAACTCTTTATCTGCCCAAGTATCTCTTCTTTCTTCTTCCCCCTCTTCATTCAGGGGCCTGGCTCTAGGTTCTCCTGAAACCAGGCAGGGGAAGATGCTCTATGATGAAGCAGAAGCAAATATAGCAGGAGTTTCAGATGGAGCAGCAGTTCCTTCTACAGCAGTTTCAGATGCAAAAGCAGCAAGTTTGACAGAATTTGATTCAGATTTGATTGACTTGATGCATTTAATGGATACTGACATTGAATTAGATGAGTCAGTTCCAGAGCAGATAAAAACTGTTGGTGATTTCCATTTAAATCCCACAGTTGATTTTGCTATTTTGTTGAGAAATTTTGATACAATTTATGTACAGTTCCCTTCTACTAAGCCATCCTTGGCTATTATTCCTATCACCTCTCCAATAAGTCCTACAGTTGCTAAGCAACTTAGTGACAGTTTTGCTGTTCCAGAGTAAGCCATCTCTTCCCCCCAGAAGAGATTTCAGCCCCAAGTTTTGTTATGGAAGATTCCCCAATGCCTGACCTGGATGCATTGATTCTGGCAGACATTGAGGAAGAGAATAAAGCTTAAGAAGAGCACTCAGTCTTAATCAGCTCTCCAACTCCAGTTCAACCTGCCAAGCCCCAGATCTCTGCAGTTAACCTAAGAGAGATTGATGCTCTGTATGCGAATCCTCAAGGGTCTAGATCAGATGAGGAAGAGGAAGATGCAGATGCAGATGAAGAAGCCCAGAAGAGAGTAAGGTCAAAGAAGAGAAAGGATCCTCCTCCTCCTGCACCTAAGCCAAATCTAACAGCTGACACTCCTTACTACATCTTGCATAACATAACTCCCTATGAGGGAATGCCTGCTTGGATGTGGATGTCAAAGAATCAACAAAAGAAAAGGAAGAAAAGCAGGAGATACTCTTCTTCACTAGTTGTTAGATACAAAAAAGATCCTCCTCCTCCTCCTCCAGCTGCTGGTACTTCCAGTTCCTCAATTCCAAAGCCTGCTCCTGTGCAAACCTACCAACGGCATCAGAGCAAGTCTTCAGGAGGTTACCAGCAGAGGCAACAATTTTCAGGAAGACAACAACCTCAACAGCAGCAGCAAAATGTATCTGTAGAACAGAAGGCTGACAGCCCCAAAAGACCATATTCTCCTTCTATTCCATTTGAGGATCCTGAAATAGCTAATACTGCTAAAATGGCCAGATTACAGGAACTGATTGGCCTCTCATTGATTAATAAAGCAAAAGCTGACGGAAAAGACATTTCAAGTTACTCAACTATGTCAAAATATAGAAAAGAAGAACTTAAAAGGTTTGACAAAGCAAACAAACTTTTCAATGTTGATGATTATATGAAGCTCCATCCAAAGGCTGTTGTTCCATGAGCCTCTTCTCAGAATATGCTTGGTATAGCTGATATGACAATGACTGTAGCTCAGGCAGCTAACCCAAACAGAGAGATCAAATTCTCAAAGCCTGGAGCTAGCAGCAGCAGTAAAGAGAAAGACAAAGACAAATTCAAGAAGAGCAAGATATGATCTAAGTTTTTCTTTCTTTTCCTGTTTTTGTTTTATAACTCTCTGGTTATGTTTCTGAACAAAGCCTTTATATATCTGCTACATGTATTATAAATTCTCTGTCAGATATATGCTTTTACTACTTTGTTTTAGTCTGTGTCTTCACTTAGTGACCTCACCCAAATAAGGGGAGATTGTTGGATCCCTAGTTTGGATTTGGGCTAGGTTCACTGAGTTAGGATGTCTTTGACCCACCTTGTATAGTCAGGGTCATTGGTTGTGTCCTAGAGTCTAGGGTTTGTCCTTAGAACATCATCCTATGGACCAGCCATCCTCCAGACTGCTAGAGAAACTCAAGACTTAGAGATATTTTCAGCTCAAGGAAATCTGTTCGACGTTCGTCGATCTCAGCTCAACGAACCAGCGACGTTCGTCGATCTCAGCTCAACGAACCATATTATTTGGTCGACGATCTCTGGTCTTCTATTTGAATTCTTCTCAGCCAGAGACTTCCCAGATTCTAAGTCCACAATCATTCTTCGGTCGACGAATTTAGATCTCAGTTCGATGAATGATGATTGTCAGTTCGACGAAGTTTATGGCAGAATTGACAAGTTTCTCTTGAAGACTAATTACTATTGTCTGGTCGACGAACTATGACCTCAGCTCGACGATTTCTATTCTTCGTTCAATAATTCCAGACTTAGGTCTTCTCCAGTTTTCCGTCCCTTTTCTTGGAGATGATTCCTGAGCAATTAATGCTCAATGTTCTCGGAATGTTACCGTTAGAACGAGCATTGATCATGGATTATTACATGCCATTTTTCCATGAGACAGTTAGGGAATTCATTCATTGTCGCTTCCTTCCCAGGCCGACTGCATTCACTGCTCAAGGATTCTAATTTTGAATGTGTTCTTCAGTCAGTTTAAAAAAAAAAGATCAAGCAGTACTGCAGACACACACGAGACAAACATTACATTCAAGAAGTCTTACAGAAATCAAACGTTTTACACTACAATCAGCCTAGGCCAGAGAACATCTTCATCAAGAAGAAGAACATACAATCTCCATCAAGATTCTTCTTCTTTCAACCCTACAGGACAACTTCAAAAGGACAACAATAACTCTATCTGTCAAAGAAGTTCCTGAAGCAATCTCTGGTCAAGGCAATCAAGTTTTTGAAGACCTGTCACCTTAAAGCAGTGCTCTAGATTTCCTGATCCATTCAAGATCTCAGGGGGAGCAATCTGCTGAAATCAATCCACTAGTCTTCTCAATTGTTATTGAGAAAGAGAAGACACCATCATCTTTTTCCATCCTCTGTACAGAGTTTTAAGTCCCTTCAAAATTATTCCTGGTTGCAAGTCTCCTACCAAAAGACTTGAGATTTTGGTTTTTGAGCACCTGAACAAAAGCTCATTGGTGTCTGGCACCTGATCAAAAATCTGACTGGATTCCTACCAGGGTGGTAGAAGAGTGGATGTACCCAGGTTGGGGAACCACTATAATTTTTTGTGTCGTCTGGTTGCCCTTTTTCTTTTGTTTTGGATGTGTTTTGTGATTTGTTAGGTTGCTCTGTTTATTACTTTGATTACTAACCTGTTCACCTAGGATTATAGCAAAAGTTGAAAAGATTTTGTAAGAGAGCACAATACTCTATTCACCCCCCCCCCCTCTAGAGTATTTCAGATCTAACCTTCACTTTCACTGCCAGCCACCTATTCACCATAATTGCTACTATCTAAACAAAATATCTATATATAATATAATATATAATATCGCATTAATATAAATAAAATATAAAATGATGCAAAACCCAAACATCCTCGGAATTCAACGAAATTTGCATCGTAGCTAAATACACACGCTACTAACGCAACGGCGGAGTCGAAATCAACTTTCGACGAACAAAACTCGGGTTATCACCACTCAAAACCAAAACACAAGCATCCCTCGAGAGGCCTCACCGAGTCACCCCAAACGACTCGGCTTGCTCGGGAATCTTACCAAATAGGCTACTAACAACCACACAAGGAACCTAAAGAGCTAAGACCACGCTCTAACCAACGACACAAGCCGAAAACACATCAATGTAACGACAAACGAGAATTAAATAATCGCAAAAAAATCGGGGGCGTTACAGTCACTCCCCTAAAAGAAAGTTTCGTCCCGAAACTTTACGTGCACAACTTCTACTATAGAAGGAAAGTAACAAAATAAGAGCTACTAGAAAGAAAACGTACCAATCAAATCAAGGGAACAGATGAGGGTGAGCTTCTCTCATAGCCTACTCTAGCTCCCAAGTCGAGCTTTCCAAATCCTGATTCTTCCATAGAACTTTCACCATCGGGATAGACTTTGTCCGCAGCACCCGATCTTGAGTATCCAAGATGCGGACCGGCACCTCAACATATGAAAGATTATGCTCTAACTGGGGCACAACATCCAAGACTTGCCCACTGCTCCGCACACACTTCCGTAATTGGCTTGCATGAAATACATTATGAACATCTGGGAAATTTGCTGGCAAATCCAATCTATATGCTGACATGCCAATCCGTTCAACAATCTTAAACGGGCCCACATACCTCAGATCCAATTTCCGGTTCTTACCGAACCTCTTAACACCAACCATCGGGGAAACCTTAAGAAACACAAGATCCCCTACAGAAAACTCCAAGTCAGACCCATGTCGGTTTGCGTTCTTCTCATACCTCTCCTGAGCTATCCAAAGCTTTTCTCGAATCAGCTTCACCCCAACTTCCATTTCTCGAGCGCATCTGGACCCAACAACGGCCTCTCACCGACCTCAGTCCAAAACAGGGGAGTTCCGCAGCATCTCCCATACAGCACTACGAACGGAGCCATTTGCAAGTTCTCTTGGTAACTGTTGTTGTATGCAAATTCCATAAGCCGCAAACGCTCATCCCACGCTCCACCATAGTCCAGGATGTAGCACCTGATCATATCCTCAACTATCTTGTTCACTCGCTCAGTCTGACCATTGGTCTGAGGGTGATAAGCAGTAGAATACCTCAAATCTGTACCCAAACCCTCTTGCAGACTCCTCTAGAAGCGAGATGTAAAATGGGAGTCTCGATCTGAAATGATGCTAACTGGCACACCATGTAATATGATGACCTCGTTCAAGTACAGCTCTGTTATCTTCTTGATTGGGTAATATATCTTATAGGGTACGAGTGCGCACACTTCGTCAATCGGTCCACGATCACCCAAACTGAATCAAATCCCCTTGGAGATCTCGGTAAGACCGTAATGAAGTCCATAGAAATACTCTCCCACTTCTAATTCGGGACCTCCAACGAGGTCAACTTGCCACCATGCCTTCCATGATCGGCCTTCACACGCTTGCAAGTGTGGCACTCAGCTACAAACCAGGCTATATCACCCTTCATCCCATACCATCAGACAATCTGCTTCAATTCATGATACATTTTTGTAGATCCTGGATGGTAGGCAACACTGGATCCATGAGCCTCTCTGCATAACATAACCCTGATGTCTCCAACAATGGGGATGCAAAACCTGCCGCGGTACTTCAAAGCACCCGCATCATCGATAGAGAAATCCGACAACTCCCCTCTCTTAGTCTTGAGGTATAAGTGTAGAAGATCCGGATCATCCTTCTGGTGCAACCTGGTAAGTGAAATCCAAAACGGCTCTGCCACTACCAAACTGCTCTGCACGTCACAGCATCTTACGGAGATATTCATCAGGAGGAACTCTTCCACTAAACGATCGGCAGTGAGATTAAAGATCTTCCCCATCTTCCGGCTCAGGGCATCGGCCACCACATTGGCCTTGCCCGGATGATACTGTATCTCCACATCATAATCAGCCACATACTCTAGCCACCACCGTTGGCGTAGATTCAACTCCTTCTGAGTGAACACGTACTTTAGACTTTTATGATCTGTGTAGATCTTGCACTGAGCACCATAAAGTAGATGTCACCACAGCTTTAGCGCATAAATCACTGCTGCAAACTCAAGGTCATGCGTAGGGTAATTTCTCTCATGAGTCTTTAGTTGCCTTGACCCATACGCAATCACTTTTCCAGCCTGCATCAACACACAACCCAGACCAACATGCGAAGCATCTACGTACACATCATACTCCGCACCCTCAGTAGGTAGGGTCAGAACTGGAGCAGTGCATAATCTGTTCTTTAGTTCCAGGAAGGCTTCTTCGCACTTCTCGCTCCAAAGAAAGGCCGTATTCTTCTGAGTCAACCTGGTCAAAGGTGCCGCCAGGGTAGAGAAGCCCTCCACGAACCTCCTATAGTAGCCGGCCAACCCTAGGAAGCTTCTAATCTCCTTGGGTGTGCCCGACCTGCTCTAATCCATCACTGCTGCAATCTTTTCTGGGTCGACCGAGATCCCATCCTTATTCACCACGTGGCCCAGAAACGAGACCTGAGGCAACCAAAATTCGCACTTGCTCAGCTTGGCGAATAACTTATGGTTCCTCAACTCCGATAGAACCAAGCGCAGATACTGCTCATGCTCCTCAGCACTGCAAGAGTAGATCAACACATCATCGATGAATACCACAACGAACTTGTCTAGGAAGTCCTTGAACACCCGGTTCATCATATCCATGAAAGCTGATGGTGTGTTGGTCAAACCAAACGACATCACTAGAAACTCGAAGTGTCCATGCCTCGATCTAAACGCAGTCCGTGGAATATCTGCCTCATGGATCCTGAGCTGATGATAGCCAGAATGAAGATCGATCTTGGAAAACACCGTGCTACCACGCAACTGATCAAATAAGTCATCGATCCTCGGCAGAGGGTACTTGTTCTTAATGGTGTCTTTATTCAGATCCCTATAATCGATGCACAACCTCATCGACCCATCCTTCTTCTTCACAAATAGAACAAGAGCACTCCAAGGCGACGAACTCTGCCTGATAAAGCCTTTTGCCAACAACTCATCCAACTAGACTCGCAACTCCTCCAACTCACGAGGGGCCATCCGATATGGCACCTTAGCAATAGGACGCGTACCCGGTTCCAAATCAATAACAAACTCAACATCCCGCTCGGGGGGAAGACCAGGAAGGTCATCAGGAAAAACATCAGAGAAACCACGTACAACAGGAATCTCCTCCAAGCGCGGTACACTAATAGCAGTCCCAACCACCGAGACTAAACAAGCAAAACAATCAGAACGAAACAGCTTCTGAGCACATACCGCAGAAATGACATGTGAATCCTGGCACGGATCAGCATACACACTTCCAGGCTGACCGTTGTCCTTGATTAAGTCCAAGCGTTTCCCTTCGCACTGAATAACCGCATCATACTTAGACAACCAGTCCATGCCCAGAATAACATGGAAGTCCTCTAGATCAATCATCTTCAAGTTTGCCTTCGCAAGGAAGTCCCCCAACAAAACAGGGCAATCCAAAATGCCCAAATCTGATAACACAGATTCACCAGAAGGGAACTTGACGCGGAAGGTATCACGAACTTGATCTAAAATCAACCGATAACACTCTACAAAAGTTCTAGCCACAAACAAGTGGGTAGTGCCAGAGTCGAACAGAATACGCGCTCAGCGATTCTTCACCTTAAATTTTCTTATAGCAGTACATAAGCAACTAAGGAACCACCAAAACAAAAACTGTAACCATTCTAGAAAATAAAACTTTCAGGCTAGGAAAACAACTAACCTGAGATGACCTGAGTCGAAGTTTGAACCTCCTCGGAAGAGATCACGTTCAGCTTTCCTTTGCCCTTGTCCACACGCTGAGGCAGATGTAAAGCCTGAAGTGGAACTGCCTGAAGAATAGGCTGGACCTGAGGACACCTTGACTTGATATGGCCCTTTTGTCCACACTAATAGCAGACTTTATCCTTGGACCAACACTGGGCAGCATCATGCCCGGGTCGCTTACGAACAGAACAGGAAACATCCCTCCTAGGAGCACCTTGAATAGCATGAACTTGCTCCTTCTTTTGAGCACCCGCCTTCTTGAAACACCTGTCAACAGGGTGGCCTGACCGGCCACAGAAGCTACAGACTACCTTGATCTTCTTTCCCGAAGCTGCATCGAGTACCTGGGGGTTCTTCTCTTCAGCAGACTTCCTCTTGTCCTTCCTCATTTGCTTGTCTTTGTTCTTTGCGGTCTCAATTGCCTCCACTTTCAGAGCAGCCTCCACTACCCCTGCATAAGTCTCTGATCCATAAGCACTGGTCGACTGCTGAACCTCGCTCCTCAAGCCACCAAGGAACCGCTTGACTCGATCTGCTTCAACACTCACCAACCTAGGGGCAAACCGGCTCAACTTACTGAACTCTATCTCGTACTCACTGATCGTAAGTTGCCTCTTCTTCAGGTGAAGGAAGTCGTTCATTAGTCGGTCACGCTCGACCGAAGGTGGGAACTTCCTCAATAGAATCTCCTTGAATAATCCCCAAGAGCAACCAGCTACCATGCTCCCCTTTTCTCTAAGTCACCAACTCTTAGTCAAACCCTTAAGCTGATAGGCGGCTATCATCACTCTCTGATCATCTGCAATACCGGAGTACGAGAACATCTCCTCCATGGAGATCAGCCAATAATCTATGACCATGAAATCTGCCTTCCCATCATATGTAGGAGGGCTAAGTCTCTGAAACTGAGAAATAAAGGCCATCTTTGCTGGCACCACCACTAGAGGTCTCAGGGGAGCAGGAGGGGCAGGAGCAGCTGACCCCCCTGTAGGGGCTTGCACCCCCTGAGTCTGTCCTGCCATAACTGCCACCAGAGACTGTATCTGGGCCTGCATCTCCACAAACTGCCTTGTCAAGGAATCGTTGCTCTATCGCAGGCTCTCGATCACCGCATCACTCTGCGCTCCTGAGGACTCACCCTCATACAGGGGAGTCGACCTAGTCGAAGGACGTCTCGCCATCCGAAAACAATAAAAACTGAGGTCCAAACCTAGTACAACAGTTGGAACAAACTACCAGTACAGACAATACATACATAAATATGAACCTTTAACTGCTATACTTGCTCTGGGATTTTATTTTGTTTAACAAAAGTGGTGTTATGTCTAACCTAGGATGATTAACCACCATCAACTAACTCTTGTGCCTAGATCGGGAATGCATGAATTTATATTCTTTTTCTGATTTAAAACCATGTGTGTACATATGTCATCCTGCAAATCTTTAGCTTGGCACGTTGTGCTTATGCAATGTTATGCTATGCATGATTGTGCTATGCATTCTAAAAAGGCCTTAATGTATGTCATGAGTGGCGTACACATGAAAATGTTATGCATCCCATACTACATAACATTCTCATGCAACAAAAAAGAAACGTGCTAGTCGCACTCATGTGGTAAGGTTATGCATCCCATACTACATAACACTCACATGTTGCCCCTATGGTGGATCCATATACAGACACATATTATGCATCCCATACTACATAATATGCCCTGTATACTTCATGTTATGCTATGAGTGTAGTGTTCGTGCTTCAGCCAAGATGTGTTGATGACATATTGGTGTGTGTTTGATATGATGCTAAACATCTAATACCTACAAGGAAAGGTTACCCGACAAATTGTCAAGCAACCTGGCTCTAATACCAACTGTCACAACCCGTATTTTCTCTGAAATTAAGAAGTATCAGAGTAGGAGAAAACACGCGTTGTGATGCCACATCGAGCAGTGGATAACTGTCGATGTTCAGGCGAACACCATCTAACTAGACTATGAAAATTCATAAGTTTAATGATTAGAAAATTAGTTATATTTTAAAGGTTGTATCCCTCGGCTCAGTGGATCATCTAGTCCACCGTTTAAAAACTATACTTATACGCGGCGAAAAAATACTTTATTTATTTTTGACATTCCATGAGAGTGCATAAGTGTCCCCCGAGGTCCACTCATGCTATGCAAGGCTCTAGATTTATTTTATATTATAAGTGGGAAAACGATCTTTTTACGTTTCTTGGAAAGCAGTGTATGAGCTTTATAAACATGTTGATCATGAGATATACTTATAATAGTGTTTTTAGGTTTAAAAGTAACTAGCAACCTAGCATAAATTTTCCTAAGAGCAAATAGACTATCTCCAGAAAGGTAGCAGTAAAAGAAACATATTTAGTATCACAAGTAAAAACAACCAGCGGGCGTCAACAACCTGACACGAACCCACTGACGAGCATGTATGTTTGTAGGAAAAACAGAAAACAACCTCACAAAATCAAGGAGGAAGATCCCAGCAACCCAAGGGATCCACAACAATCACCAAGGAAAAACCAGCTGCTCAACCGGCTACTGCTCTAAACCTGAGGCATCCAAAGAAAGAACACCTCGGCAAGTATAATAAGAAAATCTGAATTTGAGCTTTATAACAAAATGGAACAAAGGAGAGTAAGAAAACATGACAGTAAAAGTAAGTGATGTCCAAAGTAAGCCAAAGTACACCAAGCACAAGGAAATAACAACAAGCCCTGCTCAAATCCTGCATAGGCTACAAGGCAAAAGAAAAGAAAACTTGCCACAATATGTTGCATTCTACTAAGAAGAAACACCTAACAATCCTATTTTGTGAGTTAATGACAGTAGTAAACATCCACATGGATCTGGATTGGAGGAAAACGCGGTGCCCCAAATAACCATCACCAAAACAATATAAGCTCAAGGGTCGCACAGGGAGAGCACTAGGGATATACAAACCACACACACCTAGCCTGTACCTTGGAAAAACAGTGACGGCCACGGCTCAACACATAACCCCACCCCCTATTAAGAGCTAAAAAGAAAACCACCCCTACTAGCCATCACCCACAATTCGGCGTTCAAAGACAGTCGATAAATAACCCCAAACCCAGCGGGATTCACTCGGGAAAACAAGGGAAGACAGAGGGAAAATCGTCGAACTAAGCTTACAGGAATCGTCGAGCTCTGTTCGACAATCTTTGCCGAACTTAGAACATAGGAACGTCGTGCTCAGTTCGACGATCTTCATCGAACTCAAACCGACGATCTTCGTCGAACACAGCCAGCCGGAGATCGTCGATCCCAGTTCGACGATTGTCGTCGAACTCAGATTGATGGTCTTCGTCGAACTCAGACCACCGGAGATTGTCGATCCCAGTTTGACGATTGTCGTCGAACTCAGATCGACGATCTTCGTCGATCACAGGCAACCGAAGATCATCGATCTCCGTTCGACGATCTTCGTCGAACTCAGATCGACAATCTTCGTCGAACTCAGACAACCGGAGATCGTCGATCCCAGTTCGACGATTGTCGTCGAACTCAGATCGACGATCTTTGTCGATCTAAGGCAGCCGGAGATCGTCGATCTCAGTTCAACGATTTTCGTTGAACTCAGATCGACGATCTTTGTCGATCTGGCAACGTTGAGTGCACTCAACGCTGTCAACACTTCCAACAGAACTTCTGCAAAACATTAAAATCCAATGCTACCTAACTTACCAGGAAACGACTACCATACAGGAAGGTCAAATCCAACACTCATATACACAACTCCCAGCACCCGAACTGGGCAAACCTTAACAGCAGGGGAAGATTAAGAATTAAGCTAAAATACTACCCAATCCGAGATCTAATAAGGAACAATTTGATAAAAGACAAGACTACAACAGCCCCGCCAAAAAACTTGAAGTTTTAGAACTTGAGAAAGTAAAAGAAAAACGCAAAGGAGCATTCATGATTCAAGATCCAATGATTTTGAAGGGAAAATAGGGCAAAATAAATGATCTCTGGAAAATGTATGATAACTGCAAATGTGAACATAAAAGGAGAAAAACTTGGGAAGGGTAGGAGCACCACTTGCCTCAAATTCCAGCGAAGCTTGGTCGGCCCCTTCCTCCCACTCGGCACCAGCAGCACAGAACAAGACAAAAATTTCGTCGGAGGGTAGGTCTAGGCGAGTGTAATCCAAATCCTCCTTCGAAATCGAATTCCGCCCGCTAAAACTCCGGGAATTGGCGGTGGAAGGCAAGGTCAGCCCGCCGGTTTTCCTCTCTTGCACAGGGACGGCGATTGTATTCTGAAAAAGACAAAGAACATCAACAGTCTCCTTTCTAATTAAGTCTATATATAGATAGCAGCTAAATCCCAAATATTTTCTATTCTTAGCCAATCCAAACGCTGCCAGCAACCTATTCACCATAACTGCTACTATATAAACAAAATATCTATATATAATATATAATATCGCATTAATATAAATAAAATACAAAACGACGCGAAACCCGAACATCCTTGGAATTTGACAAAATTTGCACCGTAGCTAAATACCCACACTATGAAAGCAACGGCGGAGTCGAAATCAACTTTCGACGAACAAAACTCGAGTTATCACCACTCAAAGCCAAAACACAAGCATCCCTCGAGAGGCCTCACCGAGTCACCCCAAACGACAAGGCTTGCTAGGGAATCTTGCCAAATAGGCTACCAACAACCACACAAGGAACTTAAATAGCTAACACCACGCTTTAACCAACGACACAAGCTGAAAACGCGTCAACGTAACGACAAACGAGAATTAAATAATCGCAGAAAAATCGGGAGCATTACATGGAAGGAGCCTCGGAGAAAGTTCGAGGACCAAGCCTAACCATCCACTCGGCATGGAAGGAGCCCCGGGAAATGAACACCGAGGACCCAGCCCAACCGTCCGACTTTGTCTCATCTCAACGCAGTCCCAACTAGTGACGGTCAACACCGCACTTACACCCTTCCACAATGCTACCTGTAGGGAGACGACACTCTAAGCATTTGACAACTAAATTCATTCCATTAATCAAACATTCACATGACCATAGATTAACATCCTACATGTCATTCCAAATGATTTCAACACATTATAAACATGATTCACATTTATTTTAATCTACCAATTTCTATCAAATCATTTTGTTTAAGTATGCTTTGCTTCACAAATCAATTTCATGAGATCCAATTATTAAACTTCATCAATTATAGAACTAAGATGATTAACATAAAATATTTCACCCAAACCTCCAGTTAATTGCAACATTGAATCCACCGAATCAAAATGCATGTTATACTAAACTCAGAATTTAAGTGCAGAATAAATCTGGACAGCAACTTCGACCGGAGATTCCCGAAGCTACAGGAATCCGGTGAAGATGTGTAACCCCTCGATGGAAAGGTCTAACCATGAGCTACAACTTGTATGTTTAGACCACAACCCAGATTCAATATTATCATACTTGTAATCAGCCTTGAATTACGCTGCGTACAGAACACAATTTCTGCATGCAGGATTTATCAGAAGTCATTTTAGTTCAGACTTTCCCATGGCTACATATGCCTCCTGAAGTCATGCAACCATTCATTGGAAAGCTATTTTCAAGGGCTTCAACTTTCATGTTTAGTTGAAAGCCCAGATCTGGACACATCACACCTAAAAATGGCCAAGAAGATCACGGCGCGCAGAACCCATATTCTGCACGCATCTTAAGGCGGAATGAACGACATCGGCTCATCTTACTCCTCAAGTTGGTCTTCCAAAATCACCTCCAGAAATTCCTCCTCCCTTATTCACCCTCATGAGGCCATGATGCTTCACGAAACCATCCCCCATCTTCACATAAAAGGTTGGAGAGGTTGAAGACACAACTAGCCTTAGAGCACATGCCCTAGAACTGCCTCTTCCTAGAGAAATCACCATCTCACAGTCTAGACTCTTTTGAGTCGATATCTCACCTAAATATCTAAAGATCTAGCACCAAGGGAGAGGGGAGGAAGCTCACCTCATTTCAGGCGGTTCCACCATTCCCGGTTATGGACCTTGTAACTCTTCACGGCGGCATCTTCTTCTTCACGACAGCGGCGGAACTCCTCCTCTAAGACTTGCTCCAGCAGCTTTCCCTCTCTACAGAAGTTTCTCTCAGGAAAAAGGCTGGAATGATGAGTTAAAATGGCTAGGGTTTTCAAAACCCTTATAAAAGAAAAGTGACACAGGTAGGGACACGCCTATGTCCTTACCCATGTCCTGCTCGTGTGAAACGTTGATGACAGTTTTAGTGTCGGTTTAATACTCGACATGGGTAGGGACACCCCCATGTCCCTACACGTGTCCACATGACATAGTCGTGTTCTTTGGCCGTGCCCTTCTCTGGACACGCTTCGTTGAACTCAACTCGACACAGACTCGGGTGGGGACATGCCCGTGTCTCTACCCGTGTCCTTCTCGGGTCAATCTTCGTCGATCTCAACTCGACGCAGATGTAACGTCCCGAATCGCACAAGGCCCCCCGTGCATGTTTTGAGTCAGGAGAGCTGACTAGGGTTCATGGGGAGTGCTGACAACAGGGCAGCACATGTGTAAAGGAGGAGAAATTAGACAAGCATGAGACATGGGTAGAGACACGGGCCTGTCCGTACCCATGTGTGTGTGCGTCGAGTTGAACTCGATGAGGCATGTCGAGATCGACGAGCTGTGTCGACATCATGTGACACGGGTAGCGACACGGGCGTGTACCTACCCGTGTGTGTCGAGTTACACTCGACAGGGCGTGTCGAGACTGACGAGCTGTGTCGACATCATGTGACACGGGTAGCGACACGGGCGTGTCCCTACCCGTATGTGTCGAGTTACACTCGACGAGAGGTGTCGAGATCGACGAACTGCACGTCGACTTCGACGAATTAACATGACACGGGTAGCGACACGGGCGTGTCCGTACCCGTGTGCTCCAGTCGACGGTTTTGATCGAGATCGACGAACTGTTGAGATCGTCGAAATTTTTCCAGAGAAGGACACGACCTGGGAACACGGCCGTGTAATGTGGACACAGGTTGGGACACGGGTCGGGACACGGGTCGGGACACGGGCGTGTCTCTACCCGTGTCAACTATTGAACTGACACGGAAATTATCATTGCCGCTTCGCCCAGGCATGACACGGGTAAGGACACGGTCGTGTCCATACCCGTATCACTTTTCATATATAAGGGGGAGAGAAAACCCTAGACATTTCCACGCTCACTTAATCACTGTTTTCTGAGAGAACTTCTGTAGAAGGAGAACTGTAGGAGCAAGTTCTAGGGAGGGAAAATCCGCCATCTCCGTGAAGGAGAAATGCCGCCAAGGCGAATTACGAGATCCATGGCCGGAAATGGAGGAACCGCTGGAATCGATGTGAGTTTCCTACCCTCTCCCTTGTTGCTAGATCTGTAGATATCTAGGCGAGAAGTCGACTCAAAAGAGTCTTGACATGTGAGAAGATGCTTTCTCTAGGGTGAGGCCAATCCGGGGCTTGTGCTCTTGGTTAGTGGTGTCTTCAACCTCTCCGATCTTCTATGTGGAGATGGGGGATGGTTTCGTGAAGAGCAAAGGCCTCATGAGTGTGAATAAGGGTGGAGGAAATTCTGGAATGATTTGGGAAGATCGCCTTGAGGAGGAAGATGAACCGATGTCATTCATTCCGCCTTAAGATGCGTGCAGAATCTGTATTCTGCGTGCAGCAAACTTCGTGGCCATTTTTAGGTATGATATGGCCAGATCTGGACTTTCGGCTAAAAACAAAAGTTGAATCCCTTGAAAATACCTTTCCAACGAATGGTTGCAGGACTTCAGGCAAAGTCTGTGGCCACGGGAAAGTCTAAACGAAAATGGTGTTCAATAAATCTTGCATGCAGAAATTGTGTTCTGCACGCAGCGGACTTCAAGTCCGATTTCAAATAGGATAACTTCAAATCTGGGTTGAGGTCTGAATACGAAAGTTGTGGACCACGGAAAGATCGTTCCATTGTTGGGTTACACGACTTCACCGGATTCTTGTAGCTTTGGGAATCTCTGGTTGAAGTTGCTGTCCAGATTCAATCTGCACCTAAATTCTGGGCTTTTTATAAGATGGATTTGGACTTGGTGAAATTAACATTGCAAGATACTTGGTTTGGATGAACTCTTATAATTAATCATTTATTGCATGACTGACGAAGCTTATTAATCAGATTTCATATAATCACACTGTGTAGCAAGTTTATTTAAATAAATTGACTTGATAGAAATTGATAGATTGTTACTTATGCGCATCATGTTCATAATATGTCGTCACCATTTGGAAAGAGTGATAGATCTTTATATGCGCATCATGTTATATTATGTTGTCATCATTTGGAAAGTCATATAGAAGAATACATCATGGCCATGAGTATGTTTGATTAATGAATTGAGTTTAGTAGTCCAATACTTAGAGCGTCTTCTCCCTACGGGTAGTATTGTGAAGGGATGTAAGTGCGGTGTTGACCGTCACTGGTTTGGTTGTGTTGCGATAAGGTATGGATGGATGGTTGGGTTGTGTCCTCGTCCTTACTTCCGAGGCCCTTTCCATGTTATGTTGATGTGGCATTTGCATGCGGTGTGAGTCGACACGCGGTGTCGTAATCCTGGGTTAAGGATAGTGTGGAAGGTCTACGGGCTCGCCAATCGTCACAATGATGGGAGTCGACAGATAGACTTTGGGCGGTTGGGCTGTGTCCTCGGTGTTCACGTCTCGGGGCCCCTTCCATGCGAAGTGAACGGTTGGGTTGTGTCCTCGTGCCTACTTCTGAGGCCCCTTCCGGGTCACGCAAGGCTAGTTCGGGGTGTGTTCTTGGTGCACATCTACCCAAGACCCCTCTGGGCCATAGTACGCATGGGCTCCGCTGTTGTGTTCTTAACGTTGAGGCGTATGGAGGCCTAGGTGAAGTAGTGTGGATACCCGCCTAGTAGTAGAAGTGCCTGTTCTACTATAGTCTGTGTCGACATAGCAATTTCATGGGTGTGATCATGGGTGAGTCATTGCATAACATTCATAGCATTTCATAGCATTGCACAACAAGATCCTCATCGTATAAGTTTGTATGTGCACTCTTATATGATGAGTTACCTTATTTAACCTGATCCTTAACTTATAAGTTTGTATGAGCATTATTATAAGTTAAGTTACTTTCCTACTGTTACTTATACTTGTTAGTTTGTTGTAGCTCTTAAATATATGCTAAATCATGTTATTGTTACTCTTACATTACTGCCACCTGCTTATACTTCTTCACTTGCATATATATATATATATATATATATATATATATATATATATATATATATATATATATATTACCCTTGTTCCTTCTCTCCGCTCGGTGCCGAGGAGTCGCCGGGGGAGCGGATGTGAAACCACTTAGTCGTTTCGACTAACAGTTGCTACGTCTCCATTTTTAGGAGGTCACGCCGCAGGTAGAGCAGCCGCAGACTACGCAGCAGGACAGCCAGGCCAAGACAACAGGGCCTGAAGTGACGGTGCCGTCGATACCGTTGGTTACTGATGTTAGTATTATGATACTTTGATGTAGCCCGTTTGGGCAATGATTAGTTGTACTCTGATATATTGTAGAAGAATGTTTTAACTTCTCATTTATTGATGTATTTGGACATTATTACTTAGTGTGGATTTTGACTTCTCTTGCTTAATTTATGGTTGGGTTGGCATGTTCTATTGATATTGTTGTAGCCGGCAGAATAGGTGTCTTGTGGTACAGGTTAGCCCGTGTGCTAATGCTACCACAAGGCGGCTGTTCCGGGCATAAGACTCCCCCTTCGTGCCATGTTTTGGGATCCGGGAGGGGGGAGGGTCTTACAGCAGAAGGGTAGGGACACTCCCGTGTATTTACCCATGTCATCTTTACATGGGTAGTGACATGCTCGTATCACTACCCATGTCCTTCTCTGGAATAACTCGAGTCGTCGACTCGAGAGATGCTTGGCTTGACACGGGTAGGGACACGCCCGTGTCTCTACCCGTGTCATAATGGTTGATCATACATAGGTAGGGACAGGCCGTGTCCCTACTGTGTCATTATGCACACGGGTAGTGACACGCCCGTGTCACTACCCGTGTCCTTCTCTTGACACACTCAGGTCGTCGACTCAAGAGCTGGTTACTCCAACATGGGTAGGGACACTCCCGTGTCTCTACCCATGTCCTATTCTGGATTGATTTCTCCTCCCATTTACAAGTGCAGCCCAGTTGCCAACACTCCCCTGAACCCAAGTCAGCTCTCCTGACTCAAAAATGCGTACGAGGGACCTAGTGCGAATCGGGACCTTACAAATCCTATAAACAAATAAAAGATTTCATCCCCGAAATCAGGCTAAGGCTATGGGGATAAAAGCATAACATAAAATAAAATATGCTTTTTAGACAAAATTACCTTGAGCAAACAACTACGGGTAGCGTTTTTGAATCAAGTCCACCGGCTCCCATGTATACTCCTCCTTCCCATGATTAGACCAGAGCACTTTCACCAAAGGAACACTTTTGCGGTGCAATATTCTTGTCTCATTGTCTACGATCTTCACCGTCTCTAGGCGCACAGACCTATCAGTCGCCACAGCACCATCAGTAGTGGGAATATATTGAACAGGCCGCAACAGCGCCTTTCTAAGCGACGACACATGGAACACGTCGTGGAGATTCTCTAGCTCTAGCGGTACCTCCAACCAATAGGCCAATCCTTTCCAGTATAGTGTACGACCCAACATACCTTGGGCTGAGCTTTTTCACACCACGCACCCGTGACACTCCATGCATCGGCCGAATCCTCAGAAATGCCTTATCACCCACTTGAAACTCCACCATCTGGTGCTTTGCATTATAATACTTTGCCTACCGGATTTGAGCCTCCAACATGCGATCACATATTAGTCTAACCACCACATCAGTGTCATCAATATACTCAATTCCCAAAGCCTTTGGGTGTTCATCTTGCACCAAAGATAAGGGGGTCCTACACCTTCTTTCGTAAAGGGCTTCATGGGGCGCCATGTCGATACTAGCCTGGTGGCTGTTGTTGTAGGAGAATTCCACCAGGGGTAAGAGCCTTTCCCACAGCTCTCCTATATCCAACACGCATAAGGTCAACAGATCCTCCAATGTCCTGATGGTCCTCTCAGACTGCCCATCAGTCTAAGGATGAAATGCGGTGCTAAAGGTTAGGTGCGAACTCAAATACGCCTGTACCGCCTTCCACTCCTTGGAGGTAAAGCAACCATCATGGTCATAAACGATCATCTTAGGCACGCCATGGTACTGTACGAACTGCCCCACAAAGAGGCGTACCAAGACATCCACGTGAGCCTCTTTCTTCATAGCTATAAACCGAGCAACTTTCGTCAGTCGATCAACGATCACCCACACCGAATCATTCACTGAGCGTGAGCGAGGTAACCCAAGGACAAAGTCCATGGAGATATCCTCAAACTTCCACTCGGGGATGGGCAATGATTGTAATAAACCACAGGGACTCTTGCATTTCGCCTTCACCCTTTGACAAGCTTCGCAATGTGTAACAAAATATCTGACATCTTTCTTCATTCCCGACCAACACATGGTCTTCCGTAAGCCGACGTACATCTTGGCAATACCCGGGTGCACTGAATACTGAGAGCAATGTGCCTTTATCAAGATATCCTCTTTGATTTTATCACCCTTGGGGATATAGAGCCGGCCGCGAAAATAAACGAGGTCGTCTTTTAGTGTATACTCATCAGTAGTCCCATCTGCGGTTGACTTGATTGTCGGGGCCAGAGCCGCATCCCTTCCTTGCTCCACCCGGATTCGGTCCCGGATATCACATACTATGCTCATGGTTGCCAAGTAGTCTGTATACTCTGCCGATGGAGCCTTATACACCAAAGTAGTATCCATCTGTTCAATCATCCGAGCCAACTCCATACTCATCATCCGAGACTCTAGGCTCGAGTCTGGTACATTTCTGCTCAATGCATCAGCCACCGAGTTCGCTTTTCTGGGGTGATAGTTTAAGGTGAACTCATAATCACACAGGAACTCTAACCACCGCCGTTGTCTCAAGTTCAACTCCTTCTGTGTATGAACGTACTTTAAGTTTTTATGGTCTGATAAAATCTCGCAGTGGATGTCGTATAGATAGTGCCTCCAAACCTTCAAGGCAAACACCATTGCTCCCAATTCCAAATCAAGAACCGGGTAATTAATTTCATGCTTCTTCAGCTGTCTTGAAGCATAAGCAATCACGTGTCCATGCTGCATCAACACCGCTCTCATCCTTTGATATGACGCGTCAGTGTAAACTTGAAATCCCTCCTTTCTAGACGGGAGGGCTAGGATGGGGGCGGAGGTAAGTCTATCCTTCAACTCTTGGAACGCCGCTTCACATTGGGGTGTCCACTCAAATGGCACTCCTTTCTTCGTCAACGAAGTAAGAGGAAGTGCAATCTTGGAGAATCCTTTTACGAACTTGCGGTAATACCCGGCAAGTCCATGGAAGCTCCGCACATCAGCCGCCGACTTCAAGGGCGACCATTCTTTCACGACACGCACCGTGGTCAGATCCACCGCTAGTCCTGCTCCACTATTCACATGACCCAAGAAAGCAACCTCCTTAAGTCAGAACTCGCACTTGCTAAATTTAGCGAACAATGCGTGCTCTTTTAATTTCTTCAATACCAAGGTCAAGTGCTCAATATGCTCCTCCTCCGTCTTTAAGTAGACCAGGATGTCGTCGATGAAAACAATGATGAAGATATCCAAATAAGGTTCAAACACCTTGTTCGTCAGGCTCATGAAGGCCGAAGGGGCATTTGTGAGCCCAAACGACATTTCAGTGAACTCGTACAACCCGTATCTTGAACTAAAGGCCATTTTCTGGATATCCTCTTCTTGTATCCTCAACTGATAATATCCCGAGCACAAATCCAACTTAGAAAACCAATACGCTCCCACCAGTTGATCGAACAACTCGTCGATCCGGGGTAGCGGATATGTGTTCCGCACTGTTAGTCGATTGAGTTCTCAATAGTTTATGCATAAATGCAGGGTTCCATCCTTCTTCTTGACGAACAATACAGGGGCTCCCCAAGGTGACGAGCTGGGTCGAACGAACTCTGACTCCACCAGTTCTTGCAGTTGAACTCTAAACTCCGCGAGTTCCTTCGGGGCCATTCACTAGGGGGCCCTGGATACAGGCTTGGCACCCGGTACTAGATTAATTTGAAAATCAACTTCTCTATGCGGGGGTAATGCTGTCAGTTTCTCAGGAAATACCTCGGGGAAGTCCGACACTACTCGTACATCTTTTATATACAATGCTACCTCCTTCAACTTGAAACAGATCATGAAGGCTTCATCCCCCTTCATATGGCCTTTTACAGCCTAAATTGAAGATAACAACATACGTGGTGCGAAGTTGATACCTTGGAAGATGACATCGAAGTCCCCATATCTCAAATAGATTCGTTTCTCCGTGCAATCGATCCTTGCGAAGTGTCAGTCCAACCACGTCATGCCCAGAATGAGGACGAATTCTGGCATTCTCAAGACCATGGCAGGCGTATCAAAGGACTTTCCCTCAATAAGTATCTCAAATTCGCACTTGGCGGTTGGGATCATCTCAGAGCCGTCCGGTAGGCGTACTCGTCGAGCTATACCAGTAAAGTATTGTACACCCTCCATGTATTTGATGAAGTCCTCGGACACAAAAGAGTGTGAGGTACCAGTATCGAACAATACATAAGCCGTCTTTCCTCCAACTTCCACGGTGCCCAAGTACCAATAACCAAAACTCAACGTTAGATATCTAGTATGTCTTAATCATATTAAGTTTAACAATGGAGATGTGAAAGCTAACTGCAACATACCTGCAATAACAATCTGGGGATTCCGTTCCTGCGCCATGTCCAGTGCGTACACTTGATCCCGGGCATGGCCGGGGTTTCCTCCTTGCGGTCCTCGTCCTCGACCACGCATGTGTCCCCTCCCTCAAGGGGCTGCCGGAGGGAGAGCAGGATGAACATTCCTAAATAACTGCAGGCAGAAATGTCGAATGTGGCCCGACTGGTTGCATTCAAAGCACACCCGCCCATAACGCCCCTCAGGTTGCTGAAATTATTGAGGCTGTGGTGGTGGAGGCAACGCGGGCGGCTGCGGAATCGGGTGCTCCACTCTAAAATCTTGGTGGAAATGTCCTCCACCTCTTTGATGTCCTCTTCCTCCTCTAAACTCCTGCCTCCTTCTGTTGATTGGGCCAGCTTCTATCACGCCCTCCGCAGGTCTCTTACCACTACTCAAGTGGTCCGCCTCCAATCTCTTCGCCATGTCGATTATCTCTGCAATGCTAGAGTCCGCTATAAACAAAAGGGCCTGCCTCAGGGCATCTTGTAGCCCTTTGTAGAAGCGCTTGGCATATCCTCTATCATCCAAATCATTTGAGTCCGTGAATCTAGTGAGATGTTGGAACTCTCGCTGATATTCCGTAACTGATTTTGATCCTTGTTTCAGCAGAAGAAACCTCTCTTCGAGTTCATTTTGAGCGGATGTGGGAATTAAGTGCTCCAAGAAGACACACGAGAACTAGCTCCAACTTATCTCTGTATAGACTCGCCCTTGGAAGGTGGAGCCCATGAGGGACTTCCACCACCTCTTAGCATGTAGTTTCAAGATAGACACCGCCAACGTCACAGCCATGTTGGCTGGGCAACGGATCCCCGCCAACAACTCCTGTACCGTGTCAAGCCATTCCTCCATGCGTACGGCCGACTTCGTCCCGAGGTAGGCGGGAGGGGAGAGGGCCCGAAAGGTACTCAGCTAGTTAGAGCCAGGAGCCTGTTGTTGCACCGGAGGCTGCTGCGCCCTAAAGGAATCCAGGATGGCGGTGAGCGTCTGAACAAACTCGGATTATTGGAATAGAGTGGGTATGGAAGGGGCAGGAGTGCCCCCCATCGGTTCAATGTGCACTGGAATCTACATGTAGAATACAAACGTATGGTCAGGTTGGCTTCATCCAGCTCTAGTGATGATGAAGATGATGCTGATGAAAAAGAATTCTGCATGATGGATATCAATGCCTCACAACAAAATTCTGATGCAGAAGAGTTAGAGTCAGAATCAGAGACTGAATCTGAAGAAGACCAGGTAATAAGTTCTTTTGATTTTAATTCTGAGGACTTCAAGTGTGAGTTTAAAGCACTGTGTTTAGATTTATTAAAATCTGAGAAGGAAATCATTTCTCTCAGAAATCAGCTATCTGAACATAGCACTTTAAAATCAGAAAACCTCAAACTCTCTGAGGATTTGGAATGCTATAGGGAGCAGATAGCTTCACTGAAAAGTCAGCTATCATAGGCCAAAAAGTTTGAAGAATCCCTTAATGGGAGAAGTATCAAACTAATGAACATCACAAGCACAGTGAACTCAAGATTCAATAGTACACTGGGCTTGGGTGCTTCATCCAGCCAACCTATAGTATTAATAACCCAAATCAAGTTTATCTTAGATAAAGGTAAGGGAGTTGTAGAGGTGGCTAGGAAGAATTCTAATTTACCTAAGAAATCAACAGTTCAACAGAAAACGTCGAACGGAGCTCGACAATCGCCGAATGGAGCTCAACGATCTCAGGCTAAATCGTCGAACTCAGGTCGACGATTTCTGAAACCTGAACTCTGGTATAGTCTATCTTCGAACGGAGCTCGACGATCTGACCCAAGATTGTCGAACTCAGCTCAGAGATCGTTGAACAGAGCTCAGAGTTTTGAAAAATCCTTCAAAGGTAAATCAAACTTCAATCCTAGAGGTCCTACATCTCAGAGGTTTAACCATTATACTGAATGGATAATACCTCCTAGGAGATATCATCATGAAGGCTATAAAAGTCAACCAGAGATGTCTTTTATTTCAGAATTTAAAGGTTATCAACCTAGGACCAAGGTAAACTGGGTCAAAAACAAAAAAATTATTTTATGTGCAGAAGAAGACGTATCCAACATCAAACCAGCAATGGTATCTGGATAGTGGGTGCTCAAAGCACAAGACAGGAAACAAGGACAATTTCACATCCTGCACAGCCAAGCTTGGACCCAAAGTAATATTTGGTGATTCAAACTTTGGACTAACAAAAGGATATGGTGAAGTCTAGATTGGCAAAGACACTTTCAAGAAAGTAGCCTATGTGGAAGGACTGAAGCACAACTTAATCAGTATCAGTCAACTGTGTGATGAAGGCTATCAAGTGACTTTCAACAAATCCTCATGCAAAATCAAATCAGAGGACAACACAACTGTGTTGACAGGTAAAAGGAAAGGTAACATTTATCTTGTAGATTTTCTTTCAACTAAGGTAGATATATGCTTGTTCAACTCTATTTGTAGACCTAATTAATTATGACATAAGAGACTAGGGTATATAAACCTTAGAACCATTGCTAGGCTATCTAAGGACAACCTTGTTAGAGAACTACCTTCTGGCCCCTACAAGAAGGAAGGACTTTTCAGGGCTTGTCAATTAGGCAAGCAAACCAAAAATAGTTTCAAATCACTTAATAAGAGTGATTCACCTAGGATTTTGTATCTGTTACACATGGACCTTTTTGGACCCATTACAGTATAAAGCTTAGGAGGGAAATCCTATACTTTAGTGGTTGTAGATGACTTCTCGAGATTCATATGGGTGTTCTTTCTGAGGAAGAAGTATGATAACTTTAAGTGTTTGACAGAGTTTCTCAAATGCATACAGAGTGAGTTCAATACTCACATTGCCCTGATCAGAATTGATCATGGGATAGAGTTTGATTCTCTTCTTATGCAAGAGTTCTGTCAGAGTGAAGGGATCAGACACACTTTCTCAGCTCCTAATACTCCTCAACAAAATGGGATAGCTGAAAGATAAAATAGAACCCTTATTGAATCTGCTACTACATTGTTGTCAGATGCTCACCTTCCTCTATTCTTTTGGGCAGAGGCAGTGAACACCTCCAACTATGTGTTGAATAGAAGTTTAATACATAAACTGAAGGGCAAGACTCACTATGAATTACTCGAAGGGAAGAAACCTAAAGTAGATTACTTCAAAATCTTTGGTTGTATTTGCTACATTCATAATAATGACAAGAAATACATAGTAAAATTTCAAGCTAAAGCTGATGAAGGAGTATTTCTGGGATACTCCATGATCAGTAAAGCTTATAGGGTATATAATAAATCTACTCTCAAAATTGAAGAATCTGTTCATATATCTTTTGATGAATCTAACATGTCTTTCAAGGAGAAGAATACTTCTACCATAGAACCTTTGCAGGTACACTCTCTTGCTGAAGACTTGGACAGGTTACAAATTATTCAAAAAGATGAAAGCAGTGAAGATGAAGAAGTCATTCAACATCTTGAAGAGAATCTTCTTGAAGAGCCAGTTATTGTACCACCAGAGGAAACAACAACACAGGTTGGTGAACAATCAACATCTCCTGTTGATTTAGTAATATCAAGAGACCATCCAATCTCCCAAGTGATTGGAGACATCTCAGCTGGTGTGCAAACCAAAGATCAGGTCAACCAAAACCTGTTGCACACTTTCTTTCTTTCTCAAATTGAACATCAATCCATTCAAGATGTAGAGCAAGATCCACACTGGATCATTGCAATGCAAGAGGAGTTGCATCAATTTGAAAGGAACAAAGTTTGGGAACTAGTGCCAAGGCCAAAGGATCACTCCATTGTTGGAACAAAATGGGTGTTCAGAAATAAATTGGATGATCAAGGAGTCATTGTAAGGAACAAGGCAAGGCTAGTTGCTCAAGGGTACTCTCAAGAAGAAGGGATAGACTATGACCAGACCTTTGCACCAGTTGCAAGGTTAGAGGCCATAAGAATCTTCTTAGCCTATGCAGCACACAAAGGATTCAAAGTATACCAGATGGATGTAAAGAGTGCTTTTCTCAATGGAGATATCAAAGATGAAGTATATGTCAGACAACCCCCAGGTTTTATCTCTTCAACTCATCCTGATCATGTTTTCAAATTGCATAAAGCATTATATGGTCTAAAGCGAGCTCCTAGAGCATGGAATGAGACCCTAGCATGCTTTCTTCTGAAAAATGATTTTATAAGGGGTAGAGTAGACCAAACTCTTTTTATTAGAACCCATAAGTTCCATACCCTACTAGTACAAATCTATGTAGATGATATTATATTTGGTTCTACTGATTCAAATTTGTGCAGAAGGTTTTCCAACCAAATGCATTCTAAATTTGAAATGAGTAGCATTGGTGAGCTATCCTTCTTTCGAGGATTGCAAATCAAACAACATGCTGAAGGCATATTTATTTCTCAAACCAAGTATGCAAAAGAATTGGTTAAGAAATTTGGTATGTCTGAAGCATCATGTATGAAAACACCTATACCTACTAATGCTGTATTAGATGCTGATGAACATGGGAAATCTGTTGATCAGACAACATATAGAGTAATGATTGGCTCTTTATTGTACCTTACAGCTAGTAGACCTGACATAATGTTTGCTACATGCATATGTGCTAGATTCCAAGTGAGACCTAGAGAGTCACACTTAACCTTAGTAAAAAGGATTATTAGGTATGTGAAAAGTTGTCCATATCTAGGTCTCTGGTATCCAAAAGATTCAGCATTTGACTTAACTGGATTTTTAGATGCTGATTATGCTGGATGCAGAATAGATAGGAAAAGCACCAGTGGAACTTATCAGTTTCTTGGTGACAGACTTGTATCCTAGTTTTGCAAGAAACAAATATCTGTGTCAACTTCAACTGCTGAAGCTGAATATATGGCTGCAGGTAGTTGTTGTTCACAAATCTTGTGGATTCAAAACCAACTCATAGACTATGGCTACAACTTAGAGAAGTCTAAAATATTTTGTGATAATACCAGTGTTTTTTCCATTGCACAAAATCCAGTCCTCCATAGTAGGACAAAACACATAGAAATTAGACATCACTTTCTAAGGGATAATGTTGAGAAAAACAAAATTGAACTTCAATATATCCCAACTGATTTGTAAAGGGGAGATATTTTCACCAAATCCTTAGATGAAAAGAAACATACATTCTTCCTGAATCAGTTAGGAATGTTAGATGGATGAAGTTTAAAATAAGATCTAAGATTTTAAAAATCTAAAAATGACCAAGATTAGGCAAACAATTTGATTTTATTTTGTATCTATAGGGTGTTTCTAGTCTCTGAACTGTGCTCGACGTTTTTCCCAAAGATCGTCGAACATAGGTCGACATTCTTAGAAATCGTCGAACGAAGTTCAAATCTTTCCATATAGTACTAAGCTATCTTCTTCCAGTCAGCAATCGTCGAACGGAGCTCGACGCTCTCCAATATCGTCGAACGGAGATCGACGATGTTGATGACCTTTCAGTTTTCTTTAGAAGCCTAGATTGTGGAACGAAGTTCAACGATCTTTCCTTATCTACGTCGAACCATAATATAAAACTCATTTTTCGGCCATCGTTTTGCCTTTGCGCTTTCATAGTCTCTGCAGAATTTCTCTTTCCCTCCAAACGTTTATGCACTTGCTCGTGTTTGTTCATTTTTTTGCAGGAATCAATGGCAGTTTCAGTCGCAATCTTGGCATCCATGAAATTTGATACTGGCTTTGATATAGACATGGATTCTTTCGATAATAGCGATCAAATATTCAAGAACATTCTGGAACTCTTCAAGGACCATCAGTTAGTTAACATAATGTCTACAAGAATCAAATTGGCCGCAGATGAAATAAAGGAATGTGTGTATACTGCCCGCCCATAATCTGGATCAAAACACTGTGATCAGAACCATCTCAGGAACTCGGGTACCTTTAACACCTACTGTTTTGATAGAGGTATTTCAATTAAATTCTGGTGAAGATTCTATTGAGCTTTCTGGAGAAGAATTTTCAATTATGCTTGAGAGCATGGGCCATTCAGCAGCTAACCCTAATAAATTGCTTAAGAAGAATCTGTCAGTTGAGTACAGATTTCTTGCTGATGTAGTTGGGAAAGTGTTGTTGGCAAAACACTCTGCTCATGATACCATCTCTAGGTATCAACTCTGTTTGATGGGTGCCTTGGTAGACAAGAAGCAGCTGAATTGGGGAGAAGAGTTTTTTGATTTGATCAAGAAGAAAATTAACAAGAATTTTGTTAATTTTGGGAGGATTTTAGGGCTATTTCTTCACAATAGATGCCCTGCCCTGCTTGTGTCCAATGGAATACACATCAATGCCTCCAAGAGGCTTACCTGTGCCCTATTTGGGAAATGGGACAGGCAGATTGTAAAGCCCAATAGAGCCTCTGCAATCTCTTCTTCAGGCATAAGGACTATTTCAGTCTCTTCCCCTCAGGTTTCTGCCCCTGCAGAAGATTTGCCTGCCTCATCATCTCCTCCTTCTCCACCTATTGTTTCATCAACAACAATCACATCCACTATCACAATTTCATCCCCCATTTCCATATCATCTCCAACTTCAATCCCTTCTCCAACTCCAACATCAACTGAAGAAATCTTTCATCCACTACATCACTACCCACACATGGACATTGATTCATCATCTCATATTCCATCATTCACTCTTCTAGATGATTCCTATATGGATGATTCTCCTTCATCCCCTCTTGAGCCACCATCATCATACACTTCTTACCAACAATTACTTCAGGAAATCATTGCTCAACCATCATTCACACCATCCATCTCCACTCCATTATCTTCCATCTCCACAATTCCAATATCTCAACCATCACTTCCACCATCCACAGTTTCTCCAACAACATCTCCTGCTGCTCCAACTTTCATCTCTACCACATCTATCCCAACCTCTACTCAAGTCCCTCTTGAGCAAGTAGACCTTCCAGCTATTGCAAACAAGCTATATGAGCTGATAGCTACAAGGCTATCACTACTGCTGGAGACTTCATCGGCTCCACCTCTTAAAACTGTTCAGGAGTTGTCTGCCAGGCTATCCTCTATTCTTCCTCCTTAGACAATCCCTTCTACTAGGTGCCTTGATCCAGTTATCACTGAATCTAGGCAGGGGGAGATGCCTTATGAAGTTGAGAGATTGCCTGCTGCAGTAACTCCAGTTCAAGCTCCAGTTGCAGTCATTACAGTGGACCTCAGGTCACTACTATCAGTATTTGATTCTGTATATTTCAGCTGCCTTCCAGACCAGCATACTGAAGACCTTACTAAGGCCATTGTGCCTATTTCTTGCTGTGAGCCCAGCATTTTAGCCTCTTTTATAGATTTTGTCCAGGCTGTGGACAATGTTGAAATTGCTGATGCTAGTGTTGATGTTTTAGTTATTTCTGATGTCGCTGTTTCAGTTTCTGAGGATGTGCATATAACAGAGGCAATTGATTTTGAGCCTGTTGTATCTGAGCTTATTGTTTCTGAAATTTTTGTTTCTGAACCTGCTGTTATAGTTCCTTCTTCCAGTGTTGTTTCTATTCCAATTCCTGCTGCTGCTGTTGCTCCTGTTGTTGTTCCTGCTGTTATTTCTTCTGCTCAGCCTCAATAACAGAAAGAATATATCAACAGGATTGATGTATTGTATGCTAATCCACAAAGTTTAGATAGTGATCAGTTTAGAACTGACTCTGATGATTCCTCTGCAATAATTGCAAGGAAAAGGAAAGCAAGAAGCAAGGCCATGAAGAGAGTTCCCCTAGAGAAGGTTAAAGATGCAAATGATGTTCCTTATTATATATTGCATGATTGCCAAATTACAGAACCATGGATGCAGTTCTCCAGAAATCAGCTGAAAGCCATGAAAAAGAAAAGGAAGTATGACAAAGGTTCATCCCTTTTCAATCCTCCTCCTCCTTCACCTGATGCAGGTACAAGTGGAAGTTCTGCCTTTCAATCTACTGCTAGAAGCTAAAGTTCATATCAATTTCAAGGAAGATCTCAGCAAAGAGGAAATCAGTCTAGAGGCTACTAACCAAGAAGAGGATAGTTCAGAGGTAATCAAAGAGAACTCAGAGTATATTCTAAATGATATTCCAGGCAACATCCTTATCATAGGGAAGGACAAGGTCCCATTGACACTACATCTGGTCCTTTCCCTTATAAGCTAAGAGATCCAATTTCTTCCAAAGCTACTCTTGATGACTCTTCAAACAGATATGAACCTCCCGTTCCATTTGAAGACCCAGAGAACAATCCTAATTCCTGGACAGCAAGAATGAAAGAGTTGGCTGCATTAGACCAAATTAAAAAGGCTAGAGAACAAGGAAGAGACACATCAAATTTCACCACTCTATCAGAACAGAGAAAGAAAGAACTTGAGAGATATTCTTCCAGCAAATTCTTTGACTCAGAAAGTTATATGAAGCTGCACCCAGAAGCTGTATTCCTCAGGACAAAACATCAAACTTTTCTAGGTGCAGATGATGACAGAAGATCTAAGAAAGAAGCTCTTAACCCTAACAGAGAAATAGTTCTCAAAAAGAGCAAGGAGAAAGAATGATTTTGTAAGCTGACAGTGATACCTATTTCTGACTATCTGTGATTATATATGTGTTTCTGCAATGTTTTTTTTGGTTATATTTCTGCATTGTATGTTTTTATTTTTCCAATGTCTGTAAATAGTAATCCTAACCCAAATATGGGGAGATTGTTGGAACACCCTATTACTGATTTGGGCAAGGATCACTATGTCCTTTAGGAAATTTGTTTTGACCTCCTTGTATAGATCTAAAGGTCAATTAGATTGAGTCTAAGGGTTACTATTTAGGTTTGAAAGCTGCCCTCAAGACCCTCAAGACCAGATATTTCAGTTCGGCGATCTTCGAGCTCAGATCGACGTTCCTGTCTCTAGTTTGTTTCCCTATCTCTGAGCTCAGTTCGACGATAGTTGAGCTCAGATCGACGATTTCTGCTTCATTCTAAGTCCAGTCGCTGAGCTCAGTTCAACGATAGTTGAGATCAGGTCGACGTTTTTCTGGAGAGATCAACGTTTTTCAAGATTCAAATTCAGTCAGTTTTGGTATTCCCTTCTATTTATTCCCAACATTTATTTCAAGAATCTTGTAGCCGTTTCAATTAATCTGGAGCAAGTTTCAAGGAGATTTTAAAGGAATGTTTTATTGGACTTTCCTCCAGAAGACAAAATGCATTTAAGGAAGTCATTTATGACAGGCTAACAGCTATCTTGGACAGAGAATTATTCTATTCAGACCTAAGGAATAAAAGATTATTCATTCTGCTGGTCAACAACAACAACAAAAAGGAGAGAAAAAGTTGCAGATATTCACAGCCATAGAATTCTTACAAGAACACACATCACTGAAGGAGATCAATATACTGAAATTTCTAGATCCCTTTTGATTCCAGTATTCAAAGGCCTTATCATTCAAGACTCCAGACACCACACATTTCAGCTACTGCTGGAATCATCTTTTGCTGGAGATCAAATCTTCTGAAGGCCTATCACCCTATTGCAAAGCTTCACTTCCTGAATAACTCAACATCTCAGGGGGAGCTTTGAAAACATCCACTATCTTCTCTCTGATTGTTGACAGAGAAGATCATCTCACCTCTCTCTCTCTCTCTCTACTGTAAAGGGTTTATCAAACTCCCTTCAAAAGTTTGTGTTGCTTTCTGAAACCTTGTCAAAACTCAGTGGTGGCAAGACACCTGATCAAAAAATCTAGTTTGTTTTTGAGCACCTTATCAAAAGCTCATTGGTGCCCAGGACACCTGATCAACTCATCCTGCAGTGGATTCCTACCTAGGATGGTAGAAGAGTGGATGTACCCAGATTGATTGGGGAAGCACTATAGCTCCTTGTGTCCTCTGGTTACTTCTTTGTGTTTTGCTGTGTGTTGTGTTGTTTTATTTCTTGCTTTCATATTTTTATTTTCTGCAGCACTATACACATATTATTTAAATTAAGTCTTCCACTGCAAATAATTTTTATCTTGAAAATTATTTTAATATACTCTATTCACCCCCCCCCCTCTAGAGTTAAGATAGATCTTATCCTCCACTTTCAAATTTCATGAGATCCAATTATTAAACTTCATCAATTATAGAACTAAGATGATTAACATAAAAGAGTTCACCCAAACCTCAAGTTAATTGCAACATTGAATCCACCGAATCCAAATCCATGTTATACCAAACCCATAATTTAAGTGCAGAAAAAATCTGGACAGTAAATTTGATCGGAGATTCCTGAAGCTACAGGAATCCGGTGAAGACGTGTAACCCCTCGACGAAAAGGTCTTACCATGGGCTACAACTTTTATGTTTAGATCACACCCCAGATTCAAAAGTATCATACTTGTAATCAGCCTTGAAGTATGCTGCGCGCAGAACACAATTTCTGCATGCAGGATTTATCAGACGTCATTTTCGTTCAGACTTTCCTGTGGCTACCGACGTTTCCAGAAGTCATGCAACAATTCGTTGGAAAGGTATTTTCAAGGGCTTCAACTTTCATGTTTAGTCAAAAGCACTGATCTGGCGACATCACACCGGAAAATGGCCAAGAAGATCACTGCACGCAGAACCCAGATTCTGCACGCATCTTAAGGCGAAATGAACGACATCAGTTCATCTTCCTCCTCAAGTCGGTCTTCAAAAATCACCTCGAGAAATTCCTCCTCCCATATTCACCCTCATGAGGCCATGATTCTTCATGAAACCATCCCACATCTTCACATAGAAGGTTGGAGAGGTTGAAGACACAACTAGCCTTAGAGCACAAGCCCTAGAACGGCCTCTTCCTAGGGAAATCACCATCTCGTGGTCTAGACTCTTTTGAGTCAACATCTCACCTAAATATCTATAGATCTAGTACCAAGGGAGAGGGGAGGAAGCTCACCTCATTTCCGGCGGTTCCACCATTCCCGGTCATAGACCGTGTAACTCTTCGCGGTGGAATCTTCTTCTTCACGACGACGGCGGATTGTTGAAACTTGTGAAGTGAAAGTGGGTGAATGGAACGCTTGGGCAACCTATCCATGCGGACTACGCGGACAGGGTTTGCAGACTGCTAAGTCGGCAGGGATGTTGCAGGCGGTTTGCTCTGTGGCGGCCTGGGCGGTCTGTTCGCGCGGACTACGCGGATAGCAGCGGCGGTCTGTCAGGCCGGGGATTACTCAGCAGGCAGTTAGTTCCCAGGAAGTAACCGGGCGGATAGAAATCCTATCCGTAGAGTCCGGCATGAAGCGGACTGATGAACTGGAGCTCGGCAGACCGGTTTGGCAGTTGCCTTGGTCTTGCTCTAGTGAAGCGGCAAGTGGAAGCCACGGAGACCGCTGGTCAGTGCGGACAGAAGCTGGAGGTCTCCCGGTATGGCGGGCTAGATCCAGTGTCCGCCAGTAAGTGCGGACTGGCCCTCATGGCCAGTGGACTGGACTTGGTGTGATCTGAACCAAGTCCATGATGGCTCAGTCCGGGGAGATCGCGCAGTGGAGCCCGGGCTGCTTTCTCAGTCCGCCAAGCCTAGTAGAAGTGCTGTTGCCTTGTTTGCTAGCTTGGGGATATGCGGACTAGAGGATTGCCTGGGCAAGAGCGTGCGGACTAGAGCTGGAGTCCGATAAGTTCGGTTTAGTCTTATGAGGTTATGAACTCTGGAATGCGGACTGGAGTTTGCTACGAAAGCAGACTGAATCGGCGTGTCCGCTGAGTCCGGCGGTGCCTTGGAGATTGAGGCAATGTACTCGGGAAGTGCGGACGGAAGCCGAGTGTCCGCTGAGTCCGGCAGGTGCCTTGATGGCGAGGCTGCGGGCTCGGGTTATGCGGACTGGTGCTGTGTCCGCAGATTGGCGGACATAGTTGTTGTGGAGTCCAGATGTGGTGGTCCTGGCTTGGCCTCTGGCGGCAAGGCGGGCTGGATATTGGAGTCCGGCCTTGGAGAAGCTGGGGCGGACTGGCTATCTGCACAGGAGCGGCGAACTGGAATGTGTGTCCGCGGGCTGGCGGACACACTTGTTCTTGCTGCGGGATGTGGCGGTGTTCCTATTGGCTAGGGCGGTGACCATACTCATCATCGTGCCTATAATTAGGACCCATGTCACATCAGGAGTATGGAACCTGAACCGAAGTAAGTGAACAGTAATTGAGCTCGCGTACGTTGCTGCGGTCTGGACTTTGGTGTCCGCGTGGTTTGAGAGTTGACCCGGTTGTGCTGTGCAGGTTATGCGGATAGCGCTGGAAAGCCAGGACTTGGCTATGATTTCGGTCAGGGACAGTGCAGACTCTGCGGTTAAGCAACAGGCGGTAAACAGCAGGTTGCGGATAGCGACCAGGCGGTCTCCTCTTTGGCAACGTGGTTCGGGGTTCAGGAAGTCGCCTGTGTCAGGCGGACTGTTCCATTCGGTGACGCAGCTCGTGCGGTCTGGCGGCTAGGCGACCTCGCGGTCAGGTGGCCTGCAGATCGGCGGTGAAGAGCTAAGCATTGGAATAAGTAGTAGTCCGCGCGGCTTGGGTTGCGGTCTGGCGACCTGGCGGACTGAGCGGACTCCATAGCAGTAGACCAGTGGCTTAGTGTTTGAGTCCGCGCGGCTTGTTTTTGTTTCTTGTCTTTGTAACTATTTCTGCTCTCCTGATTTGAGTGTTGGTGAAGCATGTCTCGCCATATTTATCTCGCCTTGTAAAGAAGTTGCTCTTGATCAATAAGAAGCTTGTGCTGCATGTGTTGCTGGTTGTTACTGCTTTGTTGAGATAACCCCTGCTAACTCCACGATCCGGGAAAACTTTCAACAATATAAGTGGGGTGTTCTCCTCCGGTTTGTTGAGTTTCAACAGGGTATCCGAGGAGGCCTCTGCGGTTTTGTTGAATTTTAACACGGATCTCCTCCTGTAGGACTTGCTCCAGCAGCTTTCCCTCTCTAAAGATGTTTCTCTCAGGAAAAAGGATGCAATGAGGAGTGAAAACGGTTAGGGTTTTCACAACCCTTATAAATGAAAAGTGGTACAGGTAGGGACATGCCAGTGTCCTTACCCATGTCCTGCTCGGGCGAAACTTTGACCACAGTTTTAGTGTCGGTTCAATACTCAACACTGGTAGGGATACGCCTGTGTCCCTACCTGTGTCCACATGACACGGCCGTGTTCTCTGGCCTTGTCCTTCTCTGGACACGCTTCGTTGAACTCAACTCGACACACACATGGGTAGGGACACTCCCGTGTCTCTACCCGTGTTCTTCTCTGGTCACTCTTCGTCGATCTCAACTCGACGCACACTAGTAGGGACACGTCCGTGTCTCTACCCGTGTCATCTTGACACGGGTAGTGACATGCTCGTGTCACTACCCGTGTACTTCTCTGGAATAACTCGAGTCATCGACTCGAGAGATGCTTGGCTTAATACGGGTAGGGACACGCCCGTGTCTCTACCCATGTCATAATGGTTGATCATACACGGGTAGGGACATGCCGTGTCCCTACCATGCCATTATGCACACGGGTAGTGACACGCCCGTGTCACTACCCGTGTCCTTCTATGGATACACTCGGGTCGTTGACTCAAGAGCTGGTTACTCCCACGGGCAGGGACACGCCCGTGTCTCTACCCATGTCCTATTCTGGATTGATTTCTCCTCCAATTTATAAGTGCAGCCCAATTTACAGCACTCCCCTGAACCCAAGTCAGCTCTCCTAACTCAAAAATGCATACGAGGGGCATAATGCAAATCGGGACGTTACAGATATGTATTGAGGATTTGATGTACTGGGCATGAGCCCCAGATTTTAGTATTTTCCTTATATCTGTGGACACTCCCATCGTGGAGATTATTTACTATTATGTGACTTATGTGGACTTGCCTTTATTTTATTGCGACAGTTGAGATCGATTTGTCCGGCAGGATCGGCGTTTTGTAGTGATGACCTTCCCGGGCGTGAAGGTGTCACAACAAAGCGGCGGTTCTGGGCCTAAGACCCCAGAGTTTCAAAGAAAAAAACAGGGGGGGGGGGGTCTTACAAGTGGTATCAGAGCAGACCTCGATCGAAAAGTAGCAGTCCACAACCCCAGGGTCACCCCCGCGCGGGTTTAGTTTGCGGACAAACTAAGCAGCGGAAGCAGTGGTGTGCCAATATGGGCAATCACATGTAAATTGTCCACTTTTAATTAGGTTTGAGTCGATTACTTACTAATGGAGTTTGTTACGCAGCTCCCAGCACAGCCTACGCCACAAGGTGGAGTACAGCAGAATCTGAATGTTGCACCACCTCCCCCGGTCCCCACTCCGTTCCTACAGTCAAAGATGGTGCAGACTCTGACAGCTATCCTGGAGGCTTTTAGGGCTCAACAGGTTCTGGCTCTGCAACCAAACCCGGGGACCAACTGGCTGAGTATTTTCCGAGGACTTTCTCCCCCATCCTACTTGGGGACAAAGTCGGCCGTTCGGACGGAGGAGTGGCTGGACATTATGTATGAGATGCTGACTGGGATCCGGTGCCCGTGCGTGGAGAGAGTGCCCTTGGTCATCTCTTGCTTGGAGTCCCATGGAAAGAGATGGTGGAAGAATTCGCTGGACAAGACGTTTGCTGACAGAGAGGTTGCTGAGATAGCTTGGGGGGAATTCAGGGCCATACTGTTGGAGCATTTTGTTCTGCAGTCGCCCAGAGACGAGCTGGAGGATATATTTCTACAGTTGAGACAGGGTAGCAAGACAGTGGTGGAGTATCATCGGGAGTTCAACCACCTATCTCAGTTTGCGGATTCTTATTAGTTGGATGAGGCAGGTTACACTAAGAGGTTCTATAAGGGCCTGCTAGAGGATCTGAGGGAGGCTTTGTTGTTCGTGTCTGACGGCCTATTCCTCGGATATTGGAGATGGCGAAAAGGATCGAGGCAGATTGGCATACTACCCGAGGTCAGAAGCGGCAACTGAAGATCAGGGCCGGGGATCCAGAAATGATCAGTGACGGGGCTGCACCACAGAGGGGAGAAGAGGAGAAGACCAGCCTTGTCAGGAGGCGAGATAGGAGCAGAGGGAACCAGTAGTGGTGGCCCCTTAGACACCCCAGATGCGGGAGGTGCAGAGACCCGTGGGTATGGCATATCCCCCGCCGGAGTGTTTCAACTGTCACCAGGTGGGGCATATTATGAGGAACCGCCCCATGAGGGAGACACCACCACCAGCACCATCGGCTGCCCTTCCAGCTCAGTATTTTGGAGGCCGAGGATGTAGCTGAGGTCATGGATACCAGGGCAGAGACCACAGGCAGGAGAGGGAGCAAGTATATGCACTGGATCTGACTCAACAATGGAATCTGGAGCAAGTGATCACAAGTACGCCAGTTAATTTTAAGTCTTCTCTTTCCTAGATAATTAAAGTTATGGATATAGAACTGATAAACTAGGAAAGAAAACCACAATTAGATATCTAAGACTTTAAGTTCCCCCCCCCAGGCATAGTATTCATCAGCAGCAAGCTCGCCTATACACTGTTCGATACGGGTGCCTCGCACTCGTTCGTGTCGGAAGCCTTCGTGGAAGGGCTGGAAGGCGTGGAGCGATTCACAGGCCTGATGATGAGGATACGACTACCTGATGGATCAGAGTTATTCACCACCGCCCGCTGCAACATGGAGGTAGAGATCGGCGGAAAGATATTTGAATCACCAGTAATGATCATGAAGATGCCAGTCTTTGATTTTATCCTGGAAATGACAGGGTTGCACTGGAACCATGCTCAGATTGACTGCATGTCCAAGAGGATTACAGTGAGGCATGGGGATTCCTACATCGTCATCGAAGGTATTAGATCTATTCCGCCTCTCTCGCTGTCATCCGTGCAGGCCCAATTGTAGGGGGAGGAAGTCTATGAAGTGTTGTTTGAAATGACCGAGTCCAAGGGTTCCATCTCGGATATCCCGGTGGTACGAGATTTTGCCGACGTATTTCTAGAAAAGCTATCAGGGCTACCCCTGCACCGGGAGCAGGATTTCCGGATATAGCTGGTGTCGGGGGCTAAGCCAGCATCTAGAGCCCCTTACCGGATGGCCCCGAAGGAGCTGATAGAGTTTTAGAGCCAGCTGCAAGGGTTAGTGGAGGCCGGATTTGTCCGGCCAAGCTCTTCACCATGGGGAGCCCCGGTGTTATTCGTTAAGAAGAAGGAAGGGACAATCAGATTGTGCATAGACTACTGGGCACTGAACCGACTGACAGTCCAGAATATCTATCCACTGCCAAGGATAGATGAGTCGGTTGATCAGCTGGAGGTAGCGCATTTCTTTTCAAAATTGTATTTGAGGTCAGACTACTATCAACTGCGGATCCAGGATGAGGACATGCCGAAGACTGCCTTTAGTAGCAGATATGGGCTATTTAAGTTTACTGTGATGCCCTTTGGGCTCACGAATGCACCGTCGGCCTTCATGAGCCTCATGAATCGAGTGTTCGAGGCATATCTAGATGTGTTCATCATCGTATTTATTGGCGACATCCTCATCTACTCGAGGACAGAGGAGGAGCACACACGACATCTGACGCTGACCCTGGAGAGACTACGGGAGCACCAGCTTTATGCGAAGTTCATCAAATGCCAGTTTTGGTTGATGGAGGTGGCCTTTCTAGGCCATATCATCAGTGGTGCTGGGTATGCAGTGGACCCGACCAAAATTCAGGCAGTTCGGGATTGGCCGCAGCTGAAGTCGGCCACAGATGTGCGGAGTTTTCTAGGACTTGCCGGTTATTACCGGAAGTTCGTGGAGGGGTTTTCTTGTATTTCCCTTCCACTCACATCCCTGATGAGGAAGGATGTTCCCTTTGTCTGGACCACACAGTGCAAGGTGGCTTTTCAGGAGCTGAAGGATCGACTCACCTCAGCTCCTATACTTGCCCTCCCTTCGGGGAAAGAAGGATTCTGGGTCTACACTGATGCTTCATACCAGGGCATGTGTGCGGTGCTGATGCAGAATGGTCATGTGATCGCATAAGCTTCTCAGAAGTTGAAGAAGCATGAGTAGAACTACCCAGTTCATGACTTAGAGATGGGAGCGGTCATATTTGCTCTGAAAGTCTGGCGACACTATCTGTATGGTGTCCACTGTGACATTTACTCCGATCACAAGAACTTTAGGTATGCGGACACGCAGAAAGATCTGAACATCAGGCAAAGATGATGTATGGAGTTTCTAACAGAGTACCAGTACGAGATACACTACCACCCAGGGAAGGCGAATGTGGTGGCAGATGCGCTAAGCCAGAACGCTGCAAACCCTAGAGCAGGAACACAATTGATGGCCTTGGAGTTTGTCCAGATGTTAGAGAAAATGCAGATATCCTTGGTGTCCGAGGATCACCCTGAGCTGTATCGGGAGTACCTAGCATCGTTGATTTCCCCAGATGACATTCGAGACCGAGTCAAAGATGGGCAGAGGCAGGATGCCCAGCTAGAGCCGATATTCCGGGCCTTAGAAGCAGGCACTGCTATAGATTACTAGCTGAGGGATGGTCTGGTGTGTTTCAAAGGACGGATTTATATACCAGAGGGAGGCCAGGTCCGGGAAGATATCATGATGGAGGCTCAATGCAGTCGGTATTCAGTACACCCGGGAGTTACGAAGATGACTGTGGACCTAAAGAAGACCATATACTGGCCAGGTATGAAGAAGGATATCACCTACATCATGACCCATTGTAAGACATCCCAGCTGGTGAATGCAGAATGCAGAAACCCAGCAGGATTGTAGCAGCCACTCCTAGTACCGGAGTGGAAGTTCGATGATATCGCGATGGACTTCATACACGAGCTTCCCCAACCGCGGACGGGGAATGATTCGATTTGGGTGATCGTCGACCGACTAACGAAGGTAGCCCGATTTATTCCGGTCAGAAAAGACGACTCAATTGGTGTGCTGGTTCGGAAATTCGTGGAGCAGTTCGTCCATTATCATGGCGTACCCAGGACGATTGTATCGGATTGGGATGGACAGTTTACGTCCAGGGAGTGGAGATCAGTACATACTTACTTGGGCACTCAGCTAACATTCATACAACATTTCATCCCCAGACTAATGGGCAGACAGAACACACTAATCGGACCTTGGAAGATCTGTCGCGGCTTTGCATATTGGATCGTGGTGAGACCTGGGAGAAGCTGTTGCCACTGATCGAGTTCTCATATAATAACATGTTGGATCCCTAGTTGATTTGGGCTAGGTTCACTAACTTAGGATGTGACCCAACATGTATAGCCAGGGTCAAATTTGTGTCCTAGAGTCTAGGCCAAATCCTTAGAGTCAACATCAGATGGACCAGCTATCAACAAGACCATCAGAGACTCAAGACTTAGAAGATTTCAAGACTAAGTAAAATGAGTTCGACGTTCGTCGAACTCAGGTCGACGAAAGATGTTCTCAGCTCGACGATCTTGAGATATTTCTCTGTGCTGAGCTCGACGATCTTCGTTCTCTATTCGACGAAACCTTGGATACTTCAACAAACTAAAGTCAGTGTAACTCCAGATTTTTCTAAGTCCAACTTCAGGCTTTGGTCGACGAACAAGATTCTGAGCTCGACGAACTTGGACCTCAAGTTCACAACTTCTCAGGTCGACGAAGTCAACTTCTCAGGTCGACGAACTCAGTACTCTACTCGACGAATTCTGGAACCCGAAGTTTTCATGTCGACACACAGAATATCAGTCTACACAGAATATTTGACTAAGTCCAGAATTGTTGCTGATCTCCAGCCGACGAATTCTATAATTAGCTCGATGAACTTCAGACAGAAAAGGCAAAGGTTGTGAAGTATGCAAGTTCTGTTATCAGCTCGACGAACAGAAGCTGTCTGGTCGACGAATACAGAATCTCAGCTCGACGAACTGTTAACTCAGCTCGACGAATTCTATTATTCATTCGACGATTCCAGACTTAGCCATTTTCGGCACAGTCCTCACTCAAATGCAATAATTCCTGACAGATTAAATGCTCAAACATTCTCTGAATGTAGCTGTTAGAGGAAGCATTAATTACAGTCTTCTTCAGGAATATTAATTACTGATTTTCCAAAAGACAGTTGGGGAAATACATTAATGCCGATTATTCTCTAGGCGTCAGCATTAATGACAGATGATTCAAATTTTTGAATAGATACAGAAGACAAAAAAAAAGATACACAATTAGGAAAGATTGCACAAGAAAGAAAGATCATGCGAGAATGAGAATAACAAGAAGAAAAAGATTCAGTCAGAAAGATACAGACACTGATACAGACTGACTGGGAGATTTCATACAACACCAGAAAAGATTCACACAAAAACTCATACTAAAGCTTACAAGTGACAGGCAGTGATCTTCAATTCAGAAGAAGAAGAACAACTATACAATATCAAGAGTCTTCTTCTTCAACATTTTCTCCAGTACTTCCAAGGACAACAGATACAAAATCAGTCAAGAAGATCCTGCATCACTGCTTGTCCAGAACTCTGGTTGAAGACCTATCACCCTACAACAAAGCTCCAGATCTTCCCTAGACCATTCTACATCTCAGGGGGAGCTGTTTGCTAAACATCAATCCACAAGTCTTCTCTCTGATTGTTGACAGAGAAGACAAAATCACTCTCTCACCCCCTCCTGTATAAAGGGTTGTCAACTCCCTTTAAAAGTGATTCCTGGTTGCTAGTCTCCTTACCAAAAGACTTGAGTTGGTTTTTGGGGACCTGATCAAAACCCAATGGTGTCAGGCACCTGATCAAAAACCTGAGTGGATTCCTACCAAGGGTGGTAGAAGAGTGGATGTACCCAGTTGAGGGGGAACCACTATAAATTTCTTATGTCGTCTGGTTGCTCATCTTTTCTTTTTGTTTCTTACTGTGTGGCTGTGACTAGGATTATTACTTTTTGTTTTTCCAGTTTTTTGTTTACTGCACAGTTTCAATTTACATTAAAAGCTGTAACAACACCTGTATTGGGACCTTTAAATTTTTAACATACTCTATTCACACCCCCCCCCCCATCTAGAGTATTGTAGATCTAACCCTCACTTTTAATTGGTATCAGAGCAAGGTTCCTTTGATTGCACAAGTTAATCCTTGAACAAAAGATCTTGAGTTAGATCTACATATCACTTTATTCACATTTTAAAGTAGAACCACAGCCATAGCACAGAACAAAGATTATGCAAGCATCAGACCTCCAGTTTGCAACTTGCAAAAGTTTGGAATCTGGAAGGCAAGAATCAAGTTGTATATAAATTCTATTGATGAAGATATTTTTGCTTCTATCTTAACAGGAGTACCTCTACAAACATGACTGCAGTACCTCCTCCAGATAATAATGATGCTTACAGGAAAGCCAAGATGGCTGATGCAAAAGCCATGAATATCATGGCTCAGACTATATCAGATGATATATTTCAGAAGGTGGCTGAGTGCACCTCATCCAAGGCCATTTGGGACTCTGAAAGTGCAGGTTAGATCTCAAATACTCTAAAAGGGGGTGAATAGAGTATTGTGCTTTCTTGAAACTTTTTTTACAACTTTTGTTGTATTCCTAAGTAAATAGGGAAGCAGACAAAATAAATAAACACAGCAACCTAAATAACCATAGAACAACACAGCACATCACAGCCAAAACAAAAGAAGGGCAACGAGATGACACAAGAATTTTATAGTGGTTCCCCAACCTGGGTACATCCACTCTTCTACCATCCTGGTAGGAATCCACTCAGGTTTTTATCAGGTGCCTGACACCAATGAGCTTTTGTTCAGGTGCTCAAAAACCAAAACCTCAAGTGTTTTGGAGGGAGACTTACAACCAGAATAATTTTGAAGGGAATTAAAACCCTGTACAGGAATTGGAAGTAAAAGAGATGGTGTCTTCTCTATCAACAGTCAGAGAGAAGACTTGTGGATTGATTGTAGCAGATCTTGCTCCCCCTGAGATCTTGACTTAGTCAGGAATGCTGGAGCACTGCTTCAGGGTGATAGGTCTTCAAAGACCTAGAATTCCTGGACCAGAAATGCTTCAGGAACTTCTTTAACATATGAAGATTTGTTGTCCTTTGAAGTTGTCCTGTAGAGTTGAAGGAAGGAAGAAGACTCTTGATAGAATTTGATTGTTCTTCTTCTCCTTCTTGAAAATGTTCTCTGGTCAGGCTGATTGCAGGAGAACTTTTGATTTCAGTTGATTGTTCTTCTGTGCAATCAGAGAGTGTCTGTCTGATTGTCTGTCTTGCTTGCTGTACTACTGTATTTCTGTTACTCTGTCACTGCTTAATGCTTTTCTTTCTTTTTGGTGTTTGTATCTGACTGAGTAACATTCAAAATTTGAATGTTGAGCAGTAATGGCAGTCGGCCTTGGAAGGAAGCGGCAATCAATGATTTCCCCAACTGTCCTATGGAAAAACGGCATGTAATCGTCCATAGTCAATGCGCGTTCTAACGGTAACATTCTGAGAAGATCTGGCATTAATAACTCCGGATTCATCGCCAAGAAACGGGACGGGAAATTTGAAGACGACCTAGTCTGGAATCGTCGAACGAAGAACACAATTCGTCGAGCTGAGTTTGAGTTCGTCGAGCTGAGCTTGAGTTCGTCGAGCTGAGCTTGAGTTGGTCGAGCTGAGCTTGAGAGACTTCGTCGAACAGACAATCTTCATTCGTTGAACAGACAATCTTCACTATCAGACAGTATTCATCGAGCTAAGCTTCAAATTCGTCGACCGAAGAAAGATTATGGACTTAGCCAAATATTCTGCATCTCCTGATATCCAGTGTCGACATAAGCTGGTGTCGACTGATTGATCTTGGTGTCGACTCAAAACTTGTGGTGTCGACACAAATCCTCTGGTGTCGACATTGAATTGTCTGGTGTCGACACATGCCCTAAGTGTCGACACAAATACTCTGAGTTCAGAAATCGTTAAGTAGAGTATTGCATTCGTCGACCTGAGAGGCTGACTTCGTTGACCTGAGAAGCTGAGAACTTGAGGTCCAAGTTCGTCCATCTTAGAATCCAATTTGTCGACCAAAGCTTGAAGCCGGACTTAAAAAAATTCTGAAGTTGTCCTGACTTTTGCTTGATGTAGAAACTGAGTCTTCGTCGAACAGAGAACCAAGATCGTCGAGCTCAGCACCAAGAATTATCTCACGATCGTCGAGCGCAGAACTCCTTTCGTCGAGCTGAGTTCGACGAACGTCGAACTCACTTTACTTAATCTTGAAATCCTCTAAGTCTGAAGTCACTGATGGTCTTGTTGATAGATGGTCCATCTGATGTTGAACCTAAGGACTTGGCCTAGACTCTAGGACACAACTTGACCCTGGCTATACAAGATGGGTCACATCCTAAGTCAGTGAACCTAACCCAAATCAACTAGGGATCCAACAGACTCCCTCAACCAAATGGTAGCTGGTTCAACTGATGAAAGGAAAGACAGGAGATCAAATCTCATATCCCTGTATGAGAATTTTAAGAAGGATGAGGCTGAAACAGTTGCTGAAATGTACAATAGGTTGAGCTCAATCATCAATGAGCTTAAAACCTTGGATAAAGATATCACCCTTACAGAGGTGAATGACAAAATCTTGATGTGCTTACCTAGCTCTTGGGACTCAATAATATGGCCTATCAAAGAAGCCAGAAGCCTAAATAAGATATCAACTTAATCTCTGTTAGGCAAACTAAAGTCTTATGAGCAGTTGATTAAATCAAGAGAAGTAGCTGAACAGAAATCAACAACTCCAGTTAGAAAAGATCACAGTATAGTTTTCAAAGCATCAGTGGAAAGTGAGACCTCAACAACCAAAGAAGAACTAATGAGCCTATTTGCAAAAAGATTTTATAAGATGGCTAGAAAGGATTTCAGAAGGAAATCATCCAGGCAGGATGATAAGCCCAAATATGACAAGACACCAACCAAGGAGGTTGTGTGCTTTGGATGTAGAAAGACTGGACATTACATCTCTGAATGTCCAGAAAGCCAGAAGAAAGAGAAAAGTAGAGAAAAAGACTCCAGAAGAAAACACAGCAGCAGACCCTCCTCCAGCAAGTACAAAAAGAGAGACAAAGGTTTTGTTGCTGAAACATGGAGTGATACTGAAGAAGAATCATCCTCCTCCAGCTCAACTGAAGAAGAGGAAGAAGTAAGATCCAAGGAGGTTTGCCTTATGGCAATTGATGCCTCCAGGAGCAGTTCAGGATCAGAAAGTGAATCTGAAGATGAGGCAGCCTCAGAGTCAAAGGCAGATTTAGTTCTTTCAAGTTTTAATTTTAATTCAGATTCCTTTAAAATTGAATTCAAGGCTATATGTTTAGATTTAATTAGTTCATAGAAAGAAATAAAAACCCTTAGAGAAAAATTAGGAAATCTTGAATCTATTAACTAAGAAAATCTTAAACTAAAGGATCAACTAACTTTAGCAAATGAGCAGATAATTAAATTAAAATCTGATTTATGTGAGGCTAAGCAACTTGAGCAATCTCTTAATGGAAGAAGTCTCAAGCTGATGGACATAACAAGCACAGTAAATGCCAGATTAAATGGCAAGCTGGGCTTGGGTGCATCATCAGGTTTGCCCCCCATAATTAAGAAAAATATCCTTACAACACCCATTAAATTTGTTTCTGCCAAGGGAAAAGAGAAGATAATAGACAAACCAATGTCTGAAAACAATCCAAAACTCATAGACAAGAGCAATAAAAATCAGAGAACAGCTAATAAAAATAATGTTCAGCAGCATTCGTTGAACTCAGATCGACGAAATGTGGCCCGTTCGTCGATCCTAGATCGACGAACGCTGAACGCAAACTCTAGTAATAACAATTCGTCTAACTGCGATCGAAGAAATTTGTATGGATCGTCGAGCAGAGGTTGACAAACATGGGGCGCAGAAAATGACTATTTTCATTCTCTGAGCAGAGATCGATGATCTCAGCCCTATTCGTCGAACTCTGGTCGACGAACTTACAGCAATTCGTCGAACCCAGAAGGACCAAACAAAAATCATTTCTCTTACAGAAATTCTAAGCCATCTAATAAACCATTTACTCCAGTAGCTGATTGGGTTATTCCACCTAGGAGATATCACCGTTTAGGTTATAAATCTCAACCTAGTTTGTCAGTTATATCCAGCTTTTCATTTCAACCAAATAAAGGACCCAAGGTGACCTGGGTCAAGAACAATTAATTTTTGTTTTTCATTGTAGGTGAAGAGTTGTCCAAGGGTGAGTTAGACCTGGTACTTGGACAGTGGTTGCTCCAAGCATATGACAGACAGCAAGGACAATCTATCCAAATACAAGTCCAAGCTAGGACCAAAGGTGATCTTTGGTGATTCAAATAGTGGCCAGTCTAAAGGATATGGAGCAGTAAAGATTGGAACAGTTACTTTCAAGAAAGTAACATATGTAAGAGGACTTAAACATAACCTAATATCCATAAGCGAATTATGTGATGAAGGTTATCAGGTACACTTTAACTCTACCTCATGTTCTATTATTAATAATGAAAACAAAACTGTTTTAATTGGAATTAGACTAGGTAACATATATCTAGTAGACTTTATTTCTGCCAAAACTGATGTTTGTTTACTCAATATCACTAGTAATCAAAATGAGATGTGGCATAAAAGATTAGGCCATGTAAACCTTAAAAATATAGCTAGGTTATCTAAAGACAACCTTGTTAGAGGTCTACCTTCTGCTCCCTACAAGAAGGAAGGTCTCTACAGGGCTTGTCAACTAGGCAAGCAAACTAAAACTAGCTTCAAGTCAATTAATAAGAGTGATTCACCTAGGATCTTGTACTTGCTACACTTGGATCTATTTGGACCCATTGCAGTACAAATCCTAGGAGGGAAATCCTACACCTTGGTTATTGTGGATGACTTCTCTAGGTTCAGTTGGGTATTCTTTCTGAGAATAAAGTTAGATACATTCAAGTTTCTTACAAATTTTCTCAGGACTATACAGATTGAGTTCTCTACTCATGTTGCATTGATCAGAAGTGATCATAGCACAGAGTTTGAGTCTCTTCTTATGCATGGGTTCTGTGAGAAGGGAGGTATCAGGCATTGCTTCTCAGCTCCTAAAACTCCCCAACAAAATGGGGTAGCTGAAAGGAAAAATATAACACTCATTGAAGCTGCAGGTACATTACTTGCTGATGCATACATGCCACTAACCTTTTGGGCAGAGGCTGTAAGCACATCAAACTATGTCCTGAATAGGAGTTTAATTCACAAACTAAAGAATAGTACTCCCTATGAATTGCTCAAAAGAAAGAAACCTAAAATTAACTATTTTAAAGTTTTTGGTTGTATATGCTACATACATAATAACAACAAGAAATATATTAGAAAGTTTGAAGCTAAGGCTGAAGTGAGAGTTTTTCTAGGATACTCCCAAGTAAGCAAGACTTATAGGGTATTCAATAAAACAACCTTAAAAGTTGAAGAGTCTATTCATGTGTCATTTGATGAGACAAACATGTACTGCAAGGATAAAGAAGTTTCTACCATTAGCAACTTACAGGTACCCCACTTGTGTGAGACATTGGATGGACTAAACCTCACCCAAGAGGTACCCACTCATCCCTCTCCACAGGTCATTGAAGATAGTGAAGAAGATAAAGCTGAAGAACACGAGCCTCAACCAACAGCCAATACAATTCCACAAGAGGAATTTATTCCAAATGCTGTTGCACAACCAACTCCACCCACTGATTTTGTCACACTTAGGGATCACCCCAGATCTCAAGTGATAGGAGACATTTTAGCAGGTGTACAGACAAGACATCAACTCAACCAAGACTTGATGTATGCCTGTTTTCTCTCTCAGGTTGAACCTCTCACCATCCATGAAGCTGAGCAAGATCCCCACTAGATTCTTGCAATGCAAGAGGAACTAAACCAATTTGAGTGATGTAGAGTTTGGGATTTGGTTCCAAGACCCCAAAACTATCCAGTTATTGGAACTAAATGGGTTTTCAGGAATAAACTTGATGCCCAAGGAGTCATTGTGAGGAACAAGGCTAGGCTTGTTGCTCAAGGATATAGGCAAGAGGAAGGAATTGATTATGATCAGACCTTTGCACCAGTTGCAAGGTTGGAAGCTATAAGGATTTTCCTTGCCTATCCAGCCTTCAAGAAGTTCAAAGTCTTTCAAATGGATGTGAAAAGTGCATTCTTAAATGGAGTGCTACAAGAAGAGGTTTATGTAGAACAACCTCCAGGTTTTGTTTCTCCAACTCATCCCTCTTATGTTTTTTAGATTAAATAAGGCCCTTTATGGTCTAAAGCAAGCTCCAAGAGCTTGGTATGAGACCTTGACAAGTTTCTTATTAGAGCATTAATTTACAAGAGGACTGTAGATAAAACCCTTTTCACTAGACATCATAAGGACAAAATTTTATTAGTACAAATCTATGTAGTTGACATCATATTTGGCTCTACAGATTCAAAATTGTGCAAGAGGTTTTCTGACCTCATGCATTCTAAATTTGAGATGAGTAGCATGGGAGAGCTTTCATATTTCCTTGGTATCCAAGTGAAACAACTTCCTGATGGCATCTTCATCTCTCAAGCAAAATATGCAAGAGAACTTCTAAAGAAGTTTGGGATGGCTGATGCCTCAGCTAAGAAAACTCCTATGGCAACCAATGCTGTTGTGGACTCTAATATACCAGGAAAACCTGTAGATCAGAAACTTTATAAGGGCATTGTTGGGTCCTTATTATACCTCACAGCAAGTAGGCCAGATATTATGTTTGCTACATGCCTTTGTGCTAGGTTCCAAGTGAACCCTAAAGAATCTCATCTTATTTTCTTAAAAAGGATTTTAAGGTATATAAAGAGTTGTCCTGATCTAGGCCTTTGGTATCCTGCTGAATTAGAATTTGAGTTAACTGGATACTCTGATGCTGATTTTGCTGGATGCAGGGTTGATAGAAAAAGTACTTCAGGAATTTGTCAGTTCCTAGGTATGAGATTAGTATCCTAGTTCTATAAAAAGCAAACAGCTGTGTCAACCTCAACTGCTTAAGCAGAATATATTACAGCAGGCAGCTGTTGTTCACAGATGCTCTGGATACATAATCAGCTTCTAGATTATGGGTTCAACTTAAATAATTCAACCCTATTTTGTGATAATACTAGTGCTATAGCCATAGCACAAAATCCAGTTCACCATAGTAGGACTAAGCATATTGATATAAGACATCATTTCATTAGGGAGTGTGTAGACAAAAATAAGATTAAGCTTGTCTATATCTATATTGATTTATAGAAAGCTGATATATTCACCAAACCTCTGGATGAGAAAAATCATGCTTTCTTTCTAAATCAGCTGAGGATGATCAATGGAGAAGACTTAGCTTAAGTTCTGTCTGCATTCGACGAATTTTCCCAAGTTCGTCGAATGGAGTCTGACGAACCAGGAAAATTTTGAGAGATTCTCGTCGAACAGAGTTCGACGAACTCTCTGTGAGTGAAACAAGTTTCGTCAACCGGAGATTGACGAACCTTGCTTCAGAAGATATTCGTCGACTGGAGTTCGACGAATTGTCTTCAAGTCTACTGAATGAGTTCGACAAATTACTTATTATTAAATCATTTCATCGACCTCAGTTCGAAGAACTAATTTTATTTCATGGAACGGAGATTGTCGATTCATATTCTGGAAAACCTTATATCTAGGTTTTCTTCGACCTCCATCCCATGCTTTCTGTTCCCTTGCACTTGATCGTCGTTTTCTCTGTCTATCTTGCAGGTGATCTCAATGGCGATTCCAGCAGGAGCTCTAGCAGCAATGAAGTTTGACACTGGCTTTGATGTCTACTTCGACTCATTCCAGCACTCAGATCCAATCTTCCTCTATATTCTGGAACTTCTGGAAGAACAAAATCTGAAGAACCTGATGACCACCGGGATAAAGTTGGCAGGAACAGAAATCAGGGAATAGGTCTATACTTCAACCATTTCTGAAGACAATACGATGACAGGATCAATCTCTGGTAACACTGTCTCCTTAACCCCCGCGGTTTTAACTGAAATCTTTGGTTTGACGAATGGTGACGAGGACTTAGAAATTAATTCTGAAGAGTTTACTATGATGCTAAATCTGATGAGTTATGCTGGTGATAACCCTAACAAACTGTTGAAGAAACATCTGTCTGCGCCATATAAATTATTAGCAGACTTGGTTGGTAAAGTGCTACTTGGAAAACATACAGCACACGACTACATCACCAGACAATAGTTTCTGGTCATGTGTGCCATTGTCAACAAGAAGCAAATAGACTGGGCACAACTACTGTTTAACTTGATTAAGAAGAAGAATACCGAGAAGGAAGTATGTTTTGGAAGGATCCTAGGGATCTTCCTCAAGGAAAAGGCTGCTGAATCCCTGGTCTCCCAGACCATATTCATTAATGCCAGTAAAAGGCTCACCTGTTCCTTATTTGGCAGGTGGGAGAGGATAATCATCAAGCCCACTAAGGCTTCTACCTCTTCCACCCAAGCTTCTGAAGGCACCAGGGCTGTTAAAGCCACTCCCACAACTGCTGAGGAGATTCATCCCACTCCACCATCTCTTCCAGCACCCCTTCCAACAAAACAACTCACTCCTCTCCCATTCCTTCTTCAACACCTCAATCACAACATCATACTCCTGTGCCCACTCCACCTCCATATCCACCACTTGACATCACTAACATTCCATCTTCCCCTCTTCAAGCAAATCAACAACCAACACCTCCTGCTTCCCCTCATGACACATCTATTCCTACACCACCACAGTCTCCACTTCCCCCACATTTATCCTCCATCCCATCTTACATCCTACCCTCAGACACTGTCATACCAGATGCCACCCTTCCATCCTCATCACCATCCACTCCTCACATACATGATGTTCCACCCTCCATTCCATTACTAGTTGCTCCATCCTCCACACCAAATGCAACATCATCTCCCCCTTCCTCATTTGATCCCACTACCATATCCTCTATACTCACCATCATCACCCCCCTTATGAAATCCCTTATAGCAGAGGCCATTACACCTCTTGCTACCACCATTCAATCTTTATCTGCCAAAATCTCTGCTCTTACTGCTGCCCCATCCTCAGTCAGGGGTCTGGCCTCAGTTCCTACTGAAACAAGACAGAGGGAGATGCCTGATGATGAAGCAACAACAACAGCTTAAGATACTTCAGCTCCATCATATACAGCAGATATTTCAGTCCCCATAGCAGCTTATACAGATTGTACATACACAGATTTAATTGATTTAATTGATTTTATTAATACTGATATGGACATTGATGAAACTGTTGTGATTTTATCCTCAATCCCACAGTTAATTTATAAGAATTGCTGAAAAGATTTGACATTATACATATGCAGTATCTTCCAGAAGACTTCACAAAGCTACAGTTGGCTCTTGTGCCTTATACTTCTCCTGTTAGTTCAGCAGTTGCTAAGCAACTCTGTAACAGTTTTGACATTCCAGTTTCTGCTCCAACCTCTGCAGTTATTCCATCCTCTCTAGAAGCTATCTCAGGACCAATCTTTATGATGGATGACTCACCTATACCAGATCTAGATGATCTGATCTTGGCTGATATTGAAGAAGAAAATAAGGCAGCAGCTGAAAGCTCTGTCCTAATTCCTTCTGATGCTTGTACAATCTCTTCTTCAACTACTGCTGAAACTCCAGTTTTTGAAACTTCTACTTCTACTACAGAAAAGGCTGTCATTGATGATAAAGCTTTAAAAGCATTGGATGCTTTATATGATAACCCTCAGGGTTTTGGAAGTGAAGATGATGAAGATGATGATGAAGATGATTCAGATGAAGAAGCTGCCAGGAAGAAGAAGAAAATGCTGTCAAAGAAAAGGAAAGCTCCTCCTCCTCCTGCTCCTAAGCCCAATCCAACAGCTGACACTACCTACTACATCTTGCATAATATTACTCCTTATAAGGGAATGCCTGCTTGGATATGGCTGTCAAAGAATTAGCAAAAGGAGAGAAAAAGAAGTAGGAGATACTCTCCTCCCCCAGTTCATAGATACAGAAAAGATCCACCTCCTCCACCTCCTCCAGCAGCTGGTGCCACTGACTCTAGCTCTCAGGGATCTGCCCCTATACAAACCTATTAGAGACATCAAGGGAGATCCTCTTGAAGCAGTCAGCAAAGATATCATTCTTCAGGAAATCAACAACAATAACATCAACAGCATCAACAGCAACAGCCAGCTCCCTCTGCAGATCAGAAAGCTAAAAGTCCTGAAAAACCAAACTCACCTCCTATTCCTTTTGAAGATCCTGAAACAGCCAACACTGCTAAAATGGCCAGGTTCTAGGAACTGATTGGTCTTTCCCTGATTAATAAAGCTAAAGCTGAAGGTAAAGACATATCAGGTTATACAACTATGTCAAAATACAGGAAGGAAGAATTAAAAAGATTTGATAAAGCCAACAAACTGTTTAATGTTGATGATTACATGAAGCTCCATCCTGAAGCAGTTGTTCCCAGACCTACATCTCTAAAGATCATTGGGGCAGCGGACATGACAATGACACAGACATAGGCTTTAGATCCAAATAGAGAAATTATCTTTAAAAAGCAAGGAGAGAAGACAAAAGAAGACAAGTCCATGCAGAAGAAGCAGAAGAAGTAATCTTTACTCTGTTTTTAATTTCTTTCTGCATTTACCTTCAAACTTTATTATTTTCTTAAACAAAGCCTATGTACATATATATCTGTTGCATGTGTTAGTAATTCACTGCCAGATATATCTTTTTCTTGCTTTGTTTATCTTTATGTTTATGTTTTGTGTCTATTAGTGACGTCACCCAAATAGGGGGAGATTGTTGGATCCCAAGTTGATTTGGGCTAGGTTCACTAACTTAGGATGTGACCCAACATGTATAGCCAGGGTCAAATTTGTGTCCTAGAGTCTAGGCGAAATCCTTAGAGTCAACATCAGATGGACCAGCTATCAACAAGACCATCAGAGACTCAAGACTTAGAAGATTTCAAGACTAAGTAAAATGAGTTCAACGTTCATCGAACTCAGATCGACAAAAGATGTTCTCAGCTCGACGGTCTTGAGATATTTCTCTGTGCTGAGCTCGATAATCTTGAGATATTTCTCTATGCTGAGCTCGACGATCTTCGTTCTCTGTTCGACAAAACCTGGGATACTTCAATAAACTAAAGTCAGGGTAACTCCAGATTTTTCTAAGTCCAACTTCAGGCTTTGGTCGACGAACAAGATTCTGAGCCCGACGAACTTGGACCTCAAGTTCACAACTTCTCAGGTCGACGAAGTCAACCTCTCAAGTCGACGAACTCAGTACTCTGCTCGACGAATTCTGGAACCAGACGTTTTCATGTCGACACACAGAATATCAGTCGACACATAATATTTGACTAAGTCCAGAATTGTTGCTGATCTCTAGTCGACAAATTCTATTATCAGCTCAACGAACTTCAGACAGAAAAGACAAAGGTTGTGAAGTATGCAAGTTCTGTTATCAGCTCGATGAACAGAAGCTGTCTGGTCGACAAACACAGAATCTCAGCTCGACAAACTGTTAACTCAGCTCGACGAATTCTGTTATTCGTTCGACGATTCCAGACTTAGCCATTTTTGGCACAGTCCTCACTCAAATGCAATAATTCCTGACAGATTAAATGCTCAAACATTCTCTGAATGTAGCCATTAGAGGAAGCATTAATTATAGTCTTCTTCAGGAATATTAATTGCTGATTTTCCACAAGACAGTTGGGGAAATACATTAATGCCGATTATTCTCAAGGCGTCAGCATTAATGACAGAGGATTCAAATTTTTGAATAGATACAGAAGACAAAAAAAGATACACAATTAAGAAAGATTGCACAAGAAAGAAAGATCATGCGAGAACGAGAATAACAAGAAGAAAAAGATTCAGTCAGAAAGATACAGACACTAATACAGACTGATTGAGAGATTTCATACAGCACCAGAAAAGCTTCACACAAAAACTCATACTAAAGCTTACAAGTGACAGGCAATGATCTTCAATTCAGAAGAAGAAGAACAACTATACAATATCAAGAGTCTTCTTCTTCAACATTCTCTCCAGGACTTCCAAGGACAACAGATACAAAATCAGTCAAGAAGATCATGCATCACTGCTTGTCCAGAACTCTGGTTGAAGACCTATCACCCTACAGCAAAGCTCCAGATCTTCCCTGAACCATTCTACATCTCAGGGGGAGATGTTTGCTAAACATCAATCCACAAGTCTTCTCTCTGATTGTTGACAGAGAAGACAAAATCACTCTCTCACCCCCTCCTGTATAAAGAGTTGTCATCTCCCTTCAAAAGTGATTCCTATTTGCTAGTCTCCTTACCAAAAGACTTGAGTTGGTTTTTGGGGACCTGATCAAAACCCATTGGTGTCAGGCACCTGATCAAAAACCTGAGTGGATTTCTACCAAGGGTGGTAGAAGAGTGGATGTACCCAGTTGAGGGGGAACCACTATAAATTTCTTGTGTCGTCTGGTTGCTCATCTTTTCTTTTTGTTTCTTGTTGTGTGTCTGTGACTAGGATTATTACTTTTTGTTTTTCCAGTTTTTTGTTTACTACACAGTTTCAATTTACAGCAAAAGCTGTAACATCACCTGTATTGGGACCTTTAAATTTTTAACATACTCTATTCACCCCCCTCCCCCTCTAGAGTATTATAGATCTAACCCTCACTTTCATAACAACTACCAGTCCAACATAAGGATGGCTCCTTATGAGGACCGATACGGTCGGAGGTATAGGACTCCGCTGTTATGGATATAGGACGACGATCTGAAGGCTTTGGGTTCGAATTTTGTCGAGGACACTGAATGCATGTTAAAACTCCAAAAAGATTATGGTTCACGCGGCGACCCGACAGTTTTATTTAATTAGAAAAGCGGATTGGATTTTTATTTAGAAAACGGGGCGTGCGTATTTATTTATTTGGATATAAAAAGATTTGATCGAGTTTTAACGAAAGGAGGCAAGTGCACCTATAGTGAGTAGTACAAGATATTGCGGGTGGAATATCGAGGTCGTATTGTTCTCGGGGTCGGTTCGATTATTTCTACTCTTCCCTGGAGGGGACTATTATTTTACTGATAATTAACTTGTCGGGTTATATTTTATATATAATAAAAAGATAGAAAATGCAAGAAAGAAAATGAAAGCATGAAGGTGGTGTCGATGAAGAGCTTAGCTCGAGGGCACTGAATAAAATTAGAACCAAAATAGACTTTTAATAAAAAGAGATCCTAAGTTTCTAATTAATTAAGGCAGAGACTTGGCCGTGGAGGTTCCACTAGAATGAGCTCACTTATCTTTAGGACTATTGCTCACCTGAACTCTAAGACTATTCGATCGAACGTTAGTCCGACGAAGGATTCCTCTTAACGCTCACATTACGCTAAGAACCCCGCTATTGGGTGGGGAACCCAAACCGGTAGAGTTGGCGCACCTCCTCTCTTGAGGGTTTGTGCAGAACTTTCTTTGCCAAGGGCTGATCTATCCATACGCACGGCCTCTCGGCTAGCGTATGGAAAACGGAAATAGGGCCCACACATCGATATGTGGTCCTACGCGTCGTTAACCCCAGACAAACCTAAAGTAATTAATTAATTAGAAACATTAGATCTTTAATTATTTTAAGCTATTTTATTTGTCTCAATGCTCTTCGATACTGAGGGCTAAGAACGATTAGCCACTCATCGGAATGGGGACGACTTGCGAGGAAAGTAGAAAATAAAGCAGAAAAGGAAAGCAGTAAATGAAAGCGATAAAGAAAACTGTAAAGGAAAGCAGAAAATTGCAAGTCCTACTCAAACGAGTAAGACTGAAGAAAGCTATAAATTGCAAGTCCCGGCGCAAATGCGTGGGCGGGAGAAAGAAAGCGGGTCCTACTAAAATGAGTAGGACTAAATAAATGCAACACATGCACACACTCGACAGAAAGTAAAACTCGCGCACACATGAGACATAATTGAAAACACACGCACACAAATCCTACTCAAATGAGGAGGGAAAAATAAATGCAGGTCCTACTCAAACGAGGACGAGAAAATAAATGCACTCACTCTATGAAAAGTAAAACACACGCACTCGACATAAAGTAAAAAAACTCACGCACACAACAGGAAATTAAACACACTACACACACTCTACTTGAATGAAATAAAGCAAAGCGCCATTTAACTCTTAACGAGTAGGCAGAAATAAATGCGCACGCGTACAGAAATAAAAAAAAACTAAGTTACCTAAAAATCACTATAAAAAAAATCTCATTTAGCAAGGAAAATTAGGAAGGGTTAACAATCTCATACTAATTAGCATCAAATTTAGCTAGGATTTTTTTTAACTTTACCTACGAAAATAGCAAGGAAATTTTTTTGTTGCAAATATAGCAACAAATTTTTTTGTTGCAAAATTTGTGTTGCTAAAATAGCAACGAATTTTTTCGTCGTAAATTTTATGTTGCTAAACAACAATAATTTTTTTGTTGCAAAATATTTATTGAGAGAAAAAATTCTCGTCCAAAAAATGTTATGGCTCTTTACAAAATTATTCCATCTCATAATACATAATTATTGTTTATATATATTTTTATAAAATAGTATAAATTATTTTATTTAACAAAAAAATTAATAATATATTTAATTCTTTATATAATTTTATATTTGTATAAATTATTTTAATACATATATATATTTATAAAATAATATAGATTATTATTAATTTATTATTTAACAGAATAATTGTATATATATATATAAATTATATAAACAAAATCATGTGCGGGCAAACGGACGTACGGGCAAGGGTCAAATGGCCTCAAATCGAAATATGATGAACACGAAAGTTGTAGATCTCGGCGAGACGAACAACTTTTATGTTGATCACGTTTTGATTTGGAGCCGTCTTGGCTCTCAATTTGGGATCCAAAATCTGGGGCGGCGAGATTGCTACTGTAGCACTCACGCCGCACCAGATTTTGGGGGCCAAATCGAGTGGCAAAACTGATTCAAATCAAACAGTGATCAACATGAACGTTGTTCGTCTCATCGAGATCTACAACGTTCATGTTGATCACTTTTCAATTTAAAACCATCTTGACCCCCAAACTGCACTACCCGTACGCCCGCACGCAAACTTGCCCGCACATGATATCTCCTCATATATATATATATACTCACGTATATATTATAAAGTAATATAATTATATGAACTATATAATTTAAAGATTATTAATGTTAATATAAATGTTATATAAATTTAATATAAATAATATATATTATAAAAAATTATAATTTATAAATTACATAAATATTATAATTATATATAATCTTTATACATAAATAATATCGGTCTCTTTAAGCAAAACAATTGTTTGGATCAGTTGGTAAGAGTGATTGGTTGTTTGGAAAAGGTTGAGGGTTCAAATCCTGGTAGATCCAATTAAATGAATATATTTTTATTATTTATAAAACAATATTTTTCATTTAACAGAATTATTAAATAAAAATATTAGCAACAAATAAAAAACCTTGCTAAAAATTTCTTGCAATATAGGAAGGAAAATTTTTCTTGCTAAAATTAGCTAGGAGGATATTAGGTAGGAAATTTTTTTGTTTCTAAATTCATTGTTAATTAAAATTAGCAACGAATTTATGTAATTAGCAAGGTATTTAGCTCCTTGCTAATTAGAGTTTTTCTTGTAGTGAATTAAAACAACTGCATTTCTACCGCTACAATGCGGTAGAAATGCGTAAAAAGAAGAAATAAAAATAAAACGGGCAAAAAGTTTTGGAAAATAAAGAAAAAATACAAGTGTTTAAAAAATTAAAATGACGATAAATCCACTCTTATATCTCTATAAAAACACTTAAAAAGTGGAAGAAATGGTAAGATAACGAAAAGTTTTACGAAAATAACAAAACAAACTAAGTAAAAAAATCAAAAACCATTTTTATAACCATTTTTATAGTTTTATAAGGATGAATATGAAGAGTACGGAAAAATCCTAACACTAACCAAAGCTAGTAACAATTATGAAAACATAAAAATATAACTCTAACCTCATACACGCACGCACACGGATTTTAAAGAACGAAAATAAAGTTAAAACGAAATAAGAATAAGATTGCATAAGAGTGTTGCTAAGAATCATTCCAAACCCAGAATAAGAGATGAAAAAAAAACAGATTTTATTAAGTTAAAACACGAGTTACAAAGGAATGAAAATAAAAGCTAAGGAGAGGGGGAAAAATATCCCTTACATAGCATTTGAAACTCATCCGAGCAGCATAACTCCTATACAAAATGGTTCAAAAGAAGAAACAGGATTACAAGCAAAAGACAACTATTTATAGAGAAAAATTTCATGTGACACGCCCTCTGACATGGGCGTGTCAGGGGGCGTGTCAGCACTATTCCTGGTGGCGGCCGTCGATTTGACGGGAAAGTGGACTTCGGGCTGGACACGTGTCGGTCACCCAGTGGTCACGCCCCAGGTCACGGGCGTGACGCTGGGCGTGTCGAGGAGGTAGATCTGGGCGCGGTGCGTCAAAAGTCGTCGCGCGGGTCTTGTCGGCCAGGTGGAGGAAGTCACGCCCCAGGTCACAGCGTGACTCTGGGCATGTCGGTTGGTGTCGACACTTAATAAACGTCGAGCGGAAAGTGTCGAGTTGAAAAATCATCGAGTTGTTGGAGAATCGTCGAGCGCGAGTTTGTCGAGCGGAAATCATCGAGCAGAATTTCGTCGAGCAGGAAGAGGGGTCACGCCCTAGGTCACGGGCGTGACGTTAGGCGTGGCGCAGAGTCGACGATCATCGAGTTGAAATCGTCGAGCGCGAGTTTCGTCGAGCAGAATTTCGTCAAGCGGGAAGATGAGTCACACACTAGGTCACGGGCGTGACTCTGTGCGTATCGCGGAGGTGTCGACGATCGTGGAGCAGAAAGTCGAGCTGAAATCGTCGATCAGAATTTGTCGAGCTGAAATTGTCGATCGAAAATCGTGGAACGAAAATTTCTCTTTAAAAATCGCTGATTCCATGGGTTTGACGAATCACGGCCTGGTCACGGGTGTGACCTATCGGACACGGGCATGACATGTTAATTTTTGACAATTTACTGAAAAATTTCAGAAATCAAAATTAAGTTAGGTTACGCAAATATTTACAAAAAGAGACATATTTATAAACAAAAAATAACTAAAAATTATGAATAAAAACTAAAATGATATAAATAAAGTACTAAAATATGCGTATATTTATAATTCATCAAATACCCCCATACTTAAGCTTTTGATATTACAGAGCAAAAGTTGGAGATGAACTTATAAGGAATAAAAAAATCCTAAGTTTTGCTACCGCTTGACTTAATTAAAAGTAAGATCAAAATAAATATCCGGGGTCTAAGAATTAAATCCTAAATTTTGAAAATGTTATAAATAGAGAAAAAGTTTCAAAAATACTTCTAGAAAAAAAATAAAATAGAAACCAAAAATTGTTTTTGTTAGTTTAACAAAGATGGATTTGAATTATACAAAAAACTTTAGCTTAAAAGAAGTTAAAGGAAATAATGCAATTTAAAAGTTATGCTCTCAAAAAATTTTAAATTAATTCTAGAATCATTGAAATAGGATAATTGGTTTGGTGGTTTATGAAGAAGTCTTGGATATTGAGGTGAGACAATTTTTTCTCGAACCTCCAATTTTTTCTTTTGAATAATTAGGAAAATGAAATCTTATTTTCCTAACATATAATATTTTTTTTCTTTCTCAACTTCATAATAATAAAAATAACCTAATGTATATGTGTAGGAGTAATGAATTTTATCCTCTTACTCCGTAACATATAATCTTTTTAAATATTGGGTGCCTATGTTTGCGGAATGAAATCTTATTCTCATTGACATAAGATCTTTTAAGGGGTGAAATAGGGGTAATCATGTCAAGTGAGACATGAAAAAAAAACTGGTGGGTTTATTTTTTTCAAAAAAAAAACTAGATTTTTAATAAAAAAAGTTTTGAGAGCAACCTTTTCAAAATGAACGTTCATATGTTTCTAAAAGCATGAAGTAGAAATAATTAAAATCCATGGTTGTTATTTTCTAACATAAAAGACGAGCTTCTATTTATAAAAATTAGAAGTGGTGGTGAAAAACAAGTTCCCTATTATTAGGAAAAGACATAAAAAATTCTTTAACACTTAACCCGAGACACTTAAATCTATAAAACTTTAATTAATAAACGAATAGTAAGCAAAGAATAATTAAAATTCGCTTATAAATTAACTCGAAACTAGATTTTTGGAAAGCAAAAGGGGTTAAGAAATGGTATATTCGATTTTATTTGTTACATAATTTAACAAAATATTTTTTGGAATTTTTAGAGTTTTTATCTTTTTATTTTTATTTTTTTTGTGATTATCATTTTTTTGAATTTTTAAAGGTTTTTATCTCTTTTTTTAGGTTTTTTGGTTTTAATAAATTTTTTTTGATGTTTTTTGTTTTTTAGATTTATTTACAAGAAAGGGATGAGAAAGAAGAGTTATTTACAAAGAAGATAGTGGGGAAAGAGAAAGATTTTTATTTTTTTTGTTTTTTTTTAAATAATGTACAAGGTAAAAACTCGAAGGAGGCCCCGCGAACAGACTCTATTTGGGTGGTTGGTTCGATGAGTCGACCGCCGCGGGTATGCAAAATGTGAGTTTTTGTAAAAAAAGAAGAGAGGGGGGGGGGAGAGTTTTTTTTACAGAAAATATTTACAAAGTAAAAAAAAATAATTTTTTGATTTTTTGTGTTTTATGATTTTTTTGTGTTTTTTTTAATTATAAAAAACAAGGATTTTTTTTTTAGATTTTAAGTTTTGCAATTTTTTTTATTATTATTTTTGATCAGTACAGAATAAAAAATGCAGTATAGGAAAACACTCTCATACTTAAACCCAACATTGTCCTCAATATTGCAGTCTAAGTATGCGGAACGATTAATATACAAAATATAATATGCGCAAAAATAAAAAGAGAGGGTAGGAACTTCCCTAAGACGAGTTTGGGGATGCCCGGGTTGAAACCCTGCATTATTGTTAGAAGACGTAGGAAAAATATAACAGAGACAAAAAATAAAAAGAAAAAGATAAACTCGGCGAAAAGTGTGCGGGCGGTAGGGGGCAAGTGCGTGTGTGACTCAATTAGCTGACGTCTTAGCTATTTGAGTGTGATAGAAATGCGCTCCCCTAGCGCGCACAAAAATGGGAAGCGCGCCGAAGCAAAACAAGTGAAAAGAAAATAAGCAAAATATATACATTTTTTTTAAAATCAAATTATTATTGTTGTGTTTTGTTTTTTTTTCAGTAGATTTTTTATTTTTTAGTTGATTTTTTAGGTAGGTGTTTTAGTTTTTTTTATTTTTTTGTTTTCATAAAAATAATGAAAATATATGTTTTTTTTGTTAAGTTTTTTCATTTTTTCGAATTTTTAGTTTTGTTTGTTTTATAGTTTTTTTCATAAAAATAATGAAAATAATTTTTTTTTTACATATTTTTGGTTTTTTAGTTTTTTTTAGTTTTATAGTTTTTTTAAATTTTTTTTAATGTTTTTCAAAAAATAAATTTTAGTTTTATAAGTTTTTCAAATTTTTTTTGTTTTATAATTTTGTAATTTTTTATAGTTATTATTATTATTATTATATTTTTGTTGGCCATTTTAAATTTTTTTTGTGATATATATAGATATAGGTAAAATTAATAGATTTCCAGTGTTCAAAATAACGACATGAATATCCTCGGCAACGGCGCCAAAAACTTGATTGCGTGTTAAAACTCCAAAAAGATTACGGTTCACGCGGCGACCCGATGGTTTTATTTAATTAGAAAGGCGGATTGGATTTTTATTTAGAAAATGAGGCGCGCGTATTTATTTCTTTGGATGTAAAAAGATGTGATCGATTTTTAACGAAAGGAGGCAGGGCACCTATCGTGAGTAGTACAGGATATTGCGGGTGGAATATCGAGGTCGTATTATTCTCAGGGTCTGTTCAATTATTTCTACTCTTCCCTGTAGGGGACTATTATTATACCGATAATTAACTTGTCGGGTTATATTTTATATATAATAAAAAGACAGAAAATGGCAGAAAGAAAATGAAAGCATGAAGGTGGTGCCGATGAAGAGCTTAGCTCGAGGGCACCGAATAAAATTAGAACCAAAATAGCCTTTTAATAAAAAGAGATCCTAAGTTTCTAATTAATTAAGGCGGAGACTTGGTCGTGGAGGTTCCACTAGAATGAGCTCACTTATCTCTAGGACTATTGCTCACCTGAACGCTAAGACTATTTGACCAAACGTTAGTCCGACGAAGGATTCCTCTTAATGCCGGCATTACGCTAAGAACCCCGCTATTGGGTGGGGAACCCAATCCGGTAGAGTTGGCGTGCCTCCTCTCTCGAGGGTTAGTGTGGAACTCTCTTTGCCAAGGGGTGATCTGTCCAAAGGCACGGCCTCTCGGCTAGCGTATGAAAAATGGAAATAGGGCCCACACATCGATCTGTGGTCCTACGCGTCGTTAACCCCGGGCAAACCTTAAGTAATTAATTAATTAGAAAAATTAGACCTTTAATTATTTTAAGATATTTTATTTGTCCCAATAATTTTCGATACTGAGGGCTAAGAACGATTAGCCACTCATCGGAATGGGGACGGCTTGCGAGGAAAGCAGAAAATAAAGCAGAAAAGGAAAGCAGTAAATGAAAGCGATAAAAGAAAGCTTTAAAGGAAAGCAGAAAATTGCAAGTCCTACTCAAACGAGTAGAACTGAAGAAAGCTGTAAATTACGAGTCCCGACGCAAATGCGTGGTTGGGAGAAAGAAAGCGGGTCCTACTCAAACGAGTAGGACTAAATAAATGCAACACACGCACACACCCGACAGAAAGTAAAACTCACGCACACACACGACATAATTGAAAACACATGCACACAAATACTACTCAAATGAGGAGGGAAAAATAATTGCAGGTCCTACTCAAACGAGTAAGAGAAAATAAATGCACTCACTCTACGAAAAGTAAAACACACGCACTCGAAAGAAAGTAAAAAACTCACGCACACAACAGGAAATTAAACACACTCCACACACTCTACGTGAATGAAATAAAGCAAAGCGCCATTTAACTCTTAATGAGTAGGCGGAAATAAATGCGCACGCGTACAGAAATAAAAAAAACTAAGTTACCTAAAAATTAAAACAACTGCATTTCTACCGCTAGAATGCGGTAGAAATGCGTAAAAAGAAAAAATAAAAATAAAAGGATAAAAGGGGCAAAAAGTTTTGGAAAATAAAGAAAAAATACAAGTGTTTAAAAAATTAAAATGACGATAAATCCATTCTTATATCTTTATAAAAACACTTAAAAAGTGGAAGAAAGGGTAAGATAACGAAAAGTTTTACGAAAATAACAAAACAAACTAAGTAAAAAAAATCAAAAACCATTTTTATAGTTTTATAAGGATGGATGTGAAGAGTACGGAAAAATCCTAACACTAACCAAAGCTAGTAACAATTATGAAAACATAAAAATATAACTCTAACCTCATACACACGCGTACACAGATTTTAAAGAACGAAAATAAAGTTAAAACAAAATAACAATAAGATTGCATAAGAGTGTTGCTAAGAATCATTCCAAACCCAGAATAAGAGATGAAAAAAAATAGATTTTATTAAGTTAAAACACGAGTTACAGAGGAACGAAAATAAAAGCTAAGAAGAGGGGGAGAAAATATCTCTTATATAGCATTTGGAACTCATCCGAGCAGCATAACTCCTATACAAAATGGTTCAAAAGAAGGAACAGGATTACAAGCAGAAGACAGCTATTTATGGAGAAAAATTTCATGTGACACGCCCGCAGACACAGGCGTGTCAGGGGGCGTGTCAGCACTATTCCTGATGGCGGCCGTCAATTTGACGGGAAAGTGGACTTCGGGCTGGACACGTGTTGGTCACCCAGTGGTCACGCCCCAGGTCACGGGCGTGATGCTGGGCATGTCGAGGAGGTGGATCTGGGCGCGGTGCGTCAAAAGTTGTCGCGCGGGTCTTGTCGGCCTGGTGGAGGAAGTCACGCCCCAGGTTATGGCGTGACTCTGGGCGTGTTGGTTGGTGTCGACACTTGACAAACGTCGAGCCGAAAGTGTCGAGTTGAAAAATCATCGAGCTGCTGGAGAATCATCGAGCGTGAGTTTGTCGAGCGGAAATCGTCGAGCAGAATTTCGTTGAGCGGGAAGAGGGGTCACGCCCTAGGTCACGGGCGTGACGCTAGGCATGGCGCAGAGTTGACGATCGTCGATTTGAAATCGTCGAGCGCGAGTTTTCGTCGAGCAAAATTTCATCAAGCGGGAAGATGAGTCACGGCCTAGGTCACGGGCGTGACTTTGGGCATGTCGCGGAGGTGTCGACGATCGTGGAGCAGAAAGTCGAGCTGAAATCGTCGATCGGAATTTGTCGAGCTGAAATCGTCGATCGGAAATCGTCAAACAGAAATTACTCTTTAAAAATTACTGATTCAATGGGTTTGACGAATCACGGCCTGGTCACTGACATGACTATAGGACACGGGCGTGACATGTCAAATTTTTACAATTTCCTGAAAAATTTCAGAAATCAAAATTAAGTTAGGTTATGCAAATATTTACAAAAGGAGACATATTTATAAATAAAAAATAACTAAAAATTATGAATAAAAACTAAAATGATATAAATAAAGTACTAAAATATGCGTATATTTATAATTCATCAGACACCGAGGCTCAGGTGAGATTGATACGGGACAGGATGCTGGAGGCACAGAGCTGATAGGCTAAGTATTACGACGCTCGACATCGTTAGGTGGAGTTCCAAGTGGGGGACCAGGTGTTCTTGAAGATCCGACCAAATGTATGGGGTTTTACGGGTGCACGGTCGGAAGAAAAGGCTCATCCCAAGATATATGGGGCCTTATAGGATCCGGGAGCGGATCAGTCACTTGGCATACATGTTGGAACTACTGCCAGAGCTGGAGAACATGCACGACGTGTTCCATGTATCCTCTCTCAGGAGGGCTCTACTACGCCCGGAGCAGCAGATTACGGCCACGGATGGGTCGGTAGCATCTGATCGTTCAGTTCACCTGGAATCGGTCCTGATCGACGACAGGAGAATACGAGTCTTGCGCCGCAAGAAGGTTCCATTGGTCAAAGTCCTGTGGAGGAATCACGGGCGAGAGGAGCACACATGGGAGCCTCAGGAGTTGATGCAATAGAGGTACCTAGAGCTTTTCGGTCAGTTATTACTCACAACCTCTCGGGATGTTACAATTTTCCTTTCATATTTGAAACCCCGTATGCCTAACTAGAATTTCGAGGACGAAATTTGTTATTTATATATTGGGATTTGTAACATCCCTCAAACAACTAGACTGCTAGGAGTGGTTTTTGTCATGATTAAGTCATGACAAAACCCTAGGAAGCCCAAGAAGCCAAGTGAACCTAGGTATGTAGGTGAGACCACTATGGTCTGCAAATAGTAGATTTATGAACCCTAGTTTGAGATGATCATGAGGCTTTATCATGACACTAAGACCCCACCATGGTCTCACCAACTCATTGTAAGGTCCATTAGAACCCTAAGGTTCCATTGGAGTCAACCCAAGGTGGCCAGGTTGACCTATGACCATCCTAGGCCTAAATTGGGCAAGGTGCCCTAACTAAGGGCAATGTGCCCCTAATAAGCCCAACCAACCCTACCAAGGTCTTCCTAGACCTAAAGTGGGGCCAATGGGTCACCAAATATCCATTGGGATAAACTCTAAAGCCTAAGTTGACCCAAGTCAACCCTAGCCCTAAAGTGGTCAAAGTGCCCTAACTAAGGGGCAAGTGACCTTCAGGGTTCAAATTTAACCCTACACAACCCTTCCTAGACCTTAGGGGAGGCCAATGGGTCACCAAGGATCCCTTGGGGTCAACCCAAATGGTCATGTTGACCAAAGTCAACTCTAGCCCTAATTTAGTCAAAGTACCCTTCCTAAGGGTCAAGTTGTAACACCCCAGTTTTTGCAAGGGGTTCAGTCTGCAGTTCTGAAAATTTTTGGGTTTCTGGCAGGAGGCACATGGCCTGCGACACGGGCGTGTCGCAGGGCGTGTCGAGGCCGTGTCGACACTCGGCCCAAGTGTCGACACTTTCGCTCGACAAAGTGTCGAGAAGGGGGCACACGGCCTGCGACACGGGCGTGTCGCAGGGCGTGTCGAGGCTGTGTCGACACTCGGCCCAAGTGTCGACACTTTCGCTCGACAGAGTGTCGAGAGGGTGGCACACGGCCTGCGACACGGGCGTGTCGCAGGGCGTGTCGAGGCCGTGTCGACACTCGTCCCAAGTGTCGACACTTTGCTCGACAAGGTGTCGAGACTGGGGCACACGGCCTGTGACACGGGCGTGTCACAGGGCGTGTCCCGCTTGGTCGACGATCTTCGCTCGACGTTTTTCCGCGGTGTCGACACAAAGCCTGTCGACGGTTGTCGAGACTTGGCACACGGCTTGGGACACGGGCGTGTCCCAGGCCGTGTCACCTCTCGGGTTGGTGTTGGGGTCGTGTCGTTGGAGACACACGGCAGGCCACACGGCCGTGTCACTGGGGACACGGGCGTGTCGGATTGAACACGGGCGTGTCGAATGCCCGTGTCTGATTCCAGGCGCGTCGATTTGAGACGGCGAATGAGGCACACGGCCCTGGACACGGGCGTGTGCCAGGCCGTGTTCGGCCCAGGTCTTCTATTTTCCAGGCGAATCGCGGCCATTCTTTTTCTGGTTTTAGGATCTAACGGTTCAGGCCATCTCCTGGGGAGTTAAGACCGAATTCAGGGTTGGAAACCCTCATTTGTTTTCCAAGTTTCTCTTTCTAAGATCTTGAGAAAAACTAGAGCAAGGAGGAAGAAGAAGAAGGTCTTGGGCTGTAGGAAGGGTTTCGGTGCTCCAAATCGCGAGCCGAGTCCGGATCCGTGAAGCTTAGACCGCTGCGAAGATTTCCATCCGGCTATTTTGCCATGGCAAGAAAGAGGAGTCGGAAGGTAACGACATCTCTCCTCTCGGTCTTTAGGATGCACGTTTTTAGCATCGTTTTCTTCTAGATGTTTGGGCACCAAACTCTCAAATGAGAGGGGCTTTGGTTTGCCAAGGTTCAATAGGAACCTCCGGGTTGATTGAGTCCGTCCCCGGCATACTTTGCGTTAGAGATCCGCTTCGCTAGTGGATTAGGCATGGTGGGTGAAGCCATAGTCGCGACCGTTAGTCCGACTCGGTGATGTGCATACGAACTTAGGGATTCGTAGAGATTTTCCGTTGCGGCAAGATGTCGTTTGTGTTGTGGTGGTGATTGTCCCGTTTGCTTGAAAAAGGGTACGTGCAGTCGAACCCGGTCAAGGTTAGCTCCTCGTGGCGGTAGATGGTTTCCTTGAGGGACAAGGTTAGCTCCGTATGAGAATGGAGATGGTTTCCTTGGTGGACAAGGTTAGCTCCGCACGAGTTGGAGATGTTTTCCTTGGTGCGCGGGAACGCTGCGGTACAAAGAGGGATTGCGATGTGTTTAGTCTTGGTTTTGTTGTGCCAAGGCGTGGCTATGTCTCCGTGGTCGGCTGGCTATCCCGTGACATGTGCGTCATGTGTGGAGAGTGTCCTGGCGAGACTAGTCCCCTTTTGTGAGACTGACGAGAATGCCAATCTTGGGGCAAGCCCGGGCAAAGAGGCCATGAGCGGGTGGGGTCCAGCAAGGCTTCTTAGAATCGGTCAGTCTGTGGTTATTGGAATCCTGACATGAGACGTCAGAGCTTGCAGGCAAGCCCGGGGCTAAGCCCACGAGCGGGTGGGGCCTTGGCAAGAATTCCATGTGGCGGCCTGTGCGCCGTGTGAGGGAGTTGTGTCTCCCTCAATGTTTGCGGCTTTATGCCAATTGGGGAAATGTGAGTACCCAAATGATGTGATGTTGTGCTAGATGCATACGCTGTAGGGTACCTTGGGTGAAGCCCGGGTGTTGCATTCATGTTGCATAGTAGGCCCTTTCTTTATATGCTCAACCAATAGAGAACTTGTTTGATGATTGAGACATCCAAGCCTGTTTTATTGCCTTTCCATTTATAGATGTTTATTTGCATATGAAGTGCTGACTTGCAGGTTGGAGGGTTCCCCGGGGTCCGTTAGGGGCGGCCGGGAGGAGATGTGTTGTTACACAGTTTGAGGTCAGCCTTTGCTGACCCACGTTACTAATAATTTTTACAGGGCAAGGATCGCACGCAGGAGCTAGCACGCCGGCCAAAAAGGCCTAAGCCCCATGAAGTGTTTTTCCCTCTTTTGTAGCACTACAGTTATGATGTTGTTGTTTGAGACTATTTTGTCCGGCTTGCATGCCGAGGTAGACTAGGAGTGCTGAACACATTCATGTTTGATTGTACTATTTACTTTTGGACATTTGTGGTAGGCCTTAAGGCCTTAGTTGTAACTCTTTTGGTTAGTGGATAACTTCTGGTTGTGCTTGGTTTTCCGCTGTGTTGTGCAAGTGTTTTGAGTTTGGGTAGCTATATCAACTTATAATACTAAAGTTGTGGGGTTCGTATGTTGTGGGGCCCCGACCGGACCCATATTATACGTCCACTACAGGGGAGGTGTTACAATTTGGTATCAGAGCCAGGTTAGATTCAAGGTCAGTGCGTAGAGAAGTTATCCACATAAGAGTAACGCGGGACCATGAGTGTCCTTATGTTTTAGTCTTGAGATTGGAGACTAATCCCTTATTTCTTGTCTTCCTAAAGAGTGCAAGCAACGAGGCAGGCATTTCAAGAGCAAGGGATGATCTCTCGGCGAGCAGTGCTACTGCTCCAGGTCTTTTGGGCACGGGTGTAGACCCGGCCGACTTCTTCCGCATGCTTGCAGAAGCGATGGTGGCAGCTCAAGCAGCAGCAGCGGCTCAGGTGGCAACCCCCGCCACACCAAATACGGCAACGGCCGTGCCAGGAGGAGAAGCCAGGCGAGTGGAGCCTTTGGCGGAGAGGGTAGTTGTCGGACATGGAGACCGACACATGAAGTATTTCCTGAGTTTCCATCCCCCGTCTTTCAAGGGTGTTGGAACGCCAACGGATGCGGAGGACTGGTGTGTTCGCATTCAAGAACTGTTAAGGGCGGTAGAGACGCCAGAGGAAAAGAAAGCTGAGTATGCGGCGTTCATGTTGGAAGGAGACGCCAAGTTGTGGTGGGTGAGCCATAGCGGCCGCCAGTTTCCGGGACGCACCCCGTCAGTGGAGGAGTTTGGGGACGCTTTTCTTAAGAGGTATATCCCAGTTTCAACACGATTGGCCCTGCAGAGGCAGTTTCTGCATCTAATGCAGCGAGACAAGACAGTGGATGAGTACGTGCAAGAGTTCACCCGATTGGGTCGTTATGCGGGAACGACAATGGCGGATGATGTAGAGAGGGATAACCTCTTCTACCAAGGGTTGAGGGAAAATCTGAGACAACCCCTCATCTCCATGAAGAGGGCGGGATTTAATGAGCTAGTTGAAGCCGCCAGGAGTTTGGAGAATGATTTGGAGCGAACCCAACGCCGTAAGGGTTTTACTCCCAAGCAAGGGGAAGGGAAGCCTTCCCAATCTCATGGAAAGTCTGATGGGAGTAGGTGGAGGAAGAAGCCTTACACTTCCAGATCTGGTGAGAGGAGCAACTGGACGCCTGGGGGTTCCCACTCTAGGGGACCGCCGACGTGCTACAATTGCGGGAAGGTTGGGCACATAGCCCGTGCTTGTCAGCAAGGGGGAGCGGGGCAAGAGTCAAAGCAGGAGCAGTCTGTGCGCTCGGGCCCCAGTGCTGTAGAGAAAGGAAAGATGGCGGAGTCGAGCGCTTCTCGGTTCCAACCGGTGCAACCAAGGGCTTACAACCTTGGACAGAAAGAAGCGATCCGCCAGACTGATGTGGTGACAGGTATGAAGAGAATTTAAGTTTAAATTTTGTGCTTCATCCTTTTAGACTTTTGTGTAATGTCTATGTTGTAGGCTTCGTGTTAGTTTCCGGATACCCCGCTAGGGTATTGTTTGATACGGGAGCATCGCACTCCTTTCTTGCGGAGAGCTTCATCCGGAGAATAGGAGTTGAGTCTTTCTCGTCGGGAGCAGAGCTGAAAGTGCGCATGCCCAATGGGTCATCTATGACCACCGGGGCTAAAGGGCGCATTTGTTGGGAGCTAGACGGAGTTGTCTTCGCTCTGGAAGCGGCAGTGTTACCATTAGTAGAGTTCGATGTCATTTTGGGCATGGACTGGCTTGCAGAGCAGCGCGCCAGTATTAATTGTTTATCCAAGGTAGTGACTCTAAGGAGTAAAGGGCAAACAGAAGTCAAGTTTGAGGGCCTTGGTGGAGTGGCCTGTTCCCTGATATCGGCCATGCAGTTAGTGCGGGCGGTTAACCAGGGTGGTGTAGCACTTGTAGCGTTACTGGAGGTTCGTCTCTCCCAACTGTCTATTGAGGAAGTGCCTGTGGTGGCAGAGTTCAAGGATGTGTTTCCGGATGAACTTTCTGGAGCGCCTCCTCGGCGGGAGATCGACTTTTCGATCGAGCTAGTGCCGGAGGCTAGACCGGTGTCGCGTCCTCCCTTTAGGATGGCACCAAAGGAGTTGGCGGAACGTAAGGTACAGTTGCAGGAACTGTTGGAGCAAGGGTATATTAGACCCAGTTCTTCACCGTGGAGCGCACCTGTGTTGTTTGTAAAGAAGAAGGACGGTAGCATGCGCCTATGCATAGACTACCGAGAGCTGAACAAATTGACCGTCAAGAATAAGTATCCGATCCCTCGGATAGACGATTTGTTCGACCAATTGGTTGGGTCAGTGGTATATTCGAAACTGGACTTGAAGTCAGGCTACTATCAACTGCGAATTCGAGATGAGGACATACCCAAAACTGCCTTTGGTACAAGGTATGGACACTTTGAGTTTACGGTGATGCCGTTCGGGTTGACGAACGCACCATCGGTGTTCATGGATCTGATGAATCGGGTATTCCGGGAATACTTGGATTCTTTTGTGGTTGTTTTCATTGATGATATTTTGGTGTATTCCAAATCGCAAGTGGAGCATGAGACCCACTTAAGAATGGTTTTGCAAGTGTTGAGGGAGAATGAGTTGTATGCAAAATTCTCCAAATGCGAGTTCTGGTTGGAGAAGGTGGCATTTTTGGGCCACGTGATTAGTGGTGATGGGGTGGCAGTGGATCCAGCGAAAGTGGAGGCCATCAGAGATTGGCCGGTGTTGAGGACCGTGGCGGAAGTCCGAAGTTTTCTTGGACTAGCCGGGTATTATAGGAGATTCGTGGAGAATTTCACGAAGATAGCTCTACCCCTCACCTCTCTCACTCGCAAAGACCATAAATTTGTGTGGACCCTAGAGTGCGGTCAAGCATTTGAGGCCCTGAAGGAGAGGCTTATGATGGCTCCGATCCTGAGTTTACCGCAAGGGACCGATGGATTTCAAATTTTCAGTGACGCATCGGGATGCGGTTTGGGTTGCGTTTTGGTGCAACATGGGAAGGTGATAGCTTTTGGGTCTAGACAGCTGAAACCTCATGAGAGGAATTACCCCGTCCATGATTTGGAGCTGGCGGCGGTAATCTTCGCACTGAAAATTTGGCGGCATTATGTTTATGGCGCAAGAGTGGAGATCTTCACGGACCATAAAAGCCTGAAGTATCTCTTGGATCAAAAGGACTTGAACATGCGGCAACGTAGATGGGTTGAGTTTCTTGGAGACTACGAAGTGGCGATCCAGTATACGCCGGGTAAAGCCAATGTGGTGGCGGATGCGTTGAGTAGAAAGTACTCGGGGCAAGGAAATTGGATCGAAGCTCATGATGAGCGGTTGGTACGGGAATGGGAGTCCCTTGGATTGGAATGTGTTGCGAGAGGCGAGTCTAGCGTGGCTCGGTTGAACTGGATTGAAGTGCAAAACGACTTGTCCGATCGTATTCGGGAAGCGACTCGATTAGATGTGGAGTTTCAACCTTTTGTGTTGGAGTCTCAAACGGGCGAGAGCAGCACCTGGGAGATGATCGGGGGAATCTTGAGAAAGGATGGAAGGGTTTGTGTACCGCAGTTTGGCAATCTCTGTGAGGAGTTGATGTTTGAGGCTCACTTCTCAAAGTACTCCATTCACCCGGGCAGTACAAAGATGTACTTGGATATGAAGAAATCCTTTTGGTGGCCGGGGTTGAAGCGAGATATAGCTTTGTATGTGAGTCGTTGCCAAACATGTGCCTTGGTGAAGGCCGAATGTCAGAAACCGGGCGGGTTCCTGAAGCCCCTTCCAATTCCTGAATGGAAATTTGAGGACATCTCCATGGACTTTGTGCATGGGTTGCCTAGATCGCAGCATGGGAATGATGCTATTTGGGTGATCGTGGATCGCCTAACTAAAGTGGCTCACTTTATCCCAAATCGGAAAGAGGACAGCGTGGAGAAGCTGGTGGAGTTGTATGTTCACAACATTGTGCGACTGCACGGAATTCCTAAGAGCATAGTCAGTGATCGAGATGGACGGTTTACGTCCAAGGACTGGAGATTGGTTTAGAAGAGCTTGGGCACGAATCTAAAGTTTAGTACGGCGTTCCATCCTCAAACTGATGGGCAAACAGAGAGAACGAACCGTACTATGGAGGACATGTTGAGGATGTGCGTTCTTGATTTTGGCAAGAGGTGGGAGGATCACCTCTTCATGGTAGAATTTGCGTACAACAACAGTTTTCAAGCTAGTATAAAGATGGCGCCATACGAAGCTTTGTATGGGAGGCGGTGTCGAACGCCAATGTCTTGGGCAGAGGCGGGAGACACCAAACTTTTGGGAAAGGGTGCGGTAGTTGACGCTTGTGAGATGGTACGGACCATCCAAGAGCGTATGAAGGTGGCACAAGACAGGCAAGCAAAATATTTTAATGCTCGTCACCGGAAGTTGGAATTTGCAGTTAGTGATTGGGTTTATCTGAAGGTCAAGCCGTTCAAAGGCGTCTCACGGGTTCGCCGACTCAAGAAGTTGAGTCCAAGGTTTTTGGGGCCTTTTGAAATTGTTGAGCGCGTAGGAGAAGCAGCCTATCGGTTGGCGTTGTCCGCAGATTTGAGTGGATTACATGACGTCTTCCACGTCTCCGTGTTGAGGAAAGCCTTGGTGGAGGCTAGCGTGGTGATTGAGCCGGCATCGGTGCCGATTGAGGAAGACTTGAGGACGCGAGTCCTTCCAATCGCTATAGAAGATTCGGAGATTCGGCAGTTGCGGAATAAAGAAGTTAAACTTGTGAAAGTTCGTTGGGACAACTGCGGTCGTGAGGAGTTCTCTTGGGAGCGAGAACAGGCCATGCTAGAAGACTATCCAGAACTATTTTCGTCAGGTACAATTTAAGTTTTGTACCTCTTTTGTTTTGAAATTTCGGGACGAAATTCTGTTAAGTGGGGGAGAGTTGTAACACCCCAGTTTTTGCAAGGGGTTCAGTCTGCAGTTATGAAAATTTTTGGGTTTCTGGCAGGAGGCACACGGCCTGCGACACGGGCGTGTCGCAGGGCGTGTCGAGGCCGTGTCGACACTCGGCCCAAGTGTCGACACTTTTGCTCGACAAAGTGTCGAGAAGGGGGCACACGGCCTGCGACACGGGCGTGTCGCAGGGCGTGTCGAGGCCGTGTCGACACTCGGCCCAAGTGTCGACACTTTCGCTCGACAGAATGTCGAGAGGGTGGCACACGGCCTGCGACACAGGCGTGTCGCAGGGCGTGTCGAGGCCGTGTCGACACTCGTCCCAAGTGTCGACACTCTGCTCGACAAGGTGTCGAGACTGGGGCATACGGCCTGTGACACGGGCGTGTCACAGGGCGTGTCCCGCTTGGTCGACGATCTTCGCTCGACGTTTTTCCGCGGTGTCGACACAAAGCCTGTCGACGGTTGTCGAGACTTAGCACACGGCTTGGGACACGGGCGTGTCCCAGGCCGTGTCACCTCTCGGGTTGGTGTTGGGGCCGTGTCGTTGGAGACACACGGCAGGCCACACGGCCGTGTCACTGGGGACACGGGCGTGTCGGATTGAACACGGGCGTGTCGAATGCCCGTGTCTGATTCCAGGCGCGTCGATTTGAGACGGCGAATGAGGCACACGGCCCTGGACACGGGCGTGTGCCAGGCCGTGTTCGGCCCAGGTCTTCTATTTTCCAGGCGAATCGCGGCCATTCTTTTTCTGGTTTTAGGATCTAACGGTTCAGGCCATCTCCTGGGGAGTTAAGACCGAATTCAGGGTTGGAAACCCTCATTTGTTTTCCAAGTTTCTCTTTCTAAGATCTTGAGAAAAGCTAGAGCAAGGAGGAAGAAGAAGAAGGTCTTGGGCTGTAGGAAGGGTTTCGGTGCTCCAAATCGCGAGCCGAGTCCGGATCCGTGAAGCTTAGACTGCTGCGAAGATTTCCATCCGGCTATTTTGCCATGGCAAGAAAGAGGAGTCGGAAGGTAACGACATCTCTCCTCTCGGTCTTTAGGATGCACGTTTTTAGCATCGTTTTCTTCTAGATGTTTGGGCACCAAACTCTCAAATGAGAGGGGCTTTGGTTTGCCAAGGTTCAAGAGGAACCTCCGGGTTGATTGAGTCCGTCCCCGGCATACTTTGCGTTAGAGATCCGCTTCGCTAGTGGATTAGGCATGGTGGGTGAAGCCGTAGTCGCGACCGTTAGTCCGACTTGGTGATGTGCATACGAACTTAGGGATTCGTAGAGATTTTCCGTTGCGGCAAGATGTCGTTTGTGTTGTGGTGGTGATTGTCCCGTTTGCTTGAAAAAGGGTACGTGCAGTCGAACCCGGTCAAGGTTAGCTCCTCGTGGCGGTAGATGGTTTCCTTGAGGGACAAGGTTAGCTCCGTATGAGAATGGAGATGGTTTCCTTGGTGGACAAGGTTAGCTCCGCACGAGTTGGAGATGTTTTCCTTGGTGTGCGGGAACGCTGCGGTACAAAGAGGGATTGCGATGTGTTTAGTCTTGGTTGTGTTGTGCCAAGGCGTGGCTATGTCTCCGTGGTCGGCTGGCTATCCCGTGACATGTGCGTCATGTGTGGAGAGTGTCCCGGCGAGACTAGTCCCCTTTTGTGAGACTGACGAGAATGCCAAGCTTGGGGCAAGCCCGGGCAAAGAGGCCATGAGCGGGTGGGGTCCAGCAAGGCTTCTTAGAATCGGTCAGTCTGTGGTTGTTGGAATCCTGACATGAGACGTCAGAGCTTGCAGGCAAGCCCGGGGCTAAGCCCACGAGCGGGTGGGGCCTTGGCAAGAATTCCATGTGGCGGCCTGTGCGCCGTGTGAGGGAGTTGTGTCTCCCTCAATGTTTGCGGATTTATGCCAATTGGGGAAATGTGAGTACCCAAATGATGTGATGTTGTGCTTGATGCATACATTGTAGGGTACCTTGGGTGAAGCCCGGGTGTTGCATTCATGTTGTATAGTAGGCCCTTTCTTTATATGCTCAACCAATAGAGAACTTGTTTGATGATTGAGACATCCAAGCCTGTTTTATTGCCTTTCCATTTATAGATGTTTATTTGCATATGAAGTGCTGACTTGCAGGTTGGAGGGTTCCCCGGGGTCCGTTAGGGGCGGCCGGGAGGAGATGTGTTGTTACACAGTTTGAGGTCAGCCTTTGCTGACCCACGTTACTAATAATTTTTACAGGGCAAGGATCGCACGCAGGAGCTAGCACGCCGGCCAAAAAGGCCTAAGCCCCATGAAGTGTTTTTCCCTCTTTTGTAGCACTATAGTTATGATGTTGTTGTTTGAGACTATTTTGTCCGGCTTGCATGCCGAGGTAGACTAGGAGTGCTGAGCACATTCATGTTTGATTGTACTATTTACTTTTGGACATTTGTGGTAGGCCTTAAGGCCTTAGTTGTAACTCTTTTGGTTAGTGGATAACTTCTGGTTGTGCTTGGTTTTCCGCTGTGTTGTGCAAGTGTTTTGTGTTTGGGTAGCTATATCAACTTATAATACTAAAGCTGTGGCGTTCGTATGTTGTGGGGCCCCGGCCGGACCCATATTATACGTCCACTACAGGGGAGGTGTTACACAAGTGATCCCCAAAGTGCCAAGTCCACCTTACCTAGCCCTACCTAGACCCTAGGGGAGGCTAATGGGTCAGCAAGGACCGATTGGGGTCAACCCAAAAGGGTTAAAAGGACTAAGGTCAACTCTAGTCTAATTTAGGTCAACTTAGCCCAAATGTGCTAACCCAAGCCCAAGCCCTCTTTCCAATTGGGCTAGCCTTATTATCATGAAAATTATGAGTTAGTGGGCTGCCAATAGGCTGGAGTGGTCAGCATTATCAACCTAGATGACTAGGAGAGAGAAAACCTCAACCTCACTTTAATGGAGGAGAGAGAGAAAGGTGAAAGGGTGTCATTCATGGCCAAGGAGGCCAGAGGACATACCCCATTGGCTGATCCAGCACCACACCCACTTCAGGAAGACCAGGGGGCCAGATTAGAGGCTGTCCATGGCCGGAACAGTGCCACCATGCCATGGCTGAAATGTGCCTTCAATGGCCATTAATGGTCATTGAAGCGTTGACCCTTCCATCCACCTCTAAACGGCTGGATTCAACTCCTCTAGGGAAGGGGAGTAATTTCCAGCCGTTTCCCGGCTGGATTGAGCCCAGATTCACCCCCCCCCCCCCCCACCATGGTCGATAGCCACCTTAAGATCCCATTAATGGCCACCACCAGCTAGACCCCTCCCCTCCCTCTTCTTATTATCTTAAAAGCTTCCCTAGGCTCCAGGATTTCGGTTACACATCTTGTCCGAAGGAGACGACCAACTTCATAGTGTTGTTGCAGAGTGCCGGTGACATCTCCTCCACCAATGGCTTCCCGGTGATCAATGCATCTCTAGACAGCAAACAAGGTCCTCCTCCACTCCTTTTCCATGGGTAGATCTTAGCAATCCTTAGGGCCATGTTTCGGGCTCAATTGAGCCCGATCGTGAGAGCTTCTATCCAAGATTTTCCACAAAATTCTTCTCATCGGGTTCGTCGGAATGGGCCTCTCCGGCGGCTGTGCCGCCGCCTGGCGACAGCCACCACCTCAACGAAGGTGGTGGTGGCGGTGGCCGGCTAGGGAGGTGGCGGATGGCCGGCTACAACATGTGGAAGATGCTCTAGGAAAATCAAATCTAGGCTGTTGACGCGCGGGGACAATGACGGGATGTCATTCATTAGTGCGCCAAGATTCGTGCAGATTAGAAATTAAACTATAGGTTTATATTATATATTTAAATATTTCTATCACACTTTTCCTAATTAATGTTTGTAATTTTTAAAAATACTTAGATTTTAATTCACAGAATGTGGTCACCATAAAAATTATATCCTGGAGAGTCTAGTTTACTACAAAATTAGTTTGAACCAGTTGGGTGCCTGGTTTGACCAGTGCACTCATTTTGGTGGGGTCTATACCTAGGGCTAGGCAGAAATTAAAGTCGGCGCCCACATTTCATCTCTAGTCCAAATGACTTGAAATTTGGACAGGGAGTCACCCTAGACCATATCTAGGCCTGCCCAAAAATGAGAATTTTTGGGGACAAGTTTTCTATAGTTTTGGAAATTATTTAATTTCTCTAGTGTAAATTAATTGAGGGACCAAATGACCCCCAAACTAACCCAAATTTTGGTGAGTGGTGCTTGGGGTCATTATAAAGCTCTGGTTAAAAATTCATCTCATTCAGAGGTGGTTTGAATTGAAATCATGCAAACCCTAGCTTTGCCTTTAAAAGGGTATTTTGGTCAAAAAGTGCACTTTGGGTTTTGAGAGGCCAAATCACCTCAACAGAGGTTGAAATTGGGGCCACTGACTTGGCATGGCTTTTAACACCTCCTCATGGAAGATGGGGTAGATTGGAATAGTTTTGCCCTAAGACCTAAGACCAAACTCTAAGGAAGGGCTTTTGTGCCTTGTGAAGGGTATGAGGTCAAAGACCTTGAATGAACTTGAAATTTGGTACGTCGGGTGCTAAGGTAGATACAGCCCTCTGGTAAAAATATTAGGGGATTTGGGAATGGGTAGGCCCCACAAAACCCTAACCCTAGTTTAGGGTACAAACCTTTTAATGCTGGAAAAGGTTAGCAAAACTTCTTGAACAATAATGAAATTTGGGTGGTGTGGTCATAGGGGTAGAATGAACCTCTGGTATTAGAATTTTTGAAAACATATTTGCAGTATCTACTTCACAAGCTCATTAACTTGAACAATTGTTCAATAATTTTCTTAGAGCTCATTACTTGCTAATAAATTATGAAACTTGATCTAGAGCATTTATATGTCCTTACAATCATTCTTAAATTTTCTCTGAATTTTTTGAAATATATTTGCTGTACTTATCTCTTAAAATGATTTATTGTGGGATATATTTAAAATTAGAATTAAGGCTCAAACCTTGCTGCAAAATTGGGAGACTTTAGATTTTAAGTTAAAAATTCATATTTTATTTATCATAAATTTGGTGGGAAATTTGTTTGTCTGAAATTGGTACTTCATGTTCAAACTTGGGATTTTTGGATTACTAGAATAATTAAATAAAATACCAGATAAATAGGAAAATTATGAAATTCTGGATTTAGGCTAAAAAGGTCATGAAAACCCTCCAATAATTATTATAGCAGTTCTGGTGGATTATTTTGCGTACCTCCCATTTTATATGTAATATAGCTTAACTTGGTCTGCATTTAGTAAAACTGCAGAAATTTTGTTGGCATGTGATTTTGGGCACATGAGTTGGGGGTTAGAGGTTGCAGGTTTGGATAAATAAAAATGAGTTCATCTTTGGAAGATAGGATGAGTAGAGTGTGGATTGGCTAGTGTTAGGTGGTGCGCGGGATCGACGAAAGATCGTCTTTTCCGTGGGGAGGAAATGTCAAATACTCTAGGGTTAGATACAGTACAACACGTAAGGGTTTGGTGATGGCCCACGAACAGACTGTTATTGTGGTTGATTCGATGAGTCGATCGTCGCGGGCTTGCTAAGGTAGGCAAGTGCACCTATTGCAAGTAGTACTCGATATTCGGGAGAATACCGCGGTCATATTGTTCTTGGGGTCGAGTTGACTATTCTTACTCCTCCAGGACTACTATTATTTTACTGAAAGTAAGGTGGTGATTTTAATTAACTAATGACAGGAAAAATAAAAGAGCAAAAAATGATTTAGAAAAATTCGATGAACGGTTAACGCTCGACATCGAATCGGATTAAGACTAAAATAATTTATAATAATTATTGAACTTAGTTTTCAAATTAATAAAAGGACACTTGGTCGGCGAGGTTCCACAAATGTGAGCGCACATATCTCTAGGAATATTGCTCACCTGAACGCTAAGACTATTTGACCGAATGTTAGCCCGACGAAGGATTCCTCTTAATGCCTGCTTTACGCTAAGAACCCCGCTATTGGGTGGGGAACCCAATCCGGAAGAATTACGCTTGTCCTCTCTCGAGGGTATGCACGCAACTCTCTTTACCCAGAGGTGATCTGTCCATACGCACGGCCTCTCGGCTAGTTAGCTTATGGATAACGAAAATAGGCTCACACATCGATTTGTGGTCCTACGCGTCGTTAACCCGGGGTAAACCTTAAGTCCTTAAATTAAAGTGAAAATTAAGAACTTTAATTATTTCAAATCATTTTTAAATGTCCCAATGTTGTTCGATGCCTATGCTAATAACGATTAGCCACACATCGGTATGGGGACGGCTTTATAATTTGATAAGGCGCGAATTCGTAATTAAACGCTAAATGATTATAAGAAGAAGACATGAAAATAACAAACATTTAGAAAACAGAAAAGTTAGCTAAAAAGAGAACTCACGCACACTTCAAATTATAAATAAACAAAAAAAAACCAAGTTACAAAAAAAGAAAAATTACAAGTCCTCCTCAAACAAGTAGGCGAGAAATAAGGGCGCGCCATTTAACTCTTAACGAGTAGGCGGAAAAGAACAAAAGGAAAATTACAAGTCCTACTCAAACGAGTAGGCGGGAAATAAAAGCACGTCATTTAACTCTTAACGAGTGGGCGGAAATAAATGCACACACACAACACACTCCACGTAATTTGAAAAAAGCGATAAAAGAAAGCAATAAAATTATCTCCTACACACACACACTCTACATAATTGAAGAAAGCATAAAAGAAAGCAATAAAATTATCTCCTACACACACACACTCAACATAATTAAAGAAAGCATTAGAAGTTATACTCATACACTCACACACACACACACATCATGAAAATTAAAAAGAACAAAATGAAATCCTAACTCATACACTCACTCACAAACTAAAAACAAAATGAAAGTTACCTAAAAATTAAAACAACTACTTTTTTATACTTGATTTTAACTAAAACTCATAAAAAGAACAAATTAAAAAAGAAAGAGAACAAAAGTTTTTCAAAACAAGTCAAAAACTAAAGCTTTTCAAAAATTAAAATAACAACTTTTTCATTCTTAGGTTTTCATAAAAATGATTAAAAAGTGAAAAGAAATTGAAAAGAACAAAAAAGTTTTACAATCCTAAAACAAAGCCAAGTAAAAAACAAAATCACTTTTAAAATCTCTTTTACAAATACATAAGAATGAAATTTAAAAAAACACTAAGGAAGAACATGTAGAAGAAGAGATAAACATATCATACCATGTTTGAAAATGAAATCTATAACAAACTCTATCATTGAGACAAGTAAAAAAATACATAGAAAATGAACAAGTTACACTCACACACACACACACACACACACACACACACACACACACACACTTTTGATAAAGAGAAAAACAAAGATGAACAAAGAGATAAAATGAGAAAGAAAGTGAGCACACAAGTTCATTCCAAAGTCATTTAAGAAGAGAAAAACAAACATATTATATTGATGAAAATGAACTATTACAAAGCTAATACAAAAATATAGAGAAAGGAGGAGAAAGTTCTCCTTATATGGCAAAGGAATCCACGGATGTACCCCACAAAACACACAAAATTTGGCTCAAAATAGTGAACCCTTGGCCCTTACAGAAATGGCCAATTTTTAGGAAAAAAATCCAAGTACACGCCCTCTAACACGGGCTTGTTGGGGGGGGGGGTGTAAGCACTGTGCACGATGTGATCCGACGATTTGACGACATAGTTGACTTCGGGCTGGACACAGTGTCGATCACGCGGCGGTCACGCCCCAGGTCACGGGCGTGACTCTGGGCGTGTCGGGGAGGTAGAACTAGGCGCGGGTTGCGTTGAAATGTCGCCGCGCGAGTCTTGTCGGCCAGGTGTAGAAGTACATGTGTCAGTCAAGCCCGTGTCTCTGTCCACATGGGGCGTATCGGGTTGCTCGATGATCGTCGAGTGCAAATCGTCGAGCTTGAGTGTCACGGCCACGGTCACGTGGCGTGTCAAATGACACGGGCGTGACCCTGGGCATGACTAACTTTTATCTTCAAAAACAGCGGCTTTCCACGGGTTTGACGTGTCACGCCTTGGTCACGGGCGTGACCCAAAGTACACAGGCGTGACATGTCAAAATTTTGACTTTTTCATGAAAATTTCAAAATCAAAATTATGGTTATGTTAGGTAAATATTTACAAAAAAGAGCAATTTATTAAATGAAACTAACTAAAAAAAAGCAAAATTAAACTAAAATATCATAATAAAAACATATAAAAAATGCGTATAATTACAACTTATCAAATACCCCCATACTTAAGCTTTTGCTATTCCAGAGCAAAAGTTTGAGGTGAACTTATAAGGAATAGAAACAATTCTAAGTTTAGCTACCGCTTAATAAATTATAAGAGAGATCTAAATAAACATACGGGGTGTAAGAGTTTAGTCCTAAAATTATGTAGATGATTTAAATATCGCAAAAGTTTTGGCCAAAAGATTTCTTGATGTAATCAAATAGAAAGCAAAAATTGTTCTGGTTAGATAAACAAAAATAGTTTGGAATTATATGAACTTTAGCTTATAGGAGTTTTACTGGACATAATGCAATTTATAAATTATGCTCTCAAAAATATTTTTGAATTAATTCTATAAATGTGAAATTGGCTAAGGGGGTTGACGTTGATATATGAAGAGGGTTTGGATATTGAGGTGAGGTAATTTTTTCTCGAACCTCCATTTTTTTGGATTATTAGGAAAATGAAATCTTATTTTCCTAATATCATTTTTTTAACTTCATATTAAAATTGACCCAATGTATATGTGTGGGTGTTGAAACCGTTTTCTCGATCTCCTGTGGAGTTCGCCCTTGGGGAAGGGGTGGTCTCGCACCTACTTCACTCCTGCAAGCAAGGCAACAAAGAAGACAAGGTGAAACCGACCCAAGGGCTCGGCGGGGAGGTCCCACCACAAACCCGAAAGATCTCAGAGCGCTTCCCCTCCTTAGCCAGAAGCCGAGCTAAGGTACCCTCTGAAAGCACTTCAAAACTGAAGCAGGGAGGCACAGGAAAGCATGCATTCTGAGGTACCCTTGGGTCATATTTATAGTTTTCAGAATCTGGACTGCCAATAACCAAAAGAACTGACCTGAAATTACCAGAAAACCCTTGGTTGGGTCTGCCAACAGCCAAACTCCGCTATTTTGAAGGTCTATGGGCAGACCAGCGGGGGCAAAATAGTAAAAAGTACCTCATTCATCCAGGCGAGCCGGGGAGCTTCGATCACCTCGGCAGGCCCTGCTCGCCTACTGTTGCCGAGTTCCACTGCGAGGGTGCGAGCTGGGGCTAGCTCGGCGGATGCCGAGCTCAGGGTCGACGAATACTGATCTTCGGTCGACGATCGCCGATCTCTGGTCAACGAACGCCGAGCTCGGGCTCGGCCTCCTTACTGCCGAGCTCACCTTCTGCTTTTATCCTGATCTGTCTGGTTCCTGGCAACCTTGCTCGCCGGACACGGGGTTGTACACAATCCCCGCTCTTTATGAGCTTGCCAAAGCTCGGAAAGAGACATCCAACCCCAAGTGTGTGGCGAGCGCGGGTTGGCGAGCTGGAGGGAATCTTTGGGTGGGGTCCACCTGCGGCTATATATATGTGCACCTGCTCACCTGCCTGACTCTTGCCATTCCCTTTGCTCTAACCCTGCCAAGATGCCTCTTCCCAAGGAGATCCAAGAGCTCATAGACCGAGCTCGCCAAGCTTCCACAGCTCGCGTAGCCGCCATGACGGCGGTCCCTGCCAAAACTCCTCAAGCTGATTCTGCCGAGTCTGGCTCCAAGAGGTCAAAGCTATTCCCTCAGGCGGCCGAGCCTATTTACCACGACCTGAGGGCCACCCTGGCTCGCAAGACCGGCTCTTCCACCCGAACAATTCTTGAGAAGGATAGAGAGGTTGTCGTAGTCGGCGACGACCCGGACGATAAACTAGATGGCGCGGGCGTTGCGCCGCGAGAGCCCACACCGCGAGACGAGACGACTCTCGCGGACTCACAGTTCATGGCACTGGACAACCGTCCCCAGGACCCGCCTCTCCTCTTTGGGATCCTTCCTGTGAGCTCGCAGAGGCCGAACTCGCCAGTCCACCCCTCCCCTCCTCGCCAAACTAACGTGGTCGTGGGGGCGGGTCTGGGAACCATCCCCACCCCGGGATTCGAGCTCCTCTCGCCGGGGCTCGTGGCCCAGGTCGCGGGAAGGATCTGAGGTTCATCCCTGCCCACATCTCCTTTGAGCTGCCGAGCTCGTCAGGTCAATCTCGCTTGACTTCTTGCTCCATGAGCTTTTTCTACATTTCTCATCTTGCCGACACTTGTCTCCACAGCTCTTCCCAGCCAATCCGCCGCCGAGGAATCCTCGCGGGCAGCCCACTACTCTCCCCTCCCTTCCCCGAGCTCGCTAGACTCTTACCTGGGTCCTGAGGTGGATTAAGGCGAGCTGACGAGGAGGGAGGTCAAGCTCCTCAAGAAGCTGGTGTGCGGGCTGCGCGAGGTGCAGGGGGTCAACGAGATGCTACAGCGCGACTACGCGCGTCTCGCGGACGAGGTGCGAAGCGGCCGGGCTGGCGAGCTGATGTCCCCCTCTCGGCTCCTGGATGAGATAGACGATGATCTCTCAGTTGCGCAGAGGAATTCTGGAAGGATCCGCGAGCTGCTCCGCGCACGGCAGTCTGGGGAGCGGGGTTCGCGAGGTCGGGGTAGGTAAGTGAGCGGCTCCTTTGCCGAGCAGACCGGCACTCGCATCCCAGTGCTCCCTCTGCTCGCGTGCCCCGTCCATTGACTCCTGAACTTTGTTTCTATAATAAGTAGCTTTTTAGAATATTCTTGGACATGTTATTCAAATAATGTACTGCAATGTTTATCTTAGCCTTGGTTGGGATGCGCCAGAAGTCGGCGAGCTGGGGTGGCGAGCTGGGGTGGAGAGCTGGGGTGCCGAGCTGAGCCGATTGGACGGCCTGTCCCAGATTTCTTTTCCTATAAATAGCCCCCCCCCTCACCTACCCCCGTACTGTGCCTTTATTGCTTTGTTTCCCTTTCTCTGTGCTTCTTTCTCTTCTTGTTCGTGCTTCGCTCGTTCCTCCGCGGTCATGGGCAAGACCAATCCAGACACCGACGGTCGCTCCAAGTGCGCGCTGCACTTCACAGACTACTGCTTCTTCGATGGGCACACCAGCGAGGAGGATCTTGCAGAATTCAAGGCCGCATACGTACCGCCGTGTTTCGAGGCGCGCAGGCCGGGGGAGGGGGAAGCCATCAACACATTCTACGAGGACGAGCTCGTCTTCCCCATCTCGCATTTCGAGGTGGGGTTGAGCCTCCGCCTCTGGCCGGAGATCCGGCAAATTTTTAAATACTACGGCGCGGTACCCGCCCAGCTGAACTCCAACGCCGTCGCAATGATGGTGGCGTTCGCGAGCTATCTTCGGCGGGAGAAGATCGAGTTCAACCTAACAGTGTTCAGGAAGCTGTTCTCTTACAAGGCGATGCCGGATGGGGTCGCCTACTTTGGAGGCTCGCTGATCAAGGTTCGCAAGATCGCGAATAAGCACCACACCTGGATGACCAAGATTGCCTTCATCAAGGGCGATCTCGACAACATCCCATACTCGCCCCAGCAGAAGGGCGAGGAGGCGTACCACCCCCCTGCCGTGTCCGGCAATGATGCCGAGCTCCATAAGTTCTTTCTGCACAAGTACTTCGAGGTCGCCTTCCTGCTAATGGGGCCTCGACGCGCTTCCCCTAGTTCTACCCGGCGAAGGTACTATTCTCTCCTCATCTTGCCGAGCTCGCCCGATTGCCGAGCTCGCAATATTGTTGCCGAACCAATTCTAATTTTTCCCAAGTATTTTCCTTGCAGGGGAGCGGATTATTCCTGCGAACCCGCCATTTGCGGATCCGGGGTCTCATCCGGACCCCTTTGCCTGGGAGAAGGCAGCAATGGCGGCCTGCCGAGATGAGGCGGTCCTCTCTCAACCCTCTTCTAGCAAGAGGAGACCTGAGGAAGCGGGGTCGAACCCGCCACACCGTCAGCGACCTCTAAGGAAGATGTGGAGGGCCATGTTGGCTCCGCGGGGGGCAACAACAACAACAACATCAACAGCCCAGCCCCAAATACATCAGCTCGTCAGAGACCCCTCCCGACGCGTCGTCGGAGAGCCCGCTGAAGGAGATTACCAGCAAGGGCCGGAAAAATGGCGAGGGCACCTCCTCTACGGCGGCGATCTCCCCTCCTCCGTCGGCGAAGAGGGCGGCCCGCGAGCGCGCGGCGCCGAAGCAACACCCCCTCTTCAACTTCGGCAGGCAATGGAAGGACTCGGCAGGCGAACCCATGTTGCATTGGGATGAGCTCGCTCATCGAGTCTCCATCTCCACCCTGCACCCCTCCTGGCATGACCGCGAGCCTGCCACCGGCCATGCCTATGCCCTCAGCTTCGGCCTTTATGGCCGCGAGGATGCCGAGGCCTACAAGCACATGACCCTCCGACAGCTCGGCCACGAGGGTCTGCAGGCCCATCTCCGGACCCTGGAGCTCCACCATATGATGGCACGCCGCAGCTTTGCCCTCAGCCACAAACTCCAAAGGCTGAGCAGGCTCGCGACATCGTCAAGGATAAGGTCGCTTACCAGGCGAGGCAGCTCGACATAGGGGAGGGTCTACTCGCCCAAGCCGCCGGCGGGCTGGTAAGTGTCAAACACTACTCTCCTCTTTTACTTAGAACATTTTGCGCTGATACCAGACTGAATTTTCTCTTTACCAGGATGCCAAGGCTGCAGGGGAGCTTCAGGCTCGCAATGCCGAGCAGGGGGAGGAGATCAGCCAGCTGCGTGCACGCCTCGCCGAGCTGGAGGGCGCGAACACGAAGCTGAAGGAGGAGAAACAACACCTCCTCAGCTAGGTCCGCCGCCAGGCGGAGATCTTCTTCCCGCCCCACGACATCGACCCTACCCTCCCATACAAGAGCCCGCGGATCTTTGGCGAGGCCGACCTCGCCGAAAGACTGCGGATCAAGTCCATCCAAGCTGCCGAGTGCACCATCCAAATGATGAAAGACTCGGGGGTGCTGGTGGAGGGATGCGAGGGGATCTCGGCTCGGGACCTGATGCCGAGCTTGTTCCCGAAAACGCCGCCCAGTGAGAAGGAAGACAGCTTGGATGCGATATTTGGGAAGAGCATCCAGGATCCATCGGGCGACGGCGAGGACCGGGACGGCGGGGGGGGGGGGGGGGGGGGGGGGGGGGGTGCGAGGCCTGAAGATAGCTTGTACTTTTCCATTTTTCCTTTTTGTTTACTCGCTGAGGCGAGCCCCCTGTAATTATTTTTGTAAACACTTGCTGAATGAAAGAAAGTTTTTGATCATACCCGTGCCACTTTTCTTTTCCCTTTCCTTTGTACTTTGTTTGTTATGCTCTGAATACCCGCGAGTGCTTCCTCACGCGACCTCGCCAAGACAGGTTCCGCGAATAGGGTAGTCAGGGGTGCGCGCCCGCGAGTGGGTATGTTTTGAGTGCTTGCCGAGCCCCAAGCGATTCGGGAGCAGGCCGCTCCCCGCCCTTGTCACACCACTTTAACTCGCCCGCGAGCCATCTAGGTTGAACTCAAAAAGAAGATTTCCTTCAAGTAAAATAGGCAGAGGTGTGAGGTGCCCTGTCATGGCTCGCCTTCCTTCAGCGAGGCCCTGGCTCGCCTCCTCTTTACTGATGCCGAACTGGAGTTGGCGAGTCCAAACTCGCCTGAGCAGGGTCCTCATGCTGATGCCGAGCTGGGTTAGGTGAGCCCAAACTCGCCTATACAGAACCTCTTTTCCTTTGCTCCTTGGCACTTCAAACTTCTTGATCTCTTCCTGGCAATCTCAAGGCCGATACCATCGAGTGACTTCCGGCCCTGTCAGCTAGGTGAGAGCCTGACAGCGGGATCTGCTTGAGGCCAAGGATGACAACGAGTGACTTCCGGCCCTGCCAGCTAGGTGAGAGCCTGGCAGCGGGATCTGCTCTGGGTCCAAACACATTATATCGAGTGACTTTCGGCCCTGTCAGCTAGGTGAGATCCTGACAGCGAGATCTGCTCGAGTCCAAGGATGACACCGAGTGACTTCCGGTCCTGCCAGCTAGGTGAGAGCCTAACAACGGGATCTTCTCGGGGTCCAAACACATTCCATCGAGTGACTTCCGGCCCTGTCATCTAGGTGAGAGCCTGGCAGCGGGATCTGCTCGAGGTCCAAACACATTCTATCGAGTGACTTCCGGCCCTGTCAGCTAGGTGAGAGCCTGACAGCGGGATCTGCTCGAGGCCAAGGATGACACCGAGTGACTTCCGGCCCTGCCAGCAAGGTGAGAGCCTGGCAGCGGGATCTGCTCGGGGTCCAAACAAATTCCATCGAGTGACTTCTGGCCCTGTCAGCTAGGTGAGAGACTGACAGCGGGATCTGCTCGAGGTCCAAACATATTCTATTTCTCTATACAGGCTAGTTATGACAGTACTGAAGTGTTGAAGAAATTTATTATAATCAAAGTATTGCTTACATGCTTCAGGGGAAAAAATGTTTTAAGTCGTCACCACTCCAGGTGAGACTCAGGGTCTCACCCTCTATATTTTGGAGTCGATAGCCTCCTGACTTCAAAGCCTCCTTTACAATGAGAGGTCCCACCCAGCTGGGGTTGAGCTTCCCTACAGATGCCGACCTCCCTGCCGCATCCACCTTCTTCAGCACCAAGTCCCCTTCCACGAACTGCTTGACCCTGACATGCTTGTAAAAGTACTTGGTCATTCTTCTTTTCACCTCCTCCTGTCGGATGGAGGAAAGGTCCCTCAGCTCTTCCACCATGTCAAGGGAGATCCTCAGCTCCTCCTCGTTCTCTGCCCGCCATTCCTCTCTGCCTTCCTTGGCCGCGACGATTCGAGGAGTTCAGACGTCAAATTCCACGGGGAGCACTGCCTCGCACCCATGGGAGAGCTTGAAGTGGGTCTCTCTAGTGGCCCTGTTGGGGGTGGTTCTTAGGGCCCAGAGAACCGCAGGGAGTTGCTCCACCAAACTCCCCTTCAAGTTCTCCACCTTCTTCTTGAGGAGGTTGACGATGATCTTGTTCGCGGCCTCCACCTGCCCGTTGCTCCTGGGGTGATGGACCGAGGCGAACCTGAGGTCGATTCCAAGCTGCTCGCAGAAGCTAGTGAACTCGGCACTGGCGAATTGAGGCCCGTTGTCCGTGATAATGGCCTGGGGCAACCCATGGCCACAGATGATCTCCCCCCAAACAAAGTTCCTGATTACCTGGGATGTCACCTTGGCCAGTGCCTTCACTTCCAATCACTTGGAGAAGTAATCGATCATTACTAGGAGGAACCTCCTCTGCCCACTGGCCTGGGGAAACGGACCGACCAAATCCATTCCCCAAATTGCGAAGGGCAAGGGGGCCGTGATACTCTTGAGTCGCTGGGCCGGCTGTAGCTAGAGGGGGCAAACAGCTGGCACTTATGACACCTCCTCGCGAACTCCGCGGAGTCTTGGCTTAAGGTAGGCGAGAAGTACCCCTGCCTGACTATTCTCCCTTCCAGGGTCCGACTCCCGGAGTGGCTCCCACACTCTCCGGAGTGGACTTCCTCCAAGATCCTCTGTACCTCCTCCTCGGCCACGCAACGGGACAACATCCCCAAGAGGGTCTTCCTGTATAGCTGCCCGTCCTGAAGGAGGTAATATGCTGACTTGTACCTTAGCTTCTTCTTATCAGCCCCCTCCGGATACTCTCCCATGGAGAGGAAAGTCACAACCGGGTCCATCCACGAAGCTTGTTGATCAATTTCCATGAGCTCCCCCTCTTCGATGGAGGGGCGGAACAGGTCGGTGATGGTGCCCCCCACCTGGGGACCATGCTTTGCTAGTTGGTCGACTTGTTCATTTTCTTCCCTGGGCACGTGTCGGATGGAGAAGGTTTGGAAAGCGCCTATGACCCCCTTGACCTTGGCTAAGTATAATCGCAGGGTGGGCTCCCTTACCTCGAACTACCCGTTGATCTGGGAAGCTACCACCATGGAGTCGGTGAGGACCTCCACATCCAACACCCCCAGCTCCCTGGCCAGGCGTAGTCCTGCTATCATAGCCTCGTACTCGGCCTGATTGTTTGTAATGGGGATGTCACAACCCGCATTTCCCCAACGAGTACACGTATCAGAGTAAGAGGAACTACGTGTTATGATGCCGCGTCGTGCAGGGGATAACTGCACACGCTCAGGCAAAGCCTCGACGCTTACTTAGTAGTTGAAAATCATCAGTTATATGCAAGAAAACCGTTTAGCTTGATGGTCGTATCCCTCGGCCTTAGGAATCAAAATGTGTGTTTGTACGCGGCGGAAATACTTTCATTTACTTATGACGATCTCCTATATGCATTCAAGATTTATAATAATATAAGAAATCATCCTTTTTACGTTGTTTGGAAAATACTTGTTAGGTGACCAAAACATGTTATGCATGTTATACAATAATAGGTTTTGTTTAGCTTAAAAATACCTAATGCAACCTACCATAAACCCTTCCCAAGAGCAAGTAGACATCATCTCATCCAAATGATTCATAGTAGCAGTCTAGCATTCATATGTACCAAGTAAAGAAAACCACCAATGGGCACCAACAAGCTGACACGAACCCATTGGGGCGTATGTATGTCTGTACACCAAAGTAAAGAACTACCTCGCTAAGTAAGCTCGGCTAGCTCCAAAGAGACTCTACCCAAGCACTAGCCGCTCAGCCGTCTACAACCTGCACCCGAGGCATTCAAGAAAGAACACCTCAGCAATCATCAAAGCTACACAAAATAGAGCATTAAGTTCATCAAATATAATGAAGGGGCTTACCGACCCCGTAGACATTTCATGTAAACGAGTGAAAAGAACAGGGTGGAAAATAAGTGTTAAACACTGCCAACCCAACACGTAACTCAACAAGTGCATGAAATTTTTACCAAGTCCTGCTAAACCCGCAGGAGCAAAAAGGCAATATACATATACACCCATTGCATCATCTTGATAATAAGAAACAACTATACTAGTGAAACATAAGCAGCAGTTAAGTTCGATTCCGCAAGGGTCTTTTGGTGGCGGCCCTAAAGTGGAACGCACCAATAAAAGCCAGCCCAAATCGGGGCCAAAACGGTGCTCTACACCATAAAACAAAATCCGGTGGCCACCAAGGCTGAAACCACACCACCCCTTATCGAACCCTCACACAAAAGCTCCCGCCATGGTTCACAATTTGCCCGCAAAACTCACCATAATCCAAGCTATACCCGTTTCCTTTCATCGTCCTCACTCATGACTACAACTTACCCAAGTTATGTCAAACTTGATAGAATTTGGGTCTCTACTTCACCATAAGCGAACCCCATAAGTAACAACATCGATTAAACACAACAAGCTCGCGAATCATAGGAACAAGAAAGGTAGCTAATAGAGAAATATAAGATAAAACACGAAAAAAATGAGATGAACAATAGGTAAGCATCTAGGTTGGGAAATTCTTGAAAGACAAGATAATTTATGCTTGTGAGTCCTAAACAATAGTAGAGTAACAAGGCTAACCAATTTAGATGAAAGTGAGGTGCAAAACAAGAAGAACAAGCTAATAAAATTGAATGGGGAAAACTAGCTAAACTTGCACAATCAAAAACAACAAGAAAACAAGATTGGCAAGGGTGAAGAACACCGCTTGCCTGAACCGACATGACACCGCGATGGCTGCTCCTCTTTTTCTCCTTCCCTTTTCGTAGCTTTTCTCCCTTGCTTTCACTTTGAGAATGAAGAAGAAGGTGAAATGAGGAGGAGGAATCTCTTTTTCGGCCTTATTTCCTCCAGAACAGAGCTGGACCATTTGATCCAGAATCAAAGAAATGAACAACACAAAAAAATTGGAAAAAATTGATTTTCGGCCCTGACACGCCCTGTGACACGCCCGTGTCACAGGACGTGCCACTTAAGCGGTGGACAACCGCCTCACCTCAAAACAGTACACGGCCTTTGACACGCCCGTGTCACAGGCCGTGTCCCTGAACACGCCTATCTACACGGCCGTGTCACACGGCCGTGACACAGCCCACAGCGCCCGCCAAACAACCCGAGAAGGACATGGCCTGGGGACACACCCGTGTCCCAAGCTGTGTCACCTCTACTCGATACTCGTCGAGCGAATTTCGTCGAGCAATGTTCGTCGACCGCGGGACACGCCCTGTGACACGCCCGTGTCACAGGCCGTGTCCCCTTCTCTCGACACTCGACACTCATCGAGTGAATTTCGTCGGACAAAGATCGTCGAGAGTGGGACACGGCCTGTGACACGCCCGTGTCACAGGCCGTGTACCCCCTTCTCTCGACACTCGACACTCGTCGAGTGAACTTCGTCGAGTGAAGTTCGTCGAGAGTGGGACACGCCCTGTGACACGCCCGTTTCACAGGTCGTGTACCCATTCTCTCGACACTCGACACTCGTCGAGTGAACTTCGTCGAACGAACCCGGGACACGCCCTGTGACATGCTCGTGTCACAGGCCGTGTACCCCGATACGCCCTGGGACACGGCCGTGTCCTAGGCCGTGTCACCCAAATGCGCTCCAGATCTTTGACCTCTTACCCCTCTCCCCTGCTACAAAAACCTGCAGCCAGAATTTTGGCACCTGAAGGAGTAAAACCAGCAAACACGATTTTATCTACTAACGCCACATCTTCCATATAATCAACCCGCTTTGAGAAACACGACTCAGGCTCGAGAAAGTGCAAGCATTCCCTAAGAGGCCTCACCGAGTCCCCAAATTAGACTCCGGCTTGCTGGGGAATCGTGCAACTAGGCTACCAAAACACCACTCGCAAGCCCGCGTGAAACCATGCTCGAACAACGGTCAGAGCCAACGCAATGCCCATCACGCGTAGGCAATCATTCATTGAAGAAAAAATCCGGGTCGTTACAGGGGAAGTGCACCACCACCGTCTTGTCGATTCGAGTCCCCTGAGGGCTTTCCAGGATCACCCCCACTCCTAGGGAAGGCCTCCCCGAGGCGCCGTCTACCTTCACCTTCCAAGGAGCTGGACAGGTGAGCTCTTTTTCCGCCACTTCAATCACATAGTCAGCCAAGAAGTCGGCCATCACTTGAGCTTTGATTGAGAGCCATGGAACGAATGAGACGTCGAACTCACTCAACTCCACCGACCAATTGGCCAGCCTGCCTGAATGCTCCACCCCCTCAAAGATGTTGCGGAGGGGATGGTCAGTCACCACTCGGATTGAGTGTGCCTGAAAGTAGGGTCGCAGCCTCCGGGCTGAGACGATCAGGGCGAAAGCCAGCTTTTCAAAAATTGGGTACCGGAGCTCGGCCTTCCTCAGGACCCGGCTCACGTAATAGATGGGGAGCTGCTTCTTTCCCTCTTCACGAACTAGGACCGAACTCAAGTCCTCTGCCCCGACCCCGAGATATAGAAAGAGGTCTTCCCCCTCCTTCGGTCCTTGGAGTAGCGGAGCCTGAGTCAACTGCATCTTGAGGGCCCGGAATGCCTTCTCGCACTCCTTGGTCCATTCGAACTTCTGGCCACCCCTCAATGTTTTGAAGAAGGGGGAGCACTTCTCCCCGGCCCGGGAGAGAAACCTGCTCAACCCTGCCAGCTTCCCTGTCAGCCGTTGTACCTCCTTGGCATTCCGTGGCGCCACCAGCTCCAAGATAGCCTTGACCTTATTAGGATTCGGCTCGACCCCCGCGGGGGTGAGGAGGTGCCCCAAGAACTTTCCCCTGCTAGCCCCGAAGACACATTTTAGGAGATTCAACTGCATCTTATATTTGCGCAGTGTGGCGAAGGTCTCCTCCAGGTCCCGGAGGTGGGAGTCCACACCCCGACTTTTGATCATGAGGTCATCTATGTACATCTCCAAATTCCTTCCCTTCTGCTCCTTGAAGACCCTATCCATCATTTTCTAGTAGGTTGCCCCTGCATTCTTCAGCCTAAAGGGCATCATCTTGTAACAGTAGCATCCATCCCCTGTGATGAACGAGACATCGTTGATGTCCGGGGGGTGCATCCTAATTTGATGATAACCTGAAAAAGCATCTAAAAACTCATTACAGAAAAACCGACGGCGGAGTCAACCAGCGCGTCGATTCGAGGCAAAGGGTAACAATCCTTAGGGCAAGCTTTATTAAGTAAAGAAAAATCGATACACGTCCTCCATCGGCCGTCTCCTTTTTTGACCATGACCACGTTGGAGACCCAGCCGGGGTATTTGATCTCAGACACGAAGCCGGACTTGAGGAGTTTTGCCACCTCCTCCCTGATGGGCTCCGCCAGCTTGTCTGTAGTGGACCTCTTCGTCTACTGAACGGGGCGTGTTCCCGAGTCCAGGTTGAGGCGGTGGCAGGCCATATCCGCGTCAACCCCCGGCATCTCCGCGGCGTTCCAAGAAAATATGTCCACGTTCTTCTGGATGCACTCCAACATCCTGTCTTGGTCCTCCGGGGTCAGCCCCCTGCTGACGCAGATCTTCTCCATCCTGCCTCCTCGGGTGAGCACTTCCAGCTCCACCACTTCCTCTGCGGCCTCCAGCCTAGACTGCTCCCCCCATCCTTCAGCACCCCCTTCCTCCGGAACGTGGACTTTTACCTCCATCTCTTCTCCCACAGCCATCACTTCGGCCACCTCCTCTAGGTCTCTTCCTGCCGCTTCATCAACCCAGCTCTCCATCTCCATCTCCAGCTCCTCCCCTCTTTCTCCTTGCTCAGGTTCCTCCATCCTCCGCCCCATCTCCTTGGCTCCCTCCTGCCAAGAGATGGTGTTCACCGCAGTGACATAACACTCCCGCGCCACCTTTGGGTCCCCCCTGACCCGGACCTGAATCCCCTCAGCGTTGAACTTTAAGCATTGGTGGAAAGATGAGGGGATGCAGCGGAAGGCGCTGATAAGGGGCCTCCCAAAGATGGCGCTGTAGCTGTTGGGGGCGTCCACAATGACGAACCTGTAGTTTCGGGACTGCCCCCCCCCCCCAAGGTCACATGGAGGCCTACTCCTCCCTCTACTGCCTTCCTTTCTCCTGAAAACCCGAACAAAGGGACATCCGAGGCCAGCACCCTCTTTGCCTCCACCTTCATCGCGTCAAATGCCTTTTTGAAGATGACGTTGACGGAGCTCCCGTTGTCCACGAGGATCCGAGAGATGGTGAAATTCTCGATGGCTGCCTTGATGACAAGTGCATCGCAGAATGGGTCCTCGTGGTCTGGCATGTCGCTCCTGGAGAAAGTGATCCTCTCCTCCGGGGGTGGGGTTTGGGATGTGGAGGCAACGCTCCTTCGGTACATGGTGTGGAGGCTTGCCTTGCGGGAAGCCTCGACGCCTACCCCCCGTGGATCACTCTGATCCCTCCTCGGGTTCCAACATCCACCCGGTCTTCGCAACGATCCTCCTCCACCCGAGGTAGGACCTCCTCAATCCTCACTTCTTGTCGCCCCTGTTGCTACTGCTGCTCCCTATTCCCTCTCATCTCAAGAAACTCCGGGCATGTGGCTGTTGCGTGCCCCACCTCCTGATGGAAGTCACAATAGGGCAACTCCACCCTCACTTCTCTCCTCCTCCTCCTCATTATCCCCCTCCTTGCCCCCAAGGCTATGGCCATTATCTCCTCTTGATCGGGAAGTCGGTGCCTTTGGGCCTGCATCTAGCCAGGAGGGTGGAACTGATCTTGCCTCCCCTGGTAGTGGTCACTTCCATGGTATCCCCTCTGTGGCCCCTGCCCTTGCCACTCAGGTCTCCAGCCCAGTCGACGGTCGGGCTCCTAACGCCCCCACCTCGACTGCTGCTGCCATTGGAGCTGCCTTTGCTCCCTCTGCCGAGGCTCTCCTCTTCTCTCCTCCTGTCCTCTCCCTCCTCTCGTCTCCTTCTCTTCCTCCGTGGCCCACTTGGCCAGCTTCCTTGCAAACTCCGGGTTCGACACCTCCCCGTCAACTTCTCTTGCCCCTCTCTCCATCAGTTCCTTGTAGGAGAGGGGGGAACTCTCTTCAGCTCCATCCGGAAGAACCCCTACTGCAATCCCAGGGTAAAGGCCATCATCAGACTATGGCCCAGCATCTCCTGAACCTGGATAACCTCCTCCTGGACCGGTTCACGTAGCTTCCCAACGTTTCGTTCACCCCCTGCTTGATGTGGAACAGGGACTCAGACTCCTTCTTCCTCTTCTTCGAGGTAGTGAACCTCAGCATGAACCTCCGATGCAGGTCCTCGAAGCAGTAGATGGAGCTGGCCGGTAGCTGATGGAACCACTCCCTTGCCATCTACTTGAGGGTGATAGCGAAGAGTCAGCACTTGAACCCGTCTGACATCTGTTAGATGGAGACTACATCCTCGAACCATTGCACATGCTGGACCGGGTCTCCCTTCCCGGTGTAGTAGGACATCTCGGGTTCCCTAAACCCATCTAGAACTGAAGCTGAGGAGACCAGCTCACTGAAAGGACTGCCTCCCCCCACTGGGCGGGATGGCGAATCTCGCGAGCCTAGCTCGCCGAACCTGCCTCGGCCTGCCGAGCCGGGGAAGAGCTCGCGCCTGGGGAGCTCGCACCCCTGGCCTTCCTCGGCCACCTCCTTCCCAGCTCGCCTGCCGGGAGCGTCCTCGCCCAGAGAGGGGGCGGCCACGATCTGGACTACCGGAGTCGAGCACTCGGCCCGTGTGCCGAGTGCGAACTTGACGAGGCTCAGTACCTCGTTCCTGAAATCTTCCAACATCCCCATCGTGGCGAGAGGCGGGGGGGGGGGGGGGGGGGGGTTGCGAGTTCGGCCTGTCAGATCCCTGTCCTCTCGTCATCGAGCTCGCTGAAGCTTTTCTGCACTGACCATGCTCCACGCTCACCGCACCAAAATGTTGAAACCGATTTCTCGATCTCCTGTGGAGTTCGCCCTTGGGGAAGGGGTGGTCTCACGCCTACTTCACTCCTGCAAGCAAGACAACAAAGAAGACAAGGTGAAACCGACCCAAGGGCTCGGCGGGGAGGTCCCACCACAAACCCGAAAGATCTCAGAGCGCTTCCCCTCCTTAGCTAGAAGCTGAGCTATGGTACCCTCAGAAAGCACTTGAAAATTGGAGCAAAGAGGCACAGGAAAGCATGCATTCTGAGGTACCCCTTGGGTCCAATTTATAGTTTTCAGAATCTGTACTGCCAATAACCAAAAGAACTGACCTGAAATTACCAGAAAACCCTTGGTTGGGTCTGCCAACAGCCAAACTCCGCTATTTTGAAGGGCTATGGGCAGACCAGTGGGGGCAAAATAGTAAAAAGTACCTCATTCATCCAGGCGAGCTGGGAGCTTCGATCACCTCGGCAGGCCCTGCTCGCCTACTGTTGCCGAGTTCCACTGCGAGGGTGCGAGCTGGGGCTAGCTCGGTGGATGCCGATCTCAGGGTCGGCGAATACTGATCTTCGGTCGACGATCGCCGATCTCTGGTCGACGAACACCGAGCTCGGGCTCGGCCTCCTCACTGCCGAGCTCACCTTCTACTTTTAGCCTGATTTGTCTGGTTCCTGGCGACCTTGCTCGCCGGACACGGGGTTGTACAGTGGGAGTAATGAATTTTATCCTCTTACTCCATAACATATAATCTTTTTAAATTATTGAGTGCCTATGTTTACGGAACGAAATCTTATTCACATTGACATAAGAACTTTTTATAATAATTTTTTTGTTGGGATAGATATTTTATCATGCCAAGTTAAGCAAAATAAGAGGAGAAAAGAAAACTAGATTTTTAATTAAAATATTTTTTAGAGCAACCTTAATAAATTGTATGCTCTAATTTTTCAGAAAGCTAAAAGTAAACATAATTGAATTCTATAGTCGTTAGTTTCTAACATAATACGCGTGCTCCTATCAATGAAAAATTTGAAGTAGTGCCTAAAACGAGTTCGCTATTTTTAATAAAGCATAATGAATTCTTTAAAACTTAATCCCGGCTATTTAAATATTTCAATCGATAATTAACAAACGAATAGGAAATAAAGAATTAATAAAATTCACATATAAATAAACTCAAAACAAAATTTTTGGATAGCAGGAAATTTAAGAATGGTATATTTGATTTTCAAAACATTGTTTTTGGAGTTTTATAGTTTTTATCATCATGTTTTTTTGTGTGTTTTTTAATTTATTATGTTTTTTTGAATTTTGTTTTTTGTTTTACTCAATTTTTTGAATTTTTGATTTATCGTTTTTGTTTTGTATTTTTGTGTTTATGTCTTTAGTATATACATACTAAAGAAATAAAAATGTAAAACATTTGTTTTTGAATTTTTTGAATTTTTACGTTTCAGGAATTTTTTTTTAATTTTTAAGAAAATTTTCATTCTATTTACAAAAAATGGGAGAAAAAGAGAAGTTTTTTGCAAAAATGAGAGAAAAAAGGAAGGGGGAGAGAGAGAAGAGTATTTACAAAAAGAATATTTACAAATAAAAAAAATCTACAAATAAAAAAAATATTTACAAAATAAAATCAAAATATATTTTTTGTTGAGTTTTTTTATTGTAATATTTTTTGAATTTTGTGTTTTATAATTTTTTTGAAATTTTTGTTATAAAAATATTTACAAAAATATTTACAAAATGAAACTAAAATTTTTTGGAATTTTTGTTTTATAATGTTTTTGGAATTTTTGTAATAAAAAGAAAGGAAAAGAATAAAATTTTGGATTTTCCATTTTAAAGTTTTTTTTGTTTGTTTTTTTTCATTTTGAAATGCAGAAAAGTAGAAGTGCAGAAAATAAAGTACGAAAATATCCTCATACTTAAGTCCAACATTGTCCCCAATGTTGTAACGTAAGTATGCAGAACAAACAGGAAATGCAATATGTACAAAGAAAATAAAGAGGGGGGGGGGGGGGGGGGGGGGGGGGTAGAAGCTTCCTGAAACGCATTCGGGTAGGAAGCGCCGATTAGAAACCATGCGTTTATTAGAAAAAGTAGCAAGCAAAATAAATAAAAAGCGAAAAAGATAAGCGAGGGGTGCCTCCCCGGAGCGCTTTGTTTATAGTCGTGTAGCTTGACTATTTTGGCGGGGTTATAAATCGAGATGGGTTATGGTTTCGTAATGCTCGATCACTGGGTCGGCCGCTATGTATAACTTTAGCCGATGACCGTTTACTTTAAACAAACCTCTTTCAGGGTGGGAGACGAGTACGGTCCCATATGGAAAAACTTCTTCAACTATGAAGGGACCGGACCATCTAGATTTTAGTTTTCCAAGAAAAAGCTTAAGACGTGAATTGTAAAGAAGGACAAGATCGCCCGGAGAAAATAATTTTGGGGTCTAGATTTTTCGATCGTGATATAACTTATAACGCTCCTTATAGAACTTATTGCTCTCGTAAGCGTTTGCACGCCATTCATCGAGCTCGTTTAGTTACAGTTTTCTATTCTGAGCGGCTAGGTTGGAATCAAGGTTTAGAAGTTTTAAAGCCTAATGAGCGTGATGCTCTAGTTCTACAGGTAAATGGCACGCTTTGTCATAGAATAACCGGAACGGCATACAACCAATTGCGGTTTTGTATGCCGTCCGATACGCCCATAACGCATCGTCGAGTTTAACGGATCAATCTTTCCTATTTAGTGAAACAAATTTCTCTAATATTCGCTTAATCTCTCGATTAACTACCTCTACTTGGTCACTAGTTTGCGGGTGGTAGGGGGTGGCGAGTTTGTGCGTGACTCCACATTTAGCTAACGTCTTAGGCATAATAAGGTTACAGATATGCGTTCCCCTATCACTAACAATTGCGCGAGGCATGCCGTTGCGAGAAAATAGTTTTTTTAAGAAATGTAACGATGATTCGCGCATCGTTGGTGGGGAGAGCATGCGCTTCCGCCCACCTTGATACGTAGTCGATCGCCACTAAAATATACATATTTTTGAAAGAGGGAGGTAGGGGGCCAACAAAATCTATGCCCCATAAATCGAACACTTCGCATTCTAAAAACATATTTTGGGGCATCTCATCGCGACGAGAGATGTTACCCGACCGCTGACAGCTATTGCATGCACGCACAAAAGTGTTCATGTCTTTGAAGAGGGTGGGCCAAAAGTAGCCCGCATCTAGTGCCTTCCGAGCGGCCCAGTTGGCTTGATAATGCCCACCGACTGGACCCTCGTGGCAGTGCTTAAGAATTTGCAAGCACTCCACACCCGCAACGCATCTTCGGACCGCTTGGTCCGTGCAGATATGAAAAAGAAATGGGTCCTCCCAAATGAAATTTTTCAAGTCAGAAAAGAATTTCTTCTTTTGATGACTTGAAAACTCTTTTGGAAGCACCCGCGCTACTAAGTAATTTGCAAAATCTACGAACCAAGGCGAAGATGACGAAGAATTATGAATGGCAAGGAGTCGTTCCTCGGGGAATCTGTCATTTATTTCAGATTCGACGAGCGCTTCCGCACTCGGATTTTCTAAGCGGGAGAGGTGGTCTGCCGCTAGATTTTCTGCGCCCCTCTTATCTCGGATCTCCAAATCAAACTCTTATAGGAGGAGAATCCATCGAAGAAGGCGGGGCTTCACATTATTTTTAGCTAATAAATATTTAAGAGCGGAGTGATCGGTAAATACGATAACTATAGATAGCGTTATATATGAGCGAAACTTATCAAAAGCGAAGACGACGGCTAAGAGTTCCTTTTCCATTATCGTATAATTTACCTATGCAGAAGTGAGCGTCTTGATAGCGTAATAAATAACTTGAAAATGTTTTTCTACGCGTTGGCCAAGAACGGCACCTAAGGCAATATCACTAGCGTCGCACATAATTTCGAACAGAAGGGACCAATTAGGGGCCACTAAAATTGGTGAGGTGATAAGTTTCTATTTTTTTAAATTAAAGGCGGACTCGCATTCGCTACTAAAGATGAAACGTGATTCCTTTTCCAAGAGGTGAGTTAGCGGTTTTGTTATTTTTGAAAAATCTTGAATAAAACGTCGGTAAAAGCCTGCATGGCCTAAGAAACTCCTAATAGATTTTACGTCTGTTGGTTGCGGAAGTTTTTCTATAATTTCTATCTTGGCCTTATCCACCTCTATACCCTTAGACGAAATCATATGGCCGAGGACCAAACCTCCTCGAACCATAAAGTTGCATTTTTTCCAATTTAAAACAAGGCTTGTGTCCTCGCACCGTTGAAGGACACGATCTAGATTGTGAAGGCAATCGGGAAAAGAGCGTCCGAAAACAGAAAATTCATCCATAAATACTTCCATAATGTCTTCTACTAGCTCGCCAAAGATCGCTAGCATATATCTTTGGAATGTAGACGGCGCATTGCAGAATCCAAATGTCATTCTTCGGTATGTGAAGGTGCCAAACATGCAAGTAAAAGTTGTTTTATCTTGATCATCGAGGGGAAATGGGGATTTGGAAAAACCCCGATAAACCATCAAGAAAATAATAATATGGATGAATGGATAAACGCTCTAAAATCTAGTCCAGAAATGGTAGTGGGAAATGGTCCTTGTGGGTGACATCATTAAGTTTTCTATAATCGATGCACACTCGCCAACCCGTAATAGTACGAGTTGGAACGAGTTCGTTATGCTCATTCGCCACTACGGTTAGACCGCCCTTCTTGGGCACGACATGTACGGGACTAACCCATGCACTGTCTGAAATAGGGTAGATAATCCCCGTATTTAATAACTTAATAATCTCGGCTTTAACGATGTCTTTCATGTTTACGTTAAGACGACGTTGCGGCTGAATCGTTTTGCGGCAATTATCGTTAAGAAATATCTTATGGGTGCAAAAGGAGGGGTTAATCCCCTTTAAGTCAGAGATTTGTCATGCAATTGCATGGCGATGTTTAAGTAAAACTTCCAATAAATCGAAAGTCTCCGAATCACTCAAGTCCGAAGAAATAATAACGGAAAGCGTATCGCCTTTTCCCAAAAAGCGTACTTGAGTGATGCGGGTAAGGGTTTGAGGTCAAGGATGGGTGGTTCTTCTAGGGAGGTTTTAATTCCTATGTATTTCTTACCAATTGGTTCGAAAGGTAAGTCTATAGAGGTATCCTCATCACATTGAAAATTTTCGAGTGCATAAATATCGTCATTTAAAAATACGGACTCGGAAATGGGAGAAGAACGATCTCCAAAAAGGTATCTAAAGAATAGCATAAATCGTCGCTCGATGACAAATTATCCATCCAGGGATTAATAGAGAAAGTAACTTGATGGTCTCCTACTCAGAGGAGAAGACTACCATTACTAACATCTATTAGTGCGCGGGAGGTGGCGAGAAAAGGGCGACCGAGTATTATTGGTACCTCGGTGTCCTCCTCGATGTCTAAGATGACGAAGTCTACAGGAAAGGTAAACTTATCAACTCGGACAAGGACGTCCTCCACTACCTCGATAGGGAACTTAACCGAGCGATCCGCTAATTGGATGCGCATATTCGGACTAGGAGTACCCAAACCTAAATGTTGAAAGAGCGAGAATAGCATCAAATTAATGCTAGCCCCTAAATCAGCTAAGGCGTATTTTACTAATATATTGCCAAAAAGGCACGGGATGGAAAACCATCCCTGGTCATTTTGTTTTGTGGGCAATTTATTAGTAAGAGCCGCCGAGTAGACATCGTTGAGAGATACATGCGAAATATCCTCTAATTTACGTTTATTAGAAAGTAATTCTTTTAAAAATTTCGCATATTTGGGCATTTGTGAGATAGCCTCGCAAAAAGGAACATTAATATGAATTTGTTTTAATAATAAAATAAATTTTTCATATTGCGTGTCCTTACGCTCGTTATCTAATTTATGCGGATATGGTAAGGCCTTGTTTAAAATAATTTTTTCGTTTAAATTCGGTAAAGGTAACGCAGACGAAGAAGAGGGAAGAGGGGTCGGAGGTGAAATATGTACCTAAGGATCGATCCGTTTTGGATCGATCACCTCCTTTCAGGTACGGAGGGTTATAACGTTGGCGTTCTCCCGCGGATTGGGCTCCGTGTTTCCCGGCAGTGCCCCGAGCGCGCGCTCGGACATCATCCTCTCCAGCAGTCCAACATGATGTTCAAGTGTTTTAAGCGATCCGGTGATGTTCCGGATATTTGATTCGTTGGATGCTATATATTTAGAAAATTTTTCCTCCATCGGGGAGGGTTTTGGAAGAAGAGGAGGCGGTAGAAATCCGGGCGCATAAGAAATAGGGGGACGCTGAGCATTGTTCGGGTTGCTCCAAATGAAATTTGGGTGATTCCTCCAACCCGGATTATAGTTATTACTATAAGGGTTGTTGTTGGGGTTGAAGGAAGGACGGCCCGAATTTCTCATGAAATCCACGAACTCTTCAGCCACGCATACATTAGGGGGAATAAAACAAGGCGGAGTGGAGGAGGCAGCAGACATCTCTGCCACCTACTTTGTTAAACTTTCAACTTGAAGGGTTAAAAGAGCAGTGGCATCCACTTCAAAAAGGCTAGCCGCTGGCTTTGGGCGTCCCCGCGGGACGTTCCATTGATAGGCGTTCATATCCATCTCTTCGAATAAAGCCTGGGCGGCCTCGGAGGTTCTGTTGTTCAAGGTACCCCCGACAGCCGCGTCAATCATTTGATGCGTCTGAAAGTTAAGGCCGTTATACAAACTTTGTACATTCAACCACGTTGGCAGCGCATGGTGCGGGCACCGACTGAGGAACTCCTTAAACCATTCCCAAGTCTCATATAGAGACTCGGGTTCATTTTGCACAAACGAAGAAATGTCTGCCCGCAACTTTGCAGTTTTTACGGGCGGAAAGTACTTCGTTAGGAACCGCTCCGTCAACTCAGCCCACATGGTGATACATCCTCGTGGGAGGGAATTCAACCACGCCTTGGATTTGGACTTAAGGGAAAAAGGAAATAAACGCAAGCGAATGACGTCATCAGTGATGCCATTAATTTTGAAGGTGTCGCATATTTCCAAAAAGTTGGACAAGTGGACATTCGGGTCCTCATCCGGCAGCCCATCAAACTGCACGACATTTTGGACCATTTGAATGACACTTGATTTTATTTCAAAATTATTATTCTCCACCGTTGGGCGAACAATACTAGACCCAGTATCGTCCAAATTCGGCCGGGCGTAATAGTACATTGTTCGCTCGGCGGCCGCGTTTAGATTAGGGTCGGCCATAACTACGACAGAGGGTTCGCCGATAGATTCTTCGGGGTCTAAAGAAGGAATTCGGCGCTGAGATCAAATACTCTCAAGGGAGCGTTCAATCTCACGGTCGAAGTCAAAATCTTCAGACTCGGAAAGTTGACCACGGGTCATACACCCAAAAAAAAAACGAAAGAAACTTTTTTTGGTTTTTGTTTTGTTTTAAATTTTTTTTGTTTTGGAAAATAAGTAAAATTAATAGACTCCAGAATTCGGAATAACAACTCAAAAAAGATCCCCGGCAACGACGCCAAAAACTTGATGGCCCGCGAACAGACTCTTATTATGGTTGGTTTGATGAGTCGATCGTTGTGGGCATGCTAAGGTAGGCAAGTGCACCTATCGCAAGTAGTACTCGATATTTGGGAGAATACCGAGATCGTATTATTCTCGGGGTCGGGTTGACTATTCTTACTCCTCTAGGAGGACTATTATTTTACTGAAAGTAAGGTGGAGATTTTAATTAACTAAAGACAGGAAAAATAAAAGAGCAAAAAACGATTTAGAAAAATTCAAAGAAGGGTTAACGCTCCGCATCGAATCGGATTAAGACTAAAATAATTTATAATAATTATTGAACTTAGTTTTCAAATTAATAAAATGCAACTTGGCCATGGAGGTTCCACAAATGTGAGTGCACTTATCTCTAGGAATATTGCTCACCTGAACGCTAAGACAATTCAACCGAAGGTTAGTCCGACGAAGGATTCCTCTTAATGCCCGCTTTACGCTAAGAACCCTGCAATTGGGTGGGGAACCCAATCCAGAAGAATTACGCTTGTCCTCTCTTGAGGGTATGCACGAAACTCTCTTTACCCAGGGGTGATCTATCCATACGCACGGCCTCTCGGCAAACTAGCGTATGGATAACGGAAAAAGGGCCCACACTTTGATTTTTGGTCCTACGCATCGTTAACCTGCGGTAAACCTTAAGTCCTCAAATTAAAGTGAAAATTAAGAGCTTTAATTATTTCAAATCATTTTCAAATGTCCCAATGCTCTTCGATGCCGAAGCTAATAACGATTAGCCACACATCGGTATGGGGACGGCTTTATAATTTGATGAGGCGCTAGTTCGTACTTAAACGCTAAATGATTATAAGAAGAAGACATGAAAATAACAAACATTTAGAAAACAGAAAAGTTAACTAAAAAGAGAACCCACACACACTTCAAATTATAAATAAACAAAAAAAGACTAAGTTACAAAAAAAAAATTACAAGTCCTACTCAAACGAGTAGGCGGGATATAAGGGCGCGCCATTTAACTCTTAACGAGTAGGCGGAAAAGAAAAAAAAGGAAAATTACAAGTCCTACTCAAACGAGTAGGCGGGAAATAAAAGCACGCAATTTAACTCTTAACGAGTGGGTGGAAATGAATGCGCACACACAACACACTCTACATAATTTGAAGAAAGCGATAAAAGAAAGCAAAAAAATTATCTCCCACACACACACTCTACATAATTGAAGAAAGCATAAAAGAAAGCAATAAAATTATCTCCTACACACACAAACTCTACATAATTAAAGAAAGCATTAAAAGTTATACTCATACACTCACACACACACACACATCATGAAAATTAAAAAGAACAAAATGAAAACCTAACTCATACACTCACACACACAAACTAAAAACAAAATGAAAGTTACCTAAAAATTAAAACAACTACTTTTTTATACTTGGATTTTAACTAAAACTCAAAAAAAGAACAAATTAAAAAGAAAGAGAACAAAATTTTTTCAAAACAAGTCAAAAACTAAAGCCTTTCAAAAATTAAAATAACTTTTTCATTCTTAGGTTTTCATAAAAATGATTAAAAAGTGAAAAAAAAATTGAAAAGAACAAAAAAGTTTTACAATCCTAAAACAAAGCTAAGTAAAAAAAATAAAATCACTTTTAAAATCTCTTTTACAAATACATAAGAATAAAATTTTAAAAAAAAAACACTAAGGAAGAACATGTAGAAGAAGAGATAAACATATCACACCATATTTGGAAATGAAATCTATAACAAACTCTATCATTGAGACAAGTAAAAAAAATAGAAAATAAACAAGTTACACTCACACACACACACACACACACACTTTTGATAGAGAGAAAAACAAAGAGATAAAATGAGAAAGAAAGTGAGCACACAAGTTCATTCCAAAGTCATTTAAGAAGAGAAAAACAAGCATATTTTATTGATGAAAATGAACTATTACAAAGCTAATACAAAGCAAATACAAAAATAAAGAGAAAGGAGGAGAAAGTTCTCCTTACATGGAAAAGGAATCCACGGATGCACCCCACAAAACACACAAACTTTGGCTCAAAAAAGTGAACCCTTGGCCCTTACAGAAATGGACAATTTATAGGAAAAAAACTCCAAGTACACGCCCTCCGACATGGGCGTATCGGGGGGGGGGGGGCATGTCAGCACTGTGTGCGATGTGATCCGATGATTTGACGGCATAGTTGACGTAGGGCTGGACACGTGTTGGTCACACGGCGGTCACGCCCCAGGTCATGGGCGTGACTCTGGGCGTGTAGGGAGGTAGAACTAGGAGCGGGTTGCATTGAAATGTCGACGCGCTGGTCTTGTCGGCCAGGTGGAGAAGTACACGTTTCGGTCATGCCTGTGTCTCTGTCTACACGGGGCGTGTCGGGTTGCTCGACGATCGTCGAGTGGAAATCGTCGAGCTTGAGTGTCACGGCCACGGTCACGGGGCGTGTCAAATGACACGGGCGTGACTAACTTTTCTCTTCAAAAATGGTAGCTTTCCACTAGTTTGACGTGTCACGCCTTGGTCAGGGGCCTGACACAAAGTACACGGGCATGACATGTCAAAATTTTGACTTTTTCCTGAAAATTTTAGAAATTAAAATTATGGATATGTTAGGTAAATATTTACAAAAAGGAGCAATTTATTAAATGAAACTAACTAAAAAAAGCAAAACTAAACTAAAATATCATAATAAAAACATAGAAAAAATGCGTATAATTACAACTTATCAAATACCCCCATACTTAAGGTTTTGCGATTCCAGAGCAAAAGTTTGAGGTGAACATATAAGGAATAGAAAAAAATTCTAAGTTTAGCTACCGCTTAATTAAGTATAAGAGAGATCTAAATAAACATACGGGGTGTAAGAGTTAAGTCCTAAAATTATGTTGATGATTTAAATAGCACAAAAGTTTTGGCCAAAAGACTTCTTGATATAATCAAATAGAAAGCAGAAATTGTACTCGTTAGATAAACAAAATTAGTTTGGAATTATATGAACTTTAGCTTATAGGAGTTTTACTGGAAATAATGCAATTTATAAATTATGCTCTCAAAAAGATTTTTGAATTAATTCTAGAATCGTGAAATTGGCTAAGGGGATTGACGTTGGTATATGAAGAGGGTTTGGATATTGAGGTGAGGTTTTTTTTTCTCAAACTTCCATTTTTTTGGATTATTAGGAAAATTAAATCTTATTTTCCTAATATTATTTTTTTAACTTCATATTAAAATTGACCCAATGTATATGTGTGGGAGTAATGAATTTTATCCTCTTACTCCGTAACATATAATCTTTTTAAATTATTGAGTGCCTATATTTACGGAACGAAATCTTATTCTTATTGACATAGGATCTTTTTATAATAATTTTTTTGTTGGGATAGAAATTTTATCATGCCAAGTAAGGCATGATAAGAGAAGAAAAGAAAACTAGATTTTTAATTAAAACATTTTTGAGAGCAACCTTAATAAATTGTAGGTTCCAATTTTTTTGAAAACTAAAAGTAAACATAATTGAATTCTATAGTCGTTAGTTTCTAACATAATACACGTGCTCCTATCAATGAATAATTAGAAGTAGTGCCTAAAACGAGTTCGCTATTTTTAACAAAGCATAATGAATTCTTTAAAACTTAACCCCGACTATTTAAATACTTCAATCGATAATTAACAAACGAATAGCAAAAAAAGAATTAAAAAAATTTAAAATATAAATAAACTCAAAACAAAATTTTTGGATACTAGGAAATTTAAGAATGGTATATTTGATTTTCAAAACATTTTTTTTGGAGTTTTATAGTTTTTATCATCATGTTTTTTGTGTTTTTTAATTTATTATCTTTTTTTTAAATTTTATTTTGTTTTACTCAATTTTTTGAATTTTTGACTTATCTTCTTTTTTTGTATTTTTGTGCTTATGTCTTTAATATATACATACTAAAGAAAGGAAAATGCAAAACATTTTTTTTGAATTTTTAAGTTTTGCGAAATTTTCTTTTTTAATTTTTAAGAAAATTTTCATTCTATTTACAAAAAGTGGGAGAAAAAGAGAAGTTGTTTTACAAAAATGAGAGAGAAAAGGAAGGGGAGAGAGAGAAGAGTATTTACAAAAAGAATATTTGCACATAAAAAAAATCTACAAACAAAAAAATATTTATAAAGTAAAATCAAAATATATTTTTTGTTGAATTTTTGTTTTGTAATTGTTTTTGAATTTTGTGTTTTATAAATTTTTTTTTATTTTTGTTATAAGGATATTTACAAAAATATTTACAAAATGAAACTAAATTTTTTTGGAATTTTTTTTTTATAATTTTTTTGGAATTTTTGTAATAAAAAGAAAGGAAAAGAAACAATTTTGGATTTTTTATTTTAAAGTTTTTTTTTGTTTGTTTTTTTTTCATTTTGAAATGCAGAAAAGTAGAAGTGCAGAAAATAAAGCACGAAAATTCCCCCATACTTAAGTCCAACATTGTCCCCAATATTGTAACGTAAGTATGCAGAACAAACATGAAATGCAATATGTACAAAGAAAATAAAGAGAGGGGGTGGGTAGAAGCTTCCCTGAAACACGTTCGGGAGGAAGCGCCGATTAGAAACCCTACGTTTATTAGAAAAAGTAGCAAACTAAATAAATAAAGAGCGAAAAAGATAAGCGAGGGGTGCCTACCAGGAGCACTTTGTTTATAGTCATATAGCTTGACTATTTTGGTGGGGTTATAAATCGAGAAGGGTTATGGTTTTGTAATGCTCGATCAATGGGTCGCCCGCTATGTATTACTTTAGCCGATGACTGTTTACTTTAAACGAACCTCTTTTCGGGTGGGAGATGAGTACGGTCTCATATGGAAAAACTTCTTCAACTATGAAGGGATCGGATCATCTAGATTTTAGTTTTCTGGGAAAAAGCTTAAGACGTGAATTGTAAAGAAGGATAAGATCGTCCGGAGAAAATAATTTTGGGGACTTGATTTTTCAATCGTGATATAACTTAGAACGCTCCTTATAGAACTTATTGCTCTCGTAAGCGTTTGCACGCCATTCATCAAGCTCGTTTAGTTGCAGTTTTCTATTCTGAGCGGCTAAGTTGGAGTCGAGGATTAAAAGTTTTAAAGCCCAAAGAGCGCGATGCTCTAGTTCTACGGGTAAATGGCACGCTTTGCCATAGACTAACCCTAATGGTGTACAATCAATTGTGGTTTTGTATGTCGTCTGATGCGCCCACAACGCATCGTCGAGTTTAACGGACTAATCTTTCCTATTTAGTGAAACAGTTTTCTCTAATATTCTCTTAATCTCTCGATTAACTACCTCTACTTGGCCACTAGTTTGCGGGTGGTAGGGGTGGCGAGTTTGTGCGTGACTCCGTATTAAGCTAACGTCTTAGCCATAAGAGCGTTACAGAAATGCATTCCCCTATCACTAACAATTGTGCGAGGAGTGCCGAAGCGAGAAAATAGTTTTTTAAGAAATGTAACGACGACTCGCGCATCATTCGTGGGGAGAGCTTGCGCTTCCGCCCACCTTAATACGTAGTCGACCGCCACTAAAATATACATATTTTTGAAAGAGGGAGGTAGGGGCCAACAAAATCTATGCCCCATAAATTGAAGACTTCGCATTCTAAAAACATGTTTTTGGGCATCTCGTCGCGACGAGAGATGTTACCCGACCGCTGACAGCTATCGCATGCACGCACAAAAGTGTGTGCGTCTTTGAAGAGAGTGGGCCAAAAGTAACCTGCCTCTAGCGCCTTCCGAGTGGTTCGGTTGGCTTGATAATGCCCACCGGCTGGACCCTCGTGGTAGTGCTTAAGAATGTGCAAGCACTCTACACCCGCAAAGCATCTTCGGACCGCTTGGTCCGCGCAGATACGAAAAAGAAATGGGTCCTCCCAAAGGAAATTTTTCAAGTAAGTGCCTTGTGAAAGGGAGCTTTGGGCGTAATCCCATCATAGTTCCTAGTGCCTTCGAGAGCCATTCACGGGGTATACCTTGGGCAGTCCTGGGCTAACCTAAGTTGTAGGTAAAACTAAATTGCAAGAGTAACTGGTGTAACTAGGGGTTCACTCTCACTCACCTCGATGTCTCAGAATGTTAGGTTGGGTCACTCGACGAGTAGGCTCGGTGGATTTGGTGATGGGCGGGTTGTCCCGGCGAGCTTTGGCTCGGTTGTTGTTTGAGACGGACGGGATGGTCCGGCGAGCTTTGGCTCGGTGGTTATACTTCAAGGTTGCATGTGCATCAAGTATAAGGTGGTGGGTCTTCGGTATTGGAGAGTCGATGCACTAACGCCAATATGTTGACTCGACAAGTGTGGTTTAGCACTTGGCCAAATAAAGTCCGGTGCGCCAGCCGACAAGAGTACGCAGGAGCTCCGCTTAGTGCACCAGCGTTGAGGCATACGATAGGTCTGACTGGTAGTGCAATTACCGGTTTAGAGGTGGGCGAGGCCCAACCCACCGCTTCTCTTTGCCACTACGGAGGTATCCTGGGAGGTTCGGCCCCAGAAAGGGGGAACCAAAGGTCTGTGTACATAGAGTCGAGTGGGTGAGTTGCACTTGCATGTTCACATCATGTCATAATTGTATTTCATGGCATAATCATTGCATATTACCCGACACCTATTGTATAAGTTGTATGGGACGCTTATACAATAGGCCTTGCAAAACGACCCCTTGTTTTATAAGCTCGTGCGAGCATGCTTATAAGTTAAGGTTTATTTCAGTAAATATAAATGTAGAATTGCTAGAAAACCGACACTCTATCGTATAAATTGGTATGGGACTTTTTATACGATAGGAGCCCTGCAAAAGATTCCTTGGCTTATGTGATTTCACATAAGTCAAGGTTATTCTTCTTGTTCCGTCATTTTACCTTCATTCTATCTTGTATACTATATAGATGCTAGTTTAGTTTCGCTACCATCTGCTTATTTGTTATTCTCCTCCTTCATGTCCCCTCTTTTCCTCCTCCCCGCTCGGTGCCTAGAAGCCATGGGGAAAGGGGCGGGGGATGATAGGGCTTAGTCTTTTAGACTAACGGTTTTCGAACCACATCATTTTAGGGGACTGTGGAGCCCAGCGTGGAGGAGCAGCCCCGGAGGTCGGCGCGCTTGGAGATGGGGCAGTCAAGTACCGGAGTTCAGACGGCATGGACAGTGAGTCTGGTTCGCTACTAGTTGTTTTAGATTTGCTTCCGTGATGAGAGACATGTAGTGAGGATTTGATGTACTGGGCATGAGCCCCAGATTTTAGTATTTTCCTTATATCTATGGACACTCCCATCGTGGAGATTATTTACTATTTATGTGACTTATGTGCACTTGCCTTTATTTTATTGCTAAAGTTGAGATCGATTTGGCCGGCAGGATCAGCGTTTTGTAGTGATGACCTTCCCGAGTGTGAAGGTGTCACCGCAAAGCGGCGGTTCTGGGCCTAAGACCCCAGAGTTTCAAAGAAAAAAATTGGGGGTGGGGGGGGGGGGGGGGGGGGTCTTACAAGTGGTATCAGAGCAGACCTCGATCGAAAAGTAGCAGTCCACAACCCCTGGGTCACCACAGCGTGAGTTTAGTTTGGGGACAAACTAAGCGGCGGAAACAGTGGTGTGCCATATGAGGGATCACATGTAAATTGTCCACTTTTAATTAGGTTTGAGTCGATTACTTACTAATGGATTTTGTTACGTAGCCCCCAGCACAGCCTATGCCACAAGGCAGAGTCCAGCAGACTCCGAATATTGCACCACCTCCCCCGGTCCCCACTCCGTTTCTACAGTCAGAGATGGGGCAGACTCTGACAGCTATCTTGGAGGCTTTTAGGGATCAACAGGTTCCGGCTATGCTGCCAAACCCGGGGGCCAACTGGCTGAGTATTTTTCGAGGACTTTATCACCTATCCTACCCGGGGGCCAACTGTATGAGATGCTGACTGGGATCCGGTGCCCGTGGGAGGAGAGAGTGCCCTTGGTCATCTCTTGCTTGGAGTCCCGTGCCAAGAGATGGTGGAAGACTTCACTGGACACGACATTTGCTGACAGAGAGGTTGTTTAGATAGCTTGGGGGGAATTCAGGGCCGCACTGTTGGAGAATTTTGTTCTGCAGTCGGCCAGAGATGAGCTGGAGGATAGATTTATACAGTTGAGACAGGTTAGCAAGACAGTGGTGGAGTATCATCGGGAGTTCAACCACCTAGCATGATTTGCGGATTATTATCAGTTGGATGAGGCAGGTAACACTAAGAGGTTCTATAAGGGCCTGCTAGAGGATCTGAGGGAGGCTCTGATGTTCGTGTCCGACGGGCTTATTCCTCTGATATTGTAGATGGCGAAAAGGATCGAGGCAGATTGGCATACCACCCGAGGCCGGAAGCGGCCAACTAAGGATCAGGTTCAGGGAGCTAGGAATGATTAGCGACGGGGCCGTATCACAGAGTGGAGAAGAGGAGAAGATCATCCTCGTCAGGAGGCGAGACAGGAGCAGAGGGAATCAGTAGTGGTGGCCCCTCAGCCACCCCAGATGCGGGAGGTGCAGAGACCCGGGGGGCATGGCATATCCCCCGCCGGAGTGTTTCAACTATCACCAGGTGGGGCATATCAAGAGGAACTACCCCATAAGGGGGACACCACCACCGGCTGCCCCGCCAGCTCAGTATTTTGGAGGCCGAGGACGTGGCCGAAGTCATGGATACCAGGGCAGAGACCACAGGCAGGAGAGGGAGCAATTATATGCACTAGATCTGACTCAACAACGGAATCCTGAGCAAGTGATCACAGGTACACTAGTTAATTTTAAGTCTTCTCTTTCCTAGATAATTAAAGTTATGGATATAGAACTAATAAACTAGGAAAGAAAACCACAATTAGATTTCTAAGACTTTAAGTTACCCCCCCCCCCCCAGGCATAGTCTTCATCAGCAGCAAGTCCGCCTATACACTGTTCGATACGGGTGCCTCGCACTCGTTCGTGTTCGAAGCCTTCGTGGAAGGGCTTGAAGGCGTGGAGCGATTCACATGCCTGATGATGACGATACGGCTACCTGACGGATCAGAGTTATTCACCACCGCCCGCTGCAACATGCAGGCAGAGATCGGTGGAAAGATATTTGAAGCAGCAGCAATGATCATGAAGATACCAGTCTTTGATTTTATCCTGGGAATGACATGGTTGCACTGGAACCATGCTCAGATTGACTGCATGTCCAAGAGGATTACCGTGAGGCATAGGGATTCCTACATCATCATCGAAGGTATTAGATCTATTTCCCCTCTCTTGTTGTCATTCGTGCAGGTCATCAAGGCCCACTTGTAGGGGAGGAAGTCTTCGAAGTGTTGTATGAAATGACCAAGGCCAAGGGTTCCATCTCGGATATCCCGGTGGTGTGAGATTTCGCCGATGTATTTCCAGAAAAGCTTCTAGGGCTTCCCCCGCACTGGGAGCAGGATTTCCGGATACAGCTGATGCCGCAGGCTAAGCCAGCATCTAGAGCCCCTTACTGGATGGCCCCGAAGGAGCTGACTGGGTTTCATAGCCAGCTGCAGGAGTTAGTGGAGGCCGGATTTGTTCGTCCAAGCTCTTCACCATGGGGAGCCCCGCTGTTATTCGTCAAGAAGAAGGACATGACACTCAGATTGTGCATAGACTATCGGGCACTGAACTGACTGACAGTTCGGAATACCTTTCCATTGCCAAGGATAGATGAGCTGTTTGATCAGCTGGAGGGCGTGCATTTATTTTCAAAATTGGATTTGAGGTCAGGCTACTATCAGCAGCGGATCCAGGAGGAGGACATACCAAAGACTAGCTTTAGTAGCAGATATGGGCTTTTCGAGTTTACTGTGATGCCCTTCAGGCTCACGAATGCACCGTTGGCGTTCATGAGCCTAATGAATCGGGTGTTCGAGGCATATCTGGATGTGTTCGTCATCATATTTATTGATGACATCCTCATCTACTCGAGGATAGAGTAGGAGCACACACAACATCTGACGCTGACCCTAGAGAGACTACGGGAGCACCAGCTTTATGCGAAGTTCAGCAAATGCTAGTTTTGGTTGAGGGAGGTGGATTTTCTAGGCCATATCATTAGTGGTGCTAGGTTGGCAGTGGACCCGGCCAAGATTCAGGCAGTTCGAGATTGGCCGCAGCTGAAGTTGGCCACAGATGTGCGGAGTTTTCTAAGACTTGTCGGTTATTACCGGAAGTTCGTGGAGGGGTTTTCTCGTATTGCCCTTCCACTCACATCCCTTACGAGGAAGGATGTGCCCTTTGTCTAGATCGCGCAGTGTGAGGTGGCTTTTCAGGAGCTGAAGGATCGACTCACCTCGGCTCCTATACTTGTCCTCACTTCGGGGAAAGAAGAATTCCAGGTTTACACCGACGCTTCCTACCAGGGCATGGGTGCAGTGCTGATGCAGAATGGTCATGTGATCGCATATGCTTCTCGGCAGCTGAAGAAGCATGAGCAGAACTACCCAGTTCATGACTTAGAGATGGGAGCGGTCATATTAGCTCTGAAAGTCTGGCGACGCTATCTGTACGGTGTCCACTGCGGCATTTACTCTGATCACAAGAACTTGAGGTATGTGGACACGCAGAAAGAGATAAACATCAGCCAAAGATGATGGGTGGAGTTTCTAGCAGATTACTAGTACGAGATGCACTTCCACCCAGGGAAGGTGAATGTGGCGGCAGATGCGCTGAGCCGGAATGCTGCAAACCCTGGAGCTGGAACGCAATTGATGGCCTTGGAGTTGGTTCAGGTGTTAGAGAAAATGCAGATATCCTTGGTGTCCGAGGATCACCCTGAGCTGTACCGGGAGTACCTAGCGTCGTTGATTGCCCCAGATGACATTCGAGACAGAGTCAGAGATGGGCAGAGGCAGGATGCCCAGCTAGAGCTGATATTTCGGGACTTAGAAGCAGGCACTGCTGGAGATTACTAGTTGAGGGATGGTCTGGTGTGTTTTAGAGGACTGCTTTACATACCAGAGGGAGGCCAGGTCCGGGAAGATATCATGATGGAGGTTCATTGTAGTCAGTATTCAGTACACCCGGGAGTTACGAAGATTATTGCGGACCTGAAGAAGACCATGTACTGGCCAGGCATGAAGAAGGATATCACCTACTTCGTGACCCATTATGAGGCATGCCAGCTGGTGAAGGAAGAGTGCAGAAACCACGCAAGATTGTTGCATCCACTCCCAGTGCCAGAGTTGAAGTTCGATGATATTGCGATGGACTTCATACACGGGCTTCCCCAATCACGGACGGGGAATGATTCGATCTGGTTGATCGTCGACCAGCTGACGAAGGTAGCCAGATTTATTCCGATCAGAAAGGACGACTCGGTTGGTGTGCTGGTTCGAAAATTCGTGGAGCAGTTCGTCCGTTATCATGGCGTACCTAGGACGATTGTATCGGATCGGGATGGACGGTTTACGTCCACGGAGTGGAGATCAGTACAGACTTACTTGGGCACTCAGCTAACATTCATATAACATTTCATCCCCAGACTGATGGGCAGATGGAACGCACTAATCAGACCTTGGAAGATCTATTGCGACTTTGCATATTGGATCACGATGAGCCCTGGGATAAGCTGTTGCCATTGATGGGCTGCAGAAAAGGGGAACTAAAGGTCTTTGTACACAGAGTCGAGTGGATGAGTTGCACTTGCATGTTCATATCATGACATGATTGTATTTCATGGCATAATCATTTCATATAACCCGACATCTATTGTATAAGTGGTATGGGACGCTTATACAATAGGCCCTGCAAAACGACCCCTTGGTTTATAAGCTCGTGCGAGCGTGCTTATAAGTTAAGGTTTATTTTAGCAAATGTAAATGTAGAATTGCTAGAAAACCGACACCCTATCGTATAAAGTGGTATGAGACTTTTTATACGATAGGAGCCCTGCAAATGAGCCCTTGGCTTATGTGATTTCACATAAGTTAAGGTTATTTTCCTTGTTCAGTCATTTTACCTTCATTCTATCTTGTATACTATAGAGCTGCTTGTTTAGTTTCGCTACAATCTGCTTATTTGTTATTCTCCACCATCATGCCCCCTCTTTTCCTCCTCCCCGCTCGGTGCCTAGGAGCTATGGGGAAAGCGACGGAGGATGATAGGGCTTAGTCTTTTAGACTAACGGTTTTCGAACCACATCATTTTAGGGGACCATGGAGCCTAACATGGAGGAGCAGCCCTAGAGGTCGGCGCGCTTGGAGATGGGGAAGTCTAGTACCGGAGTTCAAAAGGCAGGGACTGTGAGTCCGGTTCGCTACTAGTTATTTTAGATTTGCTTCCGTGATGAGAGATATGTAGTGAGGATTTAATGTACTGGGCATGAGGCCCATATTTTAGTATTTTCCTTATATCTGTAGACACTCCCATCGTGGAGATTATTTACTATTTATGTGACTTATGTGGACTTGCCTTTATTTTATTGCTACAGTTGAGATTGATTTGGCCGGCAGGATCACCGTTTTGTAGTGATGACCTTCCCGGGCGTGAAGGTGTCACCGCAAAGCGGTGGTTCTGGGCCTAAGACCCCAGAGTTTCAAAGAAAAAAAGGGGGGTCTTACAGTTCACACACGGGAGGCTGCGCCTGTGCGCGAGTAAAATGCATGGTTCTCCTGTGTGTCCCTACTTTTCAGCACTCTGTTGCTACCCGTGCGATGTCCTTCACGCACGGGCAGAACTGCCCGTGCGCGATGGAAAACGCGTGGGTTTGTGCACGGCCGTGTGCCAGACCGCGCGTGACCAATTTTTCTAACTTTTCTATTTAAGTTGCAGATTTCTTCTTTCTAAGAAACTAGCTTCGCTTCCCCCTCCATTTTCGCTCCTCAAAGAGGGAAAACTCGCCTCAAGCCTCCATTTTCTCTCTCCTCCTTGGAGAGTTGATCCGGCCACCGTTTCTCCTCAGAAAGCTTGCAATAGTTGCGTCTCCAGCCATCTTTCTCTTCTCCGACCTCCAAGCTACCATTCAAGCTCTTTGTTGCTGCACTTACGGAGTTCTTCGGTCAGAACTAGCCCAGCGATCATTCATGAAGAAGATGGGATATTCGAAGTAAGTGACAGCCCTTCTTGGTTCCTGGACGTCATTCGTATACCGAGCTCGGACAAGGCCCGACAACCATTGACTCCATCTGTGAATCTCGGAAAGCCTTCGTGCGCTCGGTTATATTACTCCACCTCTTCTTGCGGTCACTTCATTCTGAACTTGTGATAGTGGGATTATTGCTTGAGAACAATGTTTTGCTTAAGGTTTCAGCATGTCTTTATGTTGTTATGTCTTAATCATTGATTGTGTTGTTAAGCTTCAGTTTCTCCTGTGCTTGTTGTGATTGTGTTGTTCTAGCGATTGCTAGAAGCATGCGTTGTGAAGAGGTGATTGCGACCCTCGCTGTGTAACGTCCCGAATCTCACTAGGCCCCTCGTGCGTGTTTTTTAGTCAGGAGAGCTGACTTGGGTTCAGGGGAGTGCTGACCACTGGGCAGCACAAGTGAAGAGGAGGAGAAATCAGTAAAGCATAGGACACTGGTAGAGACACGGGCATGTCCCTACCCGTGTGGGAGTGGCCAGCTCTCGAGTAGAAGACTCGAGTATGGCCAGAGAAGAACACGGGTAGTGACACGGGCATGTCACTACCCGTGTGAAGTGACACAGGTGTGTCCCTACCCGTGTGCATGTTCGTCAAGTTGAACTCGACGAGGCGTGTCGAGATCGATGAGGTGAGTCGACATCGTATGACACAGGTAGCGACACGGGCGTGTCCCTACCCATGTGTGTCGAGTTACACTCGACATAGCGTATCGAGATCGACGAACTACGTGTCAAGATCAACGAATTGCATGACACGGGTAGCGATATGGGCGTGTACCTACCCGTGTGTGTCGAGTTACACTCGACAGAGCGTGTCGAGATCGACAAACTATGTGTCGAGATCAACGAATTGTATGACACGGGTAGCGACACGGGCGTGTCCCTACCCGTGTACCATTGTGTCGAGTTGAGTTCGTCGAAATGTATCCAGAGAAGGACACAGCCAGGGAACACATCCGTGTCATGTGGACACGGGTTAGGACACGGGCGTGTCCCTACCCGTGTCGAGTGTTGAACTGACGCTGAAACCATCGTTGACGCTTCGCCCAAAGCAGGATACGGGTACGGACACGGGCGTGTTCCTACCCGTGGCAATTTTCATATATAAGGGGAAGTGAACACCCTAGCCATTTCCATGCTCATTTCATCCCCTATTTCCTGAGAGAAACTTCTATAGAAAGGGAAACTGCTGGAGAAAGTTTTGGAGGAGAAGATCCACCGCCGCCGTGAAGGAGAAGATGCCACCGAGAAGAGTTACACCATCCATGGACAAAAATAGTGGAAACGTCGGAAATGAGGTGAGCTTCCTCCCCTCTCCCTTGGTGCTATATCTATAGTTATCTAGGCGAGATGTCGACTCAAAAGTGTTTAGACTTGCGAGATGGTGATTTCTCCAGGAAGAGGCCGTCCTAGGGCTTGTGCTCTAAGGCTAGTCGTGTCTTCAACCTCTCCAACCTTCTATGCGAAGATGGGGGATGGCTTCGTGAAGAGTAAAGCCTTCATGAGGGTGAATAAGAGTGGAGGAATTTCTGGAGGTGATTTTGGAGGATCGACTTGAGGAGGAAGATGAGCTGATGCCGTTGATTCCTCTTTAATATGCATGCAGAATCTGTGTTCTGCGCGCAGTAATCTTCTTGGCCATTTTTTGATGTGATATGTCCAGATCGACTAAACACTAAAGTTTAAGCCCTTGAAAATACCTTTCCAACGAGTGGTTGCACGTCTTCATGCGGACTCTGTAGTCACGGGAAAGTCTGAACGCACATGACAACCAATAAATCCTGTATGCAGAAATTGTGTTCTGTACGCAACGGACTTCAAGGCTGATTTCAAGTTTGATACTATTGAATCTGGGTTGTGGTCTGAACATAAACATTGTAGCCCATGGAAAGACCTTTCCATCGAGGGGCTACACGTCTTCACCAGTTTCCTGTAGCTTCAGGAATCTCTGGTTGAAATTGCTATCCAGATTTATTCTGCACTTAAATCCTGGGTTTTTATATAATATGAATTTGGATTTGGTGGAATTGATGTTGCAAACTAACTCGAGATTTTGGTGAACTATTTTATGTTAACCACCATAGTGCTATGAATGATGAAGATTACTAATTGGATTTCATATAACTGAATTGTAAAGCAAGCTTATTTAAACAAAGTGACTTGTTAGAAATTGGTAGACTATTATTTATGCGCTTATGTTATATTATGTTGAAATCATTTGGAATGACATATAGAAAGATAAAGTATGTCCATGAGTATATTTGAGGGTTGGAATGAAATTTAGTAGTCCAAGACTTAGAGCGTAGTCTCCCTACGGGTAGTATTGTGGAGGGATGTAAGTACGGTGTTGACCGTCACTAGTTGGGTTATTGTTGATATGATGTATAGATGGGTGGTTGGGCTGTGTCCTCGTGCTTTCTTCCGAGGCCCCTTCCATACCACGGTGATATGGAATTTTCATGCAGTGTGAGTTGATAGGCAGTGTCGTAATCCTGGGTTAAGGATAGTGTGGCAGGTCTACAGGCTTGCCGATCGTCATACCGACGGGAGTTGACAGTTAGACTTTGGGCGGTTGGGCTGTGTCCTCGATGATCACGTCCTAAGGCCCCTTCCGTTCCAAGTGAATGGTTGGGCTGTGTCCTCATGCTTTCTTCTGAGGCCCCTTTCGGGTCACACCAGGCCAGTTCGGCCTGTGTTCTCGGTACACATCTACCCGAGACCCCGCTGGGCCATAGTACGCATGGGGTCCACTGTTGTGTTCTTAGCATTGAGGCGTACAGATGCCTAGGTGAAGTAGTGTGGATACCCGCCTAGTAGTAGAGATTCCCGCTCTACTGTCACCGCCTGGCCATGGCGGTTGATGCCTGAGAGGTGAGCTACCTGCTCGAATAGTGGGAACTACTAGTCTGTGTCGACATGACAATTGCATATGTGTGATCATGGGTGAGTCATAGCATAGCATACATACCATTTCATATCATTGCATAACAAGATCCTCATCGTATAAGTTTGTTTGGGAACTCTTATACGATGAGTTACTTTTATGTAACTCAATCCTTAACTTATAAGCTTGTATGTGCATCCTTATAAGTTAAGTTACTTTCCTGTTGGAGACACATGTACTTGATAGTTTGTAATTGTTTATGTAGAACTGCTAGAATAAAGTGTTATTAATCTTATTATACCATTACCACCTGCTTCTACCTGTGACACTATTTATTATACTTGTACCCTTGCTCTTCTCTCCTCCCGGTGCCGAGGAGTCGCCGGGGAGCGGATGTCAAGCCACTTAGACTTTTCAACTAACGGTTGCTACATCTTCCTTTTTAAGAGGTCCCCGCACAGGAAGAGCAACCGCAGACTTTGTAGCAGGACAGCCAGGCCAGGATGACAGGGCCTGAAGTGACGGTGCCATCACAACCATCGGTTATCGATGTGAGTATTGTTGAGCGACTCTAATATAGCCCATTTGGGCAATTTTATAGCTGTACTCTGATATTGAAGAAGCATGTTTTAGCTTCTCTTTTTGTTGTATTTGGACTATTAACCATTACCAACTTCTTCTTGCTTATATTTTGGTTGGGTTGGCATGTTTATATTGATATTAGTTGTAGCCGGCGGAATAGGTGTCTTGTGGTACAGGTTAGCCCATATACTAATGCTACCACAAGGCAGCTCTTCCGGGCATAAGACCCTGTTGGAACACCCTATTACTAATTTGAGTCAGGATAACTATGTCTCTTAGGAAACTTGTTTTGACCTCATTGTATAGATCTAAAGTTCAAGTAGAATTGAGTCTAAGGGTTAGTACTTAGGTTTGGAAGCTGCCCTCAAGACCAGGTTTTTCAGTATGGAAACTAAGTCATTTCGTCGAGCTCAGTACGACGAATCGTCGAACTCCAATCGACGATCGTTGAGCTCACTTCGACGGATCCTCGAACTCCATTCGACGATCGCTGAGCTCAACTTCAACAAGTCGTCGAACTCCATTCGACGATCTTCGAGCTCAGATCGACGATCTTGACTCCAGTTTGGTTCTCAATCTCTGAGCTCAGTTCGACGATAGTTGAGCTCAGATCGACGATCTCTGTTTCTATCAAAGTCCAAATCTCTGAGCTCAGTTCGACGATAGTGGAGCTCAGTTCGACGTTTTTCTGAAGAATTCAACGATTTTCAAGATTCAAATTTGGACAGCTGTGGAATTATTGTCAGCAATTAATTCAGAGATCTTGTAGCCGTTTTCATTTATTCTAGAGCAAGTTTCAAGGGATTTTCAAGGAATGTTTTTATTGGACTTTCCTCCAGAAGACAATTACAGTTAAGGAAGTCATTTAATGACAGGCCAACGACTATCTTTACAGTGGATCATTTCTATGCAGACATCAAGAGAATAAAAGATTAGATTTTTAAGAACTGAAAAAGAAGAACAAGGAGAGATACATATTCTGGAATATTCATTCTCTGCAAAAACTTCTTCTGCAAAACTTCTTCTGTAACAACTCTTACAACATCAATTACACAAGAGAAAGAGAAAGAGTTACAGACATCCTTAGTCTTAAAGATTCACACAAGAACACCAACACCAATAGGAGATCAACAAACTGAAATCTTCAGATCTCTTTTGATTCAAGTGTTCAAGGCCATCATCATTCAAGACTCCAAACACCTCACATTTCAGCTGTTGCTGAAATCATCATTTGCTGGAGATCAATTTTCTGAAGGCCTATCACCCTACTGCAAAGCTTCAATTCCTGAACAACTACAGATCTCAGGGGGAGCTTTGACAACATCTCTGAATCCACATAGTCTTCTCACTGTGATTGAGAAAAGAAGACTTCCCTCACTCTCTCATCCCCACCTCTGTAAAGGATTTTTCAAACTCCCTTCAAAAGTTTGTGTGTGGTTTTTGAGCACCTTATCAAAAGCTCATTGGTGGCAAGACACCTGATCAAAAAATCTGGTTCGGTTTTTGAGCACCTTATCAAAAGCTCATTGGTGCCCAGGACACCTGATCAACTCATCTTGCAGTGGATTACTACCTAGGGTGGTAGAAGAGTGGATGTACCCAGGTTGATTGGGGAACCACTATAGCTCCTTGTGTCTTCTGGTTGCTTGTTTTTCTTTTGTTTCTGGCTGTGGCTTGTGATTAGTTTCCTTTGTGGTTTGTGACTAGGTTGCTCTGTGATTAGATAATTTCTGTGATTAGATTTACTCTTTAGTTTTGCTTCCCTGTTCACATTAGAATACAACAACTGTTGTAAAAATTTTTAGCAAGCACCATACTCTATTCACCCCCCTAGAGTATATCAGATCTAACTCACACTTTCAATTGGTATCAGAGCCAAGTTGGTTAAAAATACCACACCTTCGTGGTTGCACAGGCTAACACCTGAACCCAAAGATCCCTAGTTAGATCTGCTTGTTGTAGATTTTGTTATTAGAAATATTTCTTCACAAATCATGTCCCTAAACAAAGATTATGCTAGCACCAGACCTCCAGTGTGCAATCTATCCAAGTTTGCACTTTGGAAAGCAAGGATTAGACTATACATGAATTTTATTGATGAGGACATCTTTAATTCTGTTTTGACAGTGTGTCCAAGACCTCCAGAGAACACGAGTACAAATGCTGTTCCACCTCCTTCAGGAACAAATGCTGACATCAAGAAGTGGAAGGTAGTAAATGCAAAGGCTATGAACATCTTAGCCTAGACTATGTCTGATGACATTTTCCAAAAGGTAGATGAATGCAACTCAGCAAAGGAAATATGGGACAAGCTCTCTGAAATAGTCTCAGGATCTGCTGATGAAAGAAAGGACAGAAGATCCCACCTCATATCCCAATATGAGAATTTTAATAAAGGAGAAGCTGAGTCAGTAGGAGATATGTATAACAGACTCAGTCTTGTAGTCAATGAGCTGAAGACTTTGGATAAGGAGATATCATTGACTGAGCTAAATGATAAAATCCTAATGTGCTTTCCAAGCACTTGGGACTCAAGGATCTAGCTAATCAAGGATGCCAGAAGTCTCAATGAGATCACCATAGAAGCTCTCTTGGGCAAGCTCAAGTCTTATGAGCTGCTCATTAAGAATAGAGAAGAAGAGCAGAAGGCTGCCTCACCAGCCACAAGAAAAGAGAAGTATATAGCTTCCAAAACCACTGAAGATCAGCCTGAAGACAAAATCTCAGGCAATGATGAGCTGCTTAGTCTACTGGCCAAAAGATTTTACAATATGGCCAGAAAGGACTTCAGGAAGAGATCATACAAAGAGCATGACAAGCAAAGGTATGATAAGTCAAATAATAAAGAAATTATTTGCTTTGGTTGCAGGAAACCAGGCCACATTGTACCTGACTGTCCAGAGAACAAAAACAAGGACAGAAAGGATAAGAGAGAAAGAAGAAAAGATAAGGACTTCAAGAAGAATAGAAATGGCAAACCCTCCTCAAGCAAGAACAAACACACAAGGAAGGGATTTGTTGCTGAATCTTGGAGTGAGACTGAAGAGGAATCAGAAGCTTCATCCAGCTCAAGTGATGATGAAGATGATGCTGAAGAGAAGGAGTTCTGCATGATGACAATCAATGCCTCTCAACACAATTCAGATGCAGAAGAGTCAGAGTCAGACTCAGAGACTCAACCTGAAGAATACCAGGTAATAGACTCATTTGATTTCAATTCTGAGGACTTTAAGTATGAATTTAAAGCACTGTGCTTAGACTTATTAAAATCTGAGAAGGAAATTATCTCTCTCAGAAATCAATTGTCTGAACACAGTTCCTTTGAAAGTGCAGCTAGATCTGATATACTCTAGAGGGGGATGAATAGAGTATATGGTGCTTGAAAAATTTTTACAACAATTGTTGTAATCTGAGTGAACAGGGAAGCAATTAATAAATCTAATCATAGAACTAAACTAATCACAAAATAATCACAGAACAATCACAGACAGAAAAAAAAATAAAGACAAGCAAGCTAGATGACACAAGAAAATATAGTGGTTCCCCTAAACTTGGGTACATCCACTCTTCTACCACCCTAGGTAGGAATCCACTGCAGGATGAGTTGATCAGGTGTCCTGGGCACCAATGAGCTTTTGATAAGGTGCTCAAAAACCAAATAAGATTTTTTGATCAGGTGTCTTGCCACCAATGAGCTTTTGACAAGGTGCTCAAAAACCAAGCTCAAACTTTTGAAGGGAGTTTGAGAAACCCTTTACAGAGATGGGGATGAGAGAGTGATGGAAGTCTTCTCTTTCTCAAAGCAGCTGAGAAGACTATGTGGATTTGATGGTCTCAAAGCTCCCCCTGAGTCCTTGAGATGTTCAGGAAAAGAAGCTTTGCTGTAGGGTGATAGGCCTTCAGAAGTTGAGCTCCAGCAAAAGATGATTTCAGCAACAGCTGAAATGTTAGGTGTCTAGAGTCTTGAAAGATGTTGGCCTTGAACACTTGAGACAAGAGAGATCTGAGATTTCAGAAAATTTGATCTCCTTGAATGTGTGTTCTTCAGAGAATTCTTTGAGACAAAGAATATCTTGTGCTTGTTCTTCTTGTCTGTGTTCTGAGGATTATTGATATCTGTCTCTGAGAGATTCAAAAACCATTCCTCTTGTTTTATTCTCTGGTACTGAATAGAAAAACATCCTCTGTCAAGAATAGCCGTTGGTCTGTATTAATTGCATCCTTAATTGCAAAATGTCTTCTAGAGGAAAGTCCACAGAAATATTCCTTGAAAATCCCTTGAAACTTGGTCCAGAAATAAATGAAAACGGCTAGAAAATCTTCTGAATTAATTGCAGAATAAATCCTTAACTGATCTGAATTTGAATCTTGAAACATCCTTGAAGTTATCTGAAAACGTCGAACTGAGATCTGCTATCGTCGAACTGATCTCAGCGATTTGGACTTATACTGCAACACAATATCGTCGATTTGAGCTCAAAGATCGTCGAACTGAGCTCAGAGATAGAGATCCAAAGCTGAGTCAAAATTGTCGAACTGAGCTCGCAGATCGTCGAATGGAGTTCGACGATTTGATGAAGTTGAGCTCAGCGATCGTCGAATGAAGTTCGACGATCTGTCGAAGTTGAGCTAGATGATCGTCGATCGGAGTTCGACGAATCGTCGTGCTGAGCTCGACGATATGACTTAGTCTCAAATTGAAAAATTCTTGGTCTTGAGAGCAGCTTCCAAACTTAGACTTCTAACACTTAGACTCAATTCTAATTGACCTTTTGAGCTATACAGGAGGTCAAACATTGGTTTCCTAGAGACATAGTGATCCTGACCCAAATTAGTAATAGGGTGTTCCAACAATCTCCCCATATTTAGGTTAGGATTACTATTTACAGAGTTTGGAAAAATTAAAATAACATATACAAGCAACAATACAGAAAAACAAAAAGCTGGACATTGCAGAACCACAGATATATATCATCCCAGATAATAATCAGAAGTTAAGATGATTGTCACCTTACATTGTCATTTCTTTTCCTTGCTCTTAATGAGTTTAATTTCTCTATTGGAGTTGAGAGCTTCTTTCTTTGATCTTGTATCATCTGCTGCACTAAAAGTGGTTTGCTGTTTTGGCCTGGGAACTATAGCTTCAGGATGCAGCTCCATGTATCTATCGGAATCAAAAAATTTGCTTGACCCATATTTTTCCAACTCTTTCTTTCTCTGTTCAGACATTGTAGAGATGTTGGAAGAGTCTCTTCCTTGCTCTTTAGCTTTCTTGATCCGATCCAGTACAGCAAGCTCTTTCATCCTTGTAGTCCAAGTAGCTGGATTGTTCTCAGGGTCTTCAAAAGGTACTGGTGGCTCATATCTATTAGAAGGGTTATCTTGAGGAGGCCTGGATGAAACAGTTTCTTTCAATTTATAGGGAAAAGGACCAGAGGTGGTGTTAGATGATGTTTGTCCTTCCCTGGAGTAGGGATGTTGCCTTGAGTATCATTTAGAGTAAACCTGGACTTCTCTTTGATTGCCTCTATATCCTCCTCTTCTGGATTGAGAACCCCTGGACTGGCTTCCCCTATGATAGGATCTGTCATGTGGCTGATAGGGGGTTTGACTTCTAGCAGGGGGTTGAGCAGCTGAATTTCCACCTGCACCTGCATCAGGAGGAGGTGGTGGAGGAGGATGAGAATGTTGGAATTGAGAAGAGCCCTTTTCATATTTCCTTTTCTTCTTCATTGCTTTGAGTTAATTATTTGAGTACTGCATCCAGTGCTCAGTTATTGGGCAATCATGAAGAATATAGTATGGTATATCATTGTTATCCTTGACCTTGGCAGGAGGTACTCTCTTCATGGCTTTGCTCCTTGCCTTTCTCTTCCTGGCAATGGTAGCAGAAGAATCATTAGAATCTGTTCTGAACTCATCACTTTCAGAACTTTGATCATCATAAAGGGCATCAATCTTCTTCATCAAATCTTTCTTGAGCTGGATTGAAGCAGAAGAGGCAGCAGAGGTTGAAGTAGCAGAAGTTGAAGCAGTAGCAGTAGCAGATACTGAAGGTGTGGCAGTTGAAGTTGAGGCAGAAGCAGAGGTTGAAGCAGTAACAACAGCAGCAGATACTAAAGATTCTGGAGCAGTAATGACAGCAGTTGGGACAGCAGCAGTTTCACTGACAGAAACAGCATTATCAGCAGTAAAAATATCATCAGAAAATACAAAAGGCTCAAACTCATGTGCCTCTATCATAAGGATCTCCTTAGAAATTGGCTCATCAGCACTAACAGAAGTATCATCAAAACTTTCAGCAGGAGGGGCAGCAACATCAGAAACAACCACATTGCTTTCAGCAGAAGTTGCAGCAGCATAAACTGAGTTAACAAATGAAGTGATGATGCTGGGGTCACAGCAAGAGAAGGGCACAAGGGCCTTGGACAAATCCTCTGGGGGCTGGATAGCAACTATCTCTGGAAGACAAGCTTCCTCTGGCAGACATCTGAAATATATAGAATCAAATGTTGAGAGCAAAGACCTGAGGTCTATTGCAAAGACTGCAGCAGGAGGGGAATCTGGATCTTGAGACACAGCAGGAGCAGCAGCAGCAACAGGAGCTGAAGAAACAGCAAGAGCAGCAGCAGGCAGGCTCACTTCATAGGGCATCTCCCCCTGCCTAGATTCAGATATGACTGGATCAAGGCACACTGCTAAAGGGGCTGCCTGAGGGAATAGAGAGGAGAGCCTGGCAGAAAGGGCTGCCACTGACAGGAGTAATGGAGCCAAGGAGGTCTCCAAGAGAAGAGATAGCCTGGGGGCTAGCAATTCATAAAGCCTGTCAGCAAGGGCTGGAATATCTACTTGCTCAGTAGTGACTGGAGCAGAGGTAGAGGAGGGAGGTGTAGCTGTTGATGAGGGTAGTTGAGAGCTAGTGTATGGAGGAAGAGACGGTTGAGGTGTGGGTAAAGTGGATATGGAGGACAGTGGGATGAAGATGGAGGGTGTGAAGGTGGGTTGGTCAATGATTTCTCGCAGAAGATCTTGATAAGATGTTGATGATGAGGGCGGCTCAGGAGGAGAGGATGGTGAATCATCCATGAAGGAATCATCAATGAGGTTGAAGGATGGAATGGAGGGTGATGAAGTGATAATGTCTGTTGGAGGGTAGGAGAATAATGGATGGAATAGTTCTTCTGTGGTTGGAAGAGTAGGGATTGGAGATGGTGTAGATGTTGGAGAAGGGCTAGATATGATGATGGTGGATGGAGTTGGAAGAGATAAATTGGAGGAGGAGGAGAGGCAGCAGCAGGCAGGTCATCTACAGGGGCAGAGACCTGAGGGGAAGTGACTCTGATAGTCCTGGTGCCTGAAGGAGTGCTGGAAGAGGGCCTGCTGGGCTTGATGATCTGCCTGACCCATTTACCAAAGAGGGCACAAGACAGTCTTTTGGAAGCATTTATGTGAATCCCAGAGGATACCAGCAATGCAGGGCACCTATGCTGCAGAAAAATGCCTAAAATCCTTCCAAAATTTACAAAACTTTTGTTAATTTTCTTCTTAATGAGGTCAAAGAAGACCTCTCCCCAATTCAGGTTCTTCCTGTCTACTATGGCTCCCATTAGGCAGAGCTGATACCTTGAAATTGTATCATGGGTTGAGTGCTTAGCCAATAGGACTTTCCCAACTACATCAGCCAGGAATTTGTATTCCATAGACAGATTCTTTTTCAATAGCTTGCTAGGGTTAGCCTCAGAATGACCCATTCTGGCAAGCAAGTCAGCATATTCTTCTCCAGACAAATCAGTAGAATCTCCACCAGTTCTTAACTCAAAAACCTCTGTCAGAATTGCTGGGGTCAGGGGTACCTGAGTGCCAGAGATTGATCCAACAATGGTGTTGTGGTCCTGATTGTGGGCAATGTAGACCCATTCCTTAATCTCATCAGAAGCAAGCTTAATCCTTGTGGTCATGATTGCAGCCAGTTTATGCTCTTTGAATAGCTCTAAGATGTCCTGAAAAACCTGGTCTGTCGTGCTGAAGGATTCCATGTCTATGTCAAAGTCGGCATCAAATTTCATGGCGACGAGAACAGCAACAGAAACAGCCATAGTTACATGCAAAGATTCAACAAACAAAACGAACAAGTGCAGAAATGTTTGGAGGGAAAGAAAGTTTTTGCAGAGAAATCGAAAGCGCAAAGGAGAACGACGGTGAAAAATGAATTTTATATTAGGGTTCGACGCAGAAATGAAAAGATCGTTGAACTCAGTTCGACGATCGGGGGCTCTAAAGGAATCTAAAGAGTCTTCAACATCGTCGATCTCCATTCGACGATATTGGAGAGCGTCGAGCTCTGTTCGACGATTATTCAGAGAACAAAATCGTCGAGCGCCGTTTGACGATCACTGACCGGAAGAGATAGTTCATACTATCTAAGAAACGCTGAACTCAGGTCGACGATTTCAGAAATCGTCGATCTCCGTTCGACGATCTGGGGGAAAATTGTCGAGCGCAGTTCAGAGATCAGAAAAACTCTAGACACTAAGAAAAATCAAGATGTTTGCCTAGTCTTGGTCAATTTTTAAGCTTTTAAAATCTTGGATATTATTTAAGACTTTCTCCATCTAACATTCCCAACTGATTTAGGAAGAAGGTGTGTTTCTTTTCATCCAAGGGCTTGGTGAAAATATCTCCCCTTTGTAAATCAGTTGGGATATATTGTAGTTCAATTTTATTCTTTTCAACATTATCCCTTAAAAAGTGATGCCTAATCTCTATGTGTTTTGTCCTACTATGGAGGACTGGATTTTGAGCTATAGAAATAGCACTGGTGTTATCACAAAATATTTTAGACTTCTCTAAGTTGTAGCCATAGTCTAGGAGTTGGTTTTGAATCCACAAGATTTGTGAACAACAACTGCCTACAGCCATATATTCAGCTTCAGCAGTTGAAGTTGACACAGAAGTTTGTTTCTTACAAAACCAGGAGACAAGTCTGTCACCAAGGAACTGACAAGTTCCACTGGTGCTTTTCCTGTCAATTCTGCATCCAGCATAATCAGCATTAGAGAATCCAGTTAAATCAAATGCCGAATCTTTTGGATACCAGAGACCTAGATTTGGACAACTTTTAACATACCTGAGAATCCTCTTTACTAATGTTAGGTGTGACTCTCTAGGGCTTACTTGGAACCTAACACATATACATGTAGCAAACATTATATCTGGTCTACTAGCTGTAAGGTACAGTAAAGAGCCAATCATTGCTCTATATGTTGTCTGATCAACAGGTTTCCCATGTTCATCAGCATCCAATACATCATTAGTAGGCATAGGTGTTTTCATACAAGAGGCTTCAGACATGCCAAATTTCTTAACCAATTCATTTGCATACTTGGTTTGAGAAATAAAGATGCCTTCAGCATGCTGTTTGACTTGCAATCCTAGGAAGAAGGATAGCTCACCCATGCTACTCATTTCAAATTTAGAATGCATTAGGTTGGAAAATCTTCTGCACAATTTTGAGTCAGTAGAACCAAAAATAATATCATCTACATAGATCTGTACTAGTAGGGTATGAGACTTATGGGTTCTAATGAAAAGAGTTTGGTCTACTCTACCCTTTATAAATCCATTTTCCAAAAGAAAGCATGCTAGGGTCTCATACCATGCTCTAGGAGCTTGCTTGAGACCATATAATGCTTTGTTCAATTTAAAAACATAATCAGGATAAGTTGGAGAGATAAAACCTGGAGGTTGTCTGACATATACTTCCTCTTTGATGTCTCCATTTAGGAATGCACTTTTGACATCCATCTGATATACCTTGAAGCCTTTATGTGCTGCATAAGCTAAAAAGATTCTGATGGCTTCCAATCTTGCAACTGGTACAAAAGTCTGGTCATAGTCTATTCCTTCTTCTTGAGAGTATCCCTGAGCAACTAGCCTTGCCTTGTTCCTTACAATTGCTCCTTGATCATCCAGTTTGTTTCTGAACACCCACTTTGTTCCAACAATGGAGTGATCCTTAGGCCTTGGCACTAGTTCCCACACTTTGTTCCTTTCAAATTGATGCAACTCTTCTTGCATTGCAATGATCCAGTGTGGATCTTGCTCTGTATCTTGAATGGACTGAGGTTCAATTTGAGATAGGAAGCAGGTGTGCAACAGGTTTTGGTTGACCTGATTTCTGGTTTGCACACCAGCTGAGATGTCTCCAATTATTTGGGAAATTGGATGGTCTCTTGATGTTACTAAATCAACAGGGGTTGTTGATTGTTCACCAACCTGTGTTGTTGTTTCCTTTTGTGGTACAACAACTGGCTCTTCAAGTTGTTCTTCAATATGTTGAATACTTTCTTCATCTTCACTGCTTTCATCCTTCTGAGTTACCTGTAACTTGTTCAAGTCTTCAACAAGAGAATGTTCCTGCAAAGGTGATATGGTAGAAGAGATCTTCTCCTTGAAAGACATGTTAGATTCATCAAATGATATATGAACAGATTCCTCAATCTTTAGAGATGATTTATTATAAACACTATAAGCCTTGCTGGTCATAGAGTATCCCAGAAACACTCCTTCATCAACTTTAGCTTGAAATTTTGCTAAATATTTCTTGTCATTATTATGTATGTAGCAAATACAACCAAACACTCTAAAATAGTCAACTTTAGGTTTCTTCCCTTTGAGTAATTCATAGTGAGTCTTTCCCTTTAGTTTATGTATCAAACTTCTATTCAGCACATAGTTGGAGGTGTTCACTGCCTCTGCCCAAAAGGATAGAGGAAGGTGAGCATCTGACAACAATGTAGTGGCAGATTCAATAAGTGTTCTATTTTTCCTTTTAGCTACCCCATTTTGTTGAGGAGTTCTAGGAGCTGAGAAAGTATGCCTAATCCCTTCACTCTGACAGAACTCTTGCATAAGAAGAGAATCAAACTCTGTCCCATGATCACTTCTGATCAGGGCAATGTGAGTATTGAACTCAATCTATATACATTTGAGAAACTCTGTCAGACACTTAAAGTTATCAGATTTCTTCCTTAGAAAGAACACCCAAGTGAATCTAGAGAAGTCATCTACAACTACTAAAGTGTAATATTTCCCTCCTAGGCTTTGTACTGTGATGGGTCCAAAAAGATCCATGTGTAACAGATACAATATCCTAGGTGAATCACTCTTATTAAGTGACTTAAAACTGTTTTTAGTTTGCTTGCCTAATTGACAGGCCCTGCAGAGTCCTTCCTTCTTGTAAGGGCCAGAAGGTAGTCCTCTAACAAGGTTGTCCTTGTATAGCCTAGCAATAGTTCTAAGGTTTAGGTTTCCTAGTCTCTTATGCCATAAAATATTTGGTCTACAAATAGAATTAAACAGGCAAATATCTACATCTGTTGAAAGAAAATCTACAAGATAGATGTTACCTTTCCTTTTACCTGTCAACATAGTTGTGTTGTCCTCTGACTTGATTTTGCATAATGATTTGCTGAAGGTCACCTGGTAGCCTTCATCACACAGCTGACTGATGCTTATTAAGTTGTGCTTCAGTCCTTCCACATAAGCTACCTTATTGAATGTTACTGATCCAATCTGGACTGACCATATCCTTTAGTCTATCTAAAGTTTGAATCACAAAAGATAACTTTGGGTCCAAGCTTGGCTCTAAAGGATGTGAGGTTGTCCTTGTTTCCTGTCATGTGCTTATAGCACCCACTATCCAAGTACCATTGCTGGTTAGATGTTGGATAGGTCTTCACCTGCACATAAGATAATTAATTTATTTTTGACCCAGTTTACCTTGGGCCTAGGTTGATAACCTTTAAACTCTGAAATAAAAGACATCCCAGGTTGACTCTTATATCCTTCAGGATGATATCTCCTTGGAGGTATAATCCATTCAGTATAAGGGTTAAATATTTGGGATGAGGAACCCTTAGGATTGAATTTTGATTTGCCCTTGAAAGACTTTCCAGAGCTCTGACCTCTGTTCGACGATCGTGGAGCTGCGTTCGACGATCTGGGGTCAGATTGTCGAGCTCCGTTCGACGGTCGACTATGGCAGAGTTCAGGTACTTGAGATCGTCGACCTGAGTTCGACGATTTTGCCTGAGATCGTCGATCTGCGTTCGGCGATCGTCGATCTCCATTCGACGATTTCTGCTGGGTCTTGATTTTCTTGGGCAGATCAGAATTTTTCCTAGCTACCTCTATAACTCCCTTTCCTTTATCAGAAATGAATTTGATTGGAGTTGTTAGAACTATGGGTTGGTTGGATGAACCACCCAAGCCCAGTGTACTATTAAATCTGGAGTTCACTGTGCTTGTGATGTCCATCAGCTTGATGCTTCTCCCATTAAGGGATTCTTCAAGCTTCTTGGCCTTAGATAGCTCACCTTTCAGTGAAGCTATCTGCTCCCTACAACACTCCAACTCCTGAGAGAGTTTGAGGTAGCGGAAAGGAAAAATAGAACCCTTATTGAATCTGCCACTACATTGTTGTCAGATGCTCACCTTCCTCTATATTTTTGGGCAGAGGCAGTGAACACCTCCAACTATGTGTTGAACAGAAGTTTAATACATAAACTGAAGGGCAAGACTCCCTATTTATTACTCAAAGGGAAGAAACCTAAAATAGATTATTTTAGAATTTTTGGTTGTATTTGCTATATACACAATAATGACAAGAAGTATTTAGCAAAATTTCAAGCTAAAGCTGATGAAGAAGTGTTTCTGGGATACTCCATGATCAGTAAGGCTTATAGGATTTATAATAAATCAACTCTTAAAATTGAAGAATCTGTTCACATATCTTTTGATGAAACTAACATGTCTTTTAAGGAGAAGAACACTTCTATCATAGAACCTTTGCAGGTACATTCTCTTGTTGAAGACTTGGACAGATTACAAATCATTCAAAAAAGGAAAGCAGTGAGGATGAAGAAGACAATCAACACCTTGAAGAGAAACTTCTTGAAGAGCCAGTTGTTGTACCACAAGAGGAAACAACAACATAGGTTGGTGAACAATCAACACCCCCTGTTGATTTAGTAACATCAAGAGACCATCCAATTTCCCAAGTAATTGGAGACATCTCAGCTGGTGTGCAAACCAGAAATCAGGTCAACCAAAACCTGTTGCACACTTGCTTCCTATCTCAAATTGAACCTCAATCCATTCAAGATGTAGAGCAAGATCCACACTGGATCATTGCAATGCAAGAAGAGTTGCATCAATTTTAAAGGAACAAAGTTTGGGAACTAGTACCAAAGACTAAGGATCACTCCATTGTTGGAACAAAGTGGGTGTTCAGAAACAAATTGGATGATCAAGGAGTAATTGTAAGGAACAAGGCAAGCCTAGTTGCTCAAGGGTACTCTCAAGAAGAAGGCATAGACTATGACCAGACTTTTGCACCAGTTGCAAGGTTGGAGGCTATTAGAATCTTCTTAGCATATGCAACACACAAAGGCTTCAAAGTATACCAGATGGACGTAAAAAGTGCTTTTCTCAATGGAGATATCAAAGAAAAAGTTTATGTCAGACAACCTCCAGGTTTCATCTCTCCATCTCATCCTGATTATGTTTTTAAGCTAAACAAAACATTATATGGTCTCAAGCAAGCTCCTAGATCATGGTATGAGACCCTAGCATGCTTTCTCCTGAAAAATGAATTTATAAGGGGTAGAGTAGACCAAACTCTTTTTATTAGAACCCATAAGTCTCATACCCTACTAGTACAAATCTATGTAGATGATATTATTTTTGGTTCTACTGATTCAAATTTGTGCAGAAGGTTCTCCAACCTAATGCATTCTAAATTTGAAATGAGTAGCATGGGTGAGCTATCCTTCTTTCTAGGATTGCAAGTCAAACAACATGCTGAAGGCATATTCATTTCTCAAAGCAAGTATGCAAAAGAATTGGTTAAGAAATTTGGTATGTCTGAAGCATCTTGTATGAAAACACTTATGCCTACTAATGTTGTATTGGATGCTGATGAACATGGGAAACCTGTTGATCAGACAACATATAGAGCAATGATTGGCTCTTTACTGTACCTTACAGCTAGTAGACCTGACATAATGTTTGCTACATGCATATGTGCTAGATTCCAAGTGAGCCCTAGATAGTCACACCTAACATTAGTTAAAAGGATTCTCAGGTATATTAAAAGTTATCCAAATCTAGGTCTTTGGTATCCAAAAGACTCAGTATTTGATTTAACTGGATTTTCTGATGCTAATTATGTTTAGGAAAAGCACCAGTGGAACTTGTCAGTTTCTTGGTGACAGACTTGTCTCTTGGTTTTGCAAGAAACAAACATCTGTGTCAACTTCAATTGCTGAAGCTGAATATATGGTTGCAGGTAGTTGTTGTTCACAAATATTGTGGATTCAAAACCAACTCCTAGACTATGGCTACAACTTAGAGAAGTCTAAAATCTTTTGTGATAATACCAGTGCTATTTCTATAGGTCAAAATCCAGTCCTCCATAGTAGGACAAAACACATAGAAATTAGGCATCACTTCTTAAGGGATAATGTTAAGAAAAATAAAATTGAACTTCAATATATCCCAACTAATTTGCAAAGGGGAGATATTTTCACCAAACCCTTGGATGAAAAGAAACACACCTTCTTCCTAAATCAGTTAGGAATGTTAGATGGAGGAAGTTTAAAATAATGTCCAAGATTTTAAAACTCTAAAAATGATCAAGACTAGGCAAACTTCTCAATTTTTCTAGTGTCTAGAGTGTTTCTGGGCTCTGAACTGCGCTCGGCGATTTTCCCCCAGATCGTCGAACGGAGATCGATGCTTTCCGAAATCGTCGACCAGAGTTCAGCGCTTCTCAGATAGTGTTCAACTATCTCTCCTAGGTCAACGATCGTCGAACGGCGCTCGACGATTTTGTTTTCTGAACTATCGTCGAACGGAGCTCAACGCTCTCCAATATCGTCGAACGGAGATCGACGATATTGAAGACCTTTCAGATTCCTTTAGAAGCCCCGATCGTCGAACTGAGTTCAACGATCTTTCCTTTTCTGTGTCGAACCCTAATATAAAATTCATTTTTCAGCCGTCGTTCTCCTTTTGCGCTTTCAATCTCTCTGCAAATTTTCTCTTTCCCTCCAAACCTCTCTACACTTGGTCGTTTGGTTGTTTATTTTTTGTAGGAAACCATGGTCGTCTCCGTCGCCGTTCTGGCCGCCATGAAATTTGATGTAGGATTCGATATTGACATGGATTCTTTCAGCACCAGTGATCAAATCTTCCGAGATATTCTGGAACTGTTCAAGGAGCAAAAATTAGTTACTATCATGTCCACCAGAATCAAGTTGCCTGCTGATGAAATTAAGGAGTGGGTGTATACTGCCCACAACCAGGATCAAAATACAGTTGTTGGCTCAATTTCTGGAACCCAGGTACCTCTGACACCTACTATTCTGACAGAGGTTTTTCAATTAAATTCTGGAAGAGACTCTGTTGAAATGTCTGGTGAATAATTTTCTATTATGCTTGATAGAATGGGTCATTCTGATGCAAACCCTAGCAAGCTGCTGAAAAAGAATTTGGATGTTGAGTACAGGTTTTTAGCTGATGTTGTGGGAAAAGTTCTGTTCGCCAAACATTCAGCCCATGATACCATCTCTAGGTATCAGCTGTGTTTGATGGGTGCTCTAGTGGATAGGAAATAATTAAACTGGGGAGAGATTTTCTTTGATCTGATTAAGAAGAAGATAAATAAGAATTTTGTGAATTATGGAAGGATACTAGGGCTGTTTCTTCATAACAGATGCCTTGCCCTGCTTGTATCAGATGGGATGCACATCAATGCCTCCAAGAGGCTCTCCTGTACCCTGTTTGGCAAGTGGGACAGACAGATTGTGAAGCCCAGCAGGCCCTCTGCAGCTGCAACTTCAGGCACAAGGACTGTTACAGTCTCTTCCCCTCAAGTCTCTGCCCCTGCAGAAGACTTGCCTGCTGCTTCTCCTCCTCCTCCACCTCTTATTTCATCTCCACCAGTCACCTCCACCATTCAAACTTCATTCACCATCCTCATTTCCAGTCCATCTCCAACTTCAGTTTCACCAACTCCACCTCTAATAGAAGACATATTCCATCCTCTACATCACTACCCTCAACCAGTTCTTGACACATCATCTCACATTCCATCCTTCAATCTGATAGATGATTCCTTTATGGATGATTCACCTTCATCCCCTCCTGATCTACCATCTTCATCCACATCTTACCAACAGTTACTCCAAGACATCATTGCTCAACCCTCCTTCACACCTTCTATCTCCATTCCACTATCTTCCCTTTCAACAATCCCCACACCTCAACCTTCCTTTCCCCCATCCACCAGTTCTCCTCCAACATATCTAGCTGTTCCTCCTTCATTCTCTACCTCTGCTCAAGTCCCTACTGAGCATGTAGATATTCCAGCCTTAGCAGACCGACTGTATGAGCTGATAGCTCCCAGGCTATCACTCTTGTTGGAGACCTCCTTGGCTCCACTTCTACAGTCAGTTGCAGACCTTTCTGCCAGGCTCTCCTCCCTCATTCCTCAGGCAATCCCTTCCTTTGGGTGCCTTGATCCAGCTATCTCTGAATCTAGGCAGGGGGAGATGCCTCATGAAGTGGTAAGATTGTCTGCTGCTGCTGCCATTTCCTCTGTTCAAGCTGCTGTTACTTCAACTCAAGATCCAGCCTCAACACCACAGGTTGTAGTTTTCTCAGTGGACCTCAGGTCACTATTATCAGCTTTTGATTATATATATTTCAGCTATCTTCCAGAGAGCACTGCAGTCCAGCCATCAGAAGATCTCTCCAAGGCCATTGTGCCCTTTTCCAGCTGTGACACCAGTATTGTTCATTCCTTTGTAAATTCAGTTTATGCTGCTGCCCCTACTGCTGCCCCTGCTAGTTCTATTGCTGCTGCCCCTACCGCTGTTATTGATGGTTTTGCTACAGTTGTTGTGTCTGATAGTCCTGATACTGTTGATGATTTAGTCTCTAAGGATATACTTATGACAGAAGCATATGATTTTGAGCCTGCTGTCACTGCTGATCTTGCCCCTGCTGATGTTCTTGTATCTGAAACTGCTATCTCTGAATCTGCTGCTGCCCCAGTTACTGCTGTTACTACTGCTGCTGTATCTTTTGAGAGTGTTGCTACTGAAAGTTCTGTATCTGCTGTATCTACTACTGCTGTTACATCTTCTGTCAGTATTATTTCTACTACTCTTTCTACTGCTGCTACAATTGCTGTCACTGTTGTTACATCTGCTCCAACCCAACTATAAAAAGACTACCTTAAAAGGATTGATGCTTTATATGATGAACAAAGCTCTGAAAGTGATCAGTTCAGAACTGATTCTGATGATTCCTCAGCTACTATAGCAAGGAAAAGAAAAGCAAGAAGCAAGGCAATGAAAAGAGTTCCTCCAGCAAAAGTAAAAGATACAAATGACATTCCCTACTATATTCTGCATGACTGCCCTATAACAGAACATTGGATGCAATACTCCAAGAATCAATTAAATGCTATGAAGAAGAAGAGGAATCATGAGAAAGGTTCCTCTCAGTTCCATCATCCTCCTCCTCCTCCTCCTCCTTCACCTGGTGTAGGTGCAAGTGGTAGCTCTGCATCTCATCCCTCTGCCAGAAGTCAAACCCCCTATCAGCCGCAAGAAAGATCTCAACATAGGGGAAGCCAATCCAGAGGCTATCAGTCAAGGAGAGGAAGCTATAGAGGAAACCAAAGAGAACTTCAAGTTTATTCCAAAGGTTATTCCAGACGGCACCCATACTCAATGGAAGGACCAGGTTCATCTGATACTACTTAAGGTCCATTTCCCTACAAACTGAAAGAATTAGTCTCCTCCAGAGTACCTCCAGACAATCCCTCTAATAGATATGAGCCTCCAGTGCCTTTTGAGGATCCAGAGAACAATCCAACTTCTTGGACAGCTAGGATGAAAGAGTTAGCTGCTCTGGACCAGATCAAGAAAGCCAGAGAGCAAGGCAAAGACACCTCCAGCATCACTACTTTATCTGAACAAAGGAAAAAGGAACTGGAAAGATACTCCTCCAGCAAGTTCTTTGATTCTGAAAACTACATGAAGCTGCATCCTGAAGCTGTAGTACCAAGGCCAAAACAACAAACATCTCTAGGTGCAGCTGATGACAGAAGATCAAAGAAGGAAGCTCTTAATCCAAACAGGGAAATAAAACTTATAAAAAGCAAAGAAAAGGAGTAATTCTGTAAGGTGACAATATATTCTGTTTTCTGATCTATCTGAGATATATCTGTGGTTCTGCTATGTTTTGTTGTTATATTGTTGTTCTGTATGTTTATAATTTTTTCATTATCTGTAAATAGTAATCCTAACCCAAATAGGGGGAGATTGTTGGAACACCCTATTACTAATTTGGGTCAGGATCACTATGTCTCTTAGGAAACTTGTTTTGACCTCATTGTATAGATCTAAAGGTCAAGTAGAATTGAGTCTAAGGGTTAGTACTTAGGTTTGGAAGCTGCCCTCAAGACCAGGTTTTTCAGTCTGGAAACTAAGTCATTTCGTCAAGCTCAGTACGACGAATCGTCGAACTCCAATCAACGATCGTTGAGCTCACTTCGAAGGATCGTCGAACTCCATTCGACGATCGCTGAGCTCAACTTCAACAAGTCGTCGAACTCCATTCGACGATCTTCGAGCTCAGATCGACGATCTTGACTCCAGTTTGGTTCTCAATCTCTGAGCTCAGTTCGACGATAGTTGAGCTCAGATCGACGATCTCTGTTTCTGTCAAAGTCCAAATCTTTGAGCTCAGTTCGACGATAGTGGAGCTCAGTTCGACATTTTTCTGAAGAATTCAACGATTTTCAAGATTCAAATTTGGACAGCTGTGGAATTATTGTCAGCAATTAATTCCGAGATCTTGTAACCGTTTTCATTTATTCTGGAGCAAGTTTCAAAGGATTTTCAAGGAATGTTTTTATTGGACTTTCCTCTAGAAGACAATTACAGTTAAGGAAGTCATTTAATGACAGGCCAACGGCTATCTTGATAGTAGATTATTTCTATGCAGACATCAAGAGAATAAAAGATTAGATTTTTAAGAAATGAAAAAGAAGAACAAGGAGAGACACATATTCTGCAATATTCATTCTCTGCAAAAACTTCTTCTGCAAAACTTCTTATGCAAAACTTCTTTTGCAACAACTCTTACAACATCAATTACACAAGAGAAAGAGAAAGAGTTGCAGACATCCTTAGTCTCAAAGATTCACACAAGAACACCAACACCAAAAGGAGATCAACAAACTGAAATCTTCAGATCTCTTTTGATTCAAGTGTTCAAGGCCATAATCATTCAAGACTCCAGACACCTCACATTTCAGCTGTTGCTGAAATCATCATTTGCTGGAGATCAATTTTCTGAAGGCCTATCACCCTACTGCAAAGCTTCAATTCCTGAACAACTACAGATCTCAGGGGGAGCTTTGATAACATCTCTGAATCCACATAGTCTTCTCACTGTGATTGAGAAAAGAATACTTCCATCACTCTCTCATCCCCACCTCTGTAAAGGGTTTTTCAAACTCCCTTCAAAAGTTTGTGTGTGGTTTTTGAGCACCTTATCAAAAGCTCATTGGTGGCAAGACACCTGATCAAAAAATCTGGTTTGGTTTTTGAGCACCTTATCAAAAGCTCATTGGTGCCCAGGACACCTGATCAACTCATCCTGCAGCGGATTCCTACCTAGGGTGGTAGAAGAGTGGATGTACCTAGGTTGATTGGGTAACCACTATAGCTCCTTGTGTCTTCTGCTTGCTTGTTTTTCTTTTGTTTCTGGTTGTGGCTTGTGATTAGTTTCCTTTGTGGTTTGTGACTAGGTTGTTATGTGATTAGATAGTTTCTGTGATTAGATTTACTCTTTAGTTTTGCTTTCCTGTTCATATTAGAATACAACTGTTGTAAAAATTTTTAGCAAGCACCATACTCTATTCACCCCCCCTCTAGAGTATATCAGATCTAACACACACTTTCAGACCCCCTTCGTACCGTGTTTTGGGAACCGGGAGGGGGTCTTACAGGTTGTTCGACCATCATCCAGACTACTCTTCATAGTACTCCACCCAAGCGACGCGGTGACGGTGACCCGCAAAAGTTTTCTTATTGTTCTTAACTTAGGAACCCAAATCAAAAAACCCCTTTGGTTACTTTCCCGCTTGCAATCCTTTTTTTATATAGCGAAATCACACTCCCTACTTGCACTCCTTGAGAGATCGATATTGTAACATCCCTTATGCAACTATACCCCCTAGGAGTGGTTTTGTAATGATTATGTCATGACAAAATCCTAGGAAGCCCAAGAAGACAAAGTGGACCTAGGAATATAGGTGGTTTCACTATGGTCTACAAATAGTAGATTTCTAAATACTAGGTTGGGATGATCAAGGGGCTTCACCATGACTCCAAGACCCCACCATAACCTCACCAATATATTGAAAGGCCCTAAGGGTCCATTGGAGTCAACCCAGGGTGGCCAAGTTGACCTAGGACCATCCTAAGCCTAAATTGGGCAGGGTGCCCTAACTAAGGCAATGTTACCCTAATAAGCCCTAACTACCCTACCAAAGTCTTCCTAGACCTAAAGTGGGGTCAATGGGTCACCCAAGAACCATTGGGGTCAACTCTAGAGCCTGAGTTGACCTAAGTCAACTCTAGCCCTAACTTGGTCAAAGTACCCTTAATAAGGGACAAGTGAACTTCAAGGTGCCACGACAACCCTACCCATCCCTACCTACACCCTAGGGGAGGCTAATAGGTCACCAAGGACCTATTGATCGTGACACAAAAGCTCAATTTGACCAATGTCAACCCAAGGCAAGGTCAAGTCAAACTTAGCTAAAAAAGGGCTAACCCAAGCTCAAGCCACTAGCCACTTGGGCTAACCACACCCTAACCACTTTATAATAGCTTTGTGGGCTACATGTAGGCTAGTGCCATGATATAATTCGGCCATGAAGGGCAGGAGAGAGAAAACTCCAAATTCCTCTATAATGGAGGAGAGAGAAAAGGAGGTAAAGGCCATTCATGGCATAGGGAAGCCAAGGGCCCTTCTTCTTTGCTTGCTTCATCTCCCCTAACAGCTCTGAGAAGATCAAGAGCTTTTCCACCCCATTTCATTGACTGGATGCTCAGAACCACCATGGCCGAGAAATCCTATTCATGGCCATTAATGGTGCCATGAAGGAAGGCCCTTCTCCTCCCTCCATTAAAGGCTGAGTTTAACTCCTCTAGGGAAGAGGAGAAGTTTTCAGCCATTTTCTGGCTGGATTGAGCCCAATTCACCTCCCCACCACAATGGCCGAGCCAAGCTATTCATGTCCATTAATGGCAGTGATGCCATGACCACCCCCTTCCCCATTTTAATGTTTTAAAAGCTTCACTGGACTACAAGGAGTCGTTTCCACTCTTGCCCCAGTGATTTTGAGTTACTCCACTGTATAGTTGCAGAAACCCGAGTGGCGCCACCACCACCATGGCATCCCGGCGATCGGCACGCCTCCAGACCGCAAACAAGGTCCTTCCCTTCTTCTTATTCCATGGGTAGATCTTAGGACTAATTATGGTAAAGGTTCGGGCCCAATTCAGCCAGATCCAAACTTTCAAAACCATGGATTTCGGGAAAACTTCCGCTTGTCGGGATCGCCGAAAAATTCCCCTCTGGCGGCTGTGCCACCGCCTGGCGATAGCCACCACCTTGATGGAGGTGGTGGTGGCGGTGTCCGGCTAGGGAGGCGGCCGGATGGCTGGGAATTTGGCCGGGAAGTGGCTCCAGGATGGGATGATACTGGCCATCGGCTGGAGCTTGAAGACGACCAGATGTCGTTGGATGCGCTTTAAGATTCGTGCTAGAGGTGATTAAAACTATGGGTTATATTTACATAATATTTCATTTCTATCACAGAAATTATATTTAATGTTTCTATTTATTAAAAATACCTAGGGACACCTACAGAAAAGGGATTAATATCAAAGTTGTAGCCCTAGGAGTGTACTTTATTTTAAAATTAGTTTGAACCAGTTTGGTGGCCTGGTTTTACCAGGGCACTCATTTTGATGGGGTCTATACTTAGTGTTAGACAGAGATTAAAATGTGTGCCCCCACTTCACCACAAGTCCAAAAGACCTAAAATTTGGACATGGAGTCACACTAAGCTATATTGAGGTCCTGTCCAAAAATGGGAATTTGTGGAGATAATTTTTCTATACTTTTAGAAATTATTTAATAATCCTAGGGTAAATTAATTTAGGGACCTAAATACCTCCAAACCTTCACAAATTTTGGTGTGTGGTACTTAGGGTCATCATGAGATTCTGTATAAATGTTCACCTCATTTTGAGTTGATTTGGTTGGGAAATGAGTAGACCCTAGTTTTGCCCTAAAAAGGGTATTTAGGTCAAAAGAGGACCTTGTGGGATTGGGTTGCCAAACCACCTGAACAGAGGCTGAAATTTGGGCCACTGGTTTGACATGACTTTTTACACCCTCATATGGATTATGGGGTGGTTTGGGGTAGGATTGCCCTAGGACCCAAGTTCAAACCCTAAGTTTGTACTTTGGGGTTTTGAGAAGGGCATGGGGTCAAATGCCCTTGTATGGACTTGACATTTGGTGGAGAGGACACTATGGTATCAAAAGTCCTCTGGAAAAAATCTTAGAGGATTTGGAGATGGTTAAATCCCTCAAAACCCTAACCCTAGCTTAGGACACAACCCTTATACATGTAAGACAAGCCACCAAAACTTAATGAAAAGTTATGAAACTTGGGTAGTATGGTCATAGGGTTAATTAGAGCCTCTGGTGATTTTATTGATAATTTTGGAGCAATACACTTAGTACATGGAATTTCCCTTGATGTTCTTTTGGTTATTATGATCACACTATTTAGTAGGAAGTTATGAAAATTGGACAGAGGGTATTTTAGGTCCATATAATCATACTTGAATTTTATTATAATGTTTAGATGTGTATTTTCAGTACTTCCTTCACAAGTATTTAAGAATGCAGTTATATTCAAAAATAGATTCAGAGCTCAAGAATGGTTTGAAAATTATGAAACTCGTGTAAAGGTGTATTTAGGTCAATATTTACAGGAGGAAATTTTACCATAATTTTTAGGTAAATATTTTCAGTAGTTGCTTCATTAATGTAGGAATGAGGATTTTTGTTTGAAATTAAAATCAGAACTCATTATTCATTGGAAAGTTTGAAAACTTTATCAGGAGTGTTTTTAGGGTATATTAGTCATGCCTGAATTTTATTATAATTTTTTGGAAGCTTATGTACATTATTTACTTCATTAGCTGTTAATTATGTGCTTATATTTAAAATTATGGATCAAGGCCTAAATCTAGCAAACAAAAATTGGGAAAATTGAATTTACTGTTAATTTGCTGCCTAGTATTTATCATAATTTTATGGAGTATTTTGCATGACTGTAAGGGTCACTTCATATTCAAATTGGGCATTTGGATTTTTGGGAGAAATAAATAAAATGTCAGATTAATTAGGAAAATTCTAAGCTTCTGGATTTAGTCTATAAATGTCATGGTAGGCCTCCATTAATTATCTTAAGGCATTTGGAAGAAGATTTGATGTACCTCCTATCTTGTGCATCATTTAGCAAAAGGTGGTATGTATTTAGTAAAACTGCGGAAATCGTGTTTTCTTGGGGAATAGTCGTAGGGAGAAGGGATTATGGTTTACTGATTTTAGTAAAGAGGAGTGGAGTATATCATTGGAAGATGGGATGAGTAGGTTGTAGAGTTGTCTAAGATTATTTGGTGCTCGGGATCGACGAAAGATCGTCTTTCCTATGGAAGAAGTGAGAAAGTCAACACTGTAGGGTAGATCCTAAAAAATATTAAAAGGGATCGGGAAACGGGTAATAACCCTTAACAGTAAGTGTCTTGCGAAAGGGAGCTTTGGGCTTCAGCCCATCTTAATTCATAGTGCCCTCGAGAACCCTTCACGGGGTATGCCTTTGGCAGTCCTAGGCTAACCTAAACTGTAGGCAAAAATAAACTGCAAGAGCAACTAGCACAACTAGGGATGTTAGGTTGGGTCACCTCAATGTCTTTCACTCACCTCAATGTCTCGGGATGTTAGGTTGTGTCACTCGGGCAGTAGGCTCGGTGGTTTTGACGATGGGCAGGTTGGCCCGACGAGCTTTGGCTCGATTGTTGATTGTGACGAACGGGATGGTCCGGGGAGATTTGGCTTGGTAGCTGATACATAAGGTTGCATGTTCATAAAGTATAAGGTGGTGCGTCTTCGGTATTGGAGGGTCGATGCAGCGACACCAATACATTGGCTCGGCAAGTGTGGCTTTGCACTTTGCCAAATTAAGTCCGGTGGACCAGCTGGCAAAGAGAACGCAGGAGCTCCGCTTAGTGCACCAGCGTCAAGGCGTACGATAGGTCTGACTGATAGTGCAATTACCAGTTTAGAGGTGGGCGAGGCCCAACCCACCGCTTTCATCTGCCACTACGGAGGTATCCTGGGAGGTTAGGCTCTAGAAAGGGGAACTAAAAGTCTGTGTGCACAGAGTCAGGTGGGTGTATTGCACTTGCATGTTCACATCATGGCATACTTGCATGTCATAGCATCATCATTGCATATAACCCCTGACACCTATTATATAAAGTGGTATGAGACGCTTTATACAATAGACCCTGCAAAACGACCCCTTGATTTATAAGCTTGCGTGAGTGTGCTTATAAGTTAAGGTTATTATTATTTAGATATATATATATATATATATGTTTGCTAGAAAACCGACACCCTATCGTATAAATTGGTATGGGACTCTTTAAACGATAGAAGCCTTGCAGAAGATCCCTTAGCTTATGTGGTTTCATATAAGATAGGGTTATGTTTTACTTGTTTAGCTTTTCATGCTTTTATTACTGCCTCTTATACTTATAGATCTGCTAGACTAGTTCCGTCATCACCTGCTTTTTGTTCATTCTCCACTTTCATAGCTTCCCATTCCTCCTATCTGCCCCGTGCCTAGGAGCCACGGGGGGAGGGGTAGGGGATGATAGGACTTAGTCTTTTAGACTAACGGTTTTCGAACCACACCATTTTAGGGGACAGTGGAGCCTAGCATGGAGGAGCAGCCCCGGAGGTCGGCATGCTTGGAGATGGGATAGTCTAGCACCGGAGTTCAGACAGCTGGGATTGTGAGTCCCGATCGTTAGTAGATTGTTTAGTTTTGCTTCCGCGCTGAGTGATATGTAGTGAGGATATTGATGTACCGGGCATGAGCCCTATTTTCAGTACCTTTATTATTATTTCCGTGGACTCTCCCTTTGTGGAGATTATTTACTATATATGTAATTTCTATGGACAAGTCTTTTACTCTTTTGCTACTGTTCTGTGATCGATTTGGCCGGCAGGATCGGAGCTTTGTAGTGACGACCTTCCCGGGCGTGAAGGTGTCACCGCAAAAAGACAGTTCTGGGCCTAAGACCTCGTGGTTTTGAAAAGAAAAAAAGGGGGGGGGGGTCTTATAAGTGGTATCAGAGCCAGACCTCGATCGAAAAAGTAGCAGTCCACAAACCCTGGGTAACCCCAGCGCGAGTTTAGTTTGGGGACAAACTATGCAGCGGAAGCAGTGGTGTGCCCATATGGGGGATCACATGTAAATTGTCCACTTTTAATTAGGTTTGAGTCGATTACTTACAAATGGCTTTTGTTACGCAGCCTTTGACACAGCCTATACCACAGGGCGGCATTTAGTAGACTCCGAATGTTGCACCACCTCCCCCGGTTCCCACTCTGTACCTACAATCGGAGATGGGGAAGACTCTGACAGCCATACTTGAGGCTTTCAGGGCCCAGTAGGTTCCGGCTCCGTAGCCAAACCCAGGTGCCAATTAGTTGAGTATTTTTGAGGACTTTCTCCCCCGCCCTACTTTGGGATAGAGTCGGTCATTCGGATGGAGGAGTGGCTGTACATCATGTAAGAGATGCTGACCGGTATACGCTGCCCATGGGAGGAGAGGGTGCCTTTGGTTGTCTGTTGTGCTTAGAGTCCCATGCCAAGAGATGGTGGAAGACATTGCTGGACATGAAGTTTGCTGATAGAGAGGTTGCAGAGATTGCTCAGGAGGAGTTCAGGGCCGCACTTGTTGGAGCATTTTGTTTCACAGTCAGCCAGAGATGAGCTGGAAGATAGATTTCTATCGTTGAGGCAGGGCAGCAAGACAGTTGTGGAGTACCACTGGGAGTTCAATCATCTATCCCGGATCGCAGACTCCTATCAGCTGGATAAGGCAGGTTACACCAAGAGGTTTTACAAGGGCCTACGAGAGGATCTGAGAGAGGCTCTGTTGTTCGTATCTGACGGGCCTATTGCTCGGATATTGGAGATGGCCAAGAGAATTGAGGCAGATTGGCACACTACTCGAGGCCGGAAGCGGCCAACTGAGGATCAAGGCCGGGGTGCCAGAAATGATCAGTGACGGGGCCGCATTGCTGATGGGAGAGATGGGAGAAGAGCAGAGTACCCACCTCGTCAAGAGGTGAGATAGGAGCTGAGGGAGCCGGTGGTAATGGCTCCTCAACCTCTCCAGATGCGGGAGCTGCAGAGACCCAGGGGAATGGCATATCCCCTGCCCGAGTGCTACTACTGCCATCAGGTGGGGCATATCCAGAGGAACTGCCCCATGAAGGGGGCACCACTACCAACACCACCGGCTGCCCTGCCTGCTCAGCAGTTCGGAGGCCGAGGACGTGGTCGAGGATGTGGATATTAGGGCGGAGACCGCAAGCAGGAGAGGGAGTAAGTGTATGCACTGCATCTAAATCAACCACGGAACCCGGAGCAAGTGATCACAGGTATGTCAGTAAATTTTAAGTTCTTTCTTTCCTAAATAATTAGACTCGTGGATATAGAATTGAAAGACATGGAAAGATAACCATAACTAGATTTCTAATATATTTAACTACCCCAGGCATAGTCTTCATCAGTGGGCAACCCCGCTTATATGTTGTTCGATACGGGTGTTTCGCACTCGTTCGTGTCGGAGGCCTTCATGGACGGACTAGAAGGCGTGGAACGATTCATTGGCTTGGTGAGGAGGGGGCGTCTACCCGACGGATCGGAGTTATTCACCTCTGCCCCTGGAACATGGAGGCGGAGATAGGCGGAAAGGCATTCGAAGCCCCAGTGATGATCCTAAGGATGCCAATCTTCGACTGATCCTGGGCATGACATGGTTGCAATGGAACCATGCCTAGATTGAGTTCCTGGATAAGAGAGTCACCTTGAAGCATGGGGATTCCTATGTCATCATCGGAGGTATTACATTTACCACCCCTCTCCTGTTATCGTCTGTAGAGGTCGTCAATGCCCGCCTGCAGGGAGAAGAGATCTACAAAGTGCTGTTTGAGATGGCTGAGGCCAAGGATTCCATCTCTAGTATCCCGGTGGTGCGGGATTTTGCTGACGTGTTCCCAGAGAAACTTCCAGGTCTACCCCCACACCGGGAGATGGACTTCCAAATACAACTCGTGTCGGGGGCTAAGCCGGCATCTAGAGCTCCTTATCGGATGTCCCAGAAGGAGTTGGCGTAGTTTCGAATCCAGCTAAAGGAGCTAGTGGAAGCCGGATTTGACCGGCCGAGCTCTTAACCATGGGGATCCCCGGTGTTGTTCGTCAAGAAGAAGGACGGGACACACAGATTGTGCATCGACTACCGAGCATTGAACAGACTGACAGACCAGAATACCTATCCACTGCCAAGGATAGATGAGCTGTTTAACCAGCTGGAGGGGGCGTATTTCTTTTTGAAACAGCATATGAGGTCGGGCTACATCCAGTTGCGGATCCAGGAGGAGGACATTCCAAAGACTGCCTTCAGTAGCAGATATAGGTTGTTCGAGTTTACCGTGATGCCCTTCGGGCTCACGAATCCACCGTCGGCATTCATAAGCCTCATGAACCGAGTGTTCGAGGCTTATCTGGACGTGTTCGTCATCATGTTTATTGATAACATCCTCATCTACTCGAGGACAGAGGAGGAGCACACATGACATCTGACACTGACTCTAGAGAGACTGCGGGAGCACCACCTTTTTGCAAAGTTCAGCAAGTGCCAGTTCTGGTTGAAGTAGGCAGCCTTCCTAGGCCACATTATCAGCGCAACCGGGTTGGTAGTGGACCCGGCTAAGATTCAAGCAGTTCAAGATTGGCCACCACTGAAGATGGACACAGACGTGCGGAGTTTTCTAGGACTTGTCAGTTATTAACGGAAGTTCGTGGAGGGATTCTCTCGGATTGCCCTCCCACTCACATCCCTGACGAGGAAGGATGTGCCCTTTGTCTAGACGCCGCAGTGCGAGACGAATTTCTAGGAGCTGAAGGATCAACTCACCTCGGCTCCTATCCTTACCCTTCCTTTGGGGAAAGAAGGATTCCAGGTCTACACCAACGCTTCCTACTAAGGCATGGGTGCAGTGCTGATGCAGAAAGGCCACGTGATTGCTTATGCTTCCCGCCAGCTGAAGAAGCATGAGCATGGTTCATGACTTAGAGATGGGAGCGGTCGTGTTTGCTCTGAAAGACTATCGGCACTATCTGTACGGTGTCCACTACGATATATACTCTGATAACAAAAATTTGAAGTACGTGGACACACAGAAGGAGCTGAATATCAGTTAGAGGCGATGGGTGGAGTTTCTAGCAGATTACCAGTACGAGATGCACTACCACACAGGGAAGGAGAACGTGGTAGCTGATACGCTGAGTCGGAGAGCCGCCACCTCCGGAGCGGAGCCCTAGATTATGTCCATGGAGCTGGTGCAGAGATTAGAAGATATACACATCACACTGTGTCGTCTTATGACCCCGAGCTCTATGAGGAGTATTTTGCCGTGATGAGCGTCACAGATGACATTCGAGACTGAGTCAGAGAAGGGCAGAGGCAGGACGCCAAGCTGGAGCCGATATTCCGAGCCTTGGAGGCAGGCACTGCTGGAGATTTCACACTGAGGGGTGACCTGGTATGATTCAGAGGACGGGTTTACATACTAGAGGGAGTCCAGGTCTGGGAGGATATCCTGATGGAGGCCTACAGCAGCCGGTATTTAGTACACCTGGGAGTTACGAAGATGACTGCAGATCTGAAGAAGACAATGTACTAGCCAGGCATGAAGAAGGATATCACCTACTTCGTGACCCACTGCGAGATATGCCAGCTAGTGAAGGTGAAGTGCAGGAACCCCGCAGGATTATTACAACCACTCCTGGTGCCAGAGTGTAAGTTCAATGATATCGCGATGGACTTCATACATGGGCTACCCCGATCGCGGACGGGGAATGATTCGATCTGGGTAATCGTCAACCGGCTGACGAAGGTAGCCAGATTTATCCCGATCAGTAAGGATGACTCGGTTGGTGTGCTGGTACGGAAGTTTGTGGATCAGTTCGTCTGTTATCATGGCATAGATAGGACGATCGTATCAGATCGGGATGGACGGTTTACATCCAGTGAGTGGCGATCAGTGCAGACTTACTTGGGAACTTGGCTGACATTCAACATATCGTTTCATCCCAAGACTGACGGGAAGACTGAACGCACCAATCGGACCTTGGAAGATCTACTGCGACTATGCATTCTGGATTGTGGAGAGCCTTGGGATAAGTTGTTGCCACTTGTTGAGTTCTTATATAATAACAGCTAACAGTCCAGCATAGGGATGGCTCCTTATGAGGCCCTATACGGACGAAGGTGTAGGACTCCACTATCATGGATATAGTATGAGGATCTGAAGGCTTTGGGCCCGGAGTTTATTGAGGACACCGAGGCTCAGGTGAGGCTGTTACGGGACAGGTTGTTAGAGGCTCAGAGCAGACATGCTAAGTATTACGACGCTCGGCATCATCAGATGGAGTGTCAGGTGGGGGACCGGGTATTCTTGAAGATCCGATCGATGCATGGAGTTTCATGGGTGCGGGGTCGGAAGAAGAAGCTCAGCCCGAGATATATGTGGCCTTGCAGGATCCTGGAGCAGATTTGTCCCTTAGCATATAAGCTAGAGCTGCAACCGGAGCTGGCGGTTCTGCACGACGTGTTCAATATATCCTTTCTTAGGAGGGCTCTACTACGCCCGAAGCAGCAGATTACAGTGACAGATGGGTCGGTATCATCTGATCAGTCAGTTCACCTGGAGCCGGTCCGTATTGACGACAAGGGGATACGAGTCTTGCGCCGCAAGAAGGTTCCATTGGTCAAGGTCCTATGGAGGAATTACGGTCAGGACGAGCACATCTGGGAGCCGTAGGATCTGATGCCACAAAAGTACCCAGAGATTTTCAGTCAGGTATCCCTCACAACCTCTCGGGATGTTACAATTTACTTTTCGTACTTGAAAACCTCGTAGACCAAACTAGAATTTCGAGCAAGAAATTTTTTGCTTATGTATTGGGATTTGTAACATCCCTCAGGCAACTAGACCCCCTAGGAGTGGTTTTGTCATGATTAGGTCAAGACAAAACCCCAGGAAGCCCAAGAAGACCAAGTGGACCTAGGAATGTAGGTGGGATCACTATGGTCTGTAGATTTCTAAATACTAGGTTGGGATGATCAAGGGGTTTCAACATGACTCCAAGACCCCACCATAACCTCACCAATTTATTGAAAGGCCCTAAGGGTCCATTGGAGTCAACCCAGGGTGGACAAGTTGACCTAGGACCATCCTAAGCCTAAATTGGGCAGGGTGCCCTAACTAAGGGCAATGAGCCCCTAATAAGCTCAACCTACCCTACCAATGTCTTCCTAGACCTAAAGTGGGGTCAATGGGTCACCCAAGATCCATTGGGGTCAACTCTAGAGCCTGAGTTGACCTAAGTCAACTCTAGCCCTAACTTGGTCAAAGTACCCTTAATAAGGGACAAGGGACCTTCAAGGTGCCAAGACAACCCTACCAATCCCTACCTAGACCCTAGGGGAGGCCAATAGGTCACCAAGGACCCATTGATGGTGACACAAAATCTCACTTTGATGAAAGTCAACCCAAGGCTAGGTCAAGTCAAACTTAGCTCAAAAGGGCTAACCCAAGCTCAAGCCCCTAACCACATGGGCTAACCACTCCCTAACCACTTTATAATAGCTTAGTGGGCTGCATTTAGGCTAGTTCCATGATATAATTCGGCAATGAAGGGTAGGAGAGAGAAAACTCCAAATTCCACTTTAATGTAGGAGAGAGAAAAGGAGGTAAAGGCCATTCATGGCATAGGGAAGCCAACGGCCCTTCTTCTTTGCTTGCTTCATCTCCCCTAACATATCTTAGAAGATCAAGAGCTTTTCCAGCCCTTTTCATTGACTGGATGCTCAGAACAACCATGGTTGAGAAATCCTACTCATGGCCATTAATGGTGCCATGAAGGAAGGCCCTTCTCCTCTCTCCATTAAGGGCTGTGTTCAACTCCTCTGGGGAAGAGGAGAAGTTTCCAGGCATTTTTTGGCTGCATTGATCCCAATTCACCTCCCCACCACCATGGCCGAGCCAAGAAATTCATGTCCATTAATGGCAGTGATGCCATGACCACCCCCTTCCCCATTTTAGTGTTTTAAAAGCTTCACTGGACTCCAAGGAGTCGTTTCCACTTTTGCCCCAGCGATTTCGAGTTACTCCATTGTGTAGTTGCAAAAACCCGAGTGGCGCCACCACCTCCATGGCATACCAGTGATCTACGCGCCTCCAGCCCGCAAACAAGGTCCTCCCCTTCTTCTTCTTCCATGGGTAGATCTTAGGACTAATTAGGGTCAAGGTTCAGGCTCAATTGAGCCTGATCCAAACTTTCAAAACCATGGATTTCGGGAAAACTTTCGCTTGTCGGGATCGCAGGAAAATGCCCCTCCGGCGGCTATGCCGCCCCCTGGCAATAGCCACCACCTCGACAGAGGTGGTGGTGGCGGTGTCCGGCCATGGAGGTGGCCTGATGGCTGGGAATTTGGTCGGGATGTGGCACTAGAACTGGATGATCCTGGCCATCGGATGGATCTTGAAGACGACCAGATGCCACTGGATGCGCTTTAAGATTCGTGCTAGAGATGATTTAAAATAAGGGTTATATTTTCATAATATTTTATTTTTATCACAGAAATCATATTTAATGTTTCTATTTACTAAAAATACCTAGGGAAATGAGTAGACCACTGAGGTTCTGTATAAATTTTCGATAGTTTTAGAAATTATTTAATAATCCTAGGGTAAATTAATTTAGGGACCTAAATACCTCCAAACCTTCCCAAATTTTGGTGTGTGGTCCTTCGGGTCATCATGAGGTTCTGTATAAATTTTCACCTCATTTTGAGTTGATTTGGTTGGGAAATGTGTAGACCCTGCCCTAAAAAGGGTATTTAGGTCAAAAGTGCACTGATAACTATAATTTTATCCATATTTTTATATCTAATTTTTATTTAATAATTAATTAGTTTTTAATATATTCTATGATTTTATTATCTAATTTCTTTATTTTCTTATTTTAGGATTAATATGGGCTGCAAATATCAATATGGAGTCTACAGGATTCATCAGGAGACAAATCTGGACACAGCTGGAAAAATTGTAAAGCATACGCCCTGGACACGGGTGTGACCGAGAGGTCATGGGCATGACAACCAGGCGTGAACCCGGCGCGTGTTCCAGGCTCAGTGCGCCGTCATTTAAAAATACACGCCCCAAGGTCACGGGCGTGACCATACTAACAGGGGTGTGACGTCTAGCCGTGACATCCCAGCGTGCCAAATTAAAGCTACAGTTTCAAGATCGTCGAACGAAGATGCCACGCCCTTGGTCACGAGCGTGGCCTTAGGCGTGACACCAATGGGCTCAGATCGTCGAACAAAGATCGTCGAACGAAGAACGTTGAACAACCAATTACACGCCCGTGACCCATCGGTCACGGGCGTGGCTAGGGCGTGACGAGTGCGTTTCCAGCCAATAAATCCAGTCGTTTCTGCCGTTGCTGCCAGATAGCCGTTTCAGCCTGACACGCCCATGGTCATGGGCGTGACCATGGGGCGTGACCCCTCCATCAATAGCCATTTACTCCCGCCATTTTTAGCTTCCCACGGTTTTCCAGAAACAGAAGTGACACGCCCTAGGTCACGGGCGTGACCTCGTGGCGTCACCTTCCATTTAACAGATTTTGGCGGTTTCTCCTCCAAAATTCCCGAGCTTTCAAGACGGTGGTGCCGATCCTGACACGCCCTAGGTCACGGGCGTGACCTAGGGCGTGACCTTGCAGAAATGTTTCCTATAAATTCCAGGCAATTCCAGAAGCTTGGGGAGGAGATTTTGGGGAGCTTAGTTCTGTTTTGTTTACTGTTTTTCTTGCATTTTAATTTCATAGTATAGACTTTACTTTCAAGTGTATTTTTAGTCATGTCTTTCCCTACCTTAACTTGTATTTCCCTAATGATGATGAGTAGCTAATTTTCATTTAGCGCTTGGTTATGATGAAGCTTGAAATAAAATAAACCTTTCTTTTCTATCAAATGTCTTATTCTTAATTATGCTCGCTATAATTTATTTTTGATTTATATTTTGTCGAATTCATATTTCGCGGATATGTTTTTTGATCTAAGATCCGTATCCTAAATGATCGAGAGGTTGCAGATACGAGTAGATCACTCAAGGATAAAAGGAGTTGCATGCACTCCTCGAGAGAGGACGACATAAATCCTCCGGATTGGAGTCAAATCCAATAGAGTGGTTCACCGCCTAAAGCAAGCTTAGGGGTTTCGACTGGCCGAGAGGTATTAATCGATCAACCTAAGGTTAGTCAAAAGCATGAGCTCGAGAGAGACACTTTTGTACTTAGGAACTTCCACGGTCGAGTGAGTAGTTTAAGAGCTCGCATTATTTTATTTTCAAAAAGGTTTATTTTAGTTCAAGTGGATTCTAGATCAAGTGCTAGATTCCCCCAAATCGAACTTCTCTTTCTTAATGTTTCGTTTCCTTTTCTGTTTTAAACAAAAACCAACTTTCCGTCCGATAAGATAATAGCTCTTTCTTATAAGTACAAGTATTCGACAATCCCCGAGTCGATATACGACACTTGATCCTATACTCCGAACGATAGGTATACTTGCCTCATCGATTGGAAACACGCGCTAGCATGGAAAAAATAATCATTAAGTTTTTGGCGCCGTTGCCGGGGAATATTTTTGTCGATATTTTGAAAGCAAGGATCTATTAGTTTTATCATTTTCTTTTTGTTTTTAAAATATCAAAATAAAAAAAATTTATTTTGTCTTATTTTGGTGTATGCCCCGAGGGAATCCGTCAAATTTAGTCAATTTGGATCCGGAGATCGAGCAAAGCTTACGACGACGTCTAAGACTCCGCGATCTTAATTCTCCAAACTTGGTTGAGGAATCCATCGGTGACACTTCTTTTTCTTCTTCTTCTTCTTCTTCTTCTTCCCCTTCTTCTCAATTTTCTTGTATTTTGAATAACCAAAATCCAAATATGGCCGAAGAACGGACTATGTCCTATTATGCCCGGCCAAATTTGGATGAGGCGCAATCAAGTATTGTTCGACCCACTATTGCGAACAATAACTTTGAATTGAAGCCAAGCATCATCCAAATGTTACAACAATATGTACAATTTGATGTGCTTCAAGATGAAGATCCAAATGCGCATATTTCTAACTTTTTAGAAATATATGATACTTTTAAAATTAATGGGGTCTCTGATGATGCCATTCGGCTAAGGCTATTTCCTTTTTCTTTGCGCACCAAGGCTAAGCAGTGGTTGGGTTCTCTACCAAGAGGTTCCATCACTACTTGGGCCGAGATGACGGAAAAATTTCTTACGAAATATTTTCTGCCCGCTAAGACGGCCAAATTGCGCAATGATATTACTTATTTCTCCCAAGTTGATCCGGAAACGTTATATGATATTTGGGAGCGATTTAAGGAATTGCTTCGTCGTTGTCCGCATCATGCAATCCCCGATTGGTTGCAAGTGCAAACCTTCTATAATGGCCTCAATCAACAAACGAGGCAACATATTTATGCCACCGCCGGTGGAACGTTAAACAACAAGACACCGGCGGCCGCCCAAGAACTTATAGAAGGTATGGCCATGAATATGTATCAATGGAGTATACCCCGGTCTCGTCCACCTAAACCGGCCGGGATGTACGAAATAGATACGGTTTCTAGTTTGTCTCTCCAGGTTGAGCAACTACAAAAATAGATGAACAAGATGTCTGCTTCCTTGTCTAAATCTACCTGTGAGCCCAATATTGGGAGTCTTCTACTATTGCCGAGCATGTGGATTACATGGGTAATCCGAATCGGCCACCTTATAATCCGGGTAATAATTTTGGCAATACCTATCACCCGGGTATAAGGAATCACCCCAACTTCTCCTGGAGTAATCCGGGGAACGCGGCGCGCCCGCCGAACACGATTCCACCCAACTATTTTCCACCGCAAGCTCCAAAAGCCCCAAATCTCGAGGAGTTTTTTTACCCAATATACAACTACAAATGATGCCAACATCCGGAATCTCACCGGATCTCTTCGTAGTTTGGAGACACAAATTGGGCAAATCGCTAAAATGCTCTCTGATCGTCAACAAGGAGTGCTACCGGGCAATACAGAGCCCAACCCAAAGGAGCATGTCAAAGCCATCACCCTACGGAGCGGGAAGGAGGTAACCACTTCTCAAAATCCGGTTGATACTTCTCCAATTCCGGTTGATACTGAGGTAACAATTTTTTCATCTTCTCCTCCGCCTAAGCCTTCTACTTTTAATAAACCAAAAGCTTATCAACCACCTCTTCCCTATCCATCTAGAATGCAAAAAGACCGGGTGGATGAACATCACGGTAAATTTTTGGACATGTTTAAACAAATCCAAATAAATTTATCGTTTTGTGAAATAATAACACAAATTCCGAAATACGTCAAGTACCTCAAGGATCTTTTATCCAATAAAAAGAAACTTGAGGATATCTCCACAGTTCAATTGAACACGGAGTGTTCGGCAGTTTTACTTAATAAATTACTTATGAAATTACCCGATCCGGGTAGTTTCTCTATTCCTTGTTTGTTTGGTGATTTATTAGTAAAACGTGCGTTAGCCGATCTAGGCACCTCAATCAATTTAATGCCTTATTCTTTAGTTAAGAATTTGTGATTAGGAGAAGCTAAGACCACAAGAATGTGCATTCAATTGGCGGATCAGTCTGTCAAGCTCCCTATGGGGATCATAGAGGATGTGCTTGTCAAAGTTGACAAATTTATCTTTCCGGTAGATTTCATCATCTTTGACATCGAAGAGGACACCGAGGTACCACTCATTCTCGGTAGCCCTTTTCTTCCCACCTCGCGCGCAGTTATAGACGTTAGTAATGGGAAACTTCTCCTTAGTGTCGGAGATGAAGAAGTTACCTTTACTATTGACACGTCTATGAAAAACTCACTCTCAAATGACGACTCGTGTTATTATTTGGAGGCTTCTCCTGAAGAAGACTCCTTTTTTTTTCTAAAAAATCTTTATCTTCTATTGTTCATGATGCCGATTTTGAAAATTTAGATTAAATTGCTCATGAAAATAGTGATAATATCTCGATCACTCACACACCAATTTTTGAGCTTTTAGAAATTGGTAGTGATTGTTTGAAAACTTCTTATGATGAACCTCCCGCGCTAGAACTAAAACAATTGCCTGATCATTTAGAGTATTTATTTTTAGCGGAGAATTCAAAACTTCTGGTTATTGTGTCGGCCTACTTGACCGATGAAGAAAAAAATTAAATTATCTCATACTTTAAAACTTCATCGCCGTGCAATTGCGTGGAAGATCACGGATTTGGGAGGGATTAATCCCTCCATTTGCACCCAAAAAATTTTATTAGAAGAACACGCTCACAAAACCATTCAACCTCAACGCCGGCTAAATCCTAACATGAAGGAGGTAGTCAAGGCCGAGGTAATAAAATTATTAGATACGAGTATCATCTATCCGATTTCGGATAGCTCTTGGGTGAGCCCGGTCCAAGTGGTGCCCAAGATAGGAGGGTTAACGGTAGTGCCTAATGATAAAAACGAGTTAGTTCCTACTCGAACCATTACCGGATGGCGGGTGTCCATTGATTACCGTAAATTAAATGATGCAACCCGTAAGGATCATTTTCCTTTGCCGTTTATTGACCAAATCCTTGAACGGCTATCCGAGCACTCATTTTATTGTTTTCTTGATCGTCTCTCAGGATATTTTCAAATCCCAATCGCGCCCGAGGACCAAGAGAAAACAACCTTCACTTGTCCGTTTGGCACCTTCGCCTATCGAAGGATGCCTTTTGGTTTGTGCAATGCGCCGGCAACCTTCCAAAGGTGTATGCTAGCAATCTTTGACGAATTAGTGGAGGATATCATGGAGGTTTTCATGGACGATTTCTCCGTTTTTGGAGATTCGTTTGATTTATGTTTGGCAAACCTTTCCCGTGTACTCCAAAGATGTGAGGACACTAACCTAGTTTTAAACTGGGAGAAGTGCCATTTTATGGTACGGGAGGGTTTGGTCTTAGGCCATAAAATTTCTAGTAAGGGCATAGAGGTAGATAAAGCTAAAATTGAAACTATAGAAAAGCTACCTACCCCTTCAAATGTTAAGGTCGTTCGTAGTTTTTTGGGGCATGTCGGTTTCTATCGCCGGTTTATTAAAGATTTTTCTAAAATAACTAAGCCCCTTACCCACTTGTTAGAAAAAGACGCGCCGTTCGTTTTTGACGAAAATTGTTTGCATGCTTTTTCTCTTATTAAAGAAAAATTGATTAACGCTCCTTTCATGATCGCTCCCAATTGGGAACTTCCATTTGAGATAATGTGCGACGCTAGTAGTTTTGCCGTCGGTGCGGTCTTAGGACAATGCATAAATAAAAATTTTCATCCTATCTATTATGCAAGAAAAACATTAACCGCCGCACAGGAAAATTACACGACCACCGAAAAAGAATTATTAGCCGTAATTTTTCGCATTTGATAAATTCCGCTCCTATCTCACCTTGTCAACAATTATCATTTTTACTGATCATTCGGCCTTGAGATATTTACTAGCAAAAACAGATGCAAAGCCGCGATTGATTAGGTGGATCTTACTACTCCAAGAATTTGACTTGGAGATTCGCGACAAGAGAGGAGCGGAGAACTTGGCGGCTGATCATATTTCGCGGTTGGAGAACCCCAATTCGGGGGAGCTCATGGAGGAGGACATTGACGACACTTTCCCCGAGGAGAGCATTCTCGCCATTCATAAGGTAATTACTCTCGCCACTCCTTGGTTCGCCGATTTCGCAAATTATCTTGTTGTGAGATTCCTCCCGAATGGTTTTTCTTATCAAGGAAAGAAGAAATTCTTTTCTGATTTGAAAAATTATTTTTGGGAGGATCCCTTCCTTTTTCGTGTTTGCGCGGACCAAGTAGTGCGGAGGTGTGTTTCTCATGAGGAAGGCGCACAAATTCTAAAGCATTGCCACTTGGGACCCGCCGGTGGGCACTATAAAGCTAATCGGACGGCTCGGAAGGTACTTGAAGCAGGATTCTATTGGCCAAGCATCTTTAAGGATGCTCACACTCATGTAAGTCATTGTGAACAATGCCAACGCTCAGGTAATATTTCCCGCCATGATGAAATGCCATTAAATTCATTTTTAGAAATAGAAGTTTTTGATTTATGGGGGATCGACATTGTTGGACCGCTATCAACATCCTATGGAAATAAATATATTTTGGTAGCAGTCGACTATGTGTCACGATGGGCAGAAGCGCAAGCCCTTCCCACTAATGACGCCCGAGTCATGACCCGATTTCTCAAAAAACTATTTTCACGATTTGGAGCACCGTGGGCAATAGTTAGTGATAGGGGCACCCACTTTTGTAACGCACAATTCGCTAAGGTTTTTTCTAAATATGGCGTTACACATAGGTTAGCCACCCCCTATCACCCTCAAATATTTGGCCAGGTAGAAGTAGTTAACCGTGAAATCAAACAAATTTTAGAGAAAACAGTTTCTACTAGTAGGAAGGATTGGTCGGTCAAGCTTGATGATGCTCTATGGGCTTATCGGACCGCGTACAAAACCGCTATCAGTTGTACGCTGTATCAACTAGTCTATGGGAAAGCATGTCATTTACCGGTTGAGCTTGAACATCGTGCCTTCTGGGCACTTAAATTTTTCAATCTTGATGAAAATTTGTCCTCCGAGCTCTGTAAACTCCAACTTAACGAGCTCGATGAGTGGCGATCCCTCGCTTATGAGAATAACAAACTCTATAAGGAGCTCACCAAATTTTATCATGATAGAAAAATTAAGCACCCAAAGGACTTACAACCGGGGGATCAAGTCCTTAACTCGCTCTTACGCTTATTTCCGGGTAAGTGATGCTTAAGATCACGGCAGTGAACCGGTCGCAAAAGTAATATAAAATGGGGGTTTTCCCAAGTATCGATCTCACAAGGAACACAGTAAGGTGGAGTTAATTTCGAGGAGGACTTGAGATTGAAGTCCTCAGGTCGGAGCTAACTAAGGGGGTTTTGATGTTTGCGGAAACAGAAAATAAAAGGCTAACAACTACTCCTATGCAACGCCGCTATGTGATGCTTCGCCAGGTGGGATAGAAGACTAGTCGGGCCGCTATGCACCGAATCACTAGGCGGATGGACGAGAAGGCTAGCGGATGAGGTGGTTAGAACGGCGGAATGAGGGTCGTGAGCACCTCTTCGCAACGCACGCCACTAGCAATTGCTAGTGCGGCAAGGGTGGATGGTGGTGGATGGAATATGGCGCAACTCAAGCAACTTAGGCAGTAAAATGAAATAGGAATCACATAGACATGATACATATAACATATACAACCAAAGTGCACTTCATCAATATAAATAGATTTAAACACCAATATTCAACAATAAAGCAAGAACAAGTCAAGAGATCGACCGAATCCGAAGTCTTACTGGGGATTCACGTTTGGAATCGTCGGGTTGTCATTCTGCGTCCAAGCTCGATCCTCAACTGCGTCCGGGGTAGAGAAGGGCTGTCACCACCTTCCAATGGCCCGTCTTCTTCGTCTCACGATAGCGGACGAAGTTTGCTAGCTTTCCTTTACTTGATGGCTATGGCGTCAAACCCTTCTTGAAGCTCACGGATGAAGGAGAAGGCCGAGAGGAAGCTCCGGCTTGGATTTGGCGGTGAAAGCTTACCCGGAGCACCTCCCTAGGGTGGAAGATGAAGGGGAACGACGGAGAAGGCGGAAAACGGCGGAGAAATGTCGAGCTCCAGATCCTCCCCCGAATTAGGGCGAGACCTGCACTATTTATACAAAGCAGAAATGAACATTGCGCACGATCACGGGCGCACGACCAGTGGTCATGCGCACTATGTCCTGTGCTCGTGCGCACAAGCATGGAAGATCAGGAAGAAGAACTAGGATAACGCGCACGAGTAGTGGTGCACGACCAGTGGTCGTGCGCACTAAGTCCAATGATCATGCGATTACCCCAGACAGGACTCCAGAAAAGAGGAATCAATGCACACGATCAGTGGCGCACGACCGGTGGTCGTGCGCATTATGTTCAGTGGTCGTGCGCTTACCCCAGGCTGACTCTGGAAAATGTAGAGTAGTGCGCACGATTAAGGGCGCACGACCAATGGTCGTGCACATTAGATCCCATGATCGTGTGCAGTATTCCTATTTCACAACCATCCCGGAACACGCACACGACCCCTATACCGATAGGAAAAACAAATCACTAATCTGTGCAGACATTCCAGACAATCACAAAAGGGAGTACAAACTATAAAAATAACAAAATACACAACCACGGGCATAAATGTGCACTTCCTATGGAAATAAAGATTAGATGAAATAGGAACGATAAAGAACTAAAAGTGAAGTGCAACGGCGTGAAAACTAGCCCAGATGAGTCCGAAAATAGGTATATAAAGTGGACTCATCACACCCCCAGGCTTAACTGTTTGTGCGTCCCGAGAAAACAAAATCTAAGCAGATAGGGAAAAATACTAGTTAACAAAGAAATTGCGATACGAAGTACCATGCGAAGTCGCATGCTCGCGCGCGTAAAAATATAATAGAAGAAATTTCCAAGTATACAAAATTCTTTATACTTTTCACAATGCGTATCAACATTTTATTATTACTCAAAAATAGAATCACGGTGAATCATCCGGTCATGCATAGGGAGAAAGTAGACTAATCGTTAGGCGAGCATTGCCAAAGATCAGGGCTCAGGATAACCTCCAAAGGAATCCACCAATGTCGGTGACCATGTGCTTGCCCTTTTGCATTCTCTCCACGACACTGGTTTTGTTCACACACGAATCAGTAGGACTTTAGGTGAAGAGATGGGGCTTGGGTTTCTGTGAGGTAAACAAAGATAAACAGGAAGGCTATGCACCTAACCCAAATGAGCTAGTATAAAAGGAATCCATCAGCTAACCAAAATATATGCGGGTACACCACACCCCCAGACTTAACTTTTAACATATGGATGTGTGCATCGCCTACTCCAAATATAATTACATTTCCCAAAAAGATTTTCAATTTAAACTTTTTCTTTTCACTTTTTTTTCTTTTCTTTTTCTTTAAAAATATTTTTCTTTTTCTTTTTTTTCTTTTTCTTCGTTTTATTTTCACAATTCAGCAGAAATAAACTTGGGAGCCCTTCCACATTTTCACAAATAAAATCACCACATCACACCCCAACATTAAAATGTAAACACTAAAGCTCAACTTGGGTGTGCGACTAGGATTGGCTATGAGGCTTTGGTGAAATCATGGTGGAGCTGAATCAAAAGGAGGGGTAGGCACCACGGGGCTAGCGAGGATAATACGTCAGGAATGGTACAAAGCTCAACCGGGCCAAAATGATGGCCTACATCACGCTCATGCATGACTAACCTATACCCATGCTTCAAGAATAGCTTGGGGCAAGTTCTTAGCCAATGAGAAAGTCTATCCCTCCTCCCGACTCGAGCAATACGAACCTAACGGCCGTCTACACACATCCCTAAGCTACCGTCGGATTCACACCGGATTCACCAACTTTTGAGAAGAATAAAAAGTATTTATGTAATTAGAAAAATATAAAACTAAAAGCATACAGAAAAATTAAATCTACTCCAATTTCTACAAGAGACGAGAGCAGTTGACTAGGAGCACAGCAAGGTCAACATTTTACTCCGTCTCACAATCCTATGTCAGCAACATAATTTTCCCAAATCTAACGAAGAAATGAGTTTAACTCGCAGCACGCAAAAAGCTAAGCACGCGCTCATGTGGGTGCAGTGGTGTGTGATGCAATGAACTAAGCAAAATAAAACAATAAAGGCTTCTAGTATGCACAAGAAATGTGTGCATGCAATAGGTAACAAATCTCTCCCCCAGACTTAAACTAAACTACACAGCAGATGATATAGAAATTAAAATCATAAGGAGCTAGGGGAAGAGGTTACCCAATGCTCAGACAGTGAGCATACCAGATGACGCGTGGAAACCTGAAGCAGGCCCGCCATACGAAGAATCACAACCCCGCCAATGCGATGTTGTCAAGAATACCTGCAGGGGTGAGCTCCGCAAAAACAAAACAAAAATATACAAACTACAAAGCAATACTAAAACTAAATAGACATGAAAAAGAGAATGCAGAAAATGAAAGATAAGTACCGGGGTTATTGTCATCCCAGCACGACTTATTCGACTACGAAATGGTTCTAGCTAATGGGCCTATGAAAAGAAAAATGCACAGGTAACTGTCCCAATATCCGTTTCGGTAATGGGTACCGATACGACGATAGAACAGTTACCCCTCTACCTAAATAGTAATACCTGCCCAACACAGGTAGAGGAAATAGGAAGTAAGAAGAGAAGGAGCACTGGTCCTCACTCTTCTCACCACAAAATGAATCCTTGCCTAGCAAGGTATCGTCTACAGGGAGTTTGCAGGAGGAGAAAGTGATGAATGGAGCTTCCTCAACAGAGGAGGAATCAACCTCCTCGCAAAAGAGGATGCTGTCATCCATGACTCGAGCTGAAAGCTCCAAGTCCTCCTGAAGCACCTGGGAAGACTCAAACCGCACAGGCTCAGATATAGAAATGGGATCAAGAAATAAAGGAGATGAATAACTAAAAGAATCAGAAATAGGGGGAGTGGTCCCGGTCTCACTCCCAGCAGGATCCCGACATAGAGTATACTCCCAGCAGGATCCCGAAATAAAGTGCAGTTAGATCTGATATACTCTAGAGGGGGGGGGGGTGAATAGAGTATATGGTGCTTTGAAACTTTTTACAATAGTTGTTGTAATAAGTGTGAGCAGGGAAGCAGAATAAAACTAATCACAGCACTAAGTTAAACAAAAGCTAATCACAGAGAAATCAAGGCCAGAAACAAAAATAAAAACAAGCAAGACCAGAAGACACAAGGAAATATAGTGGTTCCCCTAAACTTGGGTACATCCACTCTTCTACCACCCTAGGTAGGAATCCACTGCAGGATGAGTTGATCAGGTGTCCTGGGCACCAATAAGGTTTTGATAAGGTGCTCAAAAACCAAAGCAGATTTTTTGATCAGGTGTCTTGCCACCAATGAGCTTTTGACAAGGTGCTCAAAAACCAAGCCCAAACTTTTGAAGGGAGTTTGAGAAACCCTTTACAGAGAGGGGGTGAGAGAGTGATGGAAGTCTTCTCTTTCTCAAACAACTGAGAAGTCTATGTGGATTGTTGATGTCAAAGCTCCCCCTGAATCCTTGAGATCTTCAGGAAGAAAAGCTTTGCTAAGGGTGATAGGCCTTCAAAGATTGAACTCCAGCAATAGATGATTTCAGCAAATAGCTGAAATGTTGAATGTCTGGAGTCTTGAAATATGTTGGCCTTGAACACTTTGAAAACTAAAGAGATCTAAAGATTTGAGAAAGCTTGATCTCCTTAGATGTGTGTTCTCTAGAGAATTCTTTGAGACAGAATAATTTTTAATGTATCTCTGTAAACTGTGTGTCTCTCTCTGTATCTCCTGTGTGAGACTCAAGGAAATTCTGTCTTTTATTCTCTGGTACAGAATAGAATAACATTCTCTGTCAAGTATAGCTGTTATCCTGCATTAAATGCATCCTTAATTGCACAATCTCTTCTGGAGGAAAGTCCACAGAAGTATTCCTTGAAAAATCCCTTGAAACTTGGTCCAGAAATGAATGAAAACGGCTGGGAAATCTCTGAATTAATTGCAGAATAACTCCTTAACAGATTTGAATTTGAATCTAGAAACATCCTTGAAGTTATCTGAAATTGTCTAACTGAGCTCTGCTATCGTCGAGCTGAGCTCAGCGATCTGGAAATATACAGCAGCAAAATATCGTCGATCTGAGCTCCCAGATCGTCGAACTGAGCTCAGAGATAAAGATCCAAAGCAGAGTCAAAATCGTCGACCTGAGCTCACCGATCGTCGAACTGAGTTCGACGACATAATGAAGTTGAGCTCAGCGATCGTCGAATGGAGTTCGACGATCTGTCGAATTTGAGCTAGACGATCGTCGACCGGAGTTCGACGAATCGTCGTGCCGAGCTCGACGATATGACTTAGTCTCCAAACACAAAATCTTGGTCTTCAGGGCAGCTTCCAAACCTAGACTTCTAACCCTTAAACTCAATTCTAATTGACCTATTAAGCTATACAGGAGGTCAAGCAAAGGTTCCTAGAGACATAGTGATCCTGACCCAAATTAGTAATAGGGTGTTCCAACAATCTCCCCTTATTTGGGTTAGGATTACTATTTACAGACTTTGAAAAAATTTTAAATAACAACATACAGTCAGTAAAACAGAAAAACAACAGCTAGACATTGCAGAATCACAGAGATATATAGCATCCAGATAGTAATCAGAAATCACAGAAATTGTCACCTTACAATATCATTTCTTCTCTTTGCCCTTAACCATTTTAATCTCTCTGTTAGGATTGAGGGCTTCCTTCTTTGATCTGGTGTCATCTGCTGCACCTAAAGATGTTTGTTGTTTAAGTCTGGGAACCACTGCTTCAGGATGTAATTCCATATATCTGTCAGCATCAAAAAATTTACTTGAAGCATATCTCTCTAGCTCTTTCTGTCTCTGTTCAGATATTGTTGAAATGTTGGAAGAATCTGTTCCTTGCTCTCTAGCCTTTTTAATCTGATCCAATGCAGCTAGTTCTTTTAACCTTGCAGTCCAAGCAGCTAGATTATTTTCAGGATCCTCAAAAGGTACAGGAGGCTCATATCTGTTGGAGGGATTGTCTTGAGGAGGTCTGGCAGACACAGTTTCTTTCAGCTTATAAGGGAAAGGACCAGATGATGTATCAGATGAAATTTGTCCCCCCTAGAATATGGGTGCTGCCTGGAGTACCCTTTGGAATAGACTTGAATGTCTCTTTGATTACCTCTATATCCTCCTCTCCTTGATTGAGATCCCCTGGATTGGCATCCCCTATTGTAAGATCTGGCATGAGGCTGATAGGGGGCCTGACTTCTGGCTGGGGGTTGAGCTGCAGAGCTTCCACCTGCACCTGCATCAGGAGGAGGTGGTGGAGGAGGATGAGAGTGCTGGAATTGGGATGAACCCTTCTCATATTTTCTCTTTTTCTTCATTACCTTCAGCTGATTCTTGGAGTATTGCATCCAGTGTTCAGTAATTGGGCAGTCATGTAGGATGTAATATGGGATATCATTGTTATCCTTAACTTTAGCAGGAGGTACTCTCTTCATAGCCTTGCTCCTTGCCTTCCTTTTCCTGGCAATGGTAGCAGAAGAGTCATCAGAGTCTGTTTTAAATTCATCAGTTTCAGAACTCTGGTCATCATAGAGAGCATCTATTTTCTTCATTAGATCCTTCTTGAGTTGTTCAGAAGCAGATGAGGCTGTAGCAGCAGGTGTTGAGGTGGTAACAGTAGAGACATCAGCAGATGGAATGGAAGCAGTAACAACAACAACAACAACAGATGTTGGAGAGGTGACAACAGCAGTAACAGCAGATTCACTAACAACAATAGAAGCAGAAGGAATATCATCAAGGACTGCAGAAGGCTCAAATTCAGGTGACTCTGTCATAAGAATGTCCTTGGAAATTGGTTCATCAGAAACAACAGGAACTTCAGCAGCAGTATCAATATTTGCAGCAGCAGCAGTATCAACATTCTCAGAAGCAACAACAATATTTTCTTCAGAAGAGGCACCAACAACAACATTTTCAGCAGCAGCATACACTGAATTTACAAAGGAGGTGATAATGCTAGGGTCACAGCAGGAAAAAGGCACAAGTGCCTTGGATAAATCTTCTGGAGGCTGGACAGCATTGACCTCTGGCAGACAGCTGAAGTAAGCAGAATCAAAAACTAATAGCAAAGACCTTAGGTCTATTGCAAGGACTATAGTTGAAATCTGGCTTTGTGCTTGAGGCACAGCAACAGCAACAGGAGGAGCAGCAGAAGAAGCAGTAATAGCAGCAGCAGCAGTTAAACAGCTTACAGAAACAGCAGCAGCAGCAGCAGCAGCATGAAGATTCACTTCATATGGCATCTCCCCCTGCCTAGATGCAGACATGTCTAGATTAAGGCACACTGCTGTAGGTGCTGCCTGAGGGAAGAGGGAAGAGAGCCTGGCAGAAAGAGCTGCCACTGACAGGTGGAGTGGAGCCAAGGAGGTCTCCAACAGCAGAGTTAGCCTGGGGGCAAGTAACTCATACAGCCTGTCAGCAAGGGCTGAGAGGTCTACTTGCTCAATGGCTGGAGCAGAGGTAGAAGAGATATGCGCAGCTGAGGGTTCTGGTAGTGGAGAGCTGGTGAGTGGTGGAAGGGATGGCTGAGGTGTTGGTAAGGTGGAAATGGAGGATAGAGGGATGTAGACAGATGGAGTAAATGTTGGTTGGTCAATGATTTGGTGGAGAAGGTCTTGAAATGAAGTGGAGGATGAGGGTAGCTCAGGAGGAGATGATGGGGAATCATCCATAAAGGAATCATCAAGTAGGGTGAAGGATGGAATGGAGGGTGATGAGGTGACATCTGATGGAGGGTAGGAGAATAGTGGATGGAATTGTTCTTCTGGTGTTGAAAGAACAGGAACTGGAGAAGGTGTGGATGTTGGAGATGGGCTGGATATGATGATGGTGGATGGAGCTGGAATGGTGGATGGTATGGGAAGGGATGGAATTGGAGGAGGAGGAGAAGAGGCAACAACAGCAGCCAGGTCATCTGCAGGGGCAGAGACCTGTGGAGGAGTGACTCTTAGAGTCCTTGTGCCTGAAGGAGTACTGGAGGAGGTCCTGCAAGGCTTGCTGATTTGTCTGTCCCACTTTCCAAAGAGGGCACAAGACAATCTCTTGGAGGCATTGATATGACTCCAGAGGAGACCAGCAGGGCAAGGCACCTGTGCTGCAGAAATACTCCAATGATTCTCCCAAAGTTAACAAAACTTTTGTTGATTTTCTTTTTGATGAGTTCAAAGAAAACCTCTCCCCAATTCAGATTCTTCTTGTCCACAAGAGCTCCCATGAGGCAGAGCTGATATCTTGAAATTGTGTCATGGGCAGAATGCTTTGCCAGTAGCACTTTTCCAACAACATCTGCCATGAACCTATACTCCACAGATAGGTTCCTTTTGAAGAGCTTGCTAGGATTTCCCTCTGAATGACCCATTCTAGCAAGCAGTTCAGAAAACTCATCTCCAGATAATTCAGCAGAATCTTCTCCATTTCTCAACCCAAAAACTTCTGACAGAATTGTTGGGGTCAAGGGTACCTGAGTTCCAGCTATAGATCCAACAATGGTAGAGTTATCTTGGTTATGTGTAGTATAAACCCACTCCTTTATTTCATCAGAAGCCAACTTGATCCTGGTGGTCATTATTGCTGTCAGATTCTGGTCCTTGAACAAACCCAATATATTTTGAAAAATCTGGTCAGTCGTGCTGAAGGATTCTATATCAATATCAAAACCAGCATCAAACTTCATTGCAGCAAGAACAGCAACTGACACAGCCATGGGTACCTGCAAAAAATGCAACAAACAAAACGACTAAGTGTAGAACTGTTTGGAGGGAAAGAAAATTCTTGCAGAAAAATCGAAAGCGCAAAAGAGAACGACGGCGAAAAATGAGTTTTATATTAGGGTTCGACGCAGAATTGGAAAGATCGTTGAACTCAGTTCGACGATCGAGGCTACTAAAGGAATCTGAAGATTCTTCAACATCGTCAATCTCCGTTCGACGATATTGGAGAGCGTCGAGCTCCGTTCGACGATCGTTCAGAGAACAAAATCGTCGAGGGCCGTTCGACGATCGTTGACCGGAAGAGATAGTTCATACTATCTCAGAGGCGCTGAACTCAGTTCGACGATTTTTTGGAAATCGTCGATCTCCGTTCGACGATCTTGGGGCAAAACGTTGAGCGCAGTTCAGAGATCAGAAAAATTCTAGACACTAAGAAAAATCAGAATGTTTGCCTAGTCTTGGTAAATTTTTAAGCTTTCAAAACCTTGGAAATTATTTAAGACTTTCTCCATCTAACATTCCTAACTGATTTAGGAAGAAGGTGTGTTTCTTTTCATCCAAAGGCTTGGTGAAAATATCTCCCCTTTGTAAATCAGTTGGGATATATTGTAGTTCAATTTTATTCTTTTCAACATTATCCCTTAAAAAGTGATGCCTAATCTCAATAAGTTTTGTCCTACTATGGAGGACTGGATTTTGAGCTATGGAAATAGCACTGGTGTTATCACAAAAGATTTTAGACTTCTCTAAGTTGTAGCCATAGTTTAGGAGTTGGTTTTGAATACACAAGATTTGTGAACAACAACTGGCAAGTTCCACTGGTGCTTTTCCTGTCAATTCTGCATCCAACATAATCAGCATCAGAGAATACAGTTAAATCAAATGCTGAATCTTTTGGATACCAGAGACCTAGATTTGGACAACTTTTAACATACCTGAGAATCCTCTTTACTAGTGTTAGGTGTGACTCTCTAGGGCTTACTTGGAACCTAGCACATATACATGTAGCAAACATTATATCTGGTCTACTAGCTGTAAGATACAGTAAAGAGCCAATCATTGCTCTATATGTTGTCTGATCAACATGTTTCCCATGTTCATCAGCATCCAATACAGTATTAGTAGGCATGGGTGTTTTCATATAAGATGCTTCAGACATACCAAATTTCTTAACCAATTCATTGGCATACTTTGTTTGAGAAATGAAGATGCCTTCAGCATGTTGCTTGACTTGCAATCTTAGGAAAAAGGATAGCTCACCCATGCTACTCATCTCAAATTTAGAATGCATTAGGTTGGAAAACCTTCTGCACAATTTGGAGTCAGTAGAACCAAAAATGATATCGTCTACATAAATTTGTACTAGTAAGGTATGGGACTTATGAGTTCTAATGAAAAGAGTTTGGTCTACTCTACCCCTTATAAAACCATTTTCCAAAAGAAAGCATACTAGGGTCTTATACCATGCTCTAGGAGCTTGCTTGAGACCATATAATGCTTTATTTAGTCTAAAAACATAATCAGGAAAAGTTGGAGAGATAAAACCTAGAGGTTGTCTGACATAAACTTTCTCTTTGATGTCCCCATTTAGGAATGCACTTTTGACATCCATCTGATAGACCTTGAAGCCTTTGTGTGCTGCATAAGCTAGAAATATTCTGATGGCTTCTAATCTTGCAACAGGTGCAAAAGTCTGGTCGTAGTCTATTCCTTCTTCTTGAGAGTATCCCGGAGCAACTAGCCTTGCCTTGTTCCTTATAATTACTCCTTGATCATCCAACTTGTTTCTGAATACCCATTTTGTTCCAACAATGGAGTGATCCTTTGGCTTTGGCACTAGTTCCCATACTTTGTTTCTCTCAAATTGATGCAACTCCTGTTGCATTGCAATGATCCAGTGTGGATCTTGCTCTGCATCTTGAATGGACTGAGGTTCAATTTAGATAGGAAGCGGTGTGCAACAGGTTTTGGTTGACCTGATTTCTGGTTTGCACACCAGCTGAGATTTCTCCAATTATTTGGGAAATTGGATGGTCTCTTGATGTTACTAAATCAACAGGGGGTGTTGATTGTTCACCAACCTGTGTTGTTGTTTCCTCTTGTGATACAACAACTGGCTCTTCAAGTTGTCCTTCATTATGTTGAGCATTTCCTTCATCTTCACTGCTTTCATCCTCTTGAGTAACCTGTAACTTGTTCAAGTCTTCAACTAGAGAATGTTCCTGCAAAGGTTCTATGGTAGAAGAAATCTTCTCCTTGAAAGACATGTTAGATTCATCAAATGAAATGTGAACAGATTCCTCAATTTTCAAAGATGATTTATTATAGACCCTATAGGCCTTGCTGATCATGGAGTATCCAAAAACACTCCTTCATCAGCTTTGGCTTGAAATTTTGCTAAATATTTCTTGTCATTATTGTGAATATAGCAAATACAACCAAAGACTCTAAAATAGTCAACTTTAGGTTTCTTCCCTTTGAGTAATTCATAGGGAGTCTTTCCCTTTAGTTTATGTTTCAGACTTCTGTTCAGCACATAGTTGGAGGTGTTCACTGCCTCTGCCCAGAAGGATAGAGGTAGATGAGCATCTGACAACAATGTAGTGATAGATTCAATAAGGGTTCTATTTTTCCTTTCAGCTACCCCATTTTGTTGAGAAGTTCTAGGAGCTGAGAAAGTATGTCTGATCTCTTCACTCTGACAGAACTCTTGCATAAGAAGAGAATCAAACTCTGTCCCATGATCACTTCTGATCAGGACAATGTGAGTATTGAACTCAATCTGTACACATTTGAGAAACTCTGTCAGACACTTAAAGTTATCAGACTTCTTCCTTAGAAAGAACACGCAAGTGAATCTAGAGAAGTCATCTACAACTACTAAAGTGTAGGATTTCCCTCCTAGGCTTTGTACTGTGATGGGTCCAAAAAATCCATGTGTAACAGATACAATATCCTATGTGAATCACTCTTATTAAGTGACTTAAAGCTGTTTTTAGTTTGCTTGCCTAATTGACAAGCCCTGCAGAGTCCTTCCTTCTTGTAGGTGTCAGAAGGTAGTCCTCTAACAAGGTTGTCTTTGGATAGCCTAGCAATAGTTCTAAGGTTCAGGTGTCCTAATCTCTTATGCCATAAAATATTTTGTCTACAGACAGAATTAAACAGGCAGATATCTACATCAGTTGAAAGAAAATCTACTAGGTAGATGTTACCTTTTCTTTTACCTGTCAACACAGTTGTGTTGTCCTCTGACTTGATTTTGCATAAAGCTTTGCTGAAGGTCACCTGGTAGCCTTCATCACATAGCTGACTGATGCTAATTAGGTTGTGCTTTAGTCCTTCCACATAAGCTACCTTCTTGAAAGTTACTGATCCAATCTTGACTGCACCATATCCTTTAGTCTGTCCAAAATTTGAATCACCAAAGATAACTTTGGGTCCAAGCTTGGCTCTGAAGGATGTGAGGTTGTCCTTGTTCCCTGTCATGTGCTTAGAGCACCCACTATCCAAGTACCATTGCTGGTTAGATGTTGGATAGGTCTTCACCTGCACATAAGACAATTCATTTGTTTTTGACCCAGTTTACCTTGGGCCTAGGTTGATAACCTCTAAATTCTGAAATGAAAGACATCCCAGGTTGACTCTTATATCCTTCAGGATGATATCTCCTTGGAGGTATAATCCATTCAGTATAAGGGTTAAAGATTTGGGATGAAGGACCCTTAGGATTCAATTTTGATTTGCCTTTGAAAAATTTTCCAGAGCTCTGACCTCTGTTCGACGATCTTGGAGCTGCGTTCGACGATCTTGGGTCAGATTGTCGAGCTCCGTTCGACGGTCGACTATGGCTGAGGTCAGGTATTTGAGATCGTCGACCTGCGTTCGACGACTTTGGCTGAGATCGTCGATCTTCGTTCGACGATTTTGCCTGAGATCGTTGAGCTGCGTTCGGCGATCGTCGATCTTCATTCGGTGATCGTCGATCTCCGTTCGACGATTTCTGCTGGGACTTAGTTTTCTGAGGCAGATCAGAATTTTTCCTAGCAACCTCTACAACTCCCTTTCCTTTGTCAGAAATGAATTTGATTGGAGTTGTTAGAACAATAGGTTGGCTGGATGAAGCACCCAAGCCCAGTGTACTGTTGAACCTGGAGTTCACTGTGCTTGTGATGTCCATCAGCTTGATGCTTCTCCCATTGAGGGATTCTTCAAGCTTTTTGGCCTCAGAGAGCTCACTTTTCAGTGAAGCTATCTGTTCCCTACAGCACTCCAACTCCTGAGAGAGTTTGAGGTTTTCTGACTTTAAGGTATTATGTTCAAATAATTGGTTTCTGAGAGTGATAATTTCTTTCTCAGACTTTAGCAGGTCTAAACACAGTGCTTTAAATTCAGATTTAAAATCCTCTGAGCTAAAATCAAAAGAACCAATTACCTGATCTTCTTCAGGTTGAGTCTCTGAATCTGACTTTGACTCTTCTTCTTCTGAATTATGCTGTGAGGCATTGATTGCCATCATGCAGAACTCCTTTTCTTCTGCATCATCCTCATCATCACTGGAGATGGATGAGGCTTCTGACTCTTCTTCAGTCTCACTCCAGGATTCAGCAACAAACCCTTTTCTTGTATGCTTGTTTTTGCTTGAAGAAGGTTTCCCATTGCCATTCCTTTTGGAGTTTTTCTCCTTTCTTCTTTCTTTCCTGTCTCTGCTGTCTTTGTTCTTGTTCTCTGGACAGTCAGGAATTATGTGCCCTGGTTTCCTGCAACCAAAGCAAATAATGTCTTTATTATTACTAATGGACTTGTCATACCTTGGCTTATCATGCTCCTTGTATGATCTTCTTCTGAAGTCCTTTCTGGCCATTTTGTAAAATCTTTTGGCCAGCAGACTGAGTAGTTCATCATTGCCTGTGGCTTTATCTTCAGGCAGATCTTCAGTTGCCTTGAAGGCTATGGTCTTCTCTTTTCTTGTGGCTGGTGAGGCAGCCTTCTGTTCTTCCTCTCTATTTTTGATGAGTAGCTCATAAGATTTGAGCTTACCCAATAGAGCTTCAGTAGTGATCTCATTCAGACTTCTGGCATCCTTAATTTGCCAGATTCTTGAATCCCAAGTGCTAGGGAAGCACATTAGGATCTTGTCATTAAGTTCAGTTAGAGAGATCTCTTTGTCCAATGTCCTGAGTTCACTGACAATTAGACTTAGCCTGTTGTACATGTCTCCCACTGACTCAGTTTCTCCCTTTTTGAAATTCTCATATTGAGAGATGAGATGGGATCTCCTATCCTTTCTCTCATCAGCAGAGCCTGAGACTATTTCTGAGAGTTTGTCCCAAATTTCCTTTGCTGAATTGCATTCAGCCACCTTTTGAAATATGTCATCCGACATTGTCTGGGCCAAGATGTTCATAGCCTTGGCATCAGCTACCTTCCATCTCTTGATATCAGCATCTGTTCCTGATGGAGGTGGAACAGCATTTGTGCTTGTGTTCTCTGGGGGTCTTAGACATACTGTCAAAACAGAATTAAAAATTTCTTCGTCAATAGAATTCATGTATAGTCTGATCCTTGCTTTCCAAAGTGCAAACTTGGATAGATTGCACACTGGAGGTCTGGTGCTAGCATAATCTTTGTTTTGGGCCATGATTTGAGAAAACAAAATCTAATAATAAAATACAAAAGAAAGACAGATCTAACTTGAGATCTTTGGGTTCATGTGTTAGCCTGTACAACCAATCAGGTATGGTATGTTTAACCAACCTGGCTCTGATACCAATTGAAAGTGCAGTTAGCTCTGATATACTCTAGAGGGGGGTGAGTAGAGTATATGGTGCTTTGAAACTTTTTACAACAGTTGTTGTAATAAGTGTGAGCAGGGAAGCAGAATAAAACTAATCACAGCACTAAGTTAAACAAAAGCTAATCACAGAGAAATCAAGACCAGAAACAAAAATAAAAACAAGCAAGACCAGAAGACACAAGGAAATATAGTGGTTCCCCTAAACTTGGGTACATCCACTCTTCTACCACCCTAGGTAGGAATCCACTGCAGGATGAGTTGATCAGGTGTCCTGGGCACCAATGAGCTTTTGATAAGGTGCTCAAAAACCAAAGCAGATTTTTTGATCAGGTGTCTTTCCACCAATGAGCTTTTGACAAGGTGCTCAAAAACCAAGCTCAAACTTTTGAAGGGAGTTTGAGAAACCCTTTATAGAGAGGGGGTGGGAGAGTGATGGAAGTCTTCTCTTTCTCAAACAACTGAGAAGACTATGTGGATTGTTGATGTCAAAGCTCCCCCTGAATCCTTGAGATCTTCAGGAAGAAAAGCTTTGCTGAGGGTGATAGGCCTTCAAAGATTGAACTCCAGCAATAGATGATTTCAGCAAATAGCTGAAATGTTGAATGTCTGAAGTCTTCAAATATGTTGGCCTTGAACACTTTGAAAACTAAAGAGATCTAAAGATTTGAGAAAGCTTGATCTCCTTGGATGTGTGTTCTCTAGAGAATTCTTTGAGACAGAATAATTTTTAATGTATCTCTGTAAACTGTGTGTCTCTCTCTGTATCTCTTGTGTGAGACTCAAGGAACTTCTATCTTTTATTCTCTGGTACAGAATATAATAACATTCTCTGTCAAGTATAGCCGTTAGCCTGCATTAAATGCATCCTTAATCGCACAATCTCTTCTGGAGGAAAGTCCACAGAAGTATTCCTTGAAAAATCCCTTAAAACTTTGTCCAGAAATGAATGAAAACGGCTGGGAAATCTCTGAATTAATTGCAGAATAACTCCTTAACAGATTTGAATTTGAATCCAGAAACATCCTTGAAGTTATCTGAAATTGTCTAACTGAGCTCTGGTATCGTCGAGCTGAGCTCAGCGATCTGGAAATATACAGCAGCAAAATATCGTCGATCTGAGCTCCCAGATCGTCGAACTGAGCTCAGAGATAAAGATCCAAAGCAGAGTCAAAATCGTCGACCTGAGCTCACCGATCGTCGAACTGAGTTCGACGACATAATGAAGTTGAGCTTAGCGATCGTCGAATGGAGTTCGACGATCTATCGAAGTTGAGCTAGACGATCGTCGACCGGAGTTCGACGAATCGTCGTGCTGAGCACGACGATATGACTTAGTCTCCAAACACAAAATCTTGGTCTTCAGGGTAGCTTCCAAACCTAGACTTCTAACCCTTAGACTCAATTCTAATTGACCTATTAAGCTATACAGGAGGTCAAGCAAAGGTTCCTAGAGACATAGTGATCCTGACCCAAATTAGTAATAGGGTGTTCCAACAATCATCGACGGCGTCATATGAGTCATGGCGAGGAGGATCTGGAGCTCGAAATTTCCACGGCAACGGCGCCAAAAACTTGATGCTTAAGATCACGGCAGTGAACCGGTCGCACAAGTAATATAAAATGGGGGTTTTCCCAAGTATCGATCTCACAAGGAACACAGTAAGGTGGAGTTAATTTCGAGGAGGAGTTGAGATTGAAGTCCTCAGGTCAGAGCTAACTAAGGGGGGTTTGATGTTTGCGGAAACAGAAAATAAAAGGCTAACAACTACTCATATGCAACGCCGCTATGCGATGCTTCGCCAGGCGGGATGGAAGACTAGTCGGGCCTCTATGCACCGAATCACTAGGCGGATGGACGAGAAGGCTAGCGGATGAGGTGGTTAGAACGGCGGAATGAGGGTCGTGAGCACCTCTTCACAACGCACGCCACTAGCAATTGCTAGTGCGGCAAGGGTGGATGGTGGTGGATGGAATATTACGCAACTCAAGCAACTTAGGCAGTAAAATGAAATAGGAATCACATAGACATGATACACATAACATATACAACCAAAGTGCACTTCATCAATATAAATAGATTTAAACACCAATATTCAACAATAAATCAAGAACAAGTCAAGAGATCGACCGAATCCAAAGTCTTGCTGAGGATTCACGGTTGGAATCGCCGGGTTGTCATTCCGCGTCCAAGCTCGGTCCTCAACTGCGTCCGGGGTAGAGAAGGGCTGTCACCACCTTCCAATGGCCCGTCTTCTTCGTCTCACGATACCGAACGAAGTTTGCTAGCTTTCCTTTGCTTGATGGTTATGGCGTCAAACCCTTCTTGAAACTCACGGATGAAGGAGAAGGCCGAGAGGAAGCTCCGGCTTGGATTTGGCAGTGAAAGCTTGCCCGGAGCACCTCCCTAGGGTGGAAGATGAAGGGGAACGGCGGAGAAGGTGGAAAACGGCGGAGAAATGTCGAGCTCTGGATCCTCCCCCGAATTAGGGGGAGACCTGCACTATTTATACAAAGTAGAAATGAACAATGCGCACGATCACAGGCACACGACCAGTGGTCGTGCGCACTATGTCCTGTGCTCGTGCGCACTGGCATGGAAGATCAGGAAGAAGAACTGGGATAACACGCACGAGTAGTGGCGCACGACCAGTGGTCATGCGCACTAAGTCCAATTATCGTGCGATTACCCCAGACAGGACTTCAGAAAAGATGAATCAATGCATACGATCAGTGGCGTATGACCAGTGGTCGTGCGCATTATGTCCAGTGGTCGTGCGCTTACCCTAGGCTGATTTTGGAAAACGTAGAGTAGTGCGCACGATCAGGGGCGCACGACCAGTGGTCGTGCGCATTATATCCCATGATCGTGCGCAGTATTCTTGTTTTACAACCATCCCGGAACACGCACACGACCCCTGTACCGATAGGAAAAACAAATCACTAATCTGTGCAGACATTCCAGACAATCACAAAAGGGAGTACAAACTATAAAAATAACAAAATACACAACCACTGGCATAAATGTGCACTTCCTATGGAAATAAAGATTAGATGAAATAGGAACGATAAAGAACTAAAAGTGAAGTGCAACCGCATGAAAACTAGCCCAGATGAGTCCGAAAATAGGTATATAAAGTGGACTCATCAGTAAGCTTAAGTTTCGTTGGTCCGGCCCATTTATCGTAAAAGAGGTTTCACCCTACGTGACAGTGCTTATCTCGCACCCGGAAAGAGGCGAGTTTAAGGTAAATGGGCACCGGCTAAAATTATTTATTACCGGTGATAATATTAACGAACAATTGGACAACATAGTGTTGTCAAATCAATAGTAAGCATGCATCACTATGGTCGAGCTCACCGACCATAAACAAAGCGCTCGTGGGAGGCATCCCATGATTATCTTTTCATTTTATTTTAAAATTTTATTTTATTTGAGTTTTTGCAGGTTTGAAGAATATCTTTGCAGCGTGACGATCGATCATATTCGAACGTCAACTTCATGCGAGTTCTTCATGTCGGTAACTTTAATTTATTTTCTTTTACTATATCTCAAAAATATTTAAAAAATTGTATTAAAAAAGAAAAAGAAAAAAATATATAAAAAATTTTGTTTCTGTTCGTACACGCCTCTGTCACGGCCGTGACCTATTGGTCACGGGCATGACATAGCCGTGTTTAGTTCATCTAGCGCAACCCGAGAGTGGTTTCGTCGAGCGACGTTTCTCGTTTGTCTTCCGTTTAGGACACGGGCGTGACCATTATTGGTCACGGGCGTGACCAGCGCGGATCTTCGTTCGACGACCTGGCTCAGAGAAAGCAACAAAGTTTTCCCCGTCAAGCCCGTGACAACACATGTCACCCCTGTGATGCAGGTAAGTCATGGCCGTGACTTGCCCGGGATTTCTCAAAAAAAAAGAAACAAAATTTTTTTCTTCTTTTTTAGTTACACGCCCCAGGGCACGGCCGTGACCCTGGGCCGTATCGGCGAATCCGAGCCGTGACCCAAGGTCAATGCCTCGCATTCCTAGATTTTTGTTTTTTGTAATTTGCCACGCCCCCAGTCACAGCCGTGACTGAGGGCGTGACCGTGGCATCCAAGGCCAGCACCTTGGATTCCCGCGCAGCTACATAGGATACCCCTAACATGCCCGGAGGCACGGGCGTGACTCTGGGGCGTGACTAGGGAATCCGAGGCAGGAGGCCTCATATCCTCTTTCCCTTTGACCCGTGCTTGTCACGCCCCTTGTCACGGGCGTGACCGGGGGGCGTGACCAACCTGAAAACCCTATAAATAGGGATTTTCCCCGCTTATTCCTCCACACCTTCCAGCACTCCCCTTCTCCCTTAGCCAACCTGAATCCTTTTTTCCTCCCTTCTTCCAATATGCCTCGCCACCTCCCTCATTCTACCGCTTCCTCCTCCGAGCACCCTGCGGATCCCGCCGCGGCGGAAGCCATGCTGCTCTTTGAAAACCAAATGCAGCTCGAGCGCAGCGATCGCCTACGCGCCAAAACCCTTGACGTGTTCCGCATCTTAGATTGGGCGATCCTCACCACATTTGGAGCAGCAGATCTGGTGCGGGGATTTCTATCCACCCCTGGATGGAGTTCCCTCTTATCCATTTCCGAGCATGCCTTCCTTCAGCTCACCATTGAGTTCTTGGCTTCACTCGAGTTCCGTTGGGCAGCAAATGACGATTTCATCATCTTTCGCATGGGTGGGGTGGTGCATCAGCTCACCATCCTCCAACTCAACGTTGCCATGGGCTTTTGCTCGGAGTCCTTCTCCCAATCTCCCACCTACCTCGGTTTAATTACTGATTTCCCTCCCCATGTAAACCTTCTCACCTTTTGGGCGGAAATCAGTAATGCCACCGCTCCCTACACCCCAAAGAAATCCAATTGAAGCCACCTCATTTCCCCCGCCTTGCGCATTCTCCACAACCTCCTCACCTTTACTCTTTTTGCTCGCGGCGACAGCCACGGGGTGGTGACTCGGGCGGACTTACTATAATTATATAGTATGTTTTACCGAGTCCCACTCAACCTCGGCTATTTGCTCGCAATTTTCTTTCGGCACCAAGCCGAAAATGTGAGGTTGGGAGCAGTGCATGACGGGAACTTCATCACTTTCCTCGCCAAGCATCTCGGCCTTTGGGACACTCTTCCACGCCTCAGCTGCGTCCAGACGCCGCAGGTCATCCAATTCCAGACCCTTCAGGCCCTCGGCCTAGCACGACGATGCGATGGAGAGTTTGAGGCTATCCCCCCCCTGCAGTTGGTGGTGGAGATCTTGATCTAGATTTCGGTGCCGGTCCCAGCGGCACTATTCCTTCTTCCCCCATTCCACCACCACCGCAGGAGCCTTCTTCAGAGCCCGATCCTCAAACCTATTGGGATCAACAATTTGGGTTGATTCACACTCACCTAAATAAGATGGAGACCAATTTTGGCAAACGCTTTACTACTTTTGACGCTCGTTTTGCCGCACTGGAGCAGTGCCACGCTTCTTCCATGGCGCATATTACATGTGAGTTCGTGGATCTGCGCACTCATTATCTGCCGCGAGGGGGTGATAGCGATGAGGATTAGGTTACTTCATTTATCTTTGGGTTATAATCCGTCATCTTGTATCTTTTCTTTTTTGTTTTTATCTGCCATGTATCTTTTATTTTGTTTTAAAAAAACTATATATATCAAAAATATGTTTTGCTTCAGTATCGTCTTCTAGGTATACTTTGGACTGATTCGCCCGCTCCAGGGAAGTCTCCTTTTCTTTTTGTTCTTTACTTATTTTTTATTGGGGACAATGTATTGTTTAAGTATGGGGGGGATAGTTCTCAAGCAAAACATACAAAAAAAACAAATTCCAAGACTCAAAAACAAATTTTCCCATTTTCAAACTTTATTTTCTTTTTCTTCACAAAACAACAAAAAAAACAACAACAACAAAAATTGCAAAACACAACCAAAAATTCAAAAAACAATTAGGGTTAATTTTTGTAAATTAGAGAAAATCTTTATTCTTATATTTATTCACATGTGAAATCCTTAGTATTCAACTTTTACATAGTGTTTAGAATATTTTAATGCTTTAATTGAATTTTGAATTTTGGAGTATAACTGTTGGACATGTTGTGTTTCCAGTCAAGTGCACATGTTTGTAGGATTTAAGTAGAATTAAAAATTTAGCATACAATTAGATTTTTATTTTTCTAAATGCGTAGAAATAGTTTATTTTACTTCTATCTTGAACCCGGTAAAATCAAAAAATAGTTTAGGAGAGTGTGTAGAAGTTTACTAGAGAGATATTTCGCGGATCAAGAAAGAGGTATTTTTTCTCGATGTCTAGAACTTGCCCTCTAGCTATTCTCAAGACTTTGCATAGGTTAAACTCATTAGCATAAATATGATTTAGGCACTTCTTTTGCCAAGTTTGAGCTTTTGCACCCTAACCTAACATTTTATCTTTGCTAAGCCAATTTAAGCCTATACCCTTCCTTTTGTTTTTTTCTCCACCAACAGTTTACCAAAGCCTAAAAAGCATCCTAATTACACACCTATGACCGAGCTTGACATTATATATACAGAACCGGTTTTTGAGTGATTAGGGGCCATTTTATTTTGGTGGCTAATTGAAAAAATAGTTGTTTTTCATTCCTTCTCTAAAAAAGAGAGAGAAAAAAAAGAAGAGAGAAAAATATATAAAAAAATGAAATGATGAAAATAAATAGAGGAAGTTGAAAAAAAAATCAACATGTTAAGAAAAAAAAAACAAAGGAGTTTAGGAATTGGCGGAGCTCTACAAATTATTTTGTGCAAGCTCTCATTAGGTTTTGGTGTATCTACCCATCGTTTTTATCTTTGATTTTTCCAAGCCAAAAACCTAAGCCTATATTTCAACCTAGTTAAGCCCTACTGATTTGTGCTTCTAAGTAAAACAAGTGTCGTGGCGAGAGTGTGGAAGGGCAAGCCTATGGCCATCGACATTGATGGATTTCTTTGGAGGGTATCCTGATCTTCGATTTGTGCAATGTTATCTTAGTAAATACACTACTTTCTACCTAAACGTGATTTTAAAATTTACCGGGTTTTCATTTCAAAGTAAAAAAAATAAGTGAAAACACATTTTAGAAAATTAAAAAACTAACTTGTATGCTGAGTATGTTTTTATACAAAAATAATTATGCGCATAGGCACAAGACTTCGCATTCTACTCCTTAGGTTCAATTTTCGTTTCTAGAGTTAAAATTTTTCTATCCTCCATAAAAAGTTGTTTGCTCGGGACGAGCAAACGAGTAAGTATGGGGGTATTTGATAACTCTAATTTTATCCATATTTTTATATCTAATTTTTATTTAATAATTAATTAGTTTTTAATATATTCTATGATTTTATTATCTAATTTCTTTATTTTCTTATTTTAGGATCAATATGGGCTGCAAATATCAATATGGAGTCTACAGGATTGATCAGGAGACAAATCTGGACAAAGCTGGAAAAATTATAAAGCATACGCCCTGGACACGGGCATGACCAAGAGGTCACGGGCGTGACAACCAGGCGTGAACCCGGCGCGTGTTCCAGGCTCAGTGCGTCGTCATTTAAAAATACATGCCCCAAGGTCACGGGTGTGACCATACTAACACGGGCGTGACGTCTAGCCGTGACATCCCAGCGTGCCAAATTAATGCTACAATTTCAAGATCATCGAACGAAGACACCACGCCCTTGGTCACGGGCTTGGCCTTAGGCGCGACACCAATGGGATCAGATCGTCGAACGAAGATCGTCGAACGAAGAACGTCGAACAGCCAATTACACGCCCGTGACCCATCAGTCACGGGTGTGGCTAGGGCGTGACGAGTGCATTTCCAGCCATAAATCCAGCCATTTCTGTCGTTGCCGCCAGATAGCCGTTTCAGCCTAACATGCCCATGGTCACGGCCGTGACCATGGGGTGTGACCCCTCCATCAACAGCCATTTACTCCCGGCGTTTTCAGCTTCCTGTGATTTTCTAGAAACAGAAGTGACATGCCCTAGGTCACGGGCGTGACCTAGGGGCGTCACCCGCCATTTAATAGATTTTGGCGGTTTCTCCTCCAACGTTCCGGAGCTTTCAAGACGGCGGTGTCGAGCCTGACACGCCCTAGGTCACGGGCGTGACCTAGGGCGTGACCTTGCAGAAAGTTTTCCTATAAATTCCAAGCAATTCGAGAAGCTGGGGGAGGAGATTTTTGGGAGCTTAGTTCTGTTTTGTTTATTGTTTTTCTTGCATTTTAATTTCATAGTGTAGCCTTTACTTTCAAGTGTATTTTTAGTCATGTCTTTCCCTACCTTAACTTGTATTTCCCTAATGATGACGAGTAGCTAATTTTCATTTAGCGCTTGGTCATGATGAAGCTCGAAATAAAATAAACCTTTCTTTTCTATCAAATGTCTTGTTCTTAATTATGCTCGCTACGATTTATCTTTGATTTATATTTTGTCGATTATTTCGCGGATATGTTTTTCGATCTAAGATCCGTATCCTAAATGACCGAGAGGTTGCGGATACGAGTAGATCACTCAAGGATAAAAGGAGTTGCATGCACTCCTCGAGAGAGGACGACATAAATCCACCGGATTGGAGTCAAATCCAATAGAGTGGTTCACCGCCTAAAGCAAGCTTAGGGGTTTCGATTGGCCGAGTGGTCTTAATCGATCAACCTAAGGTTAGTCAAAAGCATGAGCTCGAGAGAGACGCTTTTGTACTTAGGAACTTCCATGGTCGAGTGAGTAGTTTAAGAGCTCACATTACTTTATTTCAAAAAGGTTTATTTTAGTACAAGTGGATTCTAGATCAAGTGCTAGCTTCCCCAAAATCGAACTTCTCTTTCTTAGTGTTTCATTTCATTTTCTATTTTAAACAAAAACCAACTTTCCGTCTGATAAGATAATAGCTCTTTCTTGTAAGTACAAGTATTTGACAAGCCTCGAGTCGATATACGACACTTGATCCTATACTCCGAACGATAGGTATACTTGCCTCATCGATTGAAAACACGCGCTAGCGTGGAAAAAATAATCATCATGCACCTTGTGGGATTGGGTGGCCAAACCACCTCAATAGAGGCTGAAATTTGGGCCACTAGTTTGACATGACTTTTTACACCCTCGTATGGGTTATGGGGTGGTTTGGGGTAGGATTGCCCTTGGACCCAAGTTCAAACCCTAAGTTTGGACTTTGGGGGTTTGAGAAGTTCATGGGGTCAAATGCCCTTGTATGGACTTGAAATTTGGTATAGAGGACTGAAAGAGTTCATTTGTCTACCTAAATCACCTAGAGTGGGTGAATAGGTGAGTTGTGCGTCTTTTTGCGGAATAAAAATTCAGAGATCTATGCACACAATTATCAACCAAGCAATCACAGACTACAAAAGATTTATAGTGGCTCCCTAATCTTGGGTACATCCACTTTCCCTCACCGATCTAGCAAAGAACTAAACTCGGCTACTCCAATATCTCGGATTGAAAACCAATCCTACGTCTCGGAACAAAGTTCCTACAATCTCGATCGACAACACGAATCTACACTCGGAAGATAAAGCTTCTTACAACTCGGAGACAAAAAGCTCCTACACTCGGAGAGAAATCTCCTACAAGAATGAAATTGAAAGTATATGAAAATACAAACAGTAAAACTTTCTCAGATCTAGAAACAGTCGGCCTGAATCTTCTTCTTTGATCTTGCGGCTCTATCAGAGAAGTTGAAGAAGAATTTTGGCAAAATCTAGATCTGAAATTTCTTGGCTTCCCGCGATTAGATAGATGATGAAGAATTCAAAGACAATCTCGATCTGTGAATCGTCTTGATCTAAATCTTCTGGATCGAAAACCCTAGCCGAATATGCGCGATGAAGGTCGGCGACGACGGCTTTCGTTTTTAGATAGAGAGAATGAGATTCAGAATTACTTAGAATAAACTTGACGGCACTTGTTAGGGTTTGTCGGTTTTGACAAGACCTTATATAAGATCTTCCCTAATGGTCATAGTTAATCTTAATGATGTACACGTGGACCACTCACATCAAGGCTTTTGAAATTTCCATCAAATCTGGACTTAACGATTTTTTCTGAAAAGGATGACTGAAATACTCGAGTGAATGTTTACCTAGAGAACAACTCGGGTAGATGACTTAGAGAAAATCCAGAAACAATGAGCAACTACTCGAGTACTCAAAGACTTGCTCAAGTGCTAATATAGTTACTCGAGATGTGGAGTTTAACTACTCAAGTACAAGAAGTACTACTCGAGTGAAGAGAAATTAACTACTCGAGAGGAAGAGGGCATACTCGAGTCAAGGACTTAGAATAATTTCTGGGAGAAGAAACTGGGTTACTCGAGTAGTGAAATAGACTACTCGAGAGGAGATAAACTACTCGAGTATATAGATACATCTACTCGAGTAATGGACTTAGAAAGATTCTGAGGGATGAAAAGCTTGTCATTTGAGTATTAAACCTGGACTACTTGAGTAGTAGATGGACTACTCGAGTACATGAACTTGACTACTCGAGTGAAGTAAAATTACACGAAATCCTGTCTTTTGTAACTAGAGACAAAAGACTAATCTACTCGAGTACTTATATGACTACTCGAGTAAATCACTTAGAAAATTTTCTGGAGAAGAAATTCTATTAACTCGAGAATGAGAAAGGATCTACTCGAGTAATTGACTTAGGTACTCGAGAGCTATAATTTGACTACTCGAGAGCTAATTCCCTTACTCGAGTACAAATAGTCTTACTCGAGTATTGAATAAGTATTTCACTAGAGTATGTAAGTATCTACTCGAGTAAAGTACTTAGCAAAAATTCCTTCAATAGAATTTTCTCTTCTTTCGTGAATTTTGCAACAAGTCTTTCTCCATACAGTCCTAGTGCTTGAATATGAAGTGTATCCCAATAGATAGGCTACACATGAGTCAACAGCATGAATCACACAATGTGGGATTACATTATACAGTCCAATGTTTGGTGACCCATTGTAGACTGACATTGGTCTACACTTGGCAAAATATTCATGCATACATATAACTCAAACAAAACATCAAATACAACTTAATTCATCTTAGTTCAAGGGTGACTTCATCAAATCTAGGTTAATGTGGATACAATACCCAACAAGGACACTTGGGTAGCTAAAGTCCTCTGGTAAAAATCTTAGAGGATTTGGAGATGGTTAAACCTCCCAAAACTCTAACCCTACCTTAGGACACAACACTTATACATGTACGACAAGCCACCAAAACTTAATGAAAAGTTATGAAACTTGGGTAGTATGGTCATAGGGTTAATTAGAGCCTCTAGTGATTTTATTGGTAATTTTGGAGCAACACACTTAGTACCTCCTTTATAATACATGGAATTTTCGTTGATGTTCTTTTGGTTATTATGATCACACTATTTAGTAGGAAGTTATGAAAATTGGACAGAGGGTATTTTAGGTCTATATAATCATACTTGAATTTTATTATAATGTTTAGATGTGTATTTTCAGTACTTCCTTCACAAGCTTTTAAGAATACAGTTATATTCAAAAATAGATTCAGAGCTCAAGAATGGTTTGAAAATTGTGAAACTCATGTAAAGGTGTATTTAGGTCAATATTTATATGAGGAAATTTTACCATAATTTTTAGGTGAATATTTTCAGTAGTTGCTTCATTAATGTAGGAATGAGGACTTTTGTTTGAAATTAAAATCAGAACTCATTATTCACTGGGAAGTTTGAAAACTTTCTCAGGAGTGTTTTTAGGGCATATTAGCCATGCCTGAATTTTATTATAATTTTTGAAAGCTTATTTACAATATTTACTTCATTAGCTGTTAATTATGTGATTATGTTTAAAATTATGGATCAAGGCCTAAACCTAGAAACAAAAATTGGGGAACTTGAATTTACTGTTAATTTGCTGCTTAGTATTTATCATAATTTTATGGAGCATTTTGCATGATTGTAAGGGCCACTTCATATTCAAATTGGGGCATTTGAATTTTTGGGAGAAATAAATAAAATGCCAGATTAATTATAAAAATTCTAAGCTTATGGATTTAGTCTATAAATTTCAAGATAGGCCTCCATTAATTATCTTAAGGCATTTGGAAGAAGATTTGGAGTACCTCCTATCTTGTACATCATTTAGCATAAGGTGGTCGCATTTAGTAAAACTGAGGAAATCATGTTTTCTTGGGGAATAGTCATAGGTATAAGGGATTGTGGTTTACTGATTTTAGTAAAGAGGAGTGGAGCATACTATTGGAAGATGGGATGAGTAGGTTGTAGAGTTGTCTAAGATTAGGTGGTGCTCGGGATCGACGAAAGATCGTCTTTCCTATGGAAGAAGTGAAAAGGTCAACACTCTAAGGTAGATCCTGAATAATATCAAAATGGATCGGGAATCGGGTAATAACCAATAACAGTAAGTGTCTTGCAAAAGGGAGCTTTGGGCTTCAGCCCATCTTAGTTCCTAGTGCCCTCGAGAACCCTTCGCGGGGTATGCCTTGGGCAGTCCTGGGATAACCTAAACTGTAGGCAAAAATAAACTACAAGAGCAACTAGCATTACTACGGATTCACTTCCACTCACCTCGATGTCTCGGGATGTTATGTTGGGTCACTCGGGCAGTAGGCTTGGTGGTTTTGACGATGGGCAGGTTGGCCCGGCGAGCTTTGCCTCAGTTGTTGATTGTGACAGACGGGATGGTCCGGGGAGCTTTGGCTCGGTAGCTAATAAATAAGGTTGCATGTGCATAAAGTATAAGGTGGTGGGTCTTTGGTATTGTAGGGTCGATGCACCGACACCAATACGTTGACTCGGCAAGTGTTGCTTTATACTTCGCCAAATTAAGTCTGGTGGACCAGCCAGCAAAGAGTATGCAGGAGCTCCGCTTAGTGCACCAGCGTCGAGGAATGCAATAGGTCTGACTAGTAGTGCAATTACTGGTTTAGAGGTGGGCGAGGCCCAACCCACCGCTTCCGTCTGCCACTACGGAGGTATCCTAGGAGGTTAGGTTCCATAAAGGGGGAACTAAAGGTCTGTGTGCATAGAGTCAAGTGGGTGTGTTGCGCTTGCATGTTCACATCATGGTATACTTGCATGTCATAGCATCATCATTTCATATAACCCCGGACATCTATTGTATAAAGTGGTATGGGATGCTTTATATAATAGGCCCTGCAAAAAGACCCCCTGATTTATATGCTTGCATGAGCGTGCTTATAAATTAAGGTTATTATTATTTAGATATATATATATATGCTTGCTATAAAACCGACACCCTATCGTATAAATTGGTATGAGATTATTTATACGATAGGGGTCTTGCAGAAGATCCCTTAGCTTATGTGGTTTCATATAAGTTAGGGTTAGGTTTTACTTGTTTAGCTTTCCATGCTTTTATTACTGCCTCTTATACTTATAGATCTGTTAGACTAGTTCCTTCGTGACTTGCTTTTTGTTCATTCTCCACTTTCAGAGCTTCCCTTTCCTCCTCTCTGCCCGGTGCCTAGGAGCCATGGGGGGAGTGGTAGGGGATGATAGGACTTAGTCTTTTAGACTAATGGTTTTCGAACCACAACATTTTAGGGGACCGTGGAGGCCAGCATGGAGGAGCATCCCCGGAGGTTGGCACGGTTGAAGATGGGACAGTCTAGCACCGGAGTTCAGATAACTGGGACTCTGAGTCCCGATCATTAGTAGATTGTTTAGTTTTGCTTCCGCACTGAGTGATATGTAGTGAGGATATTGATGTACCAAGAATGAGCCCTATTTTTAGTGCCTTTATTATTATTTATGTGGACTCTCCCTTCATGGAGATTATTTACTATATATATGATTTCTATGGACATGTCTTTTACTCTTTTTCTACTATTCTATGATCGATTTGGCCGACAGTATCGATGCTTGTAGTGATGACCTTACCGGACGTGAAGGTGTCACCGCAAAATGGCGGTTCTAGGCCTAAGACCCCGTGGTCTTGAAAAGAAAAAAAAGGGGCAGTCTTACAGATATCCAAGGATTAAACTCCTCACTTTTATTACTTGAAAGCGATTGGTACACTTGCCGAGAGTGCATCACCTAGCAAGTTTAGCTAACATCCAAAGCATAGAAACAACATCCAAATGAGAGTAAAGAGGAGATTTTATAACCCAACGCATGAAGGCTAGCAATGATTCTCTGCCGGAGTCGAAGGTTATCAGCCTTCGTCTGGGCTCGGTCGGTGGTTGACGTCCGAGGAAGCTTGAAGTGTTGTCACCTACTTCAAAGGTGTTTTACCCATCTTCTTCGAGATTCGTGAAGGCTGGTAGTCGCCGGAAAGCTCTCCAATGGCAGCGAGAAGGAGCTCCAAATGCTCTACTTGAGACGGAGATGAAGAAAATAGCGGAAGATCTTCTCTTGTGGTGAAGTTTGGAGGAAGAACGGTGGCCGAAGGGGCTCTCCATGGAGGAGAGAGAAAAAATAGCTGGAGGAAGATTTTCCCGCTCAGAGGAGTGAAAATGGCAGAATCGTCCCTGCTCCAGTCAACTCCTGAGCTTAAATACGAGTATGTAAGAAAAATGGTCATGCACGGTTTGGCACACGATCGTGCATTAACCGTGTGATATTAACTTCTAGGACAAAGCTTGCAGAGGAAGATGAGTTGACTCGTGCATTTTACTCGCGCACGGACGCTTCCGCCCGTGCATGAAGGAAAATGCACGGGTAACCACAGAGAGCTGAAATTCGCGGCAAGCAAGTGGAACCGTGTGTTTTACCCGTGCATGGGCACTTCTGCCCGTGCGTGTACAAATCGTACGATTAACCACAGAGCGCTATAAAACTAGACAGCTATAGTGTGCCTCCTTCGTGCACGGTTCAGAAGAATCCGTGCATGTAGAAATCACATGGGTTGGTCAATACTCTAGAGAAACCTGCAGAAAAGTTATGATTTGGTAGAAAGTGTGCGCTAAGGAAACACACGACCATGCGTTTTCCACAAGTCAGAATTCCTAATTTGGGGGAAAACTGACCACCTGCACAACAAAAACCATAGCTGGAGAAAAATCTCCCAACACCAATATACAACATAAAATAACCAAATCCGCACGGAAAGTACCCCAGTACTTACCCTCGACATTCCGGTGCAATTCACAAACCAAAATGTGCTGAAATAGTGCAACAATGGCTAAATGAAGCCCTAATCAAATATACGACTTTTCCAACTAAAATACTAGTGCACATGCAAGATAATAAGCCCAGATTTTAATAATCAACCCTAACGCTGACGATAAAAATATTATAGCTGGCCTATAACTGTGCAGCAGAGTATAATGGAGGCTTAGGAGAAGGTGGGGTATACAAAGATAAACATGACGGATATGCACACCCAAAATGAGACCGCCCGAAAACACTCACAGCTACACGCAATGACAAAAACGTGAAGCGCACCCACACACTTGGACTTTTAACGGTGTGTGCACGCCCATAACGAACACAATACAACAAAATTTCACAACCATAAAACCATAAGTCTACAAAAAAATTTTATTCTTTTTTCTTTTATTCCACATTGGGAATTTTCATTTTCATTTCATTTCATTTATTTATTTTTTTTCTTTTTATTTAACCAAATAACCAAAACGAGCCGAAAACACGGTAACACCACAAGCGGCACAAAGCTCCTGCATAAGAACCACACATAACGGATACAAAACTACAATAAAACAAACCAACCAAGCGACCACATTCGGGTGTGCGAGTAGGAAAGGCTATATGTCTTTGGTAGCGAGGTGTAGGGATGTCAAAGTAAAGGACATGTTGAACGGGGATGGAGATCGCCATGGTGGTACAACCACTCCATCCAATTCAAAGGTAGCTCTAGCTTTTCCATCCGGAGGCATCCTTTCCTCACCTGCGGTGGTTGATAGATCATCACATGTAACCTATTTTACAGTTTTACACAAATCATTTGGCTCAATATAAGTTTTTGATTCTAATTTATGAATGCTTTCAATAGCTGTGCTGCGCTCCTTAGTCTCAGAAACGTGCCTTTCACTCCGCTCACGGCCTTTGTCATCCACAACTTTCTGCACTCCAAGCAACTCCGCTTTTGTTTCCCCTTGAGCTATCTTCAGCATTTCTGCTACTTTCACCGCCTTGTCTTCCCATTTCTGCAGCACACCAGTCTCAACAATAATATGCAAGCCGTCAGATAACATAATATTCAAATCCTGCAGTTTTTTGGGTTTATTCGGAATCATAGGGGGAAGGGACAGCAGTAAAGGCGGATCAACCTTGGATGCCAATGTGATGTCGCTCGCGTTAAACTGCAACGTCGCCCAACTAGCTTTCAGGAAGGGGACCCCTAAGATGGGTTTTGAAGCATTCCCCATTGGTCCTAGTACCTTGAAATCAGTGACCACCATAGCCCCGTATAATATCACTTCCACCTCCTTTATCTCACCATCGGTCTTAACTACCGACCCGTCGGCTAGCACGAGTGATTTCCGAACATTCGACTCGATTTTTAAATTAAATTTCTCAACATCTTGCAAAGCAAGAATGTTGCAAGAAGATCCTGAATCACATAGGGCCACTGTATCTACCTCATTTATTTCACACTTCACGACCACTTCATTTTTAATACACTCATCCATCTCTCCCAACATACTTCCCTTGCTCACGGGGATTTTTTTTCCGTGTTGCTCGGGAGGGCATCGCGAGTACGTTCAGAGAACACATGGGTCAGTCGCCCCAGCTATGTATCCAAGTTTCTCATGGAGGCGGTCTGAGTGGCCATGTTGGATTGGGCCATCTCCACGAATTTGTTCATCATCTCTTCTAATGTACTCTTTCGCATCCCCTGTGCGTTCTGATTATAACCCAATTGCGGCGGTTGCGGCTGGCTAGTAGAATCTGGAGCATCAAACTAATGTTGGCCTCCCTGCCACCTTTGACCAGGAGCATATTGGTTCTATGAGAAATTTGGATGATTTCTCGCATTTGGGTTATAAGCATTATTATAAGGAGAAGCACGGTTTTGATTATTTGTAAAGTTCACACTCTCGTCAGTAGATATACCTGAGGGATAAGTAAAGGCTTCTCCAGCTGGACACTCATATGTATGATGGTTTGGGTTTGCACAACCCTGGCATGAAATAGCCATCACTAGAGCGGGAGGAGGGGTCGATCTGGTCAGTAACATCATTTCATCCATAGTAGGATGGCTTGCCTCAGCTTGCGACTGCACCGCATCTACCTCGAACAAATTTCTCGCACCCCAAGGTGTGTTTCTTCCAGCAGTCTAATACGTGCTATGAGAAGCGGTGTCACGAAGGAGCCGCAAATCCTCGTCGTGAGTGAGGTCATGACAGTGCCTCCAGCCGCCACATCGATCATGGCCCTATAATTAGGCTCAACAGCAAAATAAAATAGTTCAACCAAATTCCACGGATCACACCCGTGCTGGGTGCATCGATGCTGCAGATCAGCAAATCTCTCCCAGGCCTCAGATAATGTTTCTTGGTCCAGCTGTCGGAAGGCAGCTATCTCCCTTCGGGCGTTCACTATTTTGCCCACTTGGTGGAATTTGGCGAAGAACGTCGAGGAAAGTGCCTCCCACGTAGTCGCAGTCCCGGGAGTAATAGTGTGGAGCCAGGTTTTCGCCTTGTCCCTTAGCGAAAATGAGAACAGCCTTAACTTCACCACGTCATATATAATGTCATCGTAGAGGAAGGTGCCATAGATCTCCGAGAATTCCGCCAGATGGAGCTGCGAATCCTCACTTGGCGGGCCCGAAAACTGCGTGTTATTGAGGATCATGTTGAGGATGGCGGGCTTTATCTCGAAGTGGTGGTTCACGATGGCCGGGTCGAAACCAAGGTGAACACTTACCACTGTAGGGGTCGTGAAGTCACGCATTTCCCTAATACGGGGTCGGACCTCCTCCTCATCCTCACCGACCCGTTTACCGAGGCCATTTCCTCCTTGACCTAAATCTTCCATTCTTTCTCTTCTTTCAGCAGTAGCAGCACGCCGGCGGGCTCGCCTCACTCGTGTAGTTTCAAGATCAACTCCAAGATCTTCACCTCTATCCCTGGGGTTTGGATATGTCATACAACACACAAAAACTGATCAAAATGCCAAAAACACATGCAACAACTTTTCCAATAGAAAAATATACACAATTATTGCACTACCCGGCAACAGCGCCAAAAACTTTATGCATTCACGACAAGTGCACCGATCGTCGTCAAGTAATAAACTGGAGGAGTTATCCTCCAAGTATCGAATCTCTCGAGGAGAGTAGATTAGGAGTGTGATCTTCCTCATCAGAACATGATTGCAAACGCCGCAAAGGTTTGGGGGTTGAGTTTTTGTTTTAGAACAACTAAAATTATTTACGCGGGTCGCCTTCACCGCTTTGCAATGGTGGAATGCTCTGATGAGTATTAGGGTGTGTGGCCGTAATCGTTGAGAGTCGAAAACACCTCCTCGCCATGCTATCCCCTAACACACATTAGTGCGGCGTATCACCAAGCAATAACCCAAAGCATGCAAAGGAAATAAAGTCAAACTATGGACAACAACAACATTTACTATAGAAACCGTCATGAACATTGTGAAGAGTTCCTAGCAAGTTTATCTAACATCCAAAGCACAGAAACAACATCCAAATGAGAGTAAAGAGGAGATTTACAACCCAACGCATGAAGGCTGGCCACGATTCTCGGCCGGAGTCGAAGGTTGTCGGTCTTTGTCCTGGCTCAGTCGGTGTTTGACGTCCGAGGAATCTTGAAGTGCTATCACCTACTTCAAAAATGTTTTCCCCGTCTTCTTCACAATCCATAAAGGTTGGTAGTCGCCGGAAAGCTCTCCAATGGTAGCAAGGAGTTCCAAATGCTCCTCTTGAGATGGAGATGAAGAAAACAGCGAAAGATCTTTGCTTGTGGTGAAGTTTGGAGGAAGAATAGTGGCTGGACGAGCTCTCCAAGGAGGAGAGAGGAAAAATGGCTGGAGGAAGATTTTCCCGCTCATAGGAGCGAAAATAGCAGATTCATCCCTGCTCCAGTCAACTACTGAGCTTAAATACGAGTAGGTTAGAAAAATGGTCACGCACGGTTTGGTGCACGACCGTGCGTTAACCGTGTGATATTAACTTCCAAGACAAAGCTTGCGGAGGAAGATGAGTTGACCCGTGTGTTTTACTCGCGCACGAACGCTTCCGCCCATGTGCGAAGGAAAACGCACGGGTAACCACAGAGCGCTGAAATTCCTGGCAAGCAGCTGGAACCGTGCATTTTACTCGCGGACGGGCACTTCTGCCCGTGCGTGAATAAATCACACGATTAACCATATAGTGCTATAAAACTAGATAGCTACAGGAAAACCGTGCGCCTCCTTCGCGCACAGTTCAAAAGAAACCGTGCATGAAGAAATCGCACGGGTTGGTCAAAACTCCAGAAAAACCTGCAGAAAACGCATGATTTGGTAGAAAGCGTATGCTAAGGAAACACACGACTGTGTGTTTTCCACAAGTCAGAATTCCTGATTTTGGGGGAAAACTGACCACCTGCACAGCAAAAACCATAGTTGGAGCAAAAGCTCCCAGCACTAATATACAACATAAAATAACCAAATCCTCATGGAGAGTACCCCAATACTTACCCCTGACATCCTGGTGCAATTCTCAAAACAAAATGGGCCAAAACAGCGCAGCAATGGCTAAGTGAAGGCCTAATCAAATATACGACATTTCCTACTGAAATAATAGTGCACATACAAGATAATAAGCTAGATGAGTCCGGAAAATCTTATATAAATCGGACTCATCAGCAACCCATGACCTAATATTTACCCATATGAGACGACTTCCGACTCCTTCGGCTAAAGGCCCCTAAATATTTATCAAGGGTATGACATATGAATAATATTAGCCCTTTAGAAATTCATCAATTTTCTAATAGTTTTGGACCATAAATTAAATCATTTAATTAAGCGACCTATGACACTTGGTACATGAACTACTATATCCAATGGTCCATGATATCCAAGTAAATTACCTGGAGTTCATCTAGGTTGACAATGACTGTTCACCAAGGATCCTAATTTTTCCATTTGATTTACCTTTTTTTCTATTTATGATTAAATCCATAATTATTCCATTTTCCAAATGCAGTACCTATAATATTCAACCAAAAATTCATGGAAAATTACTAGTGATCAACATTGCCATAATAATACTCAAGACAAAAATTCATAATCCTAACTAGTGATTTGACCTAAAATAATTACATGTGAACAATATTACCAAAATGCCACTACTAAGGTTTTAGCATAATTAGGCATTCAAAAATTCTTAAATAAATATATAGGGGTTTATATCACAGAAATAAGAGATTGTGCATTTTTCCATAATTTTCAAATAGTATTACCCCAACTTTTGATTTAATCCCAAAAAGGGCAAAATTGTAAATTTGCTAAATACACAAGATACAACTCTCAAACAAGCTCACAACTTTTCCAGAGATGTAAAATGTCCTATTAGAGCTTTTATCAAAATTACTGAATTTTATAAGGTCAATTGCCATATTTCTCATTTTTATTTCTAAATGAGAAAAATTTTCCAATAATTCAAATAATGGGATTTCTGATCCCAAAAAAACCAATCTTTCTATGGGAGGTATATCTCATCCCTATGAGCCTCTGTCCAACATCTCATGGACATGCAGTGATCCAATTGGCTAATTTCACATTTTTATAGTTGGCACACCATTTACAAATCTACCCCCACCATGCATTTTGGATTAGAGGTCCAAATAGTCTGAAGCTTTTACCATGGTCATATAATGACTCAGTGGCCATGCCACCCAAATTCGGGGGCATTTGGAGAAGGGAATCCCTTATATTCCTTTTATTTAATAAATGAAATTTCTATATAAACTTAAAAAAAAACTCCCCCCAAAAAATTTTGATAATTGGGCAGGGACAAAGTCTAACATAGACACATGCATGGCAAAAATTTCACTGCATGTGGACTTAAGATTTGACTTAGGCATCCATTAAAATTTTTGCCCTAGCCTAGGAGCAGTCCTAGGAGAACTTTCCTACAGAGAGCTACATTGCTCCAAATTACAAGTTTAGAATGTTAAATTAAAGGTGAGACCTAGATCTACCTTTTTCATGTAGATGGTTTTCTCTGAATATATATATCTACAAGGCCTGAATTAGGAATGAAAAAGTGTTGTTTAAAATATGACAGTAAATTTAATAACCTATAGTTAAATGCACATTAAATGGACGACATCCATTCATATTTCCCAACTAGCCGTCGGCCCAGATCATCCCGACCTAGAGCACCTTGATCTCCATCTCCCGGTAGTGTGCCGCCGCCACCGCCGGCGAATATCGCCACCACCTCCATTGAGGTGATGGCTAGCATTTCCCGACGACATCGCGGCCGGAGGCGGCTCGTCCGGCGAACTCGAGCATGAAGAAAATCTCAGTATTTCTCCCTCTTCCTCTCATGGAATTAGGGTCAATTGAGCTCGATATCTCTCTTAAAGAAGTCGATGGCTAGCATCGAGGGAGGGGAGGAGAAACGGACTTGTAGTCGCGCTTGGCGGCGGGTTTGGTGGAGGCGAGCCATGATCGACACTATCTCTGGCGAACTAAATTGTTTCCTTATTCTCTGGCTATCTCCTTGCTCTAACTGTTGATTTACACACCTCTTAGCTCACTGAAGGTGATGATGGCCTTGGTTTAAGGACTTTGAATAAGGGGAGTGGATGGGAGTAGCGGGGCATGGCTGGTCATCCTTGAGCATGGTTCCTCCTTGCCGCCACGTGTCACCATAATTTTGGACTACCCAATTATTGCTTTAATTAGGTCTTGATTGAAAGCATTGAGTCCAATAGGTCAATTGGCACTTATCCTGAACCCGGTTCACCCAATACACTAAACCAGCAAACATATTCTAAAATGAAAATCCTCGAAGTCAAAAGTGTTGAGTGGCGTTGAGACCACTCAACGCCGTGTTGGTTCCACTCAATGTTAACATCATTCCACTTGTTCTAAGTCAAAAGCGTTGAGTGGCGTTGAGTGATTATAAGTAAAAAGCGTTGAGTGGCTTTGACACCACTCAACGCCACGTTGAGTGGCGTTGACACCACTCAACGCCGCGTTGAGTGGTGTTGAGACCACTCAACGACAACATCATTTTGCATATTCCAAGTAAAAAGTGTTGAGTGGCGTTGAGACCACTCAACGCCAACATCATTCAGCAGATTCCAAGTAACAAGTGTTAAGTGGCATTGAGACCACTCGACGTTGCGTTGAGTGTCGTTGAGACCACTCAACACCGACATCATTCCACAGATTCTAAGTGAAAGGCATTGAGTGGCGTTGAGACCACTCAACGCCGACATCATTCCATAAATTCTAATTCAAAATCTTTGAGTGGCATGGAGACCACTAAACGTTGTGTTGAGTGGCATTGAGACCACTCAACACCACATTGAGTGGAGTTGAGACCACTCAATGCCGCATTGAGTGGCATCGAGTGCACTCAATGCTTCGTCGAATGGCGTCGAGACCACTCGACGCCTACAATTTCCAGAATATTTACTAAGTTCAATTTGTCGAGTAACGTTGAGTCCACTTAACGCACTCGACGCTTTGTCGAATGGCGTCGAGTTCACTCGACTCACTCGACACTTCTGGAGCCTAAATCAATTCTCTTGACTCAAAATGCATGTGGGGGGCCTAAAGCGAAATGGGATGTTACACAGGGTTCCCGCACAGGCCAACTGGATAAGGATGCATGATGAGCGTGTTGGATCCCTAGTATGGATTTGGGCTAAGGTTCACTATTAGGATGTTTTGACCCACCTTGTATAGCCATGGTCAAGTTTGTCAGTCTTAGAGTTTAGGCAAGTCTTTAGAATTAAGTTTCATGGACCAGTCTGCAGTGGACTTCAGGAGAATCAGACTTAGAAAAATTCAGAGTTCAGATTATTAGTTCGAAGTTCTTCGAACTCAGCTCGACGATCGTCGATCTCGGATCGGCAAACTCAGAGTTCTTTCTCTAAGTTGAGCTCGACGATATTTGAGCTCAGGTTAATGATTTCTTCCCTCAAGACAGATTCTCAGATCGACGAACTTGGAACTCAGAATTAGCAAGATATTTCCAGATTGATGTTCGTTGAACTCAGGTCGATGAAGACAATTTCTCAGCTCGACGAACTTTGAGTTCAGGTCGACGAAATATGTTTTGAGGTCGACGAAATCTATCATTTCAGTATTTCCTTCTTTGCAGTTCATTTCCAGATTGACCAAGGCTGATTTAATATATTGTTACATATATTGCTCTGAGTAATTAAATGCATATATTCTTATGAATATAGCAGTTCATTGGAATCATTAATTACTGGACTTCATATAGTAAAATTCGGCTTAATTACTGGGACAGTTGAGGAATCAAATTAATGCCCTTCTAGCCATTTGTCCTAGTTCCAAGATTTCAACAGTCAATCAAGGAGTAAAAAATTAAAATTCAGAAGATATACAAAGAAGAATGATCTGCTATCAAGGACACAAGAGAATCTACTAAGTTATACGGGCAGACACAGAAAGTTCCAAGAATTCTAAAAATTCATTCTGTCTTCATCATCAGCAAATCTTCTCCAAGCTTTCAAGAGACATCGAATACAATTAGTCTAAAAAGCTTGATGGTGATCAACATCAATCTGAAGACCTACACCCTGAAACAATGCTTCCTTATTTCCTGAAGTACTCTACATCTCAGGGGGAGCTTTGATAAAAAAGATCCACTTTTGTCTTCTTTGTGGTTTAGAGAAAAAGAGAAGATATCATTAACCTTTCTTTCACTGTATAAAGGGTTTATTAACTCCCTTCAAAAGTTTATTGTTGGTTTTTGGTCACCTGATCAAGAGCCTAAAGGATTGCGAGATCTCCCTGCAAATAGATCCTGTGGTGGCAGTCACCTGATCAAAACCTGCTACTGGATTCCTACCAGGGTGGTAGAAGAGTGGATGTACCCAGTTTGGGGAACCACTATAAAATTTCTTGTGTTGTCTCGTTGCCTTTTTTTCTTTTTTGACCTGTGTTGTGATAGTTTAGCTTTAATCTCTTTGCATAATATTTGCTATCACCTATTTTATAGCTAAATCATATAAATCTATAAAAGGTTTTTTAAGCTCTATTAACCCCCCCCCCCCCCCCCCCTCGCCCCGCTCTAGAGCTAATTAGATCTATCCCCTTGACTTTCAATTGGTATCAAAGGATTATCAATTGTCTAAGTCACTTTCAATTGGTATCAGAGCTAAGTTTGTTTTGTTATACAAGGTAACACTTGAACCAACATATCCTTCTAAGATCTAAATTTCTCTAGCACATTACTTATACCATGGCACAGAACAAGAATTATGCAAGCACCAGACCTCCAATTTATAACTTGAACAAGTTTGCTATCTGGAAGACAAGAAATAAATCATATATGAACTCCATTGATGAAGATATTTTTAATTCTATTTTGACAGGTCCACCAGCTCCAGTGGCTACATCTACTGTAACTTCCAGCACTAATGTTGTTCCACCACCTGAGTGGACAGATGCATAGAAGAAGGCCAAGATAGCTGATGCTAAGGCCATGAACATTCTGGCTCAGATAATGTCAGATGACATTTTCCAGAAAGTGGCAGAGTGCACCTCAGCTAAAGCCATCTGGGATTCCATAAAATAGATGGTTGCTGGATCTGCAAATGAGAGAAAAGACAGGAGATCAAATCTCATCTCCTAATATAAGAATTTCAAGAAAGAAGAGTTAGAGCCAGTGAGTGATATGCACAATAGACCAAGCTCAATCATCAATGAGCTGAAAACTCTGGATTAGGACATAACCCTCACTGAGGTCAATGATAAGAATCTCATGTGCTTCCCCAGCTCATGGGATTCCATAATCTATCCAATCAAAGAGGACAGAAGTTTGAATGAGATTTCCACTGAATTTCTACGAGGAAAGCTCAAATATTATGAGCAGTTAATAAAGACTAGAGAAGCTGCTGAATAGAAGACTCCCTCATCAGCTATAAAGGAGAAAAAATAGCATTCAAATCATCTGAAAAAATAGAAGCTCCATTAGCTAGTGAAGAATTTCTGAGTCTCCTAGCCAGGAGATTCTACAAAATGGGAAAGAAGGATTTCGGAAGGAAGTCATCTAGACAAGATGACAAGCCAAGGTATGATAAACCCCCAACTAAAGAAATTGTCTGCTTTGGTTGTAGGAAGCCTAGACACTTCATATCAGAGTGTCCAGAGAATTAAAAGAAGGAGAGAAGAAGAGAAAAGGAGCCCTGGAAGCAGCACTACAGCAGACCTCCTCAAGTAAGCATAAGATGAAGTAGAAAGGCTTTGTTGCTGAAACCTGGATTGAAACTGAAGATGAATCTTCATCTTCCAGCTCCAGTGAAGATGAAGAAGAGACTAAATCAAATGTAGTTTGCTTGATAGCTATTGATGCATCAGGCATCATCTCTGTAGCTGAGCAGTCAGACAGTGAAGAACCTCAATTTGAAGAAGATCAGGTACTGTCCTCTTTTGATTTCAATTTAGATGGTTTTATAACTGAATTTAAATCACTATGTATTGATTTAATAAAATATGAGAAGGAAATCAAACTTCTTAGAGAAAAACTAACTGAACAAGATAATCTCATTTCTAAAAACTTCAAATTGAAAGATGAATTAACTTTAGCTAAAGAACAAATCATCTCTCTAAAAACTGAATTATCTGAGGCAAGGCAACTTGAAGAATCCCTAAATGGGAGAAGCATCAAGTTGATGAACATCACAAGCACAGTAAATGCCACACTTAATGGTAAGCTGGGCTTAGGTGCTTCATCAAGCCAAACCCCTTTAATTCAGAAAAACAAACTGTCAACTCCAATCAAATTTGTTTCTGAAAAAGGTAAAGAAGAGGTAGATGATCATAGTACAAAGCAAATAGAATTAAACAAAAAAATAAGAAAAAGAACAAGAAAAATTCTAATTATAACAATGTTCAGCATATTTCATCAAACTCAGATCGACAAAATGTGTACAGTTCGTCGAACTCAGGTCAACGAACTCTGAACGCATATTTTATAATAATTATTCTTTGAACTGTGATCGACGAAACCAGTATGGTTCTTCGAGCCGAGATCGATAATATTGAGGCACAGTGAATGAATATTTTCATTCTCTGAGCGGAGTTTGATGAACTCATCCCCATTCGTCGACCTCAGATCGACGAACTCACCATATTTCGTCAAACCCAGTTCAAGATAACAGAAATCTTAATCCTTTCAGAACCTTTAATCAACCTAGGAAATATCTCAATCCATTCACCTAGTGGATTATACCACCAAGAAGATATCACCGCCTAGGATATAAAAACCAACCTGAATATTCTTATATTTCCAGTTTTAACTATGAAAAGAATCAAGGACCCAAGGTAACATGGGTCAAGAACATCTAATATGTTTAAATGCAGGTGAAAGACTATCCTACCATAGAGGAACAAAGGTACTTGGATAGTGGCTGCTCAAGGCACATGACTGACAACAAGGATAATATAACCAACTATAAGTCCAAGCTAGGTCCAAAAGTGATCTTTGGTGACTCCAACTGTGGCCAGACTAAAGGCTGTGGGAAAGTAAATATTGGAGTAGTCACTTTCAAGAAGGTGGCTTATGTAAGTGGACTGAAGCACAACCTAATCTCCATAAGTCAATTATGTGATGAAGGGTTTCAGGTATCATTTAATAACTCTTCCTGCTTTATCACTTCTGCAGAAAATAAAGTAGTTTTAACTGGAACAAGAATAGGAAATATTTATATAGTAAATTTTAAGATTGCTAGGTCTGAGATATGCCCATTCAACCAGGTTAGTAATAATAATGAACTGTGGCATAAGAGATTATGACATGTTAACTTAAAAAACATTGCTAAATTATCTAGAGACAACCTTGTAAGAGGATTGTCTTCTTACCCCTACAAGAAGGAAAGTCTGTGTAGGGCTTGTCAATTAGGCAAGCAAACTGAAAACAGTTTCAAAGCCATTAATAAGAGTGATTCACCTAAGATTCTGTATTTGCTCCACATGGATCTTTTTGGACCCATTGTTGTACAGAGCCTAGGAGGGAAATCTTACACCTTGGTGATTATAGATGACTTCTCAAGGTTCACTTGGGTGTTCTTCTTGAGGAATAAGTCTGATAACTTTAATGTTCTTACAGACTTTCTTAAGAGCATAAGGATTGAGTATTCTACTCTAGTTGCATTGATCAGAAGTGATCATGGTACCGAGTTTGAGTCTCTTCACATGTAAGAATTCTGTGAGATGGAAGGTATGAGGCAGTGATTCTCTTCTCCTAGAACTCCTCAACAAAATGGGGTAGCTGAAAGGAAAAAACAGGACCCTGATTAAAGCTGCAGTCACATTACTTGCAGATGCTTACTTGCCACTATCCTTTTGGGCAGAGGCTATAAGCACAGCAAATTATGTACTGAATAGGAGTCCGATACATAAGCTTAAGGTCAATACTCCCTATGAATTACTTAAAGGGAAGCAAACTAAAGTAGATTACTTTAGAATTTTTAGTAGTTTATGCTACATTCCTAACAATGACAAGAAATATCTTAGAAAGTTTGAAGCCAAGGCTGCAATGAGAATTTTTCTAGGAAATTTCCAAGTCAGTAAGGCATATAGGGTGTATAAAAAATCCACCATGAAAATGGAAGAGACTGTGCATATATCATTTGATGAAACTAAAATGTTTTATAAGGAGAAGAATCCTTCTACCAGTGAAACTTTGCAGGTACCACACTTGTGTAAGAAGTTAGGTGAGTTGACCCTCACAAATGAGACTGTTGCACATCCCTCTCCACATATAAATGAAGACAGTGAAGATGAATCCAATGAAGTAGATGTTGAACCAACAACAGCTCCCATAATTCCACAAGAGGAATTAATTCCCCAAGCTGTTGCTGAACCAACTTCACCTACTGAGTTTATCACACTTAGAGATCATCCTGTATCTCAGGTGATTAGAGACATGTCAGTAGGTGTGCAGACCAGGCATCAACTCAACCAAGACTTGATGCATGCCTGCTTCATATCTCAATCTGACCCCCAATCCATAAAAGATGATGAGCAAGATTCATACTGGATTATTACAATGCAGGAGGAGCTCAACCAGTTTGAGAGATCTAGAGTTTGAGATTTAGTTCCAAGACCCAAAAACTACCCAGTCATTGGAACTAAAAGGGCATTTAAAAATAAACTAGATGCCCAAGGTTTTATCATCAGGAACAAGACAAGGCTAGTTGCTCAAGGCTATAGACAAGAAGAAGGCATTGACTATAGCCAGATATTTTCACCTGTTGCAAGGCTGGAAGCAATCAGAATCTTCCTTGATTATGCTGCATACAAGAAGTTCAAAGTATATCAAATGGATGTCAAGAGTGCATTCTTAAATAGTGAACATAAAGAAAAGTTTTATGTGGAGCAACCACCAAGTTTTATCTCTCCTACTCATCCCTCTTATATTTTTAAATTGCATAAGGCTCTCTATGGTCTAAAGTATGCTCCAGGAGCTTGGTATGAAACCTTAGCCAGCTTTCTTCTAGAGCATAAATTCTCTAGGGGCATAGTAGATAGGACATTATTCACTAGAAATCATAAGGATCAAATCTTATTAGTCAAATTTATGTAGATGACATTATTTTTAGTTCTATTGATTCCAAACTATGCAAGAGGTTCTCTAACCTAATGCATTCCAAGTTTGAAATGAGTAGCATGGGTGAGCTCTCTTACTTCCTTGGCCTCCAAGTGAAGCAACTAACTGATGGAATCTTCATATCCCAGTCCAAGTATGCTAAGGAGCTAATCAAAAAGTTTGGGATGTCAGATGCCTCAGCAAAGAAAACACCCATGGCTTCTAATGTTGTGATTGACTCTGATGAACATGACAAACCTGTTGATCAGAAACTATATAGGGGCATTATTGTAACACCTCCCCTGTAATGACCGTATAATATAGGTCTGGCTGGGGCCCCATAACATACAGACGCCACAGCTTTAGAATTAAAAGATGATATAACTACCCAATCTCAAAACTCAAAACCAAACAACAGCGAAAATAGCAAACAAGACTAGAAGTTATCCACATACACAAGAGTATCGAAACGGCCTTATGGCCTTACAACAATAGAGAGTCCAAACTCCAAAATTTAACATCAATAACAGTGCACATAAACTGTAACAACCCCATCCGTTTATATAGTATATACTAGAAGGTCCGGCCGGGGCCCCGCAACATATACCACAAAACAGGCGGTGAAGTTACGGTATGATACCAGAGTAGCGCAGCGCACCCTAACACATTGCATTCTAGCGGAAGCCGAAACACTAAACTTGAACTCCACTCTAAAAGCCACTGATGATAGACAAAACTCACACTTCGAGAACTTGACATAGAGCTTATTCTTTCTCAACGTCTACAACACCAACCATAAGTGCTTCTCATGATCAGCTTCCAATTGCGAGTACACCAGAATATCATCAATGAACACAATCACGAACAGATCCAGGTACTCTCGGAATATTCGGTGCATCAAGTCCATAAACACCAAGGGCGCATTGCACAGCCCAAACGGCATTACCGTGAACTCATAATGCTCGTACCGTGTTCCAAATGCGGTCTTGGGAATATCTCCTTCCTGTATCCTTAACTGGTAATAACCAGACTTCAAATCCAACTTGGAGTAGACGGTCGATCCCAGTAGTTGATCGAATAACTCATCAATCCGCGGAATCGGATATTTGTTCTTCTCTGTCAGCTTGTTCAGTTTGAGGTAATCAATACATAACCGCAAACCACTGTCTTTCTTTTTTACAAAAAGCACAGGGGCGCTCCAAGGTGACATGCTTTGGCATATATAACCATGCTTCAGCAACTCTTGCAGTTCGACTTTCAACTCCGCCATCTCCTTTGGTGCGATGCGATATAGCGAGCGGGCCACAGGTTTTGCTCCTGGCACCAACTCGATCGTGAAGTCAATCTCACGCTGGGGTGGTAGCCCAGGGATATCCTTGGGAAACACATCTATAAACTCTGATACAATCGGAACATCGCACACACTGGCCTTAGGCTTCACAGCCTGAATTAGCATGAAGTATAACTCCGCGCCCTTCCGTACAGCTTTGACCACTTGGAGTGCAGACATCAATGTCCCGCCAACTCATCGCATACCCGCGAACCTCGTTTCCTGCTCGGTATTCTGGCCCAACGTGATCTCTTTGGACTGGCATTCAATCAAGGCATGCTGCTCCGCAAGACAATCCATACCAAATATCACATTGAATTCTGATATCGGTAATACATATGCAGTTAAGCAGAAATCCCGACTTCCTATTTGCATTGCCACATTGCAAGCTTGATCTGTAAGCATCATACAACCATTCAGCAACACCACTCTGACGTTATCTGTCTTCACACGACTAGGTATCCCAATCCGCGGTATGAACTCTTTAGACAGAAAAGAATGTGATGCACCCGTATCAAACAATGCTCGTGCCAGCGTGTTCCGAATCATTACAAAGCCTGTGCCAAGAATGTCACAAACACAAGCTGCATACGTAGAGGCAATAAACAAAGCATGCAAGCAATACAATACTCAATAACTTAACCCATACCTGTGACGACGTCACTCTGCTTAATGGCCTCCTGCAGGCCAAGATTGTGGACCCGGGGCTATGCCTGAGATGCAGAGGATTCCACCACTGCCTTGCCCTTCGCAGCATATGACGCTCCTGCCTTTTGTTCATTCTTTGGCGGCACCCGACACTCACGGGCTATATGCCCCTCCCGTCCACAATTAAAGCATGTACGAGTATCCGACCTTGAGGTGGCCCCCGACGTTGCTCCTGAGGCAACCTAAGAAGGAGCTTGTCCATCCATCTTGGACTTCTTACCCCATCTCTTCTTATAAAATGACTATGCTGGTCGGGCACCTTAAACTCCAGCTGTGTCATAGCCAAGACACGCTTCCCTTGCACACTCTTCATGTCTTTTTTCAGCACGCATGCAGTGTCGACCAACGCCTGGAAGCCTTGGTTCACCGAACTAGAAAACAGTAACCTCAACTCATCCCGCAGACCTTCGTCGAACCTATTTGTCATCCTCTCCTCATCAGTAAAGATCAAACCCGCATACCGCCCAAGCGTGTAAACTCATGCAGGTAAGCTTCAACACTGCCTTCACCCTGCATTAGCATTTGGAATTCGTTCTCCATGGCAATATGTTGTGCCGCCGGGAGGTGCTTTGCCAGGAAGAGTCAAGAGAATTCCTCCATCTACACTTGTGTTAATGGTCTCCCTACCAAGTGATGTAGCTCCATCTCGTCCCACCATAAACGTGCCTCTCCTTCCAATAAGAAGGTGGCTAAGGTGACCTTCTGATGTTCCTCCGATCCAATCGCCATCATTATCCGCTTCACGCGTGACAACCAATCTTCAGCATGCGCAGGAGATCCCACTCCCGAGAACGTAAGCGGATGAAAGCTCATAAACTGCTTTAACTGCTTCTCAGCTGCTCGAGGTTCTGCAGCCGCAACAGGTTCTGGCCTCGCTGCCACCTGTTCTGGCCTCACTGCCGGCTGTGCCTGCCCAATCGTCTGGGCTTGTATCATGGCGAACAAATCCTCAACAACTAATCGCACAGTTTCCGCGGATGGTGGAGGTGTAGGAACCTCGGCTGGTGCCGTACTTTCATCAGAACGCTGGGGCTCCGACTGCCCAGCTCCACTCTGCATCACCTATAGGTGAAGAAGACACACACATTAGCGACCGTACACAAGAAATAGCAACAAGGTAGGAACACACAGGTTCCTAAAACACATGTATTTGCATTCCTACAGTGGACATTCAGGAGTTCAATCGTGTTAACTTGGTTCGCACAGACACGTGCACGCCACCCCATAAAAGAAGTCGACCACGGCCTCGAAAGGGAAAGACCAAGACAGCTGATACCAAAAATGTAACAACCCCATCCGTTTACATAGTATATACTAGAAGGCTTGGCCGGGGCCCCACAACATATACCACAAAACAGGCGGTGAAGTTACGGTATAATATTAGAGTAGCGTAGCACACCCTAATACATTGCATTTTAGCGGAAGCTTAAACACTAAACTTGAACTCCACACCTGAATGTCCAACATATTAAAGCTCCTTATTTAGATATAACATAAGAATGTTTTACAAATACAAACAGTTGGCCTTAGGGCCTTATAGGGCTTTCACAACAGTGGCCTCAACATTGGCCGGCAGGCCGGACAAGTATAAATAAAACACAGCATTTATAAGTTTAGCCTTTGAGGGCTAGCAGCAGCAGCAAAAGCAGCAGGGACTTCAGCCCTTATGCGTCGCGCTTAGCTCTCTAGCACCTGCACAGGGACAACCCACCCATCGGTGGCAAACATGCAATGGTCAGCATTCACCTGACCAAATTATAACGACCTCACCCCTTTTCCCGGGGCAGTGGTATTCCTTCCCTGCAGGCATAACATTACAAGCATATATATATATCATCCAATGTGCTCTCACGCATATACATTCCATCACAACCATCAGCCACGCGACCCAATGATCCGTGCACTCAAGGCACATTCTTGGTGTACCGACGAACCAGTTGCCCACCACCGTCTCAGGGTCACAACCCAAAGGTAAAACATTGAGCATTTCACTCCATGGAGTGCAGCCAGAGTTCTAGTCGTAATGTTCCGGGATTGGCCCGTAACCCCCCATTGTGTCATGGCGCGCAGGCCTACGACTCTCGCTATGCGCTCCAACATACAGCACCTTCTGGTCTCGCGTCGGACGTACATAACGCAGGTCGGATCATCCACCCCCCGTTGCTTAAATCATCTTGCCATCACCGAGCACAGCATACTCGCGGCTATATAAAGGTGCGGGCCAGTTTCACCGAACCTGTTTGGCATTCAAGCCTGGGTGCTTTCCTGGGCGCACCAGTACTTACTCTTACACCCATTTCATCTCACACATCAGCGAGTCTTTCATGGGCACACCGGTACTTCTTGTTACTCTCTTCACAGGTATGACCCCACAATATCACAAATGTCCAGGGTATTTTCATGGCTTACCACGCTAGTACTTCCTGCTACTTCCCTTCATAGGTCCACCCATGAACATCAAGCATTACAAAGGGAATTTCCTGGACCTCCAATCGAATACTTATTGTTACTTCCTTTCGTAGGTACAACCCAATAACACAGGCATCACAAGCATCACAAGGGTATTTTCCTGGACTACCACTCTAGTAATTCCTGCTACTGTCTTTCACAGGGTTAACACATCGACTCCTAAACGACATGTTTATCACGGAGTCTTCTCTGATGCATATGCAACATCACCAATCTAGACCAACCTGTCTAGATAGGCTTCACACAACATGCATATTACGTACTCCATTTCCGAATCTATATACTAAATGATTGGGGATTCCATGAATCAACCCAAAAGACTCCCATAATCAGCCACCCTCTAGTGGGGGAATCATATTCATATGCCAAAAAGGAAGCCTTCACATGGCTAGGAAGAAAGATCGTTACCCTTGAAGACCGCTTCGGTGCCATGAGCTCCTAACTGGCTAGGAAGAACCGCAATAACTTTTTCTCTGCAAAGATGGCCTCGGATCTCTTGTCAGAATCTTGCAGCACCACCGGTGACAAGATCCTCTTCCTCCTCCTCCTTCTTCCTCTCCCTTTCTCTCTCTAACTTGTAGAAAGATGAAGGCAATAATAAAATGAGACATTCCTTCTCAAGTCTTGGCCTTAAGGAAGCAGGGAGGCATCCCAACCATTGGATCCCAGCTGAAGGAATGGACGGCCATGATTTGGCCACAAAATCTCAATTTTTGCCTGACACGGACTATGACATATCCGTGTCCTAGGTCGTGTACCTCAAGCGGTGCTCAACCGACTTATCCAATCCAGTGACACGCCTATGTGACACGCCCGTATCACGGGCCGTGTCACCTGACACGCCTACATACAAGCCCGTGTCTGTGGCCGTGTTCTTCAGGCTGCACAACATCAAAATCAACCCGAGTGTTGGGTATATTGGAAAATGTGTACCAGGATTTGAAGAAGCCTCACCCTACTCAATAATATGCATCAAGGTGTATTTGATGTTGTTTTGAGATTATATGTGCAGGTTAAGAAAATGCAGGAATGCAGGAAAATTTCTAAGTCCATGTGTCGATACCTGGAGAAATTATGTCGACACATATGAAGGCTTGTGTCGACACTGGAGAAAAGCTATGTCGACACTTGGAAATAATTGTGTCGATACTTGGAAAGGCTGTGTCGACACCTGAAGCAACTGTGTCGACATACAGAAGTAGTGTCAACACACAGAGAAGCATTATCGACATCAACTGTGTCGACACCAAGAGGCAGTGTCGACACACAGGAATACTTAGTCGACATCAATTGTGTCGACACTAAGAGGCAGTGTCGACACATTGAAGACTTTGTCGACATCAACTGTGCCGACACACAAGACTTGTGTCGACACACATAGTAGAGATTCAACAAAGTTAAAGAGAAGTGTTTGTGTCGACACACAGAATCAGTGTCGACACATTCTACAGAAGGCTGTGTCGAGAAGCATTAACAACAATAAAGGAGATGTGTCGACACCACCAAGGCTTATGTCGACACTTAGTTCACTTGTGTCGACACTTAGTCTACTTGTGTCGACACATGATGAAGTTCAGTCTCGACATTTTGCTGACAGAGACAGAGTTCAAGAAGTGACTGGATGACTTGACAGCTACCATTTCTAACCGATCTACTGCAACTATCAAAGCTGTCAGAAGTTTGTTAGAAACCGGATCAGCCGGTTACCATGGATAAAGTCTATATAAAGGTATTCTCCTTTAACAGAAAATGACTACTGATAGAAGAACTAATATAGAAGAGTGGTTGACGACCAATCAATACAAAATACAAAAGAACGAGAAATAGAAGAATTTGGAGAGAGAGAGAGCTCCAAAGAAGAAAGGGACTTTCATCATCAAGTCCCTCAAGTGCAGATCCTGAACCAATCTGCTAAGAAGGATTCAGATTGAGATCTGAATTTCAAGAAAAGAGCTGATTGAAGATCAACTTCATAGGAGTTCAACCCTACTGAGTTCAGATTCCAGAAGCTTTGAAGAAAGCTAAGAGTGGTTGTTCTATGCCATCAGTTTCTTCCAAGAACTGATCAAGAAACCATTCATCCTTTCTCTCTCTCTATCTTGGTGGAGGTTAATTATAAAGTTAAAATCTATTTTCTGTAGGATCTTGTTTAAGATCTGAGCTGTAATCCTAATTTATAAAGGCTGAGTTGTAGGAGATTTAGGTCTCTGAGTGGTAGGCCTTGTTGAAGGCTGAGGTAGGGCTGTGAGCCTGAGTTGTAGGAGATTGTTATCTCTGAGGTATAGGCCTTGTTGAAGGCTGAGGTAGTGCTCTGTGCCTAAGCTGTAGGAGTGTGGACTCACTCTGAGTTATAGGAACCTTGATTGGGTTCTGAGCTGTAAGATCTGCGGATCTGAGGTGAAGAGAAGAAATTAGGCCGAATCTAGCACACTGCTAGATAGGCGAAGGGGGAAAGTGGATGTACCTAGACCTTGAGGAACCACTATAAAACCTATGTGCACTCTGTGATTGTATGATTCTGTGAATGATGTGCTGTGTTAGCTATAGATCTAGCTGTTATTTATTAATTAACTGAACAGATTTTTTGCCTTAGAAGAAAAAAAGGAATTACACCTATTCACCCCCCCCCCTCTAGGTGGTTAGGCACTAATTCTTTCAAGTGGTATCACAGGGAGGTTGATCAAAGAAGGACTTAACAGTCTGAGTTAGATCCATAAGGCAGATTCAAGATCAAGAAAATGGGTTCAGGAGAAAATCATAAGGAACTAGGTTCTATGAAATTACCCATATGCAGGAAGGAGATATTTAGAATCTGGAAAGAAAGGGTCAGGCTGTTTATGGAGACTTCTGATCCAAGTATCTACATTACAGTAAAGGAAGGTCCTTATATTCCAATGAAGTTGTCAGTTTTAGATGCAAACCAAAGAATTCCCAAGGATTTTTCAGAGATGACTAAGGATGAGATCTTCCTGGCAACTATGGATAAAAGAGCCCTGAATATCATAGTAAGTGTCATAGATGATTCAACCTTTCAAAATTTGATTCACTACAAGACCTCCAAGAAAATGTGGGATACTTTGATAGTCTATATGGAGGGTTCTGAAGAAGTCAGACAAGATAGAAAGTCTTTGCTGAACCAGGAATATGAGAGTTTCAAATAAGGAAAGTCTGACAGTATAACTGAGTATTATAAAAAGTTCTATAGAATAGTAAATGAGCTGATGTCCTATGGAAGAATCTTCAGTACATATGAACTGAATGATAAATTCCTAAGATCCTTGACAAAGGATTGGGACACTAAGATTTGTGCCATTAGGGAAGTGGCCAAACTTGCAGATATCTCTCCTCCAACTTTGTTTGGAAAATTGCTGTCATATGAGATGCAGCTGATGGCTAGGAAAGAGGAAGAGAAAAGTGCAAAAGGGGAGAATAGATAAAAGTCTGTGGCCTTCAAGGTTGAAGCCACTAGGAAGAATAGGAGGATGTCTCCATCACCTCCTAAGATAGTTTCTGAAATTGCTTCAGATAATTCAGACAACCAAAGTTCAGACAGCAGTGACTCAGATGAAGACTTTGCTACCTTCACAAGGCAGTTTTAGAGATTCCTGAAGAAGAAGGAGTGGAAGTCCAAGCCTTCCACATCTCAGCCTAAGGATGATTATTATCAAAAGAGGAAGTCATCCAGGAAGGACAGGAGCAGGTCTAAGCCAAGAAAATCTACAACATCAAAGATAGTTTGCTACTGCTGTAATAGGCCTGGACATGTTGTGGCCGAGTGTCCAGACAAAAGAAAAGAGTCTGCTGATAAAAAGAAGATTCAACACAAGAGCAAGAAGGAGAAATCCTTTGTTGCTAAGAAGGAGAAGAGCTTGACAGACCAATCATCCTCAGAGTCAGAATCTGAAGCTGAGGCATACATTGGTCTATATGCAGCAGATGAAGAAGATGAGTTTCTACAAGTGCTGAACTCTATCTATGATCAAGAAGACCATCAGTGCAAGGGATTGATGGCTGTGTTAGAAGAATACAAGAGTCAAGATCAGCCTGGTCCTAGTAAGGTACAATGTTTTTCTAGAAATTCAGACTGTAGTACTGGGTCAGAGTCAGCAACATCTGCATCAAGTGATGTGGATGGGTCTGAGTCTGAAGGTGATATTCATCAACTAATAGATTAATATGGAGATTTATTTCAGGCACTTAAGAGAAGCAAAAGCCTGGCCAAACTTCAGGCTAAGGAAATTACAGCTCTTAAGTTGGTTGCATCTGATTCAGAGAAACTGCTGGATCAAAAGATGAATGAGATTGCCAAATTGAAGAACATAACTATTATTCAAATGGGAACAATTACATTCAAGAATGATCAAATTAAAAATCTAGAGAATAGACTTCAAAAAGAGAAGGAGATTGTGGCTAGTTTTTCTAAGCCAAAATCTATTTTACTCTTGATTGATGAGTTTGTATCACAAAAGGGTAAGACAGGAATATGCTTTAAGAGAATAGCTTGGGCTGCTAAGTCCAATAAAAAAGGCAAAGCCCCAGCACAGAACAATAGATCTGCTGCTAATAATTCAACTAAAGTTGTACCTAAACAAAGGTATAATAATTTTGAGTGCTGGTGCTGTTGCAAAATAGGCCACTTTGCCTTAGACTGTTGGCACAATACCAGTGTCAAGGAGAGTAGCAGTCTGCCTGTTAGAAAAGCTACAGGAAGATTTGTTAAATTTCAAGCTAACATGAACCAAGTACCCAAAACTCATTTGGGTTCTATGGTAAAGTAATCTTCGGTGCAGGTGAGTCCAAGTTGTCATGCCCATATATAGTACTTGGACAGTGGATGTTCCATGCACATGACTGGAACAAGGGGGTTACTGAAGGACTACTCACCTATCATGAATGGGCCTAAAGTAACCTTTGGTGGTTCTGAAAAAGGAATCATCAAAGGATTTGGTAACATTTCTAATAACCAGATTACTATCACTCAAGTGGCCTATGTGAAGGGTTTGAAATACAACCTTATAAGCATAAGTCAGCTGAGTGATTTAGGATATTACATTTCATTTATTAAGAATGGATGTCATATTAAAAGGTCAAGTGATCAAAAGGTCATATTGACAGGATATAGAAAAAGAAATGTGTATTGTCTTAACTTTGAGTGTGAGAACAATGTTTCTCCTATTTGTCTTGTAGCTGATGAGAGTGCCTCTCATTGTGTTAAATGGCACAAGTGGCTGACCCATCTTAACTACAATACTATTAGCCTACTCTTTAGCAAAGAGTTAGTGAGTAATGGTACTCAAGTTAAGTGTATAAAGGATGGGATATGCTCAGCTTGTCAAAAAGGAAAGCAGACCAAATTCTCCTTTCATAGCCTTGAAAACAAGGATTCAGTGAGGTGTCTATACCTCTTGTATATGGATCTATTTGGTCCTATGCCAGTTCATAGTCTAGGTAGGAAGGTCTACACTTTTGTGGTGGTAGATGTCTATTCTAGATATTCATGGGTGTTCTTTCTGAGACAAAAATCTGAAACCCCAAGTGTTTTATATAGTTTTGTAAAACAAATTCAGAATGAGCTGGATAGTACAGTGGTCAAAATCAGAAGTGACCATGACACTGAATTTCAATCTGAGAGCATGACAAGACTGTGTGAAGAATTTGGGATTTTTCAAGAATTCTCCTCACCTAGAACACCACAGCAAAATGGTATTGCTGAAAGGAAGAATAGAACACTGATTGAGGCTGGTAGAACTCTATTGAGTGACACTTCTCTCCCAGAATATTTCTGGGCTGAGGCAGTAAACACTGCATGTCATGTGATCAATAGGGTTTCTATCACCAAAAGCCACAAAAAGACTCCCTATGAGATTATGAAGGGCAGAAAACCAAACTTGTCCTATTTTAGGATCTTTGGTTGCAAGTGTTATGTCCTTAATAATGACTAGTATTATCTAACTAAGTTTGCTGCCAAATCCCAAGATGGGATATTTGTTGGGTACAGCAACAATAGTAAGGCTTATAGGGTCTACAACTTGATTACTCAAGTTGTAGAAGAGTCTATACATGTTGTCTTTGATGAAACAAGACTTATTAATAGTGAGTTGTCAAGTAGTTCTTGCAGTTCTACAGGTATAAATGAGAGAATGGACAAGCTTACCATTACAGAAGATTCTACTGCAAATCAGGAAGTGGAAAATGGTGGTTGCTGTCTAGGGGGAGTACAAGACTCTCGAGATGCTAATGAAAACCAAGAGGTGCAACATAATGAAGAGATTAGAGGTGTTCAACCTGAAGATAGACTACCTCCAGCTATTAGACACTTAAAGGATCATCCAGCAAATTAGATAATTGGTGATCCAAGACAAGGAGTACAAACAAGGAGCAGGAATTTGAACACAGTTCTTTGCTCTAGCTTCTTATCTCAAGTAGAACCCAAGAAATTTGAAGAAGCTGTTCTAGACCCACATTGGATTGATGTCATGCAAGAGGAGCTGAATCAGTTCAGAAGGTGCAAGGTCTGGAAGTTAGTTCCTAAACCAAAAGACCACAACATTATTGGAACAAAGTGGATCTTTAGGAACAAACTGGATGAGAGTGGGATCATTGTGAAGAATAAAGCAAGACTTGTTGCAAAAGGATGCAGGCAGGAAGAGGGTATTGACTTTGATCAAACCTTTGCCCCTGTAGCAAGACTGGAAGTAATTAGGATGTTCCTTGCTTATGCAGCATATCAAGGCTTCAAGGTATTCCAAATGGATGTAAAATCAGCATTCATAAATGGAAATCTAAAAGAAGAAGTCTATATAGAGCAGCCCTCAGGTTTTGTTGATTCTCTCAAACCTGATTATGTTTATAGACTTAGGAAAGCTTTATATGGGTTAAAGCAAGCCCCAAGGGCCTGGTATGAAACCCTGTCTACTTTCCTCATTGAGAACAAATTCTCAAGGGGGAAAATAGATAAGACTATATTTCTTAGGGAATCCAAAGGAAAGATATTCATAGTCCAAATATATGTTGATGACATAATATTTGGTTCTACTGAAAGAAACCTTTGTAGAAAGTTTGCAAAACTTATGCAAGGGAAATTTGATGAGCAGTATGGGAGAACTTAAGTTCTTCTTGGGTCTCCAAGTAAGACAGACTGAAGATGGCTTGTCCATATCTCAGTTTAAGTTCACCCAGGAGTTAATTAAGAAGTATGGTATGGAATCATCCACTACCATGAGAACTCCAATGGGGACAAGTGTGTCTCTAAGCAAAGATGATGCAGGGAAACCTGTAGATGAAACTTTGTATAGAGGGATAGTTGGCTCCCTCCTATATCTGACTGCTAGTAGACCAGATATCATGTATGCTACATGTGTCTGTGCTAGGTACCAATCCTGCCCTAAAGAATCTCATCTTACTGCTGTCAAAAGGATTTTGAGATATCTTAAGGGCACACCTAATCTAGGCCTTTGGTACCCTAGGAATGGAGATTTTCTACTGACAGGCTATTCAGATGCAGACTTTGCAGGTTGCAAAGAAGATAGAAAAAGCACTACAGGCACCTGTCAATTTCTTGGAGGAAGATTGGTGTCTTGTAGCAGTAAGAAGCGGACTAGTGTGGCAATTTCCACAGCTGAGTCTGAATATGTGGCAGCAGGAAGTAGTTGTGCACAGCTGTTGTAGATTCAGCATCAGCTAGAAGACTATGGTATTCAGGTAAGTAGAACACCTTTGCTTTGTGATTCTACAAGTGCTATTTCTATTGCTAATAATCCTGTTTCACATAGTAGGACTAATCATATAGAAATTAGATACCATTTTCTTAGAGAATATGTAGAGAAAGAGGACATCTCACTAGAATTTGTCAAAACAGATTATCAAATTGCAAATATGTTTACTAAGCCTCTAGATGAAACTAAATTCAATAAGTTTAAAATTGAATTAGGAATGTTGAACATAGATTAGTTTAACAATATTGGCTAAGTAAAATTGTGTCGACACAAGAATTTGTCTGTGTCGACACATAGAAGTTGGTGTCGACATTCCAAAGAAGTGATGTCGACACATCTAGAGAAATGGTGTCGAAACTTCAGATAAGTAGTGTCGACACATCCAGAGATTGTGTCGACACTTAGGATCAACACAGATTTCGTCGAGTGGAGAATCGACTGATCATCGAGCGCAAAGGAATAAGTGTCGACACATAGAAGTCAACACTTATGTCGAGACATTAGAAGTCTGTGTCGACACTTTTCAACAGTGTCGACACATTAAGAGAATTTTGACGTGCCTTTTCACCTTCGTTTTTAGAAAGGTATAAATAGGTCAACAACATTGTCTGTCGACACGCTCTCCATAGTTTCGAGACCAAAACTTTATATCGACAAATTCTCTCATCTAAATTCAAGATTTCTCTCAACCCTAATGGCGCCAAAGCTAGAAGACAATGTCAATGAAGGATATGAGCTGGTACGCAACGTCTTTGACCATGCGGAACCTGAAATTAAAGCTGTAGTAACCCTAATTGCTGAAAATGGGTTGGAGTTTCTGGTATCTGAACCAACAAAGATTTGGAAGAAAGAAACACTAGAATTCTTTGTTGCTGCTACCCTAGATCAAATTGGACTCAAAATTAGATCCACAGTCCATGGAGTAAAGGTGAAAATCACCCAGAAGAGTTTAAGGAAAGTTCTTCACCTGCCAAGAACATAAGAAGAAGAAGATGTACCCACATCTAAGCTAAGGGAAGAACTTCAATGATGTGGACTGCATTCCACCATAAAGGTTGGCTCAACTTTGAACAGGAAAGACATGAATATGCAAGGGAAGTTCTTGTCTGAAGTTGTAGGAAAATTGATTCTCTATAAGCCAGGGGGCATGATAGGATTTCTGCCTATATGTTCAGCCTTATGACCAGAATCATCTATAGAATAAACACAGATTGGTCAGAAGTCATTTTTGAAAAGATTAAGGAAAGTATGAAGAAGCCAAATCTGGGAAGAATTGTGAGCTTGTATTTAGCTTGAACAATACATGAAGTGATGGAACAGTCAGCTGGGTCCAAGATTAATCATATGAAGAGAATGGACATAAGAATTATCTCCAGATGGGATAGAGTTCTAACTAAGGACATGCCTAATGAGGAGATGCAAGAGGTTCCTGGAAAATCTGCAGCACAAGATATTCCTGCACAAGACCCTGCAGATGGTGCTTAGGTGCAGGGGGAGCCTCAACTTGAGGAAGGGCCAACCCACCTGGAAAGTTAAATGGCTACACAGACTATTCTTGAGGTAATTCAAGAGGTGAATCAATCAATTCTCAATGATAAGGATGAAATACTAACTCAATCTTTGATTGATGTTGACGAGCGAACTCAACAAAACAGTCAAGCACAAGATGTTATCATGGAGGATACATCTGCTACTGCTAATGCTCTAGAGATAAGAGTATCTCTAGTTCATACTCAACAAGAGTTTACCCTAGATGAGTTGTTCACTGCTATGGAGCAAGGGACTCAGGGGGATACAGAAAGATTTGAGGGGGGAAAAACCAGATTTTGAGGGGGAGCAAGTTAACCTTGGGGGGGAGCAAGTAGGAACTCAGGGGGAGAAAGCAAGAGTTGAGGAGGAGCAAAGAACTCAGGGGGAGAAAGCAAGAGTTGAGGAGGAGCAAGAAACTCAGGGGGAGCAAGTAAGTACTGTGAGGGAGGTGCAAGAGACTCAAGGGGAGCTACCAAGGACTGAAAAGGAATTGCCTCCTAGTCCTAAGGAAAGAGTTAATATAGACAGTTCCTCAGCCTCTAAAGATGAAGTAGCAGTACAAGCCAAGAAGAGAAAACTGATGGTGTTCAAAAGAAGGAGTCAAAGCTATAAGAGGGCATTACAAACTGCTCCACAATCTGCCCCAACTAATGATTATGGTTCTTTGTTGATATTTTTACAAGTGAAGTTGGATGAGCAAAGGATTGCCATGGAGAAATATATGGATGAGACCCATAAAGATCTACAATTCTCCTTGGCTCAGGATATAAAATCTATAAGGTTTAAAGTTAAGCAGCATAAGAAAAAAATGACTGATTGTTTCCATAAGGGTGGAAATGTTGTGGTCTTTCTAGCCACACATCAAGAAAAGATCAAGACTCAAGTTGATGATATTGCTGTCAAGCAAGGCTATGTTCTTGAGAATCAGATTAGAATGAATGATAATCTGACTGAATCACATAATGTGATTGTTACTAAAATGAAGAATATTGCTACTGCCCAGACTGCAGCAAGGACTACAGCCAAGGCAGATTTTGACAAGAAACTACAGGAAGGCCTCGCTGCTGTAAAAACAGCTATTGAGGAATCTTAAAAGACTATTTCTGCACATCAACTGAAGTTAAAGTCTTTTTATAAAGATGGTGTAAATTTTCTTGATGAACAAATCAGATTTCAAAAAGATGATCTCAGGGATCATATTGAAAGAGAAGTCATAAATGGGGAGAGAGTATTAGTCAAAGTTGGCTCAGATCATGCAAAATGGATATCTAATAGCATCAGAGCAACACTTGGATATCCACCCCTCTGTGATGATGACAATGTAGCTGAGTCTGGTATACACACTGCCTATTTTGGAGGTGAACAACCTGAAGTTACTCAAGTGATTTATACTCCAGCAGATTTTGAGATGATTCATCAAGAAGTACAGTCTATGTACAGCACTCCAGAAGGTGCTCAAAATATTATCCTTGAGAAAGTAGACATGCCAGTGCCAAAGGAAGTTTTGAACAAAGAGCAAGAAACTTTATTGTCTAAGAAAAGATTCCGAGAACAGGCAGAGTTGAAGCCTGATTTTGAGCAGTGGAGTCCTACTTCTAGGAATATTATACTGACTGCATGGAAAGCTATAAAGGACAAGACCCAAGAGAGGGGCAAATGGTACTCTGAGCTAGAATGGCGAAAGCATGAAGCCAGGCAAGAAGCCATTGTTCAATATAGAAGAAAGGCTAAAGCTAGAAAGCTACCTCCTAATGCTCAGGAGCCTAGCAAATATTTCCCAAAGCCCTTTCACTACTTTGAAAGGCAAAGAATTAGAACTGAAGAACAAAAGAAGAAGGATCTGAAGGGCAAGAAGCATGCTGAAGATACTGATGGTCCTGTATAAGACAAGATCCAAACAGGCAAAGGCCTAGTCATCAAGGAGCCTGAGCAGCCTTAGGATAGATTTACTAGATTTTACAATTTTGTAATCTTTAAATCTATGTAAACTTTTGATTAAGAAACTTTTGTAAGTTGAAACAAAACATTCATTAATGCTCATTCTGGTTGCATTACTATTCTGTGATGACATGTTATATATGTTATGTTTAGTAGTTACCCTGTCATATAATATTTTTACATCATAATGTGTATTTGTTATGAATGGTGTATATCATTGACTAAGGGTTTTGAGTTCTCCAAATAGGGGAGATTGTTGGGTACATTGGAAAATGTGTACCAGATTTGAAGAAGCTTCACCCTACTTAATAATATGCATCAAGGTGTATTTGATGTTGTTTTGAGATTATATGTGCAGGTTAAGTAAATGCAGGAATGCAGGAAAATTTTGAAGTCCATGTGTCGACACCTGTAGAAGTTGTGTTGACACTTATGAAGGCTTTTGTCGATACTGGAGAAAAGCTGTGTCGACACTTGGAGATAATTGTGTCGACACTTGGAAAGGCTGTGTCGACACCTAAAGCAACTGTGTCGACATACAGAAGCAGTGTCGACACACAGATAAGCATTGTCGACATCAACTGTGTCTACACCAAGCGGCAGTGTCGACACACAGGAATACTTAGTTGACATCAATTGTGTCGACACCAAGAGGCAGTGTCGACACACTGAAGACTTTGTCGATATCAACTGTGTCGACACACAGGACTTGTGTCGATATACACAGCAGAGATTCAACAAAGTTAAAGAGAAGTGTTTGTGTCGACACACAAAATTAGTGTCGACACATTCTACAGAAGGTTGTGTCGAGAAGCATTAACAATAACAAAGGAGATGTGTTGACACCACCAAGGCTTGTGTCGACACTTAGTTCACTTGTGTCGACACTTAGTATACTTGTGTCGACACATGATGAAGTTCAGTCTCGACATTTTGCTGATAGAGACAGAGTTCAAGAAGTGACTGAATGACTTGCCAGCTGTCATTTCTAACCGGTCTACTACAACTCTCAAAGCTGTCAGAAGTTTGTTAGAAACCGGATCAGCCGGTTACCATGGAGAAAGTCTATATAAAGGCATACTCCTTTAACAAAAAATGACTACTGATAGAAGAACTAATATAGAAGAGTGGTTGATGACCAATCAATACATAATACAAAAGAAAGAGAAACAGAAGAATTTGGAGAGAGAGAGAGTTCCAAAGAAGAAAGGGACTTTCATCATCAAGTCCCTCAAGTGCAGATCCTGAACCAATCTGCTAAGAAGGGTTCAGATTGAGATCTGAATTTCAAGAAAGGAGCTAATTGAATATCAACTTCACAGGAGTTCAACCCTACTGAGTTCAGATTCAAGAAGCCTTGAAGAAAGCTAAGAGTGGTTATTCTCTGCCATCAGTTTCTTCCAAGAACTGATCAAGAAACCATCCATCCCTTCTCTCTCTATCTGGGTGGAGGTTAATTATAAACTTAAAGTCTATTTTTTTGTAGGATCTTGTTTAACATCTGAGCTGTAAGCCTAATTTATAAAGGCTGAGTTTGTAGGAGATTTAGGTCTCTGAGTGGTAGGCCTTGTTGAAGGCTGAGGTAGGACTGTGAGCCTGAGTTGTAGGAGATTATTATCTCTGAGGTGTAGGCCTTGTTGAAGGCCGAGGTAGGGCTGTGTGCCTGAGCTGTAGGATTGGGGACTCACTCTGAGTTGTAGGAACCTTGATTGGGTTCTGAGCGGTAAGATCTGTGGATCTGAGGTGAAGAGAAGAAGCTAGGCCGAATCTAGCACACTGCTAGATAGGCGAAGGGGGAAAGTGGATGTACCCAGACCTTGGGGAACCACTATAAAACCTGTGTGCACTCTGTGATTGTATGATTCTGTGAATGTTGTGCTGTGTTAGCTATAGATCTAGTTGTTATTGATTATTTAACTGAACAGATTTTCTGCTTGAGAAGAAAAAAAGGAATTACACCTATTCACCCCCCCCCCCTCTAGGTGGTTAGGCACTAATTCTTTCACTGAGAGTCACACGGCCTGTGACACGCCCGTGTCCCAGGCAGTGTGCCCATACATGGCACTAGACACGCCCTAGCTTAACTTCGTCAGGCTGAGTTTGTCGACCGCAAGGACACGCCCTGTGACACGCCCGTATCATAGGCCGTGTACTTTGCACTCGACATTCGTCGACCGAAGTTTTGTCGACCACTCGTCGACTGCTTACCCGAGAAGGACACGTCCTGGGACACGCCTGTGTCCCAGGCCGTGTCACACAAGAACTATATATATAGGAATGATTACTGTACCGCAACTTCGATCGTGGATTCCCGAGAATGCAGGAATCCTGTGAAGGAATGTAACCCTCATTGGAAAGTTATTTCCAAGGGCTATAACTTTCGTGTTTAGTCGAAAGCCCAGATCTGGCCGCATCATGTCTGAAAACGGCCTCGAAGGTTGCAGCGCGCAGAAAATAGATTTCTGCGCGCATCTTAAAGCAGATCGAACGTCATCGGTTTGTCTTCTTCCTCCAACCAAACTTTCCAAATAACATCCAAAATTTCTCCTCCCTTATTCACCCTCATATGGCCACTTCTCTTCACGAAACCAGTCCATAAACTTCATTTGAAGTGATGAAAGGTTGAAGACTCTAATTCCTAGGACACAAGTCCTGGCAGGGCCTCTTCCTAGAAACCTTCTTCTCACAAATCAAGACCCTTTTGAGTGGATATCTCTCCTAGGAATAACTAGAGATCTGGCACCAAGGGAGAGGGTAGGAAGCACATCTCATTTCTGGTGTTTCCACCGTTTCCAGCCATGGATCTTGTCACGCTTCTTAGCGATATCTTCTTCTCCTTGGTTTGTGTTCGTTCTTCACGGGAAAGAAGATCGGCTCCAACAATCTCTTCATCTCCGACGGTTTCTCACAGCGACGACTTGGTAAGAAAGATAAGAGATGGCTAGGGTTTTCTGCATGTTCCTTTTATAACGAGTAATTAGGGTAACTACCTTGCCATGTGTCGGTCTAACATTGGACCGCCAAATATCACATTAAATGAATCATTTTAAAAGGACACAGCCCAAAAATTTGCCAACGGATAATTTTGCGCTCAAAGAATTCTGCTCGACGACTTTCGTCGAGCTCTGCTCGATGTTTGGTCGAGCTCTGCTCGACGTTTGGTCGAGCTCTGCTCGACGTTTCGTCGAGCTCTGCTCGACATTTCGTCTAGCTCTGCTCGACATTTCGTCGAGCTCTTCTTGAAGTTTTTTGCCAAGCTCTGCTCTATGTTTTTTGCCAAGCTCTGTTCACTACGCATGTCATGGGTAGTCTTGGATTGGGCACACACTGGTAGGGACACGCCCATGTCACTACCCATGCCCTTCTCTGGAAAGATCACAAAGAAGGCGCAAAATCTACAAGAGTACCACATGGGTAGGGACACTCCCGTGTCACTACCCGTGTCCTTCTCAGGAGGAATCAACACTTCCTCCCCTACTCAGGTGCAAGCCTATCTGCCAGCATACCCTGAGCCCAAGTCAGCTCTCCTTTACTCCTTTGATCTCTGAGTTCGACGAAATTACCTCAGCTATGGCCAGAAACATTCTAAGTTAAATGGCGTTGAGAGCGTTGACTCCAGTCAATTCTCTCCATGCCTTAACTGCCAGAAACTCCAAGTTATATGGCATCGAGAGCATTGAGTCCACTCAATGCTCTCCACGCCTTAATCGCTAGAAACAAGGCAAGTTATATGGCGTCGAGAGCGTTGAGTCCACTCAACGCTATTAATGCCTTAACTACCAGAAACATGCCAAGTTATATGGCGTCGAGAGCGTTGAGTCCACTCAATGCTCTCAACACCATAACTCGCAAGAATAAACTAAGTTAAATGGCGTTGAAAGCATTGAGTCCACTCAACGCTCTCGACGCCTAACCCTCCACGATTTCAAAGTCAAATGGCGTCGAGTGCATTGAGTCCACTCAATGCTCTCGATGCTTATCCTGCCAAAATTTCTCTAAGTTAATTGGCGTTGAGTGTGTTGAGTCCACTCAACGCACTCAACGCCTAACCTGCCAGAATTTTCTAAGTTAATTCCTGATCTAGTCGTTGAGTCAGATCAACTCACCCGACGCTCCGTGAACTTGAGTCAATTTTCTTGACTCAAGACACGCGCGAGGGGTCCGACACAAAATGGGACATTACCAAGCGAGTTGCATGTGTTTATTTTATTGTTCATGTATGGATGGGATGCGTGCCGAAGTATGTAAAAGATTTTAATTTAATTTGAACACTGTAAGGCCCTAAGGTCAAGATTATTTGTGTATTTGTTTTACATTCCTAGTTGTGCAAGTGGACATTTATTTTGTTGTTGGGTTCTATTTATAACCTTTAAATTACTTCCGCTAGGATGCACTCGATGTTAGGATACGCAATATTGGATTATGGTTTCAATTTAGAAACTTCTTGGTCTGTCTGTGGTATATGACGTCGGGCCCCCGCCATACCTTCTGTTATATGTTATGTGACGGATGGGAGTGTTATAGAGGAGGTCCCACCACACACCCGAAAGATCAAAGAGAGCTTCCTCTCTTAAGCCAATGCTAGAGATGGGCAGCTTGGAGGGCTCTAGATGCCAACCAAAGCTAACCAGAGAAGGGAGAAACCAAAAAAAAACAGATCCCCCCCAAAGATGCCCTTAAAGAATCTATTTATAATTTTTCAAGCCTGACCTAGAAATATCGGAATCCCTCCTTTTGATTCTACTATACGAAGCCCAAAGTGGTCTGCCAATAGCGAATTTTCACTGCTTTGAGGTGCTATTAGCAAGACAATAAGGACATTCTGTTAAAAACACTATCAGGCGAGTGGTTCCTACGACTACCACTCTTGGGGAGGCGAGTGTCTGATGAGGCTGACACTCGCTGCTATCCCTGGGCTGAGGGTGAGTGCATGCCTATCTACTTCACTCGCCTCACCCTACTTAAGCCCTGGGGCGAGTGTGATCTTATAGGCCCCACTCTCCCCCATGCTAATGGTGACTCGACATTATGTAAGTTGGGGAATTCCTTCTCCACTCTCCTGAACTGGCTCACCTGAACCTAAAACTGCTCTTTTTGCCTTGATCTTCTTCCGAGGGACCCACTCAGTGAATACAGGGTTGTACAGAGACTTCAATGGCTTTTATGTTTGCAAGCTCATCCGTCAACAGGCTTCTCTTTTTTTCTACCTAGTTCAACACTAAGTTGATAGTCTTGATAATAATGATCCTCATCGGGCTTCTAATTTTTTAGTTCTTTTAATTCTTTTTTACGTAATTCGATTTGTTTTGGGGCCTCTAAATAATCTTGGCAGAATTATTTAAAACATTATTTTAATTCATCTGAAGAAAAATCAAAATCAATGAAATATGATACATGATCTTATTCTTCTTTAGTTAATGCCTCCAAAGTCATTAGGCAGGCTACTTCGACGGTAGTTTCTTCTTCACTTTTAGATGAAGAACTGCACTCGGACTCTGTGACACTCAAGATTTTAGTAATGAAACTTTTCATTTCTTCTTCTCCTTCTTGATGGATTGTTTCTTGTGCTCCATCTCATGAGTTTTGTCCTTCTTATTATCACGACACTCTGCAGTAATGTGTCATGACTTTCTGTAAGCAAAACAGATTATCTCCTTATTTTGAATCTTTTTCAAACCTTAGCTTTGCAGAGTGAACTGGATTCCTTTGTATTAATCCTTGTTAGAGAAAAAGAAAGGATTACAAGCTTTAATCCACTTATCTCAGATTTTTGCAGTAGAGTGAAAGAGAGGAAGAATAATGTCTTTTAATGTTTAGAATATGATTTTTGTATTGGTCAGTTATTCCTTCCATTTGAAATTTGAGTATAGAGTCTCTGAATGATTTCAAATTATTTCCATAAGTTTAATCTTCAAATAAGCCTGAGAAAAATCCTTTGAATTTTCGTTTCTGGGTGGATATTGATCCTACGCCAAGTTCTAAAAGAAGGAACATTGAATTTTGCTTTAGAATATAATTCTGCCAGTCTGACTGAGGAATCGATGTTGGGTCAATTACTTATCGACGCTTGCATCGACTTCTACTTTGGTGAGGTGGGGACTTCAATCTATAGAATGTGTCGAACTCTAGTCAGAGGAACGCCGACTTCAAGTTGACGTTGCGTCGATTTCTAATCAACGCATCTTCAACATGACTAATCTTCCTTCTTCTTTTCATCTCCTTCTTCGGTCTTTGACTAGACTGATTTCCTAGGATATTTATGGTCAAATTACCATCACTATACAACATGTGTAATAAATCTAGCAAACACAAATCACTTATAAATCATTGAGTACATGGATGGAAATCAACTAGCTCAGTTTCAAGCTTTGGATGTTGTAACGACCCTAGCCGATCCAACGTGACAGCGTCACGGCTCCACTCTAGGCATCACTACCGGGCTGCAGCCCAAGTACCCCAACCCCTCTCCCTCCACAGGCGAGTTGTTGGTGGCCACAGCCTCCCTTTGACGAGCGAACTCGATAGTTAAGCTGGGCCGTACGGGGACTTCCCAGGAGGTCTCCCATCCCAGTACTAATCTCGCCCAAGCACGCTTAACTATGGAGTTCCTTCAACTCTCATCACCAATTGAACACAGTTCCTTTGAAATTGCAGCTAGATCTGATATACTCTAGAGGGGGGTGAATAGAGTATATGGTGCTTGAAAACTTTTTACAACAATTGTTGTAATCTGAGTGAACAGGGAAGCAATTAATAAATCTAATCATAGAACTAAACTAATCACAAAATAATCACAGAACAATCACAGCCAGAAACAAAAATAAAGACAAGCAAGCCAGATGACACAAGAAAATATAGTGGTTCCCCTAAACTTGGGTACATCCACTCTTCTACCACCCTAGGTAGGAATCCACTGCAGGATGAGTTGATCAGGTGTCCTGGGCACCAATGAGCTTTTGATAAGGTGCTCAAAAACCAAATCAGATTTTTTGATCAGGTGTCTTGCCACCAATGAGCTTTTGACAAGGTGCTCAAAAACCAAGCTCAAACTTTTGAAGGGAGTTTGAGAAACCCTTTACAGAGATGGGGGTGAGAGAGTGATGGAAGTCTTCTCTTTCTCAAAGCAGCTGAGAAGACTATGTGGATTTGATGGTCTCAAAGCTCCCCCTGAGTCCTTGAGATGTTCAGGAAAAGAAGCTTTGCTGTAGGGTGATAGGCCTTCAGAAGTTGAGCTCCAGCAAAAGATGATTTCAGCAATAGCTGAAATGTTAGGTGTCTAGAGTCTTGAAAGATGTTGGCCTTGAACACTTGAGACAAGAGAGATCTGAGGATTTCAGAAAATTTGATCTCCTTGAATGTGTGTTCTTTAGAGAATTCTTTGAGACAGAGAATATCGTGTGTTTGTTCTTCTTGTCTGTGTTCTGAGGATTATTGATATCTGTCTCTGAGAGATTCAAAAACCATTCCTCTTGTTTTATTCTCTGGTACTGAATAGAAAAACATCCTCTGTCAAGAATAGTCGTTGGTCTGCATTAATTGCATCCTTAATTGCAAAATGTCTTCTAGAGGAAAGTCCACAGAACTATTCCTTGAAAATCCCTTGAAACTTGGTCCAGAAATAAATGAAAATGGCTAGAAAATCTTCTGAATTAATTGCAGAATAACTCCTTAACTGATCTGAATTTGAATCTTGAAACATCCTTGAAGTTATCTGAAAACGTCGAACTGAGATCTGCTATCGTCGAACTGAGCTCAGCGATTTGGACTTATACTACAACACAATATCGTCGATCTGAGCTTAAAGATCGTCGAACTGATCTCAGAGATATAGATCCAAAGCTGAGTCAAGATCGTCGAACTGAGCTCGCAGATCGTCGAATGGAGTTCGACGATTTGATGAAGTTGAGCTCAGCGATCGTCGAATGAAGTTCGACGATCTGTCGAAGTTGAGCTAGATGATCGTCGATCGGAGTTCGACGAATCGTCGTGCTGAGCTCGACGATATGACTTAGTCTCAAACTGAAAAATTCTTGGTCTTGAGAGCAGCTTCCAAACTTAGACTTCTAACACTTAGACTCAATTCTAATTGACCTTTTGAGCTATACAGGAGGTCAAACATTGGTTTCCTAGAGACATAGTGATCCTGACCCAAATTAGTAATAGGGTGTTCCAACAATCTCCCCCTATTTGGGTTAGGATTACTATTTACAGAGTTTGGAAAAATTAAAATAACATATACAAGCAACAATACAGAAAAACAAAAAGCTGGACATTGCAGAACCACAGATATATATCATCCCAGATAATAATCAGAAGTTAAGATGATTGTCACCTTACATTGTCATTTCTTTTCCTTGCTCTTAATGAGTTTAATTTCTCTATTGGGGTTGAGAGCTTCTTTCTTTGATCTTGTATCATCTGCTGCACTAAAAGTGGTTTGCTGTTTGGACCTGGGAACTATAGCTTTAGGATGCAGCTCCATGTATCTATCAGAATCAAAAAATTTGCTTGACCCATATTTTTCCAACTCTTTCTTTCTCTGTTCAGACATTGTAGAGATGTTGGAGGAGTCTCTTCCTTGCTCTTTAGCTTTCTTGATCCGATCCAGTGCAGCAAGCTCTTTCATCCTTGCAGTCCAAGTAGCTGGATTGTTCTCAGAGTCTTCAAAAGGTACTGGTGGCTCATATCTATTAGAAGGGTTATCTTGAGTAGGCCTGGATGAAACAGTTTCTTTCAATTTATAGGGAAAAGGACCAGAGGTGGTGTCAGATGATGTTTGTCCTTCCCTAGAGTAGGGATGTTGCCTTGAGTATCCTTTAGAGTAAACCTGGACTTCTCTTTAATTGCCTCTATATCCTCCTCTTCTGGATTGAGAACCCCTGGACTGGCTTCCCCTATGATAGGATCTGGCATGTGGCTGATAGGGGGTTTGACTTCTAGCAGGGGGTTGAGCAGCTGAACTTCCACCTGCACCTGCATCAGGAGGAGGTGGTGGAGGAGGATGAGAATGTTGGAATTGAGAAGAGCCCTTTTCATATTTCCTTTTCTTCTTCATTGCTTTGAGTTAATTCTTTGAGTACTGCATCCAGTGCTCAGTTATTGGGCAATCATGAAGAATATAGTATGGTATATCATTGTTATCCTTGACCTTGGCAGGAGGTACTCTCTTCATGGCTTTGCTCCTTGCCTTTCTCTTCCTGGCAATGGTAGCAGAAGAATCATTAGAATCTGTTCTGAACTCATCACTTTCAGAACTTTGATCATCATAAAGTGCATCAATCTTCTTCATCAAATCTTTCTTGAGCTGGATTGAAGCAGATGAGGCAGCAGAGGTTGAAGTAGCAGAAGTTGAAGCAGTAGTAGTAGCAGATACTGAAGGTGTGGCAGTTGAAGTTGAGGCAGAAGCAGAGGTTGAAGCAGTAACAACAGCAGCAGATACTAAAGATTCTGGAGCAGTAATTACAGCAGTTGGGATAGCAGCAGTTTCACTGACAAAAACAGCATTATCAGCAGTAAAAATATCATCAGAAAATACAGAAGGCTCAAACTCATGTGCCTCTATCATAAGGATCTCCTTAGAAATTGGCTCATCAGCAGTAATAGAAGTATCATCAAAACTTTCAGCAGGAGGGGCAGCAACATCAGAAACAACCACATTGCTTTCAACAGAAGTTGCAGCAGCATAAACTGAGTTAACAAATGAAGTGATGATGCTGGGGTCACAGCAAGAGAAGGGCACAAGTGCCTTGGACAAATCCTCTGGGGGCTGGATAGCAAATGTCTCTGGAAGACAAGCTTCCTCTGGCAGACATCTGAAATATATAGAATCAAATGCTGAGAGCAAAGACCTGAGGTCTATTGCAAAGACTGCAGCAGGAGGGGAATCTGGATCTTGAGACATAGCAGGAGCAGCAGCAGCAACAGGAGCTGAAGAAACAGCAAGAGCACCAGCAGGCAGGCTCACTTCATAGGGCATCTCCCCCTGCCTAGATTCAAACATGGCTGGATCAAGGCACACTGCTAAAGGGGCTGCCTGAGGGAATAGAGAGGAGAGCCTGGCAGAAAGGGCTGCCACTGATAGGAGTAATGGAGCCAAGGAGGTCTCCAAGAGAAGAGATAGCCTGGGGGCTAGTAATTCATAAAGCCTGTCAGCAATGGCTAGAATATCTACTTGCTCAGTAGTGACTGGAGCAGAGGTAGAGGAGGGAGGTGTAGCTGTTGATGAGGGTAGTGGAGAGCTAGTGTATGGAGGAAGATATGGTTGAGGTGTGGGTAAAGTGGATATGGAGGACAGTGGGATGGAGATGGAGGGTGTGAAGGTGGGTTGGTCAATGATTTCTCGCAGAAGATCTTGATAAGATGTTGATGATGAGGGCGGCTCAGGAGGAGAGGATGGTGAATCATCCATGAAGGAATCATCAATGAGGTTGAAGGATGGAATGGAGGGTGATGAAGTGATAATGTCTGTTGGAGGGTAGGAGAATAATGGATGGAATAGTTCTTCTGTGGTTGGAAGAGTAGGGATTGGAGATGGTGTAGATGTTGGAGAAGGGTTAGAGATGATGATGGTGGATGGAGTTGGAAGAGATAAATTGGAGGAGGAGGAGAGGCAGCAGCAGGCAGGTCATCTGCAGGGGCAGAGACCTGAGGGGAAGTGACTCTGATAGTCCTGGTGCCTGAAGGAGTGCTGGAAGAGGGCCTGTTGGGCTTGATGATCTGTCTGTCCCATTTACCAAAGAGGGCACAAGACAGTCTTTTGGAAGCATTTATGTGAATCCCAGAGGATACCAGCAATGCAGGGCACCTATGCTGCAGAAAAATGCCTAAAATCCTTCCAAAATTTACAAAACTTTTGTTAATTTTCTTCTTAATGAGGTCAAAGAAGACCTCTCCCAAATTCAGGTTCTTCCTGTCTACTATGGCTCCCATTAGGCAGAGCTGATACCTTGAAATTGTATCATGGGCTGAGTGCTTAGCCAATAGGACTTTCCCAACTACATCAGCCAGGACTTTGTATTCCATAGACAGATTCTTTTTCAATAGCTTGCTAGGGTTAGCCTCAGAATGACCCATTCTGGCAAGCAAGTCAGCATATTCTTCTCCAGACAAATCAGTAGAATCTCCACCAGTTCTTAACTCAAAAACCTCTGTCAGAATTGCTGGGGTCAGGGGTACCTGAGTGCCAGAGATTGATCCAACAATGGTGTTGTGGTCCTGATTGTGGGCAATGTAGACCCATTCCTTAATCTCATCAGAAGCAAGCTTAATCCTTGTGGTCATGATTGCAGCCAGTTTATGCTCTTTGAATAGCTCTAAGATGTCCTGAAAAACCTGGTCTGTCGTGCTGAAGGATTCCATGTTTATGTCAAAGTCAGCATCAAATTTCATGGCGGCGAGAACAGCAACAGAAACAGCCATAGTTACCTGCAAAGATTCAACAAACAAAACGAACAAGTGCAGAAATGTTTGGAGGGAAAGAAAGTTTTTGCAGAGAAATCGAAAGCGCAAAGGAGAACGACGGCGAAAAATGAATTTTATATTAGGGTTCGACGCAGAAATGGAAAGATCGTTGAACTCAGTTCGACGATCGGGGCCTCTAAAGGAATCTGAAGAGTCTTCAACATCGTCGATCTCCATTCGACGATATTGGAGAGCGTCGAGCTCTGTTCGACGATTATTCAGAGAACAAAATCGTCGAGCGCCGTTCGACGATCGCTGACCGGAAGAGATAGTTCATACTATCTAAGAAACGCTGAACTCAGGTCGACGATTTCAGAAATCGTCGATCTCCGTTCGACGATCTGGGGGAAAATTGTCGAGCGCAGTTCAGAGATCAGAAAAACTCTAGACACTAAGAAAAATCAAGATGTTTGCCTAGTCTTGGTCAATTTTTAAGCTTTTAAAATCTTGGATATTATTTAAGACTTCCTCCATCTAACATTCCCAACTGATTTAGGAAGAAGGTGTGTTTCTTTTTATCCAAAGGCTTGGTGAAAATATCTCCCTTTGTAAATCAGTTGGGATATATTGTAGTTCAATTTTATTCTTTTCAACATTATCCCTTAAAAAGTGATGCCTAATCTCTATGTATTTTGTCCTACTATGGAGGACTGGATTTTGAGCTATAGAAATAGCACTTGTGTTATCACAAAAGATTTTAGACTTCTCTAAGTTGTAGCCATAGTCTAGGAGTTGGTTTTGAATCCACAAGATTTGTGAACAACAACTGCCTACAGCCATATATTCAGCTTCAGTAGTTGAAGTTGACACAGAAGTTTGTTTCTTACAAAACCAGGAGACAAGTCTGTCACCAAGGAACTGACAAGTTCCACTGGTGCTTTTCCTGTCAATTCTGCATCCAGCATAATCAGCATCAGAGAATCCAGTTAAATCAAATGCCGAATCTTTTGGATACCAGAGACCTAGATTTGGACAACTTTTAATATACCTGAGAATCCTCTTTACTAATGTTAGGTGTGACTCTCTAGGGCTTACTTGGAACCTAACACATATACATGTAGCAAACATTATATCTGGTCTACTAGCTATAAGGTACAGTAAAGAGCCAATCATTGCTCTATATGTTGTCTGATCAACAGGTTTCCCATGTTCATCAGCATCCAATACATCATTAGTAGGCATAGGTGTTTTCATACAAGAGGCTTCAGACATGCCAAATTTCTTAACCAATTCATTTGCATACTTGGTTTGAGAAATAAAGATGCCTTCAGCATGCTGTTTGACTTGCAATCCTAGGAAGAAGGATAGCTCACCCATGCTACTCATTTCAAATTTAGAATGCATTAGGTTGGAAAACCTTCTGCACAATTTTGAGTCAGTAGAACAAAAAATAATATCATCTACATAGATCTGTACTAGTAGGGTATGGGACTTATGGGTTCTAATGAAAAGAGTTTGGTCTTCTCTACCCCTTATAAATCCATTTTCCAAAAGAAAGCATGCTAGGGTCTCATACCATGCTCTAGGAGCTTGCTTGAGACCATATAATGCTTTGTTCAATTTAAAAACATAATCAGGATAAGTTGGAGAGATAAAACCTGGAGGTTGTCTGACATATACTTCCTCTTTGATGTCCATATTTAGGAATGCACTTTTGACATCCATCTGATATACCTTGAAGCCTTTATGTGCAGCATAAGCTAAAAAGATTCTGATGGCTTCTAATCTTGCAACTGGTGCAAAAGTCTGGTCATAGTCTATTCCTTCTTCTTGAGAGTATCCCTGAGCAACTAGCCTTGCCTTGTACCTTACAATTACTCCTTGATCATCTAGTTTGTTTCTGAACACCCACTTTGTTCCAACAATGGAGTGATCCTTAGGCCTTGGCACTAGTTCTCACACTTTGTTCCTTTCAAATTGATGCAACTCTTCTTGCATTGCAATGATCCAGTGTGGATCTTGCTCTGCATCTTGAATGGACTGAGGTTCAATTTGAGATAGGAAGCAGGTGTGCAACAGGTTTTGGTTGACCTGATTTCTGGTTTGCACACCAGCTGAGATGTCTCCAATTATTTGGGAAATTGGATGGTCTCTTGATGTTACTAAATCAACAGGGGTTGTTGATTGTTCACCAACCTGTGTTGTTGTTTCCTCTTGTGGTACAACAACTGGCTCTTCAAGTTGTTCTTCAATATGTTGAATACTTTCTTCATCTTCACTGCTTTCATCCTTCTGAGTTACCTGTAACTTGTTCAAGTCTTCAACAAGAGAATGTTCCTGCAAAGGTGCTATGGTAGAAGAGATCTTCTCCTTGAAAGACATGTTAGATTCATCAAATGATATATGAACAGATTCCTCAATCTTTAGAGATGATTTATTATAAACTCTATAAGCCTTGCTGGTCATAGAGTATCCCAGAAACACTCCTTCATCAACTTTAGCTTGAAATTTTGCTAAATATTTCTTGTCATTATTATGTATGTAGCAAATACAACCAAACACTCTAAAATAGTCAACTTTAGGTTTCTTCCCTTTGAGTAATTCATAGGGAGTCTTTCCCTTTAGTTTATGTATCAAACTTCTATTCAACACATAGTTGGAGGTGTTCACTGCCTCTGCCCAAAAGGATAGAGGAAGGTGAGCATCTGACAACAATGTAGTGGTAGATTCAATAAGGGTTCTATTTTTCCTTTTAGCTACCCCATTTTGTTGAGGAGTTTTAGGAGCTGAGAAAGTATGTCTAATCCCTTCACTCTGACAGAACTCTTGCATAAGAAGAGAATCAAACTCTGTCCCATGATCACTTCTGATCAGGGCAATGTGAGTATTGAACTCAATCTGTATACATTTGAGAAACTCTGTCAGACACTTAAAGTTATCAGATTTCTTCCTTAGAAAGAACACCCAAGTGAATCTAGAGAAGTCATCTACAACTACTAAAGTGTAAGATTTCCCTCCTAGGCTTTGTACTGTGATGGGCCCAAAAAGATCCATGTGTAACAGATACAATATCCTAGGTGAATCACTCTTATTAAGTGACTTAAAACTGTTTTTAGTTTGCTTGCCTAATTGACAGGCCCTGCAGAGTCCTTCCTTCTTGTAAGGGCCAGAAGGTAGTCCTCTAACAAGGTTGTCCTTGGATAGCCTAGCAATAGTTCTAAGGTTTAGGTGTCCTAGTCTCTTATGCCATAAAATATTTGGTCTACAAATAGAATTAAACAGGCAAATATCTACATCTGTTGAAAGAAAATCTACAAGATAGATGTTACCTTTCCTTTTACCTGTCAACATAGTTGTATTGTCCTCTGACTTGATTTTGCATAATGATTTGCTGAAGGTCACCTGGTAGCCTTCATCACACAGCTGACTGATGCTTATTAAGTTGTGCTTCAGTCCTTCCACATAAGCTACCTTCTTGAATGTTACTGATCCAATCTGGACTGCACCATATCCTTTAGTCTATCTAAAGTTTGAATCACCAAAGATAACTTTGGGTCCAAGCTTGGCTCTAAAGGATGTGAGGTTTTCCTTGTTTCCTGTCATGTGCTTAGAGCACCCACTATCCAAGTACCATTGCTGGTTAGATGTTGGATAGGTCTTCACCTGCACATAAGATAATTAATTTGTTTTTGACCCAGTTTACCTTGGGCCTAGGTTGATAACCTTTAAACTCTGAAATAAAAGACATCCCAGGTTGACTCTTATATCCTTCAGGATGATATCTCTTTGGAGGTATAATCCATTCAGTATAAGGGTTAAATATTTGGGATGAGGAACCCTTAGGATTGAATTTTGATTTGCCCTTGAAAGACTTTCCAGAGCTCTGACCTCTGTTCGACGATCGTGGAGCTGCGTTCGACGATCTGGGGTCAGATCGTCGAGCTCCGTTCGACGGTCGACTATGGCAGAGTTCAGGTACTTGAGATCGTCGACCTGAGTTCGACGATTTTGCCTGAGATCGTCGATCTGCGTTCGGCGATCGTCGATCTCCATTCGACGATTTCTGCTGGGTCTTGGTTTTCTTGGGCAGATCAGAATTTTTCCTAGCTACCTCTACAATTCCCTTTCCTTTATCAGAAATGAATTTGATTGGAGTTGTTAGAACTATGGGTTGGCTGGATGAAGCACCCAAGCCCAGTGTACTATTAAATCTGGAGTTCACTGTGCTTGTGATGTCCATCAGCTTGATGCTTCTCCCATTAAGGGATTCTTCAAGCTTCTTGGCCTTAGATAGCTCACCTTTCAGTGAAGCTATCTGCTCCCTACAACACTCCAACTCCTGAGAGAGTTTGAGGTAGCTGAAAGGAAAAATAGAACCCTTATTGAATCTGCCACTACATTGTTGTCAGATGCTCACCTTCCTCTATATTTTTGGGCAGAGGCAGTGAACACCTCCAACTATGTGCTGAACAGAAGTTTAATACATAAACTGAAGGGCAAGACTCCCTATTTATTACTCAAAGGGAAGAAACCTAAAATAGATTATTTTAGAATTTTTGGTTGTATTTGCTATATACACAATAATGACAAGAAGTATTTAGCAAAATTTCAAGCTAAAGCTGATGAAGAAGTGTTTCTGGGATACTCCATGATCAGTAAGGCTTATAGGGTTTATAATAAATCAACTCTTAAAATTGAAGAATCTGTTCACATATCTTTTGATGAAACTAACATGTCTTCTAAGGAGAAGAACACTTATATCATAGAACCTTTGCAGGTACATTCTCTTGCTGAAGACTTGGACAGATTACAAATCATTCAAAAAGAGGAAAGCAGTGAGGATGAAGAAGACAATCAACACCTTGAAGAGAAACTTCTTGAAGAGCCAGTTGTTGTACCACAAGAGTAAACAACAACACAGGTTGGTGAACAATCAACACCCCCTGTTGATTTAGTAACATCAAGAGACCATCCAATTTCCCAAGTAATTGGAGACATCTCAGCTGGTGTGCAAACCAGAAATTAGGTCAACCAAAACCTGTTGCACACTTGCTTCCTATCTCAAATTGAACCTCAATCCATTCAAGATGCAGAGCAAGATCCACACTGGATCATTGCAATGCAAGAAGAGTTGCATCAATTTGAAAGGAACAAAGTTTGGGAACTAGTACCAAAGCCTAAGGATCACTCCATTGTTGGAACAAAGTGGGTGTTCAGAAACAATTTGGATGATCAAGGAGTAATTGTAAGGAACAAGGCAAGCCTAGTTGCTCAAGGGTACTCTCAAGAAGAAGGCATAGACTATGACCAGACTTTTGCACCAGTTGCAAGGTTGGAGGCTATTAGAATCTTCTTAGCATATGCAACACACAAAGGCTTCAAAGTATACCAGATGGACGTAAAAAGTGCTTTTCTCAATGGAGATATCAAAGAAAAAGTCTATGTCAGACAACCTCCAGGTTTCATCTCTCCATCTCATCCTGATTATGTTTTTAAGCTGAACAAAGCATTATATGGTCTCAAGCAAGCTCCTAGATCATGGTATGAGACCCTAGCATGCTTTCTCCTGAAAAATGAATTTATAAGGGGTAGAGTAGACCAAACTCTTTTTATTAGAACTCATAAGTCTCATACCCTACTAGTACAAATCTATGTAGATGATATTATTTTTGGTTCTACTGATTCAAATTTGTGCAGAAGGTTCTCCAACCTAATGCATTCTAAATTTGAAATTAGTAGCATGTGTGAGCTATCCTTCTTTCTAGGATTGCAAGTCAAACAACATGCTGAAGGCATATTCATTTCTCAAACCAAGTATGCAAAAGAATTGGTTAAGAAATTTGGTATGTCTGAAGCATCTTGTATGAAAACACCTATGCCTACTAATGCTGTATTGGATGCTGATGAACATGGGAAACCTGTTGATCAGACAATATATAGAGCAATGATTGACACTTTACTGTACCTTACAGCTAGTAGACCTGACATAATGTTTGCTACATGCATATGTGCTAGATTCCAAGTGAGCCCTAGATAGTCACACCTAACATTAGTTAAAAGGATTCTCAGGTATGTTAAAAGTTATCCAAATCTAGGTCTCTGGTATCCAAAAGACTCAGTATTTGATTTAACTGGATTTTCTGATGCTAATTATGTTGGATGCAGAATTGATAGGAAAAGCACCAGTGGAACTTGTCAGTTTCTTGGTGACAGACTTGTCTCTTGGTTTTGCAAGAAACAAACAACTGTGTCAACTTCAACTGCTGAAGCTGAATATATGGTTGCAGGTAGTTGTTGTTCACAAATATTGTGGATTCAAAACCAACTCCTAGACTATGGCTACAACTTAGAGAAGTCTAAAATCTTTTGTGATAATACCAGTGCTATTTATATAGGTCAAAATCCAGTCCTCCATAGTAGGACAAAACACATAGAAATTAGGCATCACTTCTTAAGGGATAATGTTGAGAAAAATAAAATTGAACTTCAATATATCCCAACTGATTTGCAAAGGGGAGATATTTTCACCAAACCCTTGGATGAAAAGAAACACACCTTCTTCCTAAATCAGTTAGGAATGTTAGATGGAGGAAGTTTAAAATAATGTCCAAGATTTTAAAACTCTAAAAATGACCAAGACTAGGCAAACTTCTCAATTTTTCTAGTGTCTAGAGTGTTTCTGGTCTCTGAACTGCGCTCGACGATTTTCCCCCAGATCGTCGAACGGAGATCGATGCTTTCCGAAATCGTCGACCAGAGTTCAGCGCTTCTCAGATAGTGTTCAACTATCTCTCCTAGGTCAACGATCGTCGAACGGCGCTCGACGATTTTGTTTTTTGAACTATCGTCGAACGGAGCTCGACGCTCTCCAATATCGTCGAACGGAGATCGACGATATTGAAGACCTTTCAGATTCCTTTAGAAGCCCCGATCGTCGAACTGAGTTCAACGATCTTTCCTTTTCTGCGTCGAACCCTAATATAAAATTCATTTTTCAGCCGTCGTTCTCCTTTTGCGCTTTCAATCTCTCTGCAAATTTTTTCTTTCCCTCCAAACCTCTCTACACTTGGTCGTTTGGTTGTTTATTTTTTGTAGGAAACCATGGTCGTCTCCGTCGCCGTTCTGGCCGCCATGAAATTTGATGCAGGATTCGATATTGACATGGATTCTTTCAGCACCAGTGATCAAATCTTCCAAGATATTCTGGAACTATTCAAGGAGCAAAAATTAGTTACTATCATGTCCACCAGAATCAAGTTGCCTGCTGATGAAATTAAGGAGTGGGTGTATACTGCCCACAACCAGGATCAAAATACAGTTGTTGGCTCAATTTCTGGAACCCAGGTACCTCTGACACCTACTATTCTGACAGAGGTTTTTCAATTAAATTCTGGAAGAGACTCTGTTGAAATGTCTGGTGAATAATTTTCTATTATGCTTGATAGAATGGGTCATTCTGATGCAAACCCTAGCAAGCTGCTGAAAAAGAATTTGGATGTTGAGTACAGGTTTTTAGCTGATGTTGTGGGAAAAGTTCTGTTGGCCAAACATTCAGCCCATGATACCATCTCTAGGTATCAGCTGTGTTTGATGGGTGCTCTAGTGGATAAGAAATAATTAAACTGGGGATAGATTTTCTTTGATCTGATTAAGAAGAAGATAAATAAGAATTTTGTGAATTATGGAAGGATACTAGGGCTGTTTCTTCAAAACAGATGCCTTGCCCTGCTTGTATCAAATGGGATGCACATCAATGCCTCCAAGAGGCTCTCCTGTACCCTGTTTGGCAAGTGGGACAGACAGATTGTGAAGCCCAGCAGGCCCTCTGCAGCTGTAACTTCAGGCACAAGGACTGTTACAGTCTCTTCCCCTCAAGTCTCTGCCCCTGCAGAAGACTTGCCTGCTGCTCCTCCTCCTCCACCTCTTATTTCATCTCCACCAGTCACCTCCACCATTCAAACTTCATCCACCATCCTCATTTCTAGTCCATCTCCAACTTCAGTTTCACCAACTCCACCTCTAATAGAAGACATATTCCATCCTCTACATCACTACCCTCAACCAGATCTTGAAACATCATCTCACATTCCATCCTTCAATCTGATAGATGATTCCTTTATGGATGATTCACCTTCATCCCCTCTTGATCTACCCTCTTCATCCACATCTTACCAACAGTTACTCCAAGACATCATTGCTCAACCCTCCTTCACACCTTCTATCTCCATTATACTATCTTCCCTTTCAACAATCCCCACACCTCAACCTTCCTTTCCCCCATCCACCAGTTCTCCTCCAACATATCTAGCTGTTCCTCCTTCATTCTCTACCTCTGCTTAAGTCCCTACTGAGCATGTAGATATTCCAGCCTTAGCAGACAGACTGTATGAGCTGATAGCTCCCAGGCTATCACTCTTGTTGGAGACCTCCTTGGCTCCACTTCTACAGTCAGTTGCAGACCTTTCCGCCAGGCTCTCCTCCCTCATTCCTCAGGCAATCCCTTCCTTTGGGTGCCTTGATCCAGCTATATCTGAATCTAGGCAGGGGGAGATGCCTCATGAAGTGGTAAGATTGTCTGCTGCTGCTGCCATTTCCTCTGTTCAAGCTGCTGTTACTTCAACTCAAGCTCCAGCCTCAACACCACAGGTAGTAGTTTTCTCAGTGGACCTCAGGTCACTATTATCAGCTTTTGATTATATATTTCAGCTGTCTTCCAGAGAGCACTGCAGTCCAGCCATCAGAAGATCTCTCTAAGGCCATTGTGCCCTTTTCCAGCTATGACACCAGTATTGTTCATTCCTTTGTAAATTCAGTTTATGCTGCTGCCCCTGCTGCTGCCCCTGCTAGTTCTATTGCTGCTGCCCCTACTGCTGTTATTGATGGTTTTGCTACTGTTGTTGTGTCTGATAGTCCTGATACTGTTGATGATTTAGTCTCTAAGGATATACTTATGACAGAAGCATATGATTTTGAGCCTGCTGTCACTGCTGATCTTGCCCCTGCTGATGTTCTTGTATCTGAAACTGCTATCTCTGAATCTGCTGCTGCCCCAGTTACTGCTGTTACTACTACTGTTGTATCTTCTGAGAGTGTTGCTACTGAAAGTTCTGTATCTGCTGTATCTACTGCTGCTGTTACAACTTCTGCCAGTGTTATTTCTACTACTCTTTCTGCTGCTTCTACAATTGCTGTCACTGTTGTTACATCTGCTCCAACCCAACTATAAAAAGACTACCTTAAAAGGATTGATGCTTTATATGATGAACAAAGCTCTGAAAGTGATCAGTTCAGAACTGATTCTGATGATTCCTCAGCTACTATAGCAAGGAAAAGAAAAGCAAGAAGCAAGGCAATGAAAAGAGTTCCTCCAGCAAAAGTAAAAGATACAAATGACATTCCCTACTACATTCTGCATGACTGCCCTATAACAGAACATTGGATGCAATACTCCAAGAATCAATTAAATACTATGAAGAAGAAGAGGAAGCATGAGAAAGGTTCCTCTCAGTTCCATCATCCTCCTCCTCCTCCTCCTTCACCTGGTGCAGGTGCAAGTGGTAGCTCTGCATCTCATCCCTCTGCCAGAAGTCAAACCCCCTATCAGCCGCAAGGAAGATCTCAACATAGGGGAAGCCAATCTAGAGGCTATCAGTCAAGGAGAGGAAGATATAGAGGAAACCAAAGAGAACTTCAAGTTTATTCCAAAGGTTATTCCAGACGGCACCCATACTCAAGGGAAGGACCAGGTTCATCTGATACTACTTAAGGTCCATTCCCCTACAAACTGAAAGAATTAGTCTCCTCCAGAGCACCTCCAGACAATCCCTCTAATAGATATGAGCCTCCAGTGCCTTTTGAGGATCTGGAGAACAATCCAACTTCTTGGACAGCTAGGATGAAAGAGTTAGCTGCTCTGGACCAGATCAAGAAAGCCAGAGAGCAAGGCAAAGACACCTCCAGCGTCACTACTTTATCTGAACAAAGGAAAAAGGAACTGGAAAGATACTCCTCCAGCAAGTTCTTTGATTCTGAAAACTACATGAAGCTGCATCCTGAAGCTGTAGTACCAAGGCCAAAACAACAAACATCTCTAGGTGCAGCTGATGACAGAAGATCAAGAAGGAAGCTCTTAATCCAAACAGGGAAATAAAACTTATAAAAAGCAAAGAAAAGGAGTAATTCTGTAAGGTGACAATATATTCTGTTTTCTGATCTATCTGAGATATATCTGTGGTTCTGCTATGTTTTGTTGTTATATTGTTGTTCTGTATGTTTATAATTTTTTCAATATCTGTAAATAGTAATCCTAACCCAAATAGGGGGAGATTGTTGGAACACCCAATTACTAATTTGGGTCAGGATCACTATGTCTCTTCGGAAACTTGTTTTGACCTCATTGTATAGATCTAAAGGTCAAGTAGAATCGAGTCTAAGGGTTAGTACTTAGGTTTGGAAGCTGCCCTCAAGACCAGGTTTTTCAGTCTGGAAACTAAGTCATTTCGTCAAGCTCAGTACGACGAATCGTCGAACTCCAATCGACGATCGTTGAGCTCACTTCGAAGGATCGTCGAACTCCATTCGACGATCGCTGAGCTCAACTTCAACAAGTCGTCGAACTCCATTCGACGATCTTCGAGCTCAGATCGACGATCTTGACTCCAGTTTGGTTCTCAATCTCTGAGCTCAGTTCGACGATAGTTGAGCTCAGATCGACGATCTCTGTTTCTGTCAAAGTCCAAATCTTTGAGCTCAGTTCGACGATAGTGGAGCTCAGTTCGACATTTTTCTAAAGAATTCAACGATTTTCAAGATTCAAATTTGGACAGCTGTGGAATTATTGTCAGCAATTAATTCAGAGATCTTGTAGCCGTTTTCATTTATTCTGGAGCAAGTTTCAAAGGATTTTCAAGGAATGTTTTTATTGGACTTTCCTCCAGAAGACAATTACAGTTAAGGAAGTCATTTAATGACAGGCCAACGACTATCTTGACAGTAGATTATTTCTATGCAGACATCAAGAGAATAAACGATTAGATTTTTAAGAGCTGAAAAAGAAGAACAAGGAGAGACACATATTCTGCAATATTCATTCTCTGCAAAAACTTCTTCTACAAAACTTCTTCTGCAAAACTTCTTCTGCAACAACTCTTACAACATCAATTACACAAGAGAAAGAGAAAGAGTTGCAGACATCCTTAGTCTCAAAGATTCACACAAGAACACCAACACCAAAAGGAGATCAAGAAACTGAAATCTTCAGATCTCTTTTGATTCAAGTGTTCAAGGCCATCATCATTCAAGACTCCAGACACCTCACATTTCAGCTGTTGCTGAAATCATCATTTGCTGGAGATCAATTTTCTGAAGGCCTATCACCCTACTGCAAAGCTTCAATTCCTGAACAACTACAAATCTCAGGGGGAGCTTTGACAACATCTCTGAATCCACATAGTCTTCTCACTGTGATTGAGAAAAGAATACTTCCATCACTCTCTCATCCCCACCTCTGTAAAGGGTTTTTCAAACTCCCTTCAAAAGTTTGTGTGTGGTTTTTGAGCACCTTATCAAAAGCTCATTGGTGGCAAGACACCTGATCAAAAAATCTGGTTTGGTTTTTGAGCACCTTATCAAAAGCTCATTGGTGCCCAGGACACCTGATCAACTCATCCTGCAGTGGATTCCTACCTAGGGTGGTAGAAGAGTGGATGTACCTAGGTTGATTGGGTAACCACTATAGCTCCTTGTGTCTTCTAGTTGCTTGTTTTTCTTTTGTTTATGGCTGTGGCTTGTGATTAGTTTCCTTTGTGGTTTGTGACTAGGTTGCTCTTTGATTAGATAGTTTCTGTGATTAGATTTACTCTTTAGTTTTGCTTCCCTGTTCATATTAGAATACAACAACTGTTGTAAAAAGTTTTAGCAAGCACCATACTCTATTCACCCCGCCCCCCCTCTAGAGTATATCAGATCTAACTAACACTTTCAGACCCCCTTCGTACCGTGTTTTGGGAACCGGGAGGGGGTCTTACAGGTTGTTCGTCCATCATCCAGACTACTCTTCGTAGTACTCCACCCAAGCGACGCGGTGACGGCGACCCGCAAAAGTTTTCTTATTGTTCTTAACTTAGGAACCCAAATCAAAAAACCCCTTTGGTTACTTTCCCGCTTGCAATCCTTTTTTCATATAGCGAAATCACACTCCCTACTTGCACTCCTTGAGAGATCGATATTGTAACATCCCTTAGGCAACTATACCCCCTAGGAGTGGTTTTGTAATGATTATGTCATGACAAAATCCTAGGAAGCCCAAGAAGACAAAGTGGACCTAGGAATATAGGTGGTTTCACTATGGTCTACAAATAGTAGATTTCTAAATACTAGGTTGGGATGATCAAGGGGCTTCACCATGACTCCAAGACCCCACCATAACCTCACCAATCTATTGAAAGGCCCTAAGGGTCCATTGGAGTCAACCCATGGTGGCCAAGTTGACCTAGGACCATCCTAAGCCTAAATTGGGCAGGGTGCCCTAACTAAGGCAATGTTACCCTAATAAGCCCTAACTACCCTACCAAAGTCTTCCTAGACCTAAAGTGGGGTCAATGGGTCACCCAAGAACCATTGGGGTCAACTCTAGAGCCTGAGTTGACCTAAGTCAACTCTAGCCCTAACTTGGTCAAAGTACCCTTAATAAGGGACAAGTGAACTTCAAGGTGCCAAGACAACCCTACCCATCCCTACCTAGACCCTAGGGGAGGGCTATAGGTCACCAAGGACCTATTGATCGTGACACAAAAGCTCAATTTGACCAATGTCAACCCAAGGCAAGGTCAAGTCAAACTTAGCTAAAAAAGGGCTAACCCAAGCTCAAGCCACTAGCCACTTGGGCTAACCACACCCTAACCACTTTATAATAGCTTTGTGGGCTACATGTAGGCTAGTGCCATGATATAATTCGGCCATGAAGGGTAGGAGAGAGAAAACTCCAAATTCCTCTATAATGGAGGAGAGAGAAAAGGAGGTAAAGGCCATTCATGGCATAGGGAAGCCAAGGGCCCTTCTTCTTTGCTTGCTTCATCTCCCCTAACAGCTCTGAGAAGATCAAGAGCTTTTCCACCCCTTTTCATTGACTGGATGCTCAGAACCACCATGGCCGAGAAATCCTATTCATGGCCATTAATGGTGCCATGAAGGAAGGCCCTTCTCCTCCCTCCATTAAGGGCTGAGTTTAACTCCTCTAGGGAAGAGGAGAAGTTTTCAGCCATTTTCTGGCTGGATTGAGCCCAATTCACCTCCCCACCACAATGGCCGAGCCAAGCTATTCATGTCCATTAATGGCAGTGATGCCATGACCACCCCCTTCCCCATTTTAATGTTTTAAAAGCTTCACTGGACTACAAGGAGTCGTTTCCACTCTTGCCCCGGTGATTTTGAGTTACTCCACTGTGTAGTTGCAGAAACCCGAGTGGCGCCACCACCACCATGGCATCCCGGCGATCGGCACGCCTCCAGCCCGCAAACAAGGTCCTTCCTGTTGATGCACGAAAACACAAGGGGGATCGAGCACAACCAGCTAACTTGTTCGATCACAGGGGGAATAGGGAGACTGCGAGTAGCGATCTACTAAGCGGATGAGAGCTGGAAGAAGAGCAGGGCCGTGAACCATGGCAACAACAGACTTCGCCCGTCGCGGCCTGAATGCCTCTCTTGCGACGGGCTTTCCCTTGATTGAAGAAGGATCAAGTTACAAGTGAAAGGAAAAGACTGAGGGAAGTAGAGCAAGGGGGAGTCCGCAAGGCACAGGATTCGAGTCCGCAGCCTGTAACAAGTAGGCTCCTGGGTCCGAGTCAGCGTGCCTTGAGTGCACCACCTCCCCCCTATTTATAGGATAGGGGGCCTGCCCAAACGGGCAGGGCTAAAATTACCGGCTGCCCGGGGTACAGGAGAACCGGGCAGCGGTGACGGGAAGCAAAAAAGAAAGAACACGCCAGTCCGCACAGAAGTGACGGACTGGGCTCGCGAGCTGGAGCTTCCACTGCTGCTGGGCGCGCCCACTGGAGGGCGGCAGCCTGGGCGGACGAGAGACTGCGTCCGCCGCTGGAGAACCTGTTGCCCAAAGCGCCGGCGGACTGAGCAGACTGGTCTTTGCATCCGCTACTGGAGTATCACCCTTGGCGCCCGACTGGTGACAGTGCCGGACTGGGCGGACGGACAAATCCTGTCCACGCCTGCTGAATGGGGGGCTTTGGAATCTTGTAGTATGTTGCGGACTGAGGGGTTAACATAATCCCCGCACATTTTTAAGTTTCCAGAAAACTTCGAAAATGTTCTCTTAACCGCCGAGTCCGCCAACCTCGAAAACGCCGCCAACGCTATAAATATCGCTGGAGGGTCTGGATCTGTTGAGAATCTTGATCGATACGGGGCGCTACTCACCACTTGCGGTCTCAACTTTCCAGTCCGGCATGGCAAGACTTGGAGCTTTCTTGTCTAGCATTACTGCAAAAGGCGACCTGGAGCATACAACGCCTATGAAGACCAAAAAGATTGTAAAGAGGTCGACAGGAAAAGATCCTGTCCGCTCCATAGGGGAGAGTTCCCAGAGCCAGAAGCCTGCGGACAAAGCAGTCCGCCACGTCGATGTTTCTGCTCGCAAGGATGTCGTAGTCGACGCCGAACCGTTGAGGAGTGATAAGATGGCAACCATGTCGGATTCCGCCCCTTCTCAGAAAACCGCAACCTCGGCGGACACTGCTGGCGAACACATGGAGACTGACATATCTTCTCCCATTGCCTTGGTGCAAATCGTTGACTTGGACGAAGAGGACCGGCGGACTGAGGTAGGGGACGACGCGCCCTCAAAGGCATTGGCTGCTGTGAACCCTGAACCTGTCCGCGCTGACCAGCCCGATTTAGGGGGGTCCGCCGCGGATGCTGCTGAGAAGACCGCCAAGAAGAAGAAGAGGAAGAGAGACGGAGCGACCGTCGCCGAGCGGGTTGAGAAGAACCTTCACGCAATGAAGGAGAAGAACGTCTCTAAGCGGACTGGGGTAGCGGACTTACAACACAGGCCGCGCGAAAAAGAAGTTCCAGACGGCGATCTGGTTACTCCGGAGACCCAAATCAAGGGAGAGAATTCCCTCTCAACGATCAGTCTTTACACGGATGAGATATTTGATTCCATAGACGTCGATCAACTTGATTTAATCCAGGACTCCTTGCTGGTTGTGCTGCAGCAGAACGAGGCGGAAACTGATGGAGATAAGGGTGACGAACTCCCTTCCTTGTCCGCTGCGGAGGAAGAGGAGAGGGAGAGGCTGAAGGAGAAGATAGAGGAGCAAAAGAAGCAAATCGTTGCTCATGTTGCTGCGGTCTGGGCAGCCTCGCAGCAGGCCGCGGCGGACAAAGCCGCTGAGGATCTGCGGATTGCTGCGGAGCTGATGCGGTCAGGTAAACTTCAGCCGGCACCCAAATACTTTCAGCGCAAGTGGCTTTACAGGTCGCCGCCGCGGACGTCAAGACCGATCAAAATTATCACCAAGACGGACGATATCGTGGTCTCAACAAGTGCGGCTGCCGAGAGAAGAGCAAGGGTTCACCGCGAATGGAAAAAGCGGTTAAGCGCCTTTGACCCGGAGCGGGCAAGGCGGCCAATCATCTTCGATAGTCGGAAACTCGCTGCCGCTATATCTGAAAGTGATCTTTTATCCTTTCTTTGAGTCTGCCGCGAACTGCCTTTGAATGCGAAGTTGACTTTATTTGTTGCAGGTAGAAAGTCGCTGCCGGGCTCCATCGAGAGTGGCGAGATCGTGGTCACACCCAACACTGGTGCCGACGCGGTCTCACACGTGGAGTCCGCGGAAGATGAGCCGCCCGGCCTGAGCACGATAAAAGAGTTAGAGAAGAAATTTGAAGCTGAAATGCAATGTGTCAAAGCAGAGTTAGAGAAAGCGGCGGAGCGCGAGAGGGCGTCCGCGGCGCGCGAGAAAGCGTCCGCGGAACGCGAGAAGGCCCTCCAAGACCAGATCGCCAGCATCTCGCGGGCGCTGGAGAGGTCTGAAAGGGAAAAGAAAAGGCTCACAGATGATGTCCGATACTATAGAGGCAAGCACTTGGCGTCGGCCCGTGAAGGAAAAGAGAAGCGGACTGCTGAGGTCGCTGAGCAGAGGCCGCGGGCGTCAGATCGCACGGCTTCGGAGATCGCCGCACCGACAGGTGGTATCCCACGCGCTGCGGATGAGGAGCCGCGGCCGGCAGCGGAGCCAATGGTGCCTCTCAGTCGAGTTGACCGGGAAGCCGCCCATATGCACCGGACTATAAACGTCATCCATCATCATCTCTGCCGTGTATATAGTGAAATTCTTCAGATAAGCGATCAGGCGGCTCATCTATGCAGAGACAGGGCAGAAAGGCCGGCGCGGACTGACAACAGGGACCGCTAAGTCCGCAATGCCTTGAACTTTTATCTGATTAATTGTATATTGTTTGTATGATTGTTCCAAAATAATGCTGTGCTGTGAACTGAATTCTATTTGGTCTGTGCGGACTCAGATTATATATCCGCTATTCATGTAGTTTAATCCTCGTGACGTGGCGATTTGTGCGAATTCATGCTGTGTCTGCTTCTCGTTATTTAACCTGCAGGTGGGAAAATACGCGACCTGGGCGGATAGGAAACTGCACCGGCCACAACTTGGTTCTGAATTTCCCTTGGAATGTTAATTTGCCTTTGTATCCGCGTTATTTGTTTGGCTGCTTTTTAATTCTTTGCGGACTGTGCGGATTGAATATGCGACCTTCGCGGACTGGCCAAAAAGCTGTCAGAAACTTTATCTATAAATACTGCCTTTTGCTTTCTTTATGTAGGAAATTGCTGAAGTAAACGGAATCCTGCGGCCTGCAACATGGTGTCCGCGCGCACTGATGCTGCAGTCGCCTTCCACTCTGCCGATCACAGAAAATGTACTTTGACGGAGGCTGACTTGGCTGCCTTCGTCGAAAAGAAGATGGCGGACTCAAACATACTCGTCCGCCTACCCGCCCATCAGGAAAGGTTGAATTTCTCGACGGCGACCCAGATCGCCATTCCCGTTGATCATTTCGATAGCGGATTCAGGTTCCCGCTCCTATGGGAGCTCGCAACAATTTTCGAGCACTACGGGATGGTCCCTGGCCAGCTCGCGCCGAATACCCTTGCTGTGATCTGCAGCTACATCTCTTATCTGCGATCTGAAAAGATTGCTTTCTCAATGAACATCTTCCGCAAAATATTCTACGTCCGCTCCATAACTGCCTCCGGAGGTCGCCCCTACAAGGGAGTAATCTACTTCTACTGCAGGGGGATGAAGGTAGTGGGTCTTCCAAACAAGATCCACAACTGGACCTCAAGGTTCCTAATTTTTGAGGGCGACCTTGGGTTCGCGCACACGTATCCGCAGGTGCGCGCGGACTCCGTCTTCAAAAATGTACAGCTGGACGACCTGGAGTCCGCAATCGTCGAGTTCTTGGCGAATGCCAGGCTTGACATCGAATACTACCTTCCGCTGCTGGCGAGCTTGGCGGATGTTGTGCCTGAGGACAGTAAGTAATTTAGCGGACTCAGCTTTTGTATCCGCCGCGACCATGCTGTTAACTCGTTCTCTTTTTGCAGCGACCTTGACGGTGCCCGCCAACTTGCCGCAGACGCCCAGCGGCTTCACTCCTACACAAAGGGAGAAGAAGGAAGCAGTTGCAAAAAAGAGGAAAGAGGAAGGGGATCCCGCAGCGGACTACTCTTCCTCCGAGAGTTTCTCCATGACCGGCTTCGGTATCAGCCAGAGGGACCTTAGGGGGAACCCTATGGTCCACTGGCACAGCAAGAAAAAGCATGTCCGCCTATCCACCGCGCTTCCTTCGTGGAGGAGTCCGCGGATAACTCGCCACGCTCATATTGCGCTCTCCACTCTTTACGGAAAGCGCAACTTGAGCGACCTCAAGAAGGTGTCCGCCGCCGACCTCCCTCTGCTGGCTTCCCAGGCTTCTGCGAACAGTGCGGTGACAAATCATTATGTTGCCACTCTGGCCAGAGACCTGTTGAGGCAGAATGAACAGCTTCAGAAGGATAACAAGGTGTTAAAGGAAAGGAACGCGCGGATGGGAGAAAGGAATGCTCGGCAAAGAGAGGAGCTGGCGGTGAGTTGCATTTGCCGCGGTCTAGATTTTTTATCCGCCGCGATCTGTCTGATGTTTGTAATTTTGTCTTTCGCAGGTCGCCTACGACTTGGAGAACAATAAATTCCAGGCCGCCACGCTCCCTTTTGTGATGGAGACTGTTGAGGTTGCTGTGGAGCGACTTGCCCGCGACGGCCTCATGAAGGAAGGAGTGAGGGGCGTCCCTTTTCTGGAGATCTTCCCGGAGCTGGCCCCTCAGGTCGCAGCGATGGAGAGAGCTAGAAAAGGAAAGGATGTCATTGAGGAAGGCGAAGATGAGGATGAAGACGACGACGAAGAAGAAGAAGAAGAAGAAGAAGAGAAAGAAGAGGGAGGCTCGCAGGGCGAAGAGCAAGGTGTCAGGGAAAATGCGGACGATGCTGCATCGAGCCGACAAGGAGAGGAGCTGTCCGCCGAGTCCGACACTTCTGCCTCTTCCTCTGCTACTGGGAGCTCGCATAGCGGGTCCGCCACTAGTACAGGATCAGGTAGCAGCGGGAGCAGCTCGGGGGGCTATTCTCCAGATGTCGACATTATCGGTGACAGCCCTGCACCTCTTGAGAAGAGACAGCGGACTGATTGATTAATGCATATGTACATATTTTGTAATCTTGTTTTTTGTAAAAAGTGGCGGACGCAAGATTGCAGTCCGCTGAACATATTGAATGATGTAAATTTTTTGATGAAATAGAAAGGATATTTTTTGGCATGTGTGCTTTCTGCAATGCTCTTTTTGCTGATTAGAGATTTATTATTCCACGCTCACCGCACTGATACTTAGCAGTCCGCACAACACGCTTGATAAACCTGAGCCTTTGCTGATTAGAGATTTATTGTTCCACTTTGGACCAAGAAACTGTCAGGCGGACTCTGTCGAGTTTCACTTGCAGTCCGCATGATATATTATTTATAGTGAACCTTGTTGATTAAAGTATTTAGACATCAACTTATTCAGTATCCGCCTCAGAGAACAGCCAGCTGATAATGCCAGGGGTACTTGAGTTATAGTTGTAGTCCGCAAGCCAGACCGCACATAATATAAAAGCACATTGATTGTTAACTTGACAAATAATGCGAAAACCATTCCGCGGACTGAGCAGATACAGAAAACTAATCCGCTTATAATAAATCAAACTTGTATAACATGAAAATCATTCTGCGAACTGAGCAGATACAGTCAACCAATCCGCTCATTGTAGATATGATCTATAAACTACCCTGCGGACTGAGGGGATACAGAAAACCAATCCGCTAAAGATAACCAGCTTGCAATCCCAAGGAAAGCTTCGAACTATGTGGATAACGAATCGAGTCCGCCAAAGATAGAAATGATCTATAGCTTGCGACCAGGTGGGCAGGTGAGCCTGAGGCGGCATACTTTCCTCACCGGGCTACAAGCTATAAGATCAACCCAAATAGGCGGACTGCGCAGACAGAGAAAACCAGTTCGCCAAAGATAGAAATGATCTATAGCTTGCGACCAGGTGGGCAGGTGAGCCTTAGGCGGCATACTTTCCTCACCGGGCTACAAGCTATAAGATCAACCCAAATAGGCGGACTGCACGGACAGAGAAAACCAGTTCGCCAAAGATAGAAATGATCTATAGCTTGCGACCAGGTGGGTAGGTGAGCCTGAGGCGGCATACTTTCCTCACCGGGCTACAAGCTATAAGATCAACCCAAATAGGCGGACTGCGCGGACAGAGAAAACCAGTTCGCCAAAGATAGAGATGATCTATAGCTTGCGACCAGGTGGGCAGGTGAGCCTGAGGCGGCATACTTTCCTCACCGGGCTACAAGCTATAAGATCAACCCAAATAGGCGGACTGCGTGGACAGAGAAAACCAGTTCGCCAAAGATAGAAATGATCTATAGCTTGCAACCAGGTGGGCAGGTGAGCCTGAGGCGGCATACTTTCCTCACCGGGCTACAAGCTATAAGATCAACCCAAATAGGCGGACTGCGCGGACAGAGAAAACTAGTTCGCCAAAGATAGAAATGATCTATAGCTTGCGACCAGGTGGGCAGGTGAGCCTGAGGCGGCATACTTTCCTCACCGGGCTACAAGCTATAAGATCAACCCAAATAGGCGGACTGCGCGGACAGAGAAAACCAGTTCGCCAAAGATAGAAATGATCTATAGCTTGCGACCAGGTGGGCAGGTGAGCCTGAGGCGGCATACTTTCCTCACCGGGCTACAAGCTATAAGATCAACCCAAATAGGCGGACTGCGCGGACAGAGAAAACCAGTCCGCATAATATTCCCTGCAAAAAGCAAGACCCTCATTTGGCGGAACGGTTCCCTGCCCTCTTGCCTGGAGTACAGTCTAAACTGTGGGTCTCCTGCAGGCACTGCTTGAGGGTACCATGGAGTATTCGAGAGTTACAAGCTAAGATGACCCGCGGGCAGGTGAGCCGGAACGACATACTTTCCTCATGTGATCATCGAAGTTGTAACAATATCCCTAAAGCAGCATGGTAGAGCTTTACACCCACCTCGCCCTCCATAATGCAAAGGTGGGGTCAGGTACCTGCCGGGATCCGAAGTCCAGAATCCAACCGCGCTAGAGCCTGCAAGCTCCCACTACACGGTGCGAAATCTCCTCGCAACACGTGGTCTTCGTGGTGTTACGCTAATGACAACGGCTCTAGGGGAGGTCTAGCTGAACTCGGCGATGTCTCCTGGTATCAGGGAACCGTTATAGGTCTTTGTGAGAGAGAGAAAACACTAGAAAAAGGTGTCAGTATGGATTATAAAACATATTCGCAAAGCAAACATAAGGAAGGAGAAAGAGAGTTTGAGTGTAGAACCGTTTTTGAAATCTCTCTTAGCACTTTATCTGTTATGATTACAACAAAAACACTCGAAGAAGTGTTAGCAAGCAGTTTCTATTCATAATAGTTCTTGAAGAGGATATACAAAGTAGAAAAAGGAGGTTTTAAGAATAGAACCGCTTGAGATCATCTCCATTCCAGGTGTGCGGTATATCCTCTCCTTCGTGATTCTGCAAGCGGTAAGCGCCGCTTTTTAACGCTTCCTTGACGACAAAAGGGCCGGCCCAATTCGGATTAAGCTTTCCAACTGAACCAGCTCTTGCAGCAGCATCAACCTTCTTTAGAACTAGATCTCCCACTTGGAAGTGTTTGATCCTTACATTCTGATCGAAGTAACGGGCCATCCTCCTTTTGACCTCTTCCTGCCTTATGGCTGCTTGATCTCTGACCTCCTCGATGTGTTCCAAGCTGAACCCCATCTCCTCATTATTCAACTCAGCCCAATCATCGACACCTTCTCTTGCAAGCAGCACTCTGGGTGACGGGACTTCAAACTCAATCGGGATGAGTGCCTCTGAGCCATGAGAGAGTTTGAAAGGAGTCTCCCCGGTTGCGGATGATGGCGTTGTCCTGAGGGACCAGAGGACTGATGGAAGCTGATCAGCCTAACTGCCCTTGAGATTCTGCACTTTCTTCTTGAGCAAGTTGAGGATCTGCTTGTTGGCAGCTTCCACCTGGCCATTGCTTCTGGGATGATGAACTGATGCAAAACGCAGCTCTGTTCCGATCTGCCTGCAAAAATCTATCATCTCTGAGTTGTTGAACTGTGGCCCATTGTCAGTGATTATTGCCATTGGTATCCCGTGCCGGCATACAATTTCTCCCCAAACGAAGTTCTTGACGATCTGAGTCGTTGTCTTAGCCAATGCCTTGGCTTCGATCCACTTGCTGAAGTAGTCGATCATTACGATGATAAAACGCCGTTGCCCGCTTGCCAAGGGAAAAGGACCAATGAGATCCATTCCCCAAACCGCAAAGGGCCAAGGAGTTACAATCGACCTGAGGGACTGAGCTGCTTAGTGCTGAAGTGGAGCAAACTTCTGGCATTGAACACACCTTCTGGCGCAGATCTCTGAGTCTTTCTTCATTTTGTGCCAGAAATACCCTTGCCGCAGGACTCGTCTTTCAAGAGTCCTTGCTCCAGAGTGACTTCCACACTCTCCTGAATGAACTTCTTGCAAAATGGTGTGAGCATCTTCTTCTGAAACACATCGGGCCATGGTTGAGAGGAAGGTCTTTCTATAAAGGATTCCCGCCAATAGAAAGTAGTGAGCTGCTTTTATTCTGAAGTTTTTCTTGTCTCTAACTGTATGATGATAATTTCCTGTTGACAGATATAGGATGAATGGGTCCATCCAAGAGGCGCGCTGATCTACCTGCATCAAATCTCCTTCCACCACTGCCGGGCGGAAGAGATCGGAAGTTGTGCCTCCTGAAGGCATCCCATGCTTAGAGAGAAAATCGGCCTCCTCATTCTCTGTTCTGGGGATATGTTCGATAGTGAAGCTTTTAAACCTGCCGACCTCTATTTTCACAAGAGCTAGGTATTTTTTCAAGACTGGCTCCCTTGCTTCGAAGTTGCCGAGGACTTGCGACGCCATTACCAGAGAATCGGTTCTGATGTGAACATGATCGATTCCTAATTCCCTTGCGAGCCTCAAGCCTGCTAGCAGAGATTCATATTCAGCCTGGTTGTTGGTTACTGGAAAGGAAAACTTGATGGCCTGCTCCAATTTGACTCCGTTTGGATTGATGAGAACCACTCCTACTCCAGAAGAACTTCTGCCTGAGGCACCATCAACATAGATGGTCCAAGCCAAAGGTGACCTTTCTGTCTGATCAGAACTGGACTCTGGCATGTCAATCAGAAAATCTGCTAGGACTTGAGCTTTGATGGCCGTCTTGGGCACATAAGAAATTTCAAATTCACTTAGCTCTATTGCCCACTTAGCTAGCCTGCCGGAATGCTCGGGCTTTTCCAACACACCCTTCAAAGGTTGATCGGTGATGACTTGAATTGAATGTGCTTGGAAGTATGGGCGAAGCCTGCGAGCTGACATGACCAGTGCCAAGGCTACCTTCTCCAGGATCGGATACCGCGTCTCAGCACTCTTCAGAATATGGCTGACGTAGTAGATTGGGAATTGCTTTCTGCCTTCTTCCCGAAGAAGAACGGAGCTGACGGCCTCAGGGCCAACTCCTAGGTACAAGAAAAGAACCTCTCCTGGCCGGGGACTCTGAAGCAGAGGCGATGAGGTAAGCTGCATCTTTAACTGTTCAAAAGCCTGGGAGCACTCTTCTGTCCACTCAAACTTGGACGCACGGCGGAGGGTCTTAAAGAAGGGGGCACTCCTATCTCCAACCCGAGAAAGAAATCTTGCAAGACCTGCTAGCCTTCCCCCTAACTGCTGAACTTCCTTCGGTGAACGAGGGGTAGGCATTTCAAGAATAGCTTTTACCTTGTCAGGATTGGGGGCAAGTCCCTCCGGAGTAAGGAGATGACCAAGAAACTTCCCCTTACTCGCTCCAAAAGTACACTTCAAAGGATTGAGCTTCATCTTGTATCTATGCAGAGTAGCGAACGTCTCTGCTAGATCTAGCAAGTGCAGCGAAAACGATTTACTCTTAATCAAGAGATCGTCTACATACACTTCTAGGTTTCTTCCTTTTTGATGGTTAAACACACGGTCCATCATCCGTTGATAGGTCGCGCCAGCATTCTTAAGCCCAAAGGGCATGACAAGATAGCAATAACATCCATCGTTAGTTATGAACGACGTGTGAGGAACGTCGGGCTTATGCATTCTTATCTGGTGATAACCAGAAAACGCATCTAAAAAACTCATGTAAGAGTATCCTACCGCGGAATCAACTAAAGAATCTATCCGAGGCAGGGGGTAGCAATCTTTAGGACATGCTTTATTAAGTTTTGTAAAGTCTACACACATTCGCCACTTTCCCCCTGGTTTTTTAACCATTACAACATTTGAAATCCAGGTGGGATATTGCACTTCTTTAATAAAATTCGCCTTGAGGAGTTTCGCAACCTCCTCCCTTATTGGTTCTGCAAGCTTTGTTGCCACGTCCCTCTTCTTCTGTTGGATGGGCTTGCAGCTGGGATCAACATTCAGATGGTGGCAAGCTACATCAGGATCCACCCCCGGCATGTCTTCTGCTGACCAGGCAAAGACATCCAGGTTCTTTAGCAGGCAGGAAATCAACTCAGCCTTTTGATCTTCAGGTAGCTCCGAGTTGATGGAGAGTTTCCTCTCCTCCCCTTCAGCAATGGGGACTCCTTGTGTCACCTGGGCAGGTTCCAGGTGAGCACCTTCATCAGCAGCAACTTTCGAACTGGAAGAGGCTTCTGTAGCTTCTACTGGAGCAAGGGAAGCTTCAACCATGTTGACAGTGCGGACGTAGCACTCCCTTGCTCTCCTTGGGTCGCTCCTGACCCGTCACATCCTCCCATCGGCAAAGAACTTGATGGCGAGGTGATAAGTGGAAATCACTGCTCGGTACTTGTTCAGCAAGGGCCTGCCGAAGATGGCATGGTAGCTGCTGGGGGCGTCGACCACTATGAACTGTATCTGCTTCGTTGCCCCTCCAAGCTTCACTGGCAAGGTGACGCTGCCCTCCACCTCTTTCCTCTCTCCTGAGAATCCATAGAGCGGCCCCTCAGTGGAGAGCAGAGGCTTTCCGGTCCTCAGGGCCTCAAAAGTAGACTTGAAGAGGAGGTTGACTGAACTGCCCGTATCAACAAGAATTCTGTCCACTGTGAAGTCTCCAAGCACAGCCTTGATCACAACAGCATCGTCAAATGGATTGGCTGTTTGAGGCAGATCTTCTGGACCAAAGGTGACGACTTCCCTTGGAGGAGCAATGGAAGAAGAGGCCACCTCTGCCTGGGTGACCCTTGAGATTGATGACTTCCGGGTGGACTCGGTCCCTGCTCCACCATGGATGAAGAAGAGGCATCCCAGAACTCCATCATCATCTGCATCAAAGCATTCCACTGGGACGTTGATCGGCCCCAGACGGCCTTCGTCCTCCACATCTACACACTCCTGGTAAGCCTCAGCTACCTCTTTGCCCTTCGAGGTGGATGGCTTCGACGAGGAAGGAGAATCCTTCTTGGTCAGGTCAATCTTGCCCTCGGCAAGCAACTTATCAATCAGCGCACGAAGGGCCTTGCATTCCTCAGTCAGATGACCCTTTTCCTTATGGAATTGGCAGTATTGCGAATTATTCCTCGGCTTCCACAGCTTCTGAGGCTCTTGCCTCCTTTCTTCTGATCTCCTTTGCAGGATCTGGATGACTTCGTCATGGTCCAGATCTGCAGGGTCCTCCATGGGACTTTCATCATATTGGCACGGGGCAGGCAAAGCTGCTTGCTGGAGGATGGGAAGTGCTTGCAAAGGAACGGCGGGAGTGGCGGCCAACGGCAGTCTCTGCTCATGAAACTATTGATGGCCTTGGAAAGGTTTTTTGTTGCGGAAGTTCCTGCCTCTTTGAGACGGAGGCTGGAAGTCTGGACGAGGGGGCCTGCCACGAGAGGAAGAAGCGGAGGCATCCCTTCCTTCAGCCTTGGCTGTCAGGGATGAAACATAAGTCGGATTAGCATTTTCCCCTTCTATGAAACGGTTGACCATGGCGATCAACTCCTGATAAGTCTCGGGGGCCTTGGTTGTTGCTTTAAACTTCAGAGGGCCTTCCCGGAGGCCGTGGATCAAGGCAACTTTGTAATAGTCGGGGTTCACATTCCTCACCCCCTGAATTTCTCTTTGAAAGCGATCAACGAATCGTGCCACCGATTCGTTATCCCTCTGCTTGATCTCAAATAGGGCAGCTGGCCCATTCTTCCTCTTCCTTGAGGTAGCAAACCTCAGCAGTAACTGGCTACGAAGCTCGGCAAAAGAAGAGATAGTGCCCGAAGGCAGCTCATAGAACCATTCTCTCGCTTGCCCTTCGAGAGTGGTAACCAACAACTTACACTTAATCGCATCTGAGAGGCATCTCAAAGCAACTGCCCCCTCAAATGCCTGGAGGTGAGAAACGGGATCTGTCGCTCCTGTATAGAACGGGATGCGCGACTCCCTGAAGTTGCTCAGGGCCGACTCCCATCGAATTCGGTCCACAAAGGGAGACGGGGTGTCAAACCCTGCAGGATAGAAAGGGCGGACTGGAGCCGAGGAGTCCGCGGGCTCGGCGGACTGGCGGTCAGCAAAGTGAAGTTGGCGGGCAGGAGTGCCCCTAGCAGCTTCTCTGAAGAACTCTCTGAAAGCAAACTCTTCCTCTTGAGGGCGCAGAGGGGCTGCGGTCTGAGCAGGGTTCCGAGGAGTTTCTGGCGACTGCCGAAGCGGAGTTCGGCGAGCTGGGCTCTGGCGGACTGGCGAGTTCGCTGGGTCCGCTGCGGCCTGAGGAGCAAGCTGCTGGGCCAAAGCAAGCAGAGCTTGGCTGATTGTGTCAAGACGCTGGTCGGTCTGCCGGCGAGACTGCTCGGCCTCAAGGCGAGCTTGTTCTATTGCGTCCCAAAGGGAGTCTTCTGAAGAGCTAGAGCGATCTGAAGAGCGGGCTCTGCGGTCTGACATCTTTCGTCCGCTGATTTCAAAACACTACTCGGATCTGAAGGTCGCGTGTTAACTGTTGATGCACGAAAACACAAGGGGGGTCGAGCACAACCAGCTAACTTGTTCGATCACAGGGGGAATAGGGAGACTGCGAGTAGCGATCTACTAAGCGGATGAGAGCTGGAAGAAGAGCAGGGCCGTGAACCACGGCAACAACAGACTTCGCCCGTCGCAGCCTGAATGCCTCTCTTGCGACGGGCTTTCCCTTGATTGAAGAAGGATCTAGTTACAAGTGAAAGGAAAAGACTGAGGGAAGTAGAGCAAGGGGGAGTCCGCAAGGCACAGGATTCGAGTCTGCAGCCTGTAACAAGTAGGCTCCTGGGTCCGAGTCAGCGTGCCTTGAGTGCACCACCTCCCCCCTATTTATAGGATAGGGGGCCTGCCCAAACGGGCAGGGCTAAAATTACCGGCTGCCCGGGTACAGGAGAACCGGGCAGCGGTGACGGGAAGCAAAAAGAAAGAACACGCCAGTCTGCACAGAAGTGACGGACTGGGTTCGCGAGCTGGAGCTTCCACTGCTGCTGGGCGCGCCCACTAGAGGGCGGCGGCCTGGGCGGACGAGAGACTGCGTCCGCCGCTGGAGAACATGTTGCCCAAAGCGCCGGCGGACTGAGCGGACTGGTCCTTGCGTCCGCTGCTGGAGTATCACCCTTGGCGCCCGACTGGTGACAGTGCCGGACTGGGCGGACGGACAAATCCTGTCTGCGCCTGCTGAATGGGGGGCTTTGGAATCTTGTAGTATGTTGCGGACTGAGGGGTTAACACTTCCCTTCTTCTTATTCCATGGGTAGATCTTAGGACTAATTATGGTAAAGGTTCGGGCCCAATTCAGCCAGATCCAAACTTTCAAAACAATGGATTTCGGGAAAACTTCCGCTTGTCGGGATCGCCGAAAAATTCCCCTCTGGCGGCTGTGCCACCGCCTGGCGATAGCCACCACCTTGATGGAGGTGGTGGTGGCGGTGTCCGGCTAGGGAGGCGGCCGGATGGCTGGGAATTTGGCCGGGAAGTGGCTCCAGGATGGGATGATACTGGCCATCGGCTGGAGCTTGAAGACGACCAGATGTCGTTGGATGCGCTTTAAGATTCGTGCTAGAGGTGATTAAAACTATGGGTTATATTTACATAATATTTCATTTCTATCACAGAAATTATATTTAATGTTTCTATTTATTAAAAATACCTAGGGACACCTACAGAAAAAGGGATTAATATCAAAGTTGTAGCCCTAGGAGTGTACTTTATTTTAAAATTAGTTTGAACCAGTTTGGTGGCCTGGTTTTACCAGGGCACTCATTTTGATGGGGTCTATACTTAGTGTTAGACAGAGATTAAAATGTGTGCCCCCACTTCACCACAAGTCAAAAAGACCTAAAATTTGGACATGGAGTCACACTAAGCTATATTGAGGTCCTGTCCAAAAATGGGAATTTGTGGAGATAAGTTTTCTATACTTTTAGAAATTATTTAATAATCCTAGGGTAAATTAATTTAGGGACCTAAATACCTCCAAACCTTCACAAATTTTGGTGTGTGGTACTTAGGGTCATCATGAGATTCTGTATAAATGTTCACCTCATTTTGAGTTGATTTGGTTGGGAAATGAGTAGACCCTAGTTTTGCCCTAAAAACGGTATTTAGGTCAAAAGAGGACCTTGTGGGATTGGGTTGCCAAACCACCTGAACAGAGGCTGAAATTTGGGCCACTGGTTTGACATGACATTTTACACCCTCATATGGATTATGGGGTGGTTTGGGGTAGGATTGCCCTAGGACCCAAGTTCAAACCCTAAGTTTGTACTTTGGGGTTTTGAGAAGGGCATGGGGTCAAATGCCCTTGTATGGACTTGACATTTGGTGGAGAGGACACTATGGTATCAAAAGTCCTCTAGAAAAAATCTTAGAGGATTTGGAGATGGTTAAATCCCTCAAAACCCTAACCCTAGCTTAGGACACAACCCTTATACATGTAAGACAAGCCACCAAAACTTAATGAAAAGTTATGAAACTTGGGTAGTATGGTCATAGGGTTAATTAGAGCCTCTGGTGATTTTATTGATAATTTTGGAGCAATACACTTAGTACATGGAATTTCCCTTGATGTTCTTTTGGTTATTATGATCACACTATTTAGTAGGAAGTTATGAAAATTGGACAGAGGGTATTTTAGGTCCATATAATCATACTTGAATTTTATTATAATGTTTAGATGTGTATTTTCAGTACTTCCTTCACAAGTATTTAAGAATGCAGTTATATTCAAAAATAGATTCAGAGCTCAAGAATGGTTTGAAAATTATGAAACTCGTGTAAAGGTGTATTTAGGTCAATATTTACAGGAGAAAATTTTACCATAATTTTTACGTAAATATTTTCAGTAGTTGCTTCATTAATGTAGGAATGAGGATTTTTGTTTGAAATTAAAATCAGAACTCATTATTCATTGGAAAGTTTGAAAACTTTATCAGGAGTGTTTTTAGGGTATATTAGTCATGCCTGAATTTTATTATAATTTTTTGGAAGCTTATGTACATTATTTACTTCATTAGCTGTTAATTATGTGCTTATATTTAAAATTATGGATCAAGGCCTAAATCTAGCAAACAAAAATTGGGAAAATTGAATTTACTGTTAATTTGCTGCCTAGTATTTATCATAATTTTATGGAGTATTTTGCATGACTGTAAGGGTCACTTCATATTCAAATTGGGCATTTGGATTTTTGGGAGAAATAAATAAAATGTCAGATTAATTAGGAAAATTCTAAGCTTCTGGATTTAGTCTATAAATGTCATGGTAGGCCTCCATTAATTATCTTAAGGCATTTGCAAGAAGATTTGATGTACCTCCTATCTTGTGCATCATTTAGCAAAAGGTGGTATGTATTTAGTAAAACTGCGGAAATCGTGTTTTCTTGGGGAATAGTCGTAGGGAGAAGGGATTATGGTTTACTGATTTTAGTAAAGAGGAGTGGAGTATATCATTGGAAGATGGGATGAGTAGGTTGTAGAGTTGTCTAAGATTATTTGGTGCTCGGGATCGACGAAAGATCGTCTTTCCTATGGAAGAAGTGAGAAAGTCAACACTGTAGGGTAGATCCTAAAAATATTAAAAGGGATCGGGAAACGGGTAATAACCCTTAACAGTAAGTGTCTTGCGAAAGGGAGCTTTGGGCTTCAGCCCATCTTAATTCATAGTGCCCTCGAGAACCCTTCACGGGGTATGCCTTTGGCAGTCCTAGGCTAACCTAAACTGTAGGCAAAAATAAACTGCAAGAGCAACTAGCACAACTAGGGATGTTAGGTTGGGTCACCTCAATGTCTTTCACTCACCTCAATGTCTCGGGATGTTAGGTTGTGTCACTCGGGCAGTAGGCTCGGTGGTTTTGACGATGGGCAGGTTGGCCCGACGAGCTTTGGCTCGATTGTTGATTGTGACGAACGGGATGGTCCGGGGAGATTTGGCTTGGTAGCTGATACATAAGGTTGCATGTTCATAAAGTATAAGGTGGTGCGTCTTCGGTATTGGAGGGTCGATGCAGCGACACCAATACATTGACTCGACAAGTGTGGCTTTGCACTTTGCCAAATTAAGTCCGGTGGACCAGCTGGCAAAGAGAACGCAGGAGCTCCGCTTAGTGCACCAGCGTCAAGGCGTACGATAGGTCTGACTGATAGTGCAATTACCAGTTTAGAGGTGGGCGAGGCCCAACCCATCGCTTTCATCTGCCACTACGGAGGTATCCTGGGAGGTTAGGCTCTAGAAAGGGGGAACTAAAAGTCTGTGTGCACAGAGTCAGGTGGGTGTATTGCACTTGCATGTTCACATCATGGCATGCTTGCATGTCATAGCATCATCATTGCATATAACCCCTGACACCTATTATATAAAGTGGTATGGGACGCTTTATACAATAGGCCCTGCAAAATGACCCCTTGATTTATAAGCTTGCGTGAGTGTGCTTATAAGTTAAGGTTATTATTATTTAGATATATATATATATATATATGTTTGCTAGAAAACCGACACCCTATCGTATAAATTGGTATGAGACTCTTTATATGATAGGAGCCTTGCAGAAGATCCCTTAGCTTATGTGGTTTCATATAAGTTAGGGTTATGTTTTACTTGTTTAGCTTTTCATGCTTTTATTACTGCCTCTTATACTTATAGATCTGCTAGACTAGTTCTGTCATCACCTGCTTTTTGTTCATTCTCCACTTTCATAGCTTCCCATTCCTCTTATCTGCCCCGTGCCTAGGAGCCACGGGGGGAGGGGTAGGGGATGATAGGACTTAGTCTTTTAGACTAACGGTTTTCGAACCACACCATTTTAGGGGACAGTGGAGCCCAGCATGGAGGAGCAGCCCTAGAGGTTGGCACGCTTGGAGATGGGACAGTCTACCACTGGAGTTCAGACAGCTAGGACTGTGAGTCCCGATCGTTAGTAGATTGTTTAGTTTTGCTTCCGCACTGAGTGATATGAAGTGAGGATATTGATGTACCGGGCATGAGCCCTATTTTCAGTACCTTTATTATTATTTCCGTGGACTCTCCCTTTGTGGAGATTATTTACTATATATGTAATTTCTATGGACAAGTCTTTTACTCTTTTGCTACTGTTCTGTGATCGATTTGGCCGGCAGGATCGGAGCTTTGTAGTGACGACCTTCCCGGGCGTGAAGGTGTCACCGCAAAAAGACAGTTCTGGGCCTAAGACCTCGTGGTTTTGAAAAGAAAAAAAGGGGGGGGGGTCTTATAAGTGGTATCAGAGCCAGACCTCGATCGAAAAAGTAGCAATCCACAAACCCTGGGTAACCCCAGCGCGAGTTTAGTTTGGGGACAAACTATGCAGCGAAAGCAGTGGTGTGCCCATATGGGGGATCACATGTAAATTGTCCACTTTTAATTAGGTTTGAGTCGATTACTTACAAATGGCTTTTGTTACACAGCCTTTGACACAGCCTATACCACATGGCGGCATTTAGTAGACTCCGAATGTTGCACCACCTCCCCCGGTTCCCACTCTGTACCTACAATCGGAGATGGGGAAGACTCTGACAGCCATACTTGAGGCTTTCAGGGCCCAGTAGGTTCCGGCTCCGTAGCCAAACCCAGGTGCCAATTAGTTGAGTATTTTTTGAGGACTTTCTCCCCCGCCCTACTTTGGGATAGAGTCGGTCATTCGGATGGAGGAGTGGCTGTACATCATGTAAGAGATGCTGACCGGTATACGCTGCCCATGGGAGGAGAGGGTGCCTTTGGTTGTCTGTTGTGCTTAGAGTCCCATGCCAAGAGATGGTGGAAGACATTGCTGGACATGAAGTTTGCTGATAGAGAGGTTGCAGAGATTGCTCAGGAGGAGTTCAGGGCCGCACTGTTGGAGCATTTTGTTCCGCAGTCGGCCAGAGATGAGCTGGAAGATAGATTTCTATCGTTGAGGCAGGGCAGCAAGACAGTTGTGGAGTACCACTGGGAGTTCAATCATCTATCCCGGATCGCAGACTCCTATCAGCTGGATAAGGCAGGTTACACCAAGAGGTTTTACAAGGGCCTACGAGAGGATCTGAGAGAGGCTCTGTTGTTCGTATCTGACGGGCCTATTCCTCGGATATTGGAGATGGCCAAGAGAATTGAGGCAGATTGGCACACTACTCGAGGCCAGAAGCGGCCAACAGAGGATCAAGGCCGGGGTGCCAGAAATGATCAGTGACGGGGCCGCATTGCTGATGGGAGAGATGGGAGAAGAGCAGAGTACCCACCTCGTCAAGAGGTGAGATAGGAGCTGAGGGAGCCGGTGGTAATGGCTCCTCAACCTCTCCAGATGCGGGAGCTGCAGAGACCCAGGGGAATGGCATATCCCCTGTCCGAGTGCTACTACTACCATCAGGTGGGGAATATCCGGAGGAACTGCCCCATGAAGGGGGCACCACTACCACCACCACCGGCTGCCCTGCCTGCTTAGCAGTTCGGAGGCCGAGGATGTGGTCGAGGATGTGGATATTAGGGCGGAGAGCGCAAGAAGGAGAGGGAGTAAGTGTATGCACTGCATCTGGATCAACCACGGAACCCGGAGCAAGTGATCACAGGTATGTCAGTAAATTTTAAGTTCTTTCTTTCCTAAATAATTAGACTCGTGGATATAGAATTGAAAGACATGGAAAGATAACCATAACTAGATTTCTAATATATTTAACTACCCCAGGCATAGTCTTCATCAGCGGCAACCCCGCTTATATGTTGTTCGATACGGGTGTTTCGCACTCGTTCGTGTCGGAGGCCTTCATGGAAGGACTAGAAGGCGTGGAACGATTCACTGGCTTGGTGAGGAGGGTGCGTCTACCTGACGGATCGGAGTTATTCACCTCTGCCCCTGCAACATGGAGGCAGAGATAGGAGGAAAGGCATTCGAAGCCCCAGCGATGATCCTAAGGATGCAAATCTTCGACTGATCCTGGGCATGACGTGGTTGCAATGGAACCATGCCTAGATTGAGTTCCTGGATAAGAGAGTCACCTTAAAGCATGGGGATTCCTATGTCATCATCGGAGGTATTACATTTACCACCCCTCTCCTGTTATCGTCTGCAGAGGTCGTCAATGCCCGCCTGCAGGGAGAAGAGATCTACAAAGTGCTGTTTGAGATGGCTGAGGCCAAGGATTCCATCTCTAGTATCCCGGTGGTGCGGGATTTTGCTGACGTGTTCCCAGAGAAACTGCCAGGTCTACCCCCACACCGGGAGATGGACTTCCAAATATAACTCGTGTCGGGGGCTAAGCCGGCATCTAGAGCTCCTTATCGGATGTCCCAGAAGGAGTTGGCATAGTTTCGAATCCAGCTAAAGGAGCTAGTGGAAGCCGGATTTGGCCGGCCGAGCTCTTAACCATGGGGATCCCCGGTGCTGTTCGTCAAGAAGAAGGATGGGACACACAGATTGTGCATCGACTACCGAGCATTGAACAGACTGACAGACCGGAATACCTATCCACTGCCAAGGATAGATGAGTTGTTTAACCAGCTGGAGGGGGCGTATTTCTTTTTGAAACAGGATATGAGGTCGGGCTACATCCAGTTGCGGATCCAGGAGGAGGACATTCCAAAGACTGCCTTCAGTAGCAGATATAGGTTGTTCGAGTTTACCGTGATGCCCATCGGGCTCACGAATCCACCGTCGGCATTCATAAGCCTCATGAACCGAGTGTTCGAGACTTATCTGGACGTCCTCGTCATCATGTTTATTGATAACATCCTCATCTACTCGAGGACAGAGGAGGAGCACACATGACATCTGACACTGACTCTAGAAAGACTGCGGGAGCACCACCTTTTTGCAAAGTTCAGCAAGTGCCAGTTCTGGTTGAAGTAGGCGGCCTTCCTAGGCCACATTATCAGCGCAACCGGGTTGGTAGTGGACCCGGCTATGATTCAAGCAGTTCAAGATTGGCCACCACTGAAGATGGACACAGACGTGCGGAGTTTTCTAGGACTTGTCGGTTATTAACGGAAGTTCGTGGAGGGATTCTCTCGGATGCCCTCCCACTCACATCCCTGACGAGGAAGGATGTGCCCTTTGTCTAGATGCCGCAGTGCGAGACGAATTTCTAGGAGCTGAAGGATCAACTCACCTCAGCTCCTATCCTTGCCCTTCCTTTGGGGAAAGAAGGATTCCAGGTCTACACCAACGCTTCCTACTAGGGCATGGGTGCAGTGCTGATGCAGAAAGGCCACGTGATTGCTTATGCTTCCCGCCAGCTGAAGAAGCATGAGCATGGTTCATGACTTAGAGATGGGAGCGGTCGTGTTTGCTCTGAAAGACTATCGGCACTATCTGTACGGTGTCCACTACGATATATACTCTGATAACAAAAATTTGAAGTACGTGGACACACAGAAGGAGCTGAATATCAGTTAGAGGCGATGGGTGGAGTTTCTAGCAGATTACCAGTATGAGATGCACTACCACACAGGGAAGGAGAACGTGGTAGCTGATACGCTGAGTCGGAGAGCCGCCACCTCCGGAGCGGAGCCCTAGATTATGTCCATAGAGCTGGTGCAGAGATTAGAAGATATACACATCACACTGGTGTCGTCTTATGACCCCGAGCTCTATGAGGAGTATTTTGTCGTGATGAGCGTCACAGATGACATTCGAGACTGAGTCAGAGAAGGGCAGAGGCAGGACGCCAAGCTGGAGCCGATATTCCGGGCCTTGGAGGCAGGCACTGCTGGAGATTTCACACTGAGGGGTGACCTGGTATGCTTCAGAGGACGGGTTTACATACTAGAGGGAGTCCAGGTCTGGGAGGATACCATGATGGAGGCCTACAGCAGCCGGTATTTAGTACACCTGGGAGTTACGAAGATGACTGCAGATCTGAAGAAGACAATGTACTAGCCAGGCATGAAGAAGGATATCACCTACTTCGTGACCCACTGCGAGATATGCCAGCTAGTGAAGGTGAAGTGCAGGAACCCCGCAGGATTATTACAACCACTCCTGGTGCCAGAGTGTAAGTTCAATGATATCGCGATGGACTCATACATGGGCTTCCCCGATCGCGGACGGGGAACGATTCGATCTGGGAAATCATCAACCGGCTGACGAAGGTTGCCAGATTTATCCCGATCAGTAAGGATGACTCGGTTGGTGTGCTGGTACGGAAGTTTGTGGATCAGTTCGTCTGTTATCATGGCATAGATAGGACGATCGTATCAGATCGGGATGTACGATTTACATCCAGGGAGTGGAGATCAGTGCAGACTTACTTGGGAACTTGGCTGACATTCAACATATCGTTTCATCCCAAGACTGACGGGAAGACTGAACGCACCAATCGGACCTTGGAAGATCTACTGCGACTATGCATTCTGGATTGTGGAGAGCCTTGGGATAAGTTGTTGCCACTTGTCGAGTTCTTATATAATAACAGCTAACAGTCCAGCATAGGGATGGCTCCTTATGAGGCCCTATACGGACGAAGGTGTAGGACTCCACTATCATGGATATAGTACGAGGATCTGAAGGCTTTGGGCCCGGAGTTTGTTGAGGACACCGAGGCTCAGGTGAGGCTGTTACGGGACAGGTTGTTAGAGGCTCAGAGCAGACAGGCTAAGTATTACGACGCTCGGCATCATCAGATGGAGTGTCAGGTGGGGGACCGGGTATTCTTGAAGATCCGATCGATGCATAGAGTTTCATGGGTGCGGGGTCGGAAGAAGAAGCTCAGCCCGAGATATATGTGGCCTTACAGGATCCTGGAGCAGATTTGTCCATTAGCATATAAGCTGGAGCTGCAACCGGAGCTGGCGGTTTTGCACGACGTGTTCCATATATCCTTTCTTAGGAGGGCTCTACTACGCCCGAAGCAGCAGATTACAGCGACAGATGGGTCGGTATCATCTGATCGGTCAGTTCACCTGGAGCCGGTCCGTATTGACGACAAGGGGATACGAGTCTTGCGCTGCAAGAAGGTTCCATTGGTCAAGGTCCTATGGAGGAATTACGGTCAGGATGAGCACATCTGGGAGCCGCAGGATCTGATGCCACAAAAGTACCCAGAGATTTTCAGTCAGGTATCCATCACAACCTCTCGGGATGTTACAATTTACTTTTCGTACTTGAAAACCTCGTAGACCAAACTAGAATTTCGAGGAAGAAATTTTTTGTTTATGTATTGGGATTTGTAACATCCCTCAGGTAACTAGACCCCCTAGGAGTGGCTTTGTCATGATTAGGTCAAGACAAAACCCTAGGAAGCCCAAGAAGACCAAGTGGACCTAGGAATATAGGTGTGATCACTATGGTCTATAGATTTCTAAATACTAGGTTGGGATGATCAAGGGGTTTCACCATGACTCCAAGACCCCACCATAACCTCACCAATTTATTGAAAGGCCCTAAGGGTCCATTGGAGTCAACCCAGGGTGGACAAGTTGACCTAGGACCATCCTAAGCCTAAATTGGGCAGGGTGCCCTAACTAAGGGCAATGTGCCCCTAATAAGCTCAACCTACCCTACCAATGTCTTCCTAGACCTAAAGTGGGGTCAATGGGTCACCCAAGATCCATTGGGGTCGACTCTAGAGCCTGAGTTGACCTAAGTCAACTCTAGCCCTAACTTGGTCAAAGTACCCTTAATAAGGGACAAGGGACCTTCAAGGTGCCAAGACAACCCTACCAATCCCTACCTAGACCCTAGGGGAGGCCAATAGGTCACCAAGGACCCATTGATGGTGACACAAAATCTCACTTTGATGAAAGTCAACCCAAGGCTAGGTCAAGTCAAACTTAGCTCAAAAGGGCTAACCCAAGCTCAAGCCCCTAACCACGTGGGCTAACCACTCCCTAACCACTTTATAATAGCTTAGTGGGCTGCATTTAGGCTAGTTCCATGATATAATTCGGCAATGAAGGGTAGGAGAGAGAAAACTCCAAATTCCACTTTAATGTAGGAGAGAGAAAAGGAGGTAAAGGCCATTCATGGCATAGGGAAGCCAAGGGCCCTTCTTCTTTGCTTGCTTCATCTCCTCTAACATCTCTTAGAAGATCAAGAGCTTTTCCAGCCCTTTTCATTGACTGGATGCTCAGAACAACCATGGTTGAGAAATCCTACTCATGGACATTAATGGTGCCATGAAGGAAGGCCCTTCTCCTCTCTCCATTAAGGGCTGTGTTCAACTCCTCTGGGGAAGAGGAGAAGTTTCTAGGCATTTTTTGGCTGCATTGATCCCAATTCACCTCCCCACCACCATGGCCGAGCCAAGAAATTCATGTCCATTAATGGCAGTGATGCCATGACCACCCCCTTCCCCATTTTAGTGTTTTAAAAGCTTCACTGGACTCCAAGGAGTCGTTTCCACTTTTGCCCCAGCGATTTCGAGTTACTCCATTGTGTAGTTGCAAAAACCCGAGCGGCGCCACCACCACCATGGCATATCAGTGATCTACGCTCCTCCAGCCCGCAAACAAGGTCCTCCCCTTCTTCTTCTTCCATGGGTAGATCTTAGGACTAATTAGGGTCAAGGTTCGGGCTCAATTGAGCCTGATCCAAACTTTCAAAACCATGGATTTCGGGAAAACTTTCGCTTGTCGGGATCGCAGGAAAATGCCCCTCCGGCGGCTATGCCGCCCCCTGGCAATAGCCACCACCTCGACGGAGGTGGTGGTGGCGGTGTCCGGCCATGGAGGTGGCCTGATGGCTAGGAATTTGGTCGGGATGTGGCTCTAGGACTGGATGATCCTGGCCATCGGATGGATCTTGAAGACGACCAGATGCCACTGGATGCGCTTTAAGATTCGTGCTAGAGATGATTTAAAATAAGGGTTATATTTTCATAATATTTTATTTTTATCATAGAAATCATATTTAATGTTTCTATTTACTAAAAATACCTAGGTAAATGAGTAGACCACTGAGGTTCTGTATAAATTTTCGATAGTTTTAGAAATTATTTATTAATCCTAGGGTAAATTAATTTAGGGACATAAATACCTCCAAACCTTCCCAAATTTTGGTGTGTGGTCCTTCGGGTCATCATGAGGTTCTGTATAAATTTTCACCTCATTTTGAGTTGATTTGGTTGGGAAATGAGTAGACCCTGCCCTAAAAAGGGTATTTAGGTCAAAAGTGCACTGATAACTCTAATTTTGTCCATATTTTTATATCTAATTTTTATTTAATAATTAATTATTTTTTAATATATTCTATGATTTTATTATCTAATTTCTTTATTTTCTTATTTTAGGATTAATATGGGCTGCAAATATCAATATGGAGTCTACAGGATTGATCAGGAGACAAATCTGGACAAAGCTGGAAAAATTGTAAAGCATACGCCCTGGACACGGGTGTGACCGAGAGGTCATGGGCATGACAACCAGGCGTGAACCCGGCGCGTGTTCCAGGCTCAGTGCGCCGTCATTTAAAAATACACGCCCCAAGGTCACGGGCGTGACCATACTAACACGGGCGTGACGTCTAGCCGTGACATCCCAGCGTGCCAAATTAAAGCTACAGTTTCAAGATCGTCGAACGAAGATGCCACGCCCTTGGTCACGAGCGTGGCCTTAGGCGTGACACTAATGGGCTCAGATCGTCGAACAAAGATCGTCGAACGAAGAACGTCGAACAGCCAATTACACGCCCGTGACCCATCGGTCACGGGCGTGGCTAGGGCGTGACGAGTGCATTTCCAGCCAATAAATCCAGTCATTTCTGCCGTTGCTGCCAGATAGCCGTTTCAGCCTGACACGCCCATGGTCATGGGCGTGACCATGGGGCGTGACCCCTCCATCAATAGCCATTTACTCCCGCCATTTTTAGCTTCCCACGGTTTTCCAGAAACAGAAGTGACACGCCCTAGGTCACGGGCGTGACCTCGTGGCGTCACCTTCCATTTAACAGATTTTGGCGGTTTCTCCTCCAACATTCCCGAGCTTTTAAGACGGTGGTGCCGATCCTGACACGCCCTAGGTCACGGGCGTGACCTAGGGCGTGACCTTGCAGAAATGTTTCCTATAAATTCCAGGCAATTCCAGAAGCTTGGGGAGGAGATTTTGGGGAGCTTAGTTCTGTTTTGTTTACTGTTTTTCTTGCATTTTAATTTCATAGTATAGACTTTACTTTCAAGTGTATTTTTAGTCATGTCTTTCCCTATCTTAACTTGTATTTCCCTAATGATGATGAGTAGCTAATTTTCATTTAGCGCTTGGTCATGATGAAGCTTGAAATAAAATAAACCTTTCTTTTCTATCAAATGTCTTATTCTTAATTATGCTCGCTATAATTTATCTTTGATTTATATTTTGTCGAATTCATATTTCGTGGATATGTTTTTCGATCTAAGATCCGTATCTTAAATGATCGAGAGGTTGCAGATACGAGTAGATCACTCAAGGATAAAAGGAGTTGCATGCACTCCTCGAGAGAGGACGGCATAAATCCTCCGGATTGGAGTGAAATCCAATAGAGTGGTTCACCGCCTAAAGCAAGCTTAGGGGTTTCGACTGGCCGAGAGGTCTTAATCAATCAACCTAAGGTTAGTCAAAAGCATGAGCTCGAGAGAGACGCTTTTGTACTTAGGAACTTCCACGGTCGAGTGAGTAGTTTAAGAGCTCGCATTATTTTATTTTCAAAAAGGTTTATTTTAGTTCAAGTGGATTCTAGATCAAGTGCTAGATTCCCCCAAATCGAACTTCTCTTTCTTAGTGTTTCGTTTCCTTTTCTGTTTTAAACAAAAACCAACTTTCCGTCCGATAAGATAATAGCTCTTTCTTATGAGTACAAGTATTCGACAATCCCCGAGTCGATATACGACACTTGATCCTATACTCCGAACGATAGGTATACTTGCCTCATCGATTGGAAACACGCGCTAGCATGGAAAAAATAATCATCAAGTTTTTGGCGCCGTTGCCGGGGAATATTTTTGTCGATATTTTGAAAGCAAGGATCTATTAGTTTTATCATTTTCTTTTTGTTTTTAAAATATCAAAATAAAAAAAAAATTTATTTTGTCTTATTTTGGTGTATGCCCTGAGGGAATCCGTCAAATTTAGTCGATTTGGATCCGGAGATCGAGCAAAGCTTACGGCGACGTCTAAGACTCCGCGATCTTAATTCTCCAAACTTGGTTGAGGAATCCATCGGTGACACTTCTTTTTCTTCTTCTTCTTCTTCTTCTTCTTCCCCTTCTTCTCAATTTTCTTGTATTTTGAATAACCAAAATCCAAATATGGCCGAAGAACGGACTATGTCCTATTATGCATGGCCAAATTTGGATGAGGTGCAATCAAGTATTGTTCGACCCACTATTGCGAACAATAACTTTGAATTGAAGCCAAGCATCATCCAAATGTTACAACAATATGTACAATTTGATGTGCTTCAAGATGAAGATCCAAATGCGCATATTTCTAACTTTTTAGAAATATATGATACTTTTAAAATTAATGGGGTCTCTGATGATGCCATTCGGCTAAGGCTATTTCCTTTTTCTTTGCGCACCAAGGCTAAGCAGTGGTTGGGTTCTCTACCAAGAGGTTCCATCACTACTTGGGCCGAGATGACGGAAAAATTTCTTACGAAATATTTTCTGCCCGCTAAGACGGCCAAATTGCGCAATGATATTACTTATTTCTCCCAAGTTGATCCGGAAACGTTATATGATATTTGGGAGCGATTTAAGGAATTGCTTCGCCGTTGTCCGCATCATGCAATCCCCGATTGGTTGCAAGTACAAACCTTCTATAATGGCCTCAATCAACAAACGAGGCAACATATTTATGCCACCGTCGGTGGAACGTTAAACAACAAGACACCGGCGGCCGCCCAAGAACTTATAGAAGGTATGGCCATGAATATGTATCAATGGAGTACACCCCGGTCTCGTCCACCTAAACCGGCCGGGATGTACGAAATAGATACGGTTTCTAGTTTGTCTCTCCAGGTTGAGCAACTACAAAAATAGATGAACGAGATGTCTGCTTCCTTGTCTAAATCTACCTGTGAGCCCAATATTGGGAGTCTTCTACTATTGCCGAGCATGTGGATTACATGGGTAATCCGAATCGGCCACCTTATAATCCGGGTAATAATTTTGGCAATACCTATCACTCGGGTATAAGGAATCACCTCAACTTCTCCTGGAGTAATCCGGGGAACGCGGCCCGCCCGCCGAACACGATTCCACCCGACTATTTTCCACCGCAAGCTCCAAAAGCCCCAAATCTCGTGGAGTTTTTTTACCCAATATACAACTACAAATGATGCCAACATCCGGAATCTCACCGGATCTCTTCGTAGTTTGGAGACACAAATTGGGCAAATCGCTAAAATGCTCTCTGATCGTCAACAAGGAGCGCTACCGGGCAATACAGAGCCCAACCCAAAGGAGCATGTCAAAGCCATCACCCTACGGAGCGGGAAGGAGGTAACCACTTCTCAAAATCCGGTTGATACTTCTCCAATTCCGGTTGATACTGAGGTAACAATTTTTTCATCTTCTCCTCCGCCTAAGCCTTCTACTTTTAATAAACCAAAAGCTTATCAACCACCTCTTCCCTATCCATCTAGAATGCAAAAAGACCGGGTGGATGAACATCACGGTAAATTTTTGGACATGTTTAAACAAATCCAAATAAATTTATCGTTTTGTGAAATAATAGCACAAATTCTGAAATACGCCAAGTACCTCAAGGATCTTTTATCCAATAAAAAGAAACTTGAGGATATCTCCACGGTTCAATTGAACACGGAGTGTTCGGCAGTTTTACTTAATAAATTACCTATGAAATTACCCGATCCGGGTAGTTTCTCTATTCCTTGTTTGTTTGGTGATTTATTAGTAAAACGTGCGTTGGTCGATCTAGGCGCCTCAATCAATTTAATGCCTTATTCTTTAGTTAAGAATTTGTGATTAGGAGAAGCTAAGACCACAAGAATGTGCATTCAATTGGCGGATCAGTCTGTCAAGCTCCCTATGGGGATCATAGAGGATGTGCTTGTCAAAGTTGACAAATTTATCTTTCCGGTAGATTTCATCATCTTTGACATCGAAGAGGACACCGAGGTACCACTCATTCTCGGTAGCCCTTTTCTTCCCACCTCGCGCGCAGTTATAGACGTTAGTAATGGGAAACTTCTCCTTAGAGTTGGAGATGAAGAAGTTACCTTTACTATTGACACGTCTATGAAAAACTCGCTCTCAAATGACGACTCGTGTTATTATTTGGAGGCTTCTCCTGAAGAAGACTCCTTTCTTTTTTCTAAAAAATCTTTATCTTCTATTGATCATGATGCCGATTTTGAAAATTTAGATTTAATTGCTCATGAAAATAGTGATAATCTCTCGATCACTCACACACCAATTTTTGAGCTTTTAGAAATTGGTAGTGATTGTTTGAAAACCTCTTATGATGAACCTCCCGCGCTAGAACTAAAACAATTGCCTGATCATTTAGAGTATTTATTTTTAGCGGAGAATTCAAAACTTCCGGTTATTGTGTCGGCCTACTTGACCGATGAAGGAAAAATTAAATTATCTCATACTTTAAAACTTCATCGCCGTGCGATTGCGTGGAAGATCACAGATTTGGGAGGGATTAATCCCTCCTTTTGCACCCAAAAAATTTTATTAGAAGAACATGCTCACAAAACCATTCAACCTCAACGCCGGCTAAATCCTAACATGAAGGAGGTAGTCAAGGCCGAGGTAATAAAATTATTAGATACGAGTATCATCTATCCGATTTCGGATAGCTCTTGGGTGAGCCCGGTCCAAGTGGTGCCCAAGAAAGGAGGGTTAACGGTAGTGCCTAATGATAAAAACGAGTTAGTTCCTACTCGAACCATTACCGGATGGCGGGTGTCCATTGATTACCGTAAATTAAATGATGCAAACCGTAAGGATCATTTTCCTTTGCTGTTTATTGACCAAATCCTTGAACGGCTATCCGAGCACTCATTTTATTGTTTTCTTGATGGTCTCTCAGGATATTTTCAAATCCCAATCGCGCCCGAGGACCAAGAGAAAACAACCTTCACTTGTCCGTTTGGCACCTTCGCCTATCGAAGGATGCCTTTTGGTTTGTGCAATGCGTCGGCAACCTTCCAAAGGTGTATGCTAGCAATCTTTGACGAATTAGTGGAGGATATCATGGAGGTTTTCATGGACGATTTCTCCGTTTTTGGAGATTCGTTTGATTTATGTTTGGCAAACCTTTCCCGTGTACTCCAAAGATGTGAGGACACTAACCTAGTTTTAAACTGGGAGAAGTGCCATTTTATGGTACGGGAGGGTTTGGTCTTAGGCCATAAAATTTCTAGTAAGGGCATAGAGGTAGATAAAGCTAAAATTGAAACTATAGAAAAGCTACCTACCCCTTCAAATGTTAAGGTCGTTCGTAGTTTTTTGGGGCATGTCGGTTTCTATCGCCGGTTTATTAAAGATTTTTCTAAAATAACTAAGCCCCTTACCCACTTGTTAGAAAAAGACGCGTCGTTCGTTTTTGACGAAAATTCTTTGCATGCTTTTTCTCTTATTAAAGAAAAATTGATTAACGCTCCTTTCATGATCGCTCCCAATTGGGAACTTCCATTTGAGATAATGTGCGACGCTAGTAGTTTTGTCGTCGGTGCGGTCTTAGGACAACGCATAAATAAAAATTTTCATCCTATCTATTATGCAAGAAAAACATTAACCGCCGCACAGGAAAATTACACGACCACCGAAAAAGAATTATTAGCCGTAATTTTCGCATTTGATAAATTCCGCTCCTATCTCACCTTGTCCACAATTATCGTTTTTACTGATCATTCGGCCTTGAGATATTTACTAGCAAAAACAGATGCAAAGCCGCGATTGATTAGGTGGATCTTTCTACTCCAAGAATTTGACTTAGAGATTCGCGATAAGAGAGGAGCGGAGAACTTGGCGGCTGATCATCTTTCGCGGTTGGAGAACCCCAATTCGGGGGAGCTCATGGAGGAGGACATTGACGACACTTTCCCCGAGGAGCGCCTTCTCGCCATTCATAAGGTAATTACTCTCGCCACTCCTTGGTTCGCCGATTTCGCAAATTATCTTGTTGCGAGATTCCTCCCGAATGGTTTTTCTTATCAAGGAAAGAAGAAATTCTTTTCTGATTTGAAAAATTATTTTTGGGAGGATCCCTTCCTTTTTCGTGTTTGCGCGGACCAAGTAGTGCGGAGGTGTGTTTCTCATGAGAAAGGCGCACAAATTCTAAAGCATTGCCATTAGGGACCCGCCGGTGGGCACTATAAAGCTAATCGGACGGCTCGGAAGGTACTTGAAGCAGGATTCTATTGGCCAAGCATCTTTAAGGATGCTCACCCCCATGTAAGTCATTGTGAACAATGCCAACGCTCAGGTAATATTTCCCGCCATGATGAAATGCCATTAAATTCATTTTTAGAAATAGAAGTTTTTGATTTATGGGGGATCGACATTGTTGGACCGCTACCAACATCCTATGGAAATAAATATATTTTGGTAGCGGTCGACTATGTGTCACGGTGGGCAGAAGCGCATGCCCTTCCCACTAATGACGCCCGAGTCATGACCCGATTTCTCAAAAAACTATTTTCACGATTTGGAGCACCGTGGGCAATAGTTAGTGATAGGGGCACCCACTTTTGTAACGCACAATTCGCTAAGGTTTTGTCTAAATATGGCGTTACACATAGGTTAGCCACCCCCTATCACCCTCAAATATGCGGCCAGGTAGAAGTAGTTAACCGTGAAATCAAACAAATTTTAGAGAAAACAGTTTCTACTAGTAGGAAGGATTGGTCGGTCAAGCTTGATGATGCTCTATGGGCTTATCGGACCGCGTACAAAACCGCTATCAGTTGTACGCCGTATCAACTAGTCTATGGGAAAGCATGCCATTTACCGGTTGAGCTTGAACATCGTGCCTTTTGGGCACTTAAATTTTTCAATCTTGATGAGAATTTGTCCTCCGAGCTCTGTAAACTCCAACTTAACGAGCTCGATGAGTGGCGATCCCTCGCTTATGAGAATAACAAACTCTATAAGGAGCTCACCAAATTTTATCATGATAGAAAAATTAAGCACCCAAAGGACTTCCAACCGGGGGATCAAGTCCTTAACTCGCTCTTACGCTTATTTTCGGGTAAGTGATGCTTAATATCACGGCAGTGAACCGGTCGCACAAGTAATATAAAATGGGGGTTTTCCCAAGTATCGATCTCACAAAGAACACAGTAAGGTGGAGTTAATTTCGAGGAGGACTTGAGATTGAAGTCCTCAGGTCGGAGCTAACTAAGGGGGGTTTTGATGTTTGCGGAAACAGAAAATAAAAGGCTAACAACTACTCCTATGCAACGCCTTTATGCGATGCTTCGCCGGGCGGGATAGAAGACTAGTCGGGCCGCTATGCACCGAATCACTAGGCGGATGGACGAGAAGGCTAGCGGATGAGGTGATTAGAACGGCGGAATGAGGGTCGTGAGCACCTCTTCGCAACGCACGCCACTAGCAATTGCTAGTGCGGCAAGGGTGGATGGTGGTGGATGGAATATGGCGCAACTCAAGCAACTTAGGCAGTAAAATGAAATAGGAATCACATAGACATGATACACATAACATATACAACCAAAGTGCACTTCATCAATATAAATAGATTTAAACACCAATATTCAACAATAAAGCAAGAACAAGTCAAGAGATCGACCGAATCCGAAGTCTTACTGGGGATTCACGTTTGGAATCGTCGGGTTGTCATTCTACGTCCAAGCTCGATCCTCAACTGCGTCCGGGGTAGAGAAGGGCTGTCACCACCTTCCAATGGCCCGTCTTCTTCGTCTCACGATAGCGGACGAAGCTTGCTAGCTTTCCTTTACTTGATGGCTATGGCGTCAAACCCTTCTTGAAGCTCACGGATGAAGGAGAAGGCCGAGAGGAAGCTCCGGCTTGGATTTGGCGGTGAAAGCTTGCCCGGAGCACCTCCCTAGGGTGGAAGATGAAGGGGAACGACGGAGAAGGCGGAAAACGGCGGAGAAATGTCGAGCTCCAGATCCTCCCCCGAATTAGGGCGAGACCTGCACTATTTATACAAAGCAGAAATGAACATTGCGCACGATCACAGGCGCACGACCAGTGGTCGTGCGCACTATGTCCTGTGCTCGTGCGCACTGGCATGGAAGATCAGGAAGAAGAACTGGGATAACGCGCACGAGTAGTGGTGCACGACCAGTGGTCGTGCGCACTAAGTCCAATGATCATGCGATTACCCCAGACAGGACTCCAGAAAAGAGGAATCAATGCACACGATCAGTGGCGCATGACCGGTGGTCGTGCGCATTATGTCCAGTGGTCGTGCGCTTACCCCAGGCTGACTCTGGAAAACATAGAGTAGTGCGCACGATCAGGGGCGCACGACCAATGGTCGTGGGCATTAGATCCCATGATCGTGTGCAGTATTCATATTTCACAACCATCCCGGAACACACACACGACCCCTATACCGATAGGAAAAACAAATCACTAATCTGTGCAGACATTCCAGACAATCACAAAAGGGAGTACAAACTATAAAAATAACAAAATACACAACCACGGGCATAAATGTACACTTCCTATGGAAATAAAGATTAGATGAAATAGGAACGATAAAGAACTAAAAGTGAAGTGCAACGGCGTGAAAACTAGCCCAGATGAGTCCGAAAATAGGTATATAAAGTGGACTCATCACACCCCCAGACTTAACTGTTTGTGCGTCCCGAGAAAACAAAATCTAAGCAGATAGGGAAAAATACTAGTTAACAAAGAAATTGCGATACGAAGTACCATGCGAAGTCGCATGCTCGCGAGCGTAAAAATATAATAGAAGAAATTTCTAAGTATACAAAATTGTTTATACTTTTCACAATGCGTATCAACATTTTATTATTACTCAAAAATAGAATCACGGTGAATCATCCGGTCATGCGTAGGGAGAAAGTAGACTAATCGCTAGGCGAGCATTGCCAAAGATCAGGGCTCAGGATAACCTCCAAAGGAATCCACCAATGTCGGTGACCATGTGCTTGCCCTTTTGCATTCTCTCCACGACACTGGTTTTGTTCACACACGAATCAGTAGGACTTTAGGTGAAGAGATGGGGCTTGGGTTTCGGTGAGGTAAACAAAGATAAACAGGAAGGCTATGCACCTAACCCAAATGAGCTAGTATAAAAGAAATCCATCAGCTAACCAAAATATATGCGGGTACACCACACCCCCAGACTTAACTTTTAACATATGGATGTGTGCACCGCCTACTCCAAATATAATTACATTTCCCAAAAAGATTTTCAATTTAAACTTTTTCTTTTCACTTTTTTTTTCTTTTCTTTTTCTTTACAAATATTTTTCTTTTTCTTTTTTTTCTTTTTCTTCATTTTATTTTCACAATTCAGCAGAAATAAACTTGGGAGCCCTTCCACATTTTCACAAATAAAATCACCACATCACACCCCAACATTAAAATGTAAACACTAAAGCTCAACTTGGGTGTGCGACTAGGATTGGCTATGAGGCTTTGGTGAAATCATGGTGGAGCTGAATCAAAAGGAGGGGTAGGCACCACGGGGCTAGCGAGGATAAGACGTCAGGAATGGTACAAAGCTCAACCGGGCCAAAATGATGGCCTACATCACGCTCATGCATGACTAACCTATACCCATGCTTCAAGAATAGCTTGGGGCAAGTTCTTAGCCAATGAGAAAGACTATCGCTCCTCCCGACTCGAGCAATACGAACCTAACGGCCGTCTACACACATCCCTAAGCTACCGTTGGATTCACACCGGATTCACACCGGATTCACCAACTTTTGAGTAGAATAAAAAGTATTTACGTAATTAAAAAAATATAAAACTAAAAGCATACAGAAAAATTAAATCTACTCCAATTTCTACAAGAGACGAGAGCAGTTGACTAGGAGCACAGCAAGGTCAACATTTTACTCTGTCTCACAATCCTATGTCAGCAACATAATTTTCCCAAATCTAACGAAGAAATGAGTTTAACTCGCAGCACGCAAAAAGCTAAGCACGCGCTCATGTGGGTGCAGTGGTGTGTGATGCAATGAACTAAGCAAAATAAAACAATAAAGGCTTCTAGTATGCACAAGAAATGTGTGCATGCAATAGGTAACAAATCTCTCCCCCAGACTTAAACTAAACTACACAGCAGATGATATAGAAATTAAAATCATAAGGAGCTAAGGGAAGAGGTTACCCAATGCTCAGCCAGTGAGCATACCAGATGACGTGTGGAAACCTGAAGCAGGCCCGCCATACGAAGAATCACAACCCCGCCAATGCGATGTTGTCAAGAATACCTGCAGGGGTGAGCTCCGCAAAAACAAAACAAAAATATACAAACTACAAAGCAATACTAAAACTAAATAGACATGAAAAAGAGAATGCAGAAAATGAAAGATAAGTACCGGGGTTATTATCATCCCAGCACGACTTATTCGGCTACGAAAAGGTTCTAGCTAATGGGCCTATGAAAAGAAAAATGCATAGGTAACTGTCCCAATATCTGTTTCGGTAATGGGTACCGATACGGCGATAGAACAGTTACCCCTCTACCTAAATAGTAATACCTACCCAACACAGGTAGAGGAAATAGGAAGTAAGAAGAGAAGGAGCACTGGTCCTCACTCTTCTCACCACAAAATGAATCCTTGCCTAGCAAGGTATCGTCTACAGGGAGTTTGCAGGAGGAGAAAGTGATGAATGGAGCTTCCTCAACAGAGGAGGAATCAACCTCCTCGCAAAAGAGGATGCTGTCATCCATGACTCGAGCTGAAAGCTCCAAGTCCTCCTGAAGCACCTGGGAAGACTCAACCCGCACAGGCTCAGATACAGAAATGGGATCAATAAATAAAGGAGATGAATAACTAAAAGAATCAGAAATAGGGGGAGTGGTCCCGGTCTCACTCCCAGCAGGATCCTGACATAGAGTATACTCCCAGCAGGATCCCGAAATAAAGTGCAGTTAGATCTGATATACTCTAGAGGGGGGGGGGGTGAATAGAGTATATGGTGCTTTGAAACTTTTTACAACAGTTGTTGTAATAAGTGTGAGCAGGGAAGCAGAATAAAACAAATCACAGCACTAAGTTAAACAAAAGCTAATCACAGAGAAACCAAGGCCAGAAACAAAAATAAAAACAAGCAAGACCAGAAGACACAAGGAAATATAGTGGTTCCCCTAAACTTGGGTACATCCACTCTTCTAAAACCCTAGGTAGGAATCCACTGCAGGATGAGTTGATCAGGTGTCCTGGGCATCAATAAGCTTTTGATAAGGTGCTCAAAAACCAAAGCAGATTTTTTGATCAGGTGTCTTGCCACCAATGAGCTTTTGACAAGGTGCTTAAAAACCAAGCCCAAACTTTTGAAGGGAGTTTGAGAAACCCTTTATAGAGAGGGGGTGAGAGAGTGATGGAAGTCTTCTCTTTCTCAAACAACTGAGAAGACTATGTGGATTGTTGATGTCAAAGCTCCCCCTGAATCCTTGAGATCTTCAGGAAGAAAAGCTTTGCTAAGGGTGATAGGCCTTCAAAGATTGAACTCCAGCAATAGATGATTTCAGCAAATAGCTGAAATGTTGAATGTCTGGAGTCTTGAAATATGTTGGCCTTGAACACTTTGAAAACTAAAGAGATCTAAAGATTTGAGAAAGCTTGATCTCCTTGGATGTGTGTTCTCTAGAGAATTCTTTGAGACAGAATAATTTTTAATGTATCTCTGTAAACTGTGTGTCTCTCTCTGTATCTCCTGTATGAGACTCAAGGAAATTCTGTCTTTTATTCTCTGGTACAGAATAGAATAACATTCTCTGTCAAGTATAGCCGTTAGCCTGCATTAAATGCATCCTTAATTACACAATCTCTTCTGGAGGAAAGTACACAGAAGTATTCCTTGAAAAATCCCTTGAAACTTGGTCCAGAAATGAATGAAAACGGCTGGGAAATCTCTGAATTAATTGCAGAATAACTCCTTAACAGATTTGAATTTGAATCTAGAAACATCCTTGAAGTTATCTGAAATTGTCTAACTGAGCTCTGCTATCGTCGAGCTGAGCTCAGCGATCTGGAAATATACAGCAGCAAAATATCGTCGATCTGAGCTCCCAGATCGTCGAACTGAGCTCAGAGATAAAGATCCAAAGCAGAGTCAAAATCGTCGACCTGAGCTCACCGATCGTCGAACTGAGTTCGACGACATAATGAAGTTGAGCTCAGCGATCGTCGAATGGAGTTCGACGATCTGTCGAAGTTGAGCTAGACGATCGTCGACCGGAGTTCGACGAATCGTCGTGCTGAGCTCGACGATATGACTTAGTCTCCAAACACAAAATCTTGGTTTTCAGGGCAGCTTCCAAACCTAGACTTCTAACCCTTAGACTCAATTCTAAATGACCTATTAAGCTATACAGGAGGTCAAGCAAAGGTTCCCAGAGACATAGTGATCCTGACCCAAATTAGTAATAGGGTGTTCCAACAATCTCCCCCTATTTGGGTTAGGATTACTTTTTACAGACTTTGGAAAAATTTCAAATAACAACATACAGTCAGTAAAACAGAAAAACAACAGCTAGACATTGCAGAATCACAGAGATATATAGCATCCAGATAGTAATCAGAAATCACAGAAATTATCACCTTACAATATCATTTCTTCTCTTTGCCCTTAACCATTTTAATCTCTCTGTTAGGATTGAGGACTTCCTTATTTGATCTGGTGTCATCTGCTGCACCTAAAGATGTTTGCTGTTTAAGCCTGGGAACCACTGCTTCAGGATGTAATTCCATATATCTGTCAGTATCAAAGAATTTACTTGAAGCATATCTCTCTAGCTCTTTCTGTCTCTGTTCAGACATTGTTGAAATGTTGGAAGAATCTGTTCCTTGCTCTCTAGCCTTTTTAATCTGATCTAATGCAGCTAGTTCTTTTAACCTTGTAGTCCAAGCAGCTGGATTATTTTTAGGATCCTCAAAAGGTACAGGAGGCTCATATCTGTTGGAGGGATTGTCTTGAGGAGGTCTGGCAGACACAGTTTCTTTCAGCTTATAAGGGAAAGGACCAGATGATGTATCTGATGAAATTTGTCCTCCCCTAGAATATGGGTGCTGCCTGGAGTACCCTTTGGAATAGACTTGAATGTCTCTTTGATTACCTCTATATCCTCCTCTCCTTGATTGAGATCCCCTGGATTAGCCTCCCCTATTGTAAGATCTGGCATGAGGCTGATAGGGGGCCTGACTTCTGGCTGGGGGTTGAGCTGCAGAGCTTCCACCTGTACCTGCATCAGGAGGAGGTGGTGGAGGAGGATGAGAGTGCTGGAATTGGGATGAACCCTTCTCATATTTTCTCTTTTTCTTCATTGCCTTCAGCTGATTCTTGGAGTATTGCATCCAGTGTTCAGTAATTAGGCAGTCATGTAGGATGTAATATGGGATATCATTGTTATCCTTAACTTTAGCAGGAGGTACTCTCTTCATAGCCTTGCTCCTTGCCTTCCTTTTCCTGGCAATGGTAGCAGAAGAGTCATCAGAGTCTGTTTTAAATTCATCAGTTTCAGAACTCTGGTCATCATAGAGAGCATCTATTTTCTTCATTAGATCCTTCTTGAGTTGTTCAGAGCAGATGAGGCTGTAGCAGTAGGTGTTGAGGTGGTAACAGCAGAGACAGCAGCAGATGGAATGGAAGCAGTAACAACAACAGCAACAGATGCTGGAGAGGTGACAACAGTAGTAACAGCAGGTTCACTAACAACAATAGAAGCAGAAGGAATATCATCAAGGACTGCAGAAGGCTCAAATTCAGGTGCCTCTGTCATAAGAATGTCCTTGGAAATTGGTTCATCAGAAACAACAGGAAATTCAACAGTATCAATATTTGCAGCAGCAGCAGCAGTATCAACATTCTCAGAAGCAACAATAATATTTTCTTCAGAAGAGGCACCAGCAATAACATTTTCAGCAGCAGCATACACTGAATTTACAAAGGAGGTGATAATGCTAGGGTCACAGCAGGAAAAAGGCACAAGTGCCTTGGATAAATCTTCTGGAGGCTGGACAGCATTGACCTCTGGCAGACAGCTGAAGTAAGCAGAATCAAAAACTGATAGCAAAGACCTTAGGTCTATTGCAAGGACTGCAGTTGAAATCTGGCTTGTGCTTGAGGCACAGTAACAGCAACAGGAGGAGCAGCAGAAGAAGCAGTAATAGCAGCAGCAGCAGCAGTCAGACAGCTTACAGAAACAGCAGCAGCAGCAGCAGCATGAAGATTCACTTCATATGGCATCTCCCCCTGCCTAGATGCAGACATGTCTGGATCAAGGCACACTGCTGTAGGTGCTGCCTGAGGGAAGAGGGAAGAGAGCCTGGCAGAAAGAGCTGTCACTGACAGGTGGAGTGGAGCCAAGGAGGTCTCCAACAGCAGAGTTAGCCTGGGGGCAAGTAACTCATACAGCCTGTCAGCAAGGGCTGAGAGGTCTACTTGCTCAATAGCTGGAGCAGAGGTAGAAGAGATATGCGCAGCTGAGGGTTCTGGTAGTGGAGAGCTGGTGAGTGGTGGAAGGGATGGCTGAGGTGTTGGTAAGGTGGAAATGGAGGATAGAGGGATGGAGATAGATGGAGTAAATGTTGGTTGGTCAATGATTTGGTGGAGAAGGTCTTGAAATAAAGTGGAGGATGAGGGTAGCTCAGGAGGAGATGATGGGGAATCATCCATAAAGGAATCATCAAGTAGGGTGAAGGATGGAATGGAGGGTGATGAGGTGACATCTGATGGAGGGTAGGAGAATAGTGGATGGAATTGTTCTTCTGGTGTTGAAAGAACAGGAACTGGAGAAGGTGTGGATGTTGGAGATGGGCTGGATATGATGATGGTGGATGGAGCTGGAATGGTGGATGGTATTGGAAGGGATGGAATTGGAGGAGGAGGAGAAGAGGCAACAACAGCAGCCAGGTCATCTGCAGGGGCAGAGACCTGTGGAGGAGTGACTCTTAGAGTCCTTGTGCCTGAAGGAGTACTGGAGGAGGTCCTACTAGGCTTGCTGATTTGTCTGTCCCACTTTCCAAAGAGGGCACAAGACAATCTCTTGGAGGCATTGATATGAACTCCAGAGGAGACCAGCAGGGCAGGGCACCTATGCTGCAGAAATACTCCAATGATTCTCCCAAAGTTAACAAAACTTTTATTGATTTTCTTTTTGATGAGGTCAAAGAAAACCTCTCCCCAATTCAGATTCTTCTTGTCCACAAGAGCTCCCATGAGGCAAAGCTGATATCTTGAAATTGTGTCATGGGCAGAATGCTTTGCCAGTAGCACTTTTCCAACAACATCTGCCATGAACCTATACTCCATAGACAGGTTCCTTTTGAAGAGCTTGCTAGGGTTTTCCTCTGAATGACCCATTCTGGCAAGCAGTTCAGAAAACTCATCTCCAGATAATTCAGCAGAATCTTCTCCATTTCTCAACCCAAAAACTTCTGACAGAATTGTTGGGGTCAAGGGTACCTGAGTTCCAGCTATAGATCCAACAATGGTAGAGTTATCTTGGTTATGGGCAGTATAAACTCACTCCTTTATTTCATCAGAAGCCAACTTGATCCTGGTGGTCATTATTGCTGTCAGATTCTGGTCCTTGAACAAACCCAGTATATCTTGAAAAATCTGGTCAGTCGTGCTGAAGGATTCTATATCAATATCAAAACCAGCATCAAACTTCATTGTAGCAAGAACAGTAACTGACACAGCCATGGGTACCTGCAAAAAATGCAACAAACAAAACGACCAAGTGTAGAACTGTTTGGAGGGAAAGAAAATTCTTGCAGAGAAATCGAAAGCGCAAAAGAGAACGACGGCGAAAAATGAGTTTTATATTAGTGTTCGACGCAGAATTGGAAAGATCGTTGAACTCAGTTCGACGATCGAGGCTACTAAAGGAATCTGAAGAGTCTTCAACATCGTCGATCTCCGTTCGACGATATTGGAGAGCGTCGAGCTCCGTTCGACGATCGTTCAGAGAACAAAATCGTCGAGCGCCGCTCGACGATCGTTGACCGGAAGAGATAGTTCATACTATCTGAGAGGCGCTGAACTCAGTTCGACAATTTTTGGAAATCGTCGATCTCCGTTCGATGATCTTGGGGCAAATCGTCGAGCGCAGTTCAAAGATCAGAAAAATTCTAGACACTAAGAAAAATCAGAATGTTTGCCTAGTCTTGGTCAATTTTTAAGCTTTCAAAATCTTGGAAATTATTTAAGACTTCCTCCATCTAACATTCCTAACTGATTTAGGAAGAAGGTGTGTTTCTTTTCATCCAAAGGCTTGGTGAAAATATCTCCCCTTTGTAAATCAGTTGGGATATATTGTAGTTCAATTTTATTCTTTTCAACATTATCCCTTAAAAAGTGATGCTTAATCTCTATATGTTTTGTCCTACTATGGAGGACTGGATTTTGAGCTATGGAAATAGCACTGGTGTTATCACAAAAGATTTTAGACTTCTCTAAGTTGTAGCCATAGTCTAGGAGTTGGTTTTGAATCCACAAGATTTGTGAACAACAACTGTCTGCAGCCATATATTCAGCTTCAGCAGTTGAAGTTGACACAGATGTTTGTTTCTTACAAAACCAAGAGACAAGTCTGTCACCAAGGAACTGACAAGTTCCACTGGTGCTTTTCCTGTCAATTCTGCATCCAGCATAATCAGCATCAGAGAATCCAGTTAAATCAAATGCTGAATCTTTTGGATACCAGAGACCTAGATTTGGACAACTTTTAACATACCTGAGAATCCTCTTTACTAGTGTTAGGTGTGACTCTCTAGGGCTTACTTGGAACCTAGCACATATACATGTAGCAAACATTATATCTGGTCTACTAGCTGTAAGATACAGTAAAGAGCCAATCATTGCTCTATATGTTGTCTGATCAACATGTTTCCCATGTTCATTAGCATCCAATACAGTATTAGTAGGCATGGGTGTTTTCATACAAGATGCTTCAGACATACCAAATTTCATAACCAATTCATTGGCATACTTGGTTTGAGAAATGAAGATGCCTTCAGCATGTTGCTTGACTTGCAATCCTAGGAAAAAGGATAGCTCACTCATGCTACTCATCTCAAATTTAGAATGCATTAGGTTGGAAAACCTTCTGTACAATTTGGAGTCAGTAGAACCAAAAATGATATTGTCTACATAAATTTGTACTAGTAAGGTATGGGACTTATGGGTTCTAATGAAAAGAGTTTGGTCTACTCTACCCCATATAAAACCATTTTCCAAAAGAAAGCATGTTAGGGTCTCATACCATGCTATAGGAGCTTGCTTGAGACCATATAATGCTTTATTTAGTCTAAAAACATAATCAGGAAAAGTTGGAGAGATAAAACCTGGAGGTTGTCTGACATAAACTTCCTCTTTGATGTCCCCATTTAGGAATGCACTTTTGACATCCATCTGATAGACCTTGAAGCCTTTGTGTGCTGCATAAGCTAGAAATATTCTGATGGCTTCTAATCTTGCAACAGGTGCAAAAGTCTGGTCGTAGTCTATTCCTTCTTCTTGAGAGTATCCCTGAGCAACTATCCTTGCCTTGTTCCTTATAATTACTCCTTGATCATCCAACTTGTTTCTGAATACCCATTTTGTTCCAACAATGGAGTGATCCTTTGGCTTTGGCACTAGTTCTCATACTTTGTTTCTCTCAAATTGATGCAACTCCTATTGCATTGCAATGATCCAGTGTGGATCTTGCTCTGCATCTTGAATGGACTGAGGTTCAATTTGAGATAGGAAGCAGGTGTGCAACAGGTTTTGGTTGACCTGATTTCTGGTTTGCACACCAGCTGAGATTTCTTCAATTATTTGGGAAATTGGAGGGTCTCTTGATGTTACTAAATCAACAGGGGGTGTTGATTGTTCACCAACCTGTGTTGTTGTTTCCTCTTGTGATACAACAACTGGCTCTTCAAGTTGTCCTTCATTATGTTGAGCATTTCCTTCATCTTCACTGCTTTCATCCTCTTGAGTAACCTGTAACTGTTCAAGTCTTCAACTAGAGAATGTTCCTGCAAAGGTTCTATGGTAGAAGAAATCTTCTCCTTGAAAGACATGTTAGATTCATCAAATGAAATGTGAACAGATTCCTCAATTTTCAAAGATGATTTATTATAGACCCTATAGGCCTTGCTGATCATGGAGTATCCCAGAAACACTCCTTCATCAGCTTTGACTTGAAATTTTGCTAAATATTTCTTGTCATTATTGTGAATATAGCAAATACAACCAAAGACTCTAAAATAGTCAACTTTAGGTTTCTTCCCTTTGAGTAATTCATAGGGAGTCTTTCCCTTTAGTTTATGTATCAGACTTCTGTTCAGCACATAGTTGGAGGTGTTCACTGCCTCTGCCCAGAAGGATAGAGGTAGATGAGCATCTGACAACAATGTAGTGGCAGATTCAATAAGGGTTCTATTTTTCCTTTCAGCTACCCCATTTTATTGAGGAGTTCTAGGAGCTGAGAAAGTATGTCTGATCCCTTCACTCTGACAGAACTCTTGCATAAGAAGAGAATCAAACTCTGTCCCATGATCACTTCTGATCAGGGCAATGTGAGTATTGAACTCAATCTGTACACATTTGAGAAACTCTGTCAGACACTTAAAGTTATCAGACTTCTTCCTTAGAAAGAACACCCAAGTGTATCTAGAGAAGTCATCTACAACTACAAAAGTGTAGGATTTCCCTTCTAGGCTTTGTACTGTGATGGGTCCAAAAATATCCATGTGTAACAGATACAATATCCTAGGTGAATCACTCTTATTAAGTGACTTAAAGCTGTTTTTAGTTTGCTTGCCTAATTGACAAGCCCTGTAGAGTCCTTCCTTCTTGTAGGGGCCAGAAGGTAGTCCTCTAACAAGGTTGTCTTTGGATAGCCTAGCAATAGTTCTAAGGTTCAGGTGTCCTAATCTCTTGTGCCATAAAATATTTGGTCTACAGACAAAATTAAACAGGCAGATATCTACATCAGTTGAAAGAAAATCTACTAGGTAGATGTTACCTTTTATTTTACCTGTCAACACAGTTGTGTTGTCCTCTGACTTGATTTTGCATAAAGCTTTGCTGAAGGTCACCTGGTAGCCTTCATCACATAGCTGACTGATGCTAATTAGGTTGTGCTTCAGTCCTTCCACATAAGCTACCTTCTTGAAAGTTACTGATCCAATCTTGACTGCACCATATCCTTTAGTCTGTCCAAAATTTGAATCACCAAAGATAACTTTGGGTCCAAGCTTGGCTCTGAAAGATGTGAGGTTGTCCTTGTTCCCTGTCATGTGCTTAGAGCACCCACTATCCAAGTACCATTGATGGTTAGATGTTGGATAGGTCTTCACCTGCACATAAGACAATTCATTTGTTTTTGACCCAGTTTACCTTGGGCCTAGGTTGATAACCTCTAAATTCTGAAATGAAAGACATCCCAGGTTGACTCTTATATCCTTCAGGATGATATCTCCTTGGAGGTATAATCCATTCAGTATAAGGGTTAAAGATTTGGGATGAAGGACCCTTAGGATTCAATTTTGATTTGCCTTTGAAAAATTTTCCAGAGCTCTGACCTCTGTTCGACGATCTTGGAGCTGCGTTCGACGATCTTTGGTCAGATTGTCGAGCTCCGTTCGACGGTTGACTATGGCTGAGGTCAGGTATTTGAGATCGTCGACCTGCGTTCGACGACTTTGGCTGAGATCGTCGATCTTCATTCGACGATTTTGCCTGAGATCGTCGAGCTGCGTTCGGCGATCGTCGATCTTCATTCGGCGATCGTCGATCTCCGTTCGACGATTTCTGCTGGGACTTAGTTTTCTGAGGCAGATCAGAATTTTTCATAGCAACCTCTACAACTCCCTTTCCTTTGTCAGAAATGAATTTGATTGGAGTTGTTAGAACAATAGGTTGGCTGGATGAAGCACTCAAGCCCAGTGTACTGTTGAACCTGGAGTTCACTGTGCTTGTAATGTCCATCAGCTTGATGCTTCTCCCATTGAGGGATTCTTCAAGCTTTTTGGCCTCAGAGAGCTCACTTTTCAGTGAAGCTATCTGTTCCCTACAACACTCCAACTCCTGAGAGAATTTGAGGTTTTCTGACTTTAAGGTATTGTGTTCAGATAATTGGTTTCTGAGAGAGATAATTTCTTTCTCAGACTTTAGCAGGTCTAAACACAGTGCTTTAAATTCAGATTTAAAATCCTCTGAGCTAAAATTAAAAGAACCAATTACCTGATCTTCTTCAGGTTGAGTCTCTGAATCTGACTCTGACTCTTCTTCTTCTGAATTATGCTGTGAGGCATTGATTTCCATCATGCAGAACTCCTTTTCTTCTGCATCATCCTCATCATCACTGGAGATGGATGAGGCTTCTGACTCTTCTTCAGTCTCACTCCAGGATTCAGCAACAAACCCTTTTCTTGTATGCTTGTTTTTGCTTGAAGAAGGTTTCTCATTGCCATTCCTTTTGGAGTCTTTCTCCTTTCTTCTTTCTTTCCTGTCCCTTCTGTCATTGTTCTTGTTCTCTGGACAGTCAGGAACTATATGCCCTGGTTTCCTGCAACCAAAGCAAATAATGTCTTTATTATTACTAATGGACTTGTCATACCTTGGCTTATCATGCTCCTTGTATGATCTTCTTCTGAAGTCCTTTCTGGCCATTTTGTAAAATCTTTTGGCCAGCAGACTGAGTAGTTCATCATTGCCTGTGGCTTTATCTTCAGGCAGATCTTCAGTTGCCTTGAAGGCTATGGTCTTCTCTTTTCTTGTGGCTGGTGAGGCAGCCTTCTGTTCTTCCTCTCTATTTTTGATGAGTAGCTCATAAGATGTGAGCTTACCCAATAGAGCTTCAGTAGTGATCTCATTCAGACTTCTGACATCCTTAATTGGCCAGATTCTTGAATCCCAAGTGCTAGGGAAGCACATTAGGATCTTGTCATTAAGTTCAGTTAGAGAGATCTCTTTGTCCAATGTCCTGAGTTCACTGACAATTAGACTTAGCCTGTTGTACATGTCTCCCACTGACTCAGTTTCTCCCTTTTTGAAATTCTCATATTGAGAGATGAGATGGGATCTCCTATCCTTTCTCTCATCAGCAGAGCCTGAGACTATTTCTGAGAGTTTGTCCCAAATTTCCTTTGCTGAATTACATTCAGCCACCTTTTGAAATATGTCATCCGACATTGTCTGGGCCAAGATGTTCATAGCCTTGGCATCAGCTACCTTCCATCTCTTGATATCAACATTTGTTCCTGATGGAGGTGGAACAGCATTTGTGCTTGTGTTCTCTGGGGGTCTTAGACATACTGTCAAAACAAAATTAAAAATTTCTTCGTCAATAGAATTCATGTATAGTCTGATCCTTGCTTTCCAAAGTGCAAACTTGGATAGATTGCACACTGGAGGTCTAGTGCTAGCATAATCTTTGTTTTGGGCCATGATTTGAGAAAACAAAATCTAATAATAAAATACAAAAGAAAGACAGATCTAACTTGGGATATTTGGGTTCAGGTGTTAGCCTGTACAACCAATCAGGTATGGTATGTTTAACCAACCTGGCTCTGATACCAATTGAAAGTGCAGTTAGATCTGATATACTCTAGAGGTGGGTGAATAGAGTATATGGTGCTTTGAAATTTTTTACAACAGTTGTTGTAATAAGTGTGAGCAGGGAAGCAGAATAAAACTAATCACAGCACTAAGTTAAACAAAAGCTAATCACAGAGAAATCAAGGCCAAAAACAAAAATAAAAACAAGCAAGACCAGAAGACACAAGGAAATATAGTGGTTCCCCTAAACTTGGGTACATCTACTCTTCTACCACCCTAGGTAGGAATCCACTACAGGATGAGTTGATCAGGTGTCCTGGGCACCAATGAGCTTTTGATAAGGTGCTCAAAAACCAAAGCAGATTTTTTGATCAGGTGTCTTGCCACCAATGAGCTTTTGACAAGGTGCTCAAAAACCAAGCTCAAACTTTTGAAGTGAGTTTGAGAAACCCTTTACAGAGAGGGGGTGGGAGAGTGATGGAAGTCTTCTCTTTCTTAAACAAGTGAGAAGACTATGTGGATTGTTGATGTCAAAGCTCCCCCTGAATCCTTGAGATCTTCAGGAAGAAAAGCTTTGCTGAGGGTGATAGGCCTTCAAAGATTGAACTCCAGCAATAGATGATTTCAGCAAATAGCTGAAATGTTGAATGACTGGAGTCTTGAAATATGTTGGCCTTGAACACTTTGAAAACTAAAGAGATCTAAAGATTTGAGAAAGCTTGATCTCCTTGGATGTGTGTTCTCTAGAGAATTTTTTGAGACAGAATAATTTTTAATGTATCTCTGTAAACTGTGTGTCTCTCTCTGTATCTCCTGTGTGAGACTCAAGGAAATTCTGTCTTTTATTCTCTAGTACAGAATAGAATAACATTCTCTGTCAAGTATAGCCGTTAGCCTGCATTAAATGCATCCTTAATTGCACAATCTCTTCTGGAGGAAAGTCCACAGAAGTATTCCTTGAAAAATCCCTTGAAACTTGGTCCAGAAATGAATGAAAACGGCTGGGAAATCTCTGAATTAATTGCAGAATAACTTCTTAACATATTTGAATTTGAATCCAGAAACATCCTTGAAGTTATCTGAAATTGTCTAACTGAGCTCTGCTATCGTCGAGCTGAGCTCAGCGATCTGGAAATATACAACAGCAAAATATCGTCGATCTGAGCTCCCAGATCGTCAAACTGAGCTCAGAGATAAAGATCCAAAGCAGAGTCAAAATCGTCGACCTGAGCTCACCGATCGTTGAACTGAGTTCGACGACATAATGAAGTTGAGCTCAGCGATCGTCGAATGGAGTTCGACGATCTGTCGAAGTTGAGCTAGACGATCGTCGACCGGAGTTCGACGAATCGTCGTGCTGAGCTCGACGATATGACTTAGTCTCCAAACACAAAATCTTGGTCTTCAGGGCAGCTTCCAAACCTAGACTTCTAACCCTTAGACTCAATTCTAATTGACATATTAAGCTATACAGGAGGTCAAGCAAAGGTTCCTAGAGACATAGTGATCCTGACCCAAATTAGTAATAGGGTGTTCCAACAATCATCGACGGCGTCATATGAGTCATGGTGAGGAGGATCCGGAGCTCGAAATTTCCACGGCAACGGCGCCAAAAACTTGATGCTTAAGATCACGGCAGTGAACCGGTCGCACAAGTAATATAAAATGGGGGTTTTCCCAAGTATCGATCTCACAAGGAACACAGTAAGGTGGAGTTAATTTCGAGGAGGACTTGAGATTGAAGTCCTCAGGTCAGAGCTAACTAAGGGGGGTTTGATATTTGCGGAAATAGAAAATAAAAGGCTAACAACTACTCCTATGCAACGCCGTTATGCGATGCTTCGCCAGACGGGATGGAAGACTAGTCGGGCCTCTATGCACCGAATCACTAGGCGGATGGACGAGAAGGCTAGCGGATGAGGTGGTTAGAATGGCGGAATGAGGGTCGTGAGCACCTCTTCGCAACGCACGCCACTAGCAATTGCTAGTGCGGCAAGGGTGGATGGTGGTGGATGGAATATTACGCAACTCAAGCAACTTAGACAGTAAAATGAAATAGGAATCACATAGACATGATACACATAACATATACAACCAAAGTGCACTTCATCAATATAAATAGATTTAAACACCAATATTCAACAATAAATCAAGAACAAGTCAAGAGATCGACCGAATCCAAAGTCTTGCTGAGGATTCACGGTTGGAATCGCCGGGTTGTCATTCCGCGTCCAAGCTCGGTCCTCAACTGCGTCCGGGGTAGAGAAGGGCTGTCACCACCTTCCAATGGCCCGTCTTCTTCGTCTCACGATACCGAACGAAGTTTGCTAGCTTTCCTTTGCTTGATGGTTATGGCGTCAAACCCTTCTTGAAACTCACGGATGAAGGAGAAGGCCGAGAGGAAGCTCCGGCTTGGATTTGGCAGTGAAAGCTTGCCCGGAGCACCTCCCTAGGGTGGAAGATGAAGGGGAACGACGGAGAAGGCGGAAAACGGCGGAGAAATGTCGAGCTCCGGATCCTCCCCCGAATTAGGGGGAGACCTGCACTATTTATACAAAGCAGAAATGAACAATGCGCACGATCACAGGCGCACGACCAGTGGTCATGCGCACTATGTCCTGTGCTCGTGCGCACTGGCATGGAAGATCAGGAAGAAGAACTGGGATAACACGCACGAGTAGTGGCGCACGACCAGTGGTCGTGCGCACTAAGTTCAATTATCGTGCGATTACCCCAGACAGGACTTCAGAAAAGATGAATCAATGCACACGATCAGTGGCGCACGGCCAGTGGTCGTGCGCATTATGTCCAGTGGTCGTGCGCTTACCCCAGGCTGATTCTGGAAAATGTAGAGTAGTGCGCACGATCAGGGGCGCACGACCAGTGATCGTGCGCATTATATCCCATGATCGTGCGCAGTATTCCTGTTTTACAACCATCCCGGAACACGCACACGACCCCTGTACCGATAGGAAAAATAAATCACTAATCTGTGCAGACATTCCAGACAATCACAAAAGGGAGTACAAACTATAAAAATAACAAAATACACAACCACTGGCATAAATGTGCACTTCCTATGGAAATAAAGATTAGATGAAATATGAACGATAAAGAACTAAAAGTGAAGTGCAACCGCATGAAAACTAGCCCAGATGAGTCCGAAAATAGGTATATAAAGTGGACTCATCAGTAAGCTTAAGACTCGTTGGTCCGGCCCATTTATCGTAAAAGAGGTTTCACCCTACGGGACAGTGCTTATCTCGCACCCGGAAAGAGGCGAGTTTAAGGTAAATGGGCACCGGCTAAAATTATTTATTACCGGTGATAATATTAACGAACAATTGGACAACATAGTGTTGTCAAACCAATGTAAGCGTGCATCACTATGGTCGAGCTCACCGACCATAAACAAAGCGCTCGTGGGAGGCATCCCATGATTATCTTTTCATTTTATTTTAAATTTTTATTTTATTTGAGTTTTTGCAGGTTTGAAGAATATCTTTGCAGCGTGACGATCGATCATATTCGAACGTCAACTTCATGCGAGTTCTTCATGTCGGTAACTTTAATTTATTTTCTTTTACTATATCTCAAAAATATTTAAAAAAATGTATTAAAAAAGAAAAAGAAAAAAATATATAAAAAATTTTGTTTCCGTTCGTACACGCCTCTGTCACGGCCGTGACCTATTGGTCACGGGCATGACATAGCCGTGTTTAGTTCATCTAGCGCAACCCGAGAGCGGTTTCGTCGAGCGACGTTTCTCGTTCGTCTTCCGTTTAGGACACGGACGTGACCATTATTGGTCACGGGCGTGACCAGCGCGGATCTTCGTTTGACGACCTGGCTCAGAGAAAGCAACAAAGTTTTCCCCGTCACGCCCGTGACAACACATGTCACGCCTGTGATGCAGGTAAGTCATGGCCGTGACTTGCCCGGGATTTCTCAAAAAAAAAAGAAACAAAATTTTTTTCTTCTTTTTTAGTTACACGCCCCAGGGCACGGCCGTGACCCTGGGCCGTGTCGGCGAATCCGAGGCGTGACCCAAGGTCAATGCCTCGCATTCCTTGCTTTTTGTTTTTTGTAATTTGCCATGCCCCCAGTCACGGCCGTGACCGAGGGCGTGACTGTGGCATCCAAGGCCAGCACCTTGGATTCCCGCGCAGCTACATAGGATACCCCTAACATGCCCGGAGGCATGGGCGTGACTCTGGGGCGTGACTAGGGAATCCGAGGCAGGAGGCCTCAGATCCTCTTTCCCTTTGACCCGTGCTTGTCACGCCCCTTGTCACGGGCGTGACCGAGGGGCGTGACCAACCTGAAAACCCTATAAATAGGGATTTTCCCTTCTTATTCCTCCACACCTTCCAGCACTCCTCTTCTCCCTTAGCCAACCTGAATCCTTTTTTTCCTCCCTTCTTCCAAAATGCCTCGCCACCACCCTCATTCTACCGCTTCCTCCTCCGAGCACCCCGCGGATCCCGCCGCGGAGGAAGCCATGCTGCTCTTTGAAAACCAAATGCAGCTCGAGCGCAGCGATCGCCTACGCGCCAAAACCCTTGGCGTGTTCCGCATCTTAGATTGGGCGATCCTCACCACATTTGGAGCAGCAGATCTGGTGCGGGGATTTCTATCCACCCCTGGATGGAGTTCCCTCTTCTCCATTTCCGAGCATGCCTTCCTTGAGCTCACCATTGAGTTCTTGGCTTCACTCGAGTTCCGTTGGGCAGCAAATGACGATTTCATCATCTTTCGCATGGGTGGGGTGATGCATCAGCTCACCATCCTCCAACTCAACGTTGCCATGGGCTTTTGCTCGGAGTCCTTCTCCCAATCTCCCGCCTACCTCGGTTTAATTACTGATTTCCCTCCCCATGTAAACCTTCTCACCTTTTGGGCGGAATTCAGTAATGCCACCGCTCCCTACACCCCAAAGAAATCCAATTGAAGCCACCTCATTTCCCCCGCCTTGCGCATTCTCCACAACCTCCTCACCTTTACTCTTTTTGCTCGCGGCGACAGCCACGGGGTGGTGACTCGGGCGGACTTACTATAATTATATAGTATGTTTTACCGAGTCCCACTCAACCTCGGCTATTTGCTCGCAATTTTCTTTCGGCACCAAGCCGAAAATGTGAGGTTGGGAGCAGTGCACGGCGGGAACTTCATCACTTTCCTCGCCAAGCATCTCGGCCTTTGGGACACTCTTCCACGCCTCAGCTGCGTCCAGACGCCGCAGGTCATCCAATTCCAGACCCTTCAGGACCTCGGCCTAGCACGACGATGCGATGGAGAGTTTGAGGCTATCCCCCCCTGCAGTTGGTGGTGGAGATCTTGATCTAGATTTCGGTGCCGGTCCCAGCAGCACTATTCCTTCTTCCCCCATTCCACCACCACCGCAGGAGCCTTCTTCAGAGCCCGGTCCTCAAACCTATTGGGATCAACAATTTGGGTTGATTCACACTCACCTAAATAAGATGGAGACCAATTTTGGCAAACGCTTTACTACTTTTGACGCTCGTTTTGCCGCACTGGAGCAGTGCCACGCTTCTTCCGTGGCACATATTACATGTGAGTTCGTGGATCTGCGCACTCATTATCCGCCGTGAGGGGGTGATAGCGATGAGGATTAGGTTACTTCATTTATCTTTGGGTTATAATCCGTCATCTTGTATCTTTTCTTTTTTGTTTTTATCTGCCATGTATCTTTTATTTTGTTTTAAAAAAAAACTATATATATCAAAAATATGTTTTGCTTCAGTATCGTCTTCTAGGTATACTTTGGACTGATTCGCCCGCTCCAGGGAAGTCTCCTTTTCTTTTTGTTCTTTACTTATTTTTCATTGGGGACAATGTATTGTTTAAGTATGGGGGGGATAGTTCTCAAACAAAACATACAAAAAAAACAAATTCTAACACTCAAAAACAAATTTTCCCATTTTCAAACTTTATTTTCCTTTTCTTCACAAAACAACAAAAAAAACAACAACAACAAAAATTGCAAAACACAACCAAAAATTCAAAAAACAATTAGGGTTAATTTTTGTAAATTAGAGAAAATCTTTATTCTTATATTTATTCACATGTGAAATCCTTAGTATTCAACTTTTACATAGTGTTTAGAATATTTTAATGCTTTAATTGAATTTTGAATTTTGGAGTATAACTGTTGGACATGTTGTGTTTCCAGTCAAGTGCACATGTTTGTAGGATTTAAGTAGAATTAAAAATTTAGCATACAAAAAGATTTTTATTTTTCTAAATGCGTAGAAATAGTTTATTTTACTTCTATCTTGAACCCGGTAAAATCTAAAAATAGTTTAGGAGAGTGTGTAGAAGTTTACTAGAGAGATATTTCGCGGATCAAGAAAGAGGTATTTTTTCTCGATGTCTAGAACTTGCCCTCTAGCTATTCTCAAGACTTTGCATAGGTTAAACTCATTAGCATAAATATGATTTAGGCACTTCTTTTGCCAAGTTTGAGCTTTTGCACCCTTACCTAACGTTTTATCTTTGTTAAGCCAATTTAAGCCTATACCCTTCCTTTTGTTTTTTTCTCCACCAACAGTTTACCAAAGCCTAAAAAGCATCCTAATTACACACATATGACCGAGCTTGACATTATATATACAGAACCGGTTTTTGAGTGATTAGGGGCCATTTTATTTTGGTGGCTAATTGAAAAAATAGTTGTTTTTCATTCCTTCTCTAAAAAAAGAGAGAAAAAAAAAGAAGAGCGAAAAAATAATATATATAAAAAAAATGAAATGATGAAAATAAATAGAGGAAGTTCAAAAAAAATTCAACATGTTAAGAAAAAAAACAAAGGAGTTTAGGAATTGGCGGAGCTCTACAAATTATTTTGTGCAAGCTCTCATTAGGTTTTGGTGTATCTACCCATCGTTTTTATCTTTGATTTTTCCAAGCCAAAAACCTAAGCCTATATTTCAACCTAGTTAAGCCCTACTGATTTGTGCTTCTAAGTAAAACTAGTGTCGTGGCGAGAGTGTGGAAGGGCAAGCCTATGGCCATCGACATTGATGGATTTCTTTGGAGGGTATCCTGATCTTCGATTTGTGCAATGTTATCTTAGTAAATACACTACTTTCTCCCTAAACGTGATTTTAAAATTTACTGGGTTTTCATTTCCGAAGTAAAAAAAATAAGTGAAAACACATTTTAGAAAATTAAAAAACTAACTTGTATGCTGAGTATGTTTTTCTACAAAAATAATTATGCGCATAGGCACAAGACTTCGCATTCTACTCCTTAGGTTCAATTTTCGTTTCTAGAGTTAAAATTTTTCTGTCCTCCATAAAAAGTTGTTTGCTCGGGACGAGCAAACGAGTAAGTATGGGGGTATTTGATAACTCTAATTTTATCCATATTTTTATATCTAATTTTTATTTAATAATTAATTAGTTTTTAATATATTCTATGATTTTATTATCTAATTTCTTTATTTTCTTATTTTAGGATCAATATGGGCTGCAAATATCAATATGGAGTCTACAGGATTGATCAGGAGACAAATCTGGACAAAGCTGGAAAAATTGTAAAGCACATGCCCTGGATACGGGCGTGACCGAGAGGTCACGGGCGTGACAACCAGGCGTGAACTCGGCGCGTGTTCCAGGCTCAGTGCGTCGTCATTTAAAAATACATGCCCCAAGGTCACGGGTGTGACCATACTAACACGGGCGTGACGTCTAGCCGTGACATCCCAGCGTGCCAAATTAAAGCTACAGTTTCAAGATCATCGAACGAAGACACCACGCCCTTGGTCACGGGCTTGGCCTTAGGCGCGACACCAATGGAATCAGATCGTCGAACGAAGATCGTCGAACGAAGAACGTCGAACAGCCAATTACACGGTCGTGACCCATCAGTCACGGGTGTGGCTAGGGCGTGACGAGTGCATTTCCAGCCATAAATCCAGCCATTTCTGTTGTTGCCGCCAGATAGCCGTTTCAGCCTGACACGCCCATGGTCACGGCCGTGACCATGGGGTGTGACCCCTCCATCAACAGCCATTTACTCCCGGCGTTTTCAGCTTCCTGTGATTTTCTAGAAACAGAAGTGACATGCCCTAGGTCACGGGCGTGACCTAGGGGCGTCACCCGCCATTTAATAGATTTTGGCGGTTTCTCCTCAAACGTTCCCGAGCTTTCAAGATGGCGGTGTCGAGCCTGACACGCCCTAGGTCACGGGCGTGACCTAGGGCGTGACCTTGCAGAAAGTTTTCCTATAAATTCCAAGCAATTCGAGAAGCTGGGGGAGGAGATTTTTGGGAGCTTAGTTCTGTTTTGTTTATTGTTTTTCTTGCATTTTAATTTCATAGTGTAGCCTTTACTTTCAAGTGTATTTTTAGTCATGTCTTTCCCTACCTTAACTTGTATTTTCCTAATGATGATGAGTAGCTAATTTTCATTTAGCGCTTGGTCATGATGTGTAACGCCCCGAAACTCAAAGGAGCGAAGGGGGACGTTTTGGGCCAGTTTGGGTTCTGGCTGCAGGCACACGGCCTGGGACACGGGCGTGTCCCAGGGCGTGTCAAGCGTGTGCCGACACTTAGCCGCGGAGTCGTCGAGATATACTCGACGATTCGTCGAGAATGGGCACACGGCCTGCGACACGGGCGTGTCGTAGGGCGTGTCGACCCGTGTCGACGATCGTCCCGCGGAGTCGTCGAGATTCACTCGACGATCGTCGAGACATGGCACACGGCCTAGGACACGGGCGTGTCCAAGGCCGTGTCATCAAGTCGTCGATCTTCACGCGACGAAATGTCGAGACCATATACACGGCCTGGGGTCCAGGCGTGTCAAAGTGACACGGGCAAGGACACGGGCGTGTCCTAGAACCCGTGCAGTGCTCGGGTTGAAAATGGGGAAAACTCATGGGGTACACGGCCGTGTGAGGTGGAACACGGGCGTGTCAGCTCGAACACGGGCGTGTTCGATACCCGTGTGAGGTTCCAGGAGATTCGATTTTGACGGCGAATGCGGCACACGGCCCTGGACACGGGCATGTGCCAGGCCGTGTTCGGCCCAGATTGGGCATTTCAGTCCCGAATCGAAGCCGTTCGTTTCCTTGTTTTGAAATCCAACGGCTGGGGGATGTTCCTGAAGGGATATACCCGGGTTTTGACTGAGAAAACCCTTACTTTTCTTCACTTATCATCTCTCTAAGTCCTTAGAGAAAGAGGATAGCCAAGAGTGGAAGAGGAGCTAGATCCGCCATTGTAGGAGCTTCGGAGCTCCGAATCGCAAGCCGACTCCGGATCCACGGAGGCAACGCAAGTGCGGTGATTTCCATCCGATTACTTTTCAATGGTGCCAAAGAGGAACTCAAGGGTAACGATCCTCATCTTGAGCATGAATAGCTCTCTTTCTTAGCATAGGAAGCCCACTCTCGCGAGTTTGCGGAGAGTTGGAGGCGTTCCTTCGGGTAGATATGTAAAGTCCTCGTTGTTTAGAGTCCGTATGCGAGAACGGACGTAGGCATGATGTGTGAAGCCTACCCGGACATGTTGGTCTGGATCGGTGATGTTGCATTACATAAGGCCGGAGGAGACTCCGTGCTATGGTTTTTTTTCGGGTTTTCTACGCGGTAGATTGTAGCAGGGAGCCTTGGGGACTAACCCAAAGGTGCACCCGGAAAACTGGGCGGATACGAGATCTTGCCGACTTGGTGGCCTGAGAGCCAACTTGAACATAACGGGGTTATGTGACTTGCGATAGAATGGGACTCGGTGGAAGTTTGACCCGCGCAAATGGCTTAAATTGTCGTTGCGATGTGAGCACGGGTTAGATGGAACCGTACCCGCTTTATGTCGTTCGGTTAAAGAGACCTAAAGTTAGGTGGCACTTGTCGTGGCTTAAATTGTCATGACCCAGGCCAGGAAGACAAATTGCTCATAGTTTTGGCCGTCTAAGTGGCGGTGGTGAGTCCGGAATGTTAATGGCTTTAATTGACATGACATCGACCGGTTCACCGAGAATGTGCCCTGAGTGCACGGGGCGTGTGGCCGTGCGAGCCAACGTCTGTGATGAAATGGCTATGGATTTATACATTGCTCGCTTATGCTAATGAAATGCAGGGAAGGAGCATCGCCGCCCCGAGTTGGGGGCGGGATCGTTATAATTTGGTCAGCATTGCTGACCGTTGCCTTGTTTCGCCACCGTGCGGTGGTTTGTTGCTTGCAGGTGCAGCTGGACCAAGCGGTCAATAGCGGGCTAAAGCCCTTTTTGCGAAGCTGGCCCTCGAAGGCCCAAGTAGAAGTGTTTACTGCTTTATTCATGTATGACCGGCCTGCGTGCCGTGGTTTGTAAATCATGTAATATTCAAGTGAAACATTTTGTAAGGCCTTAAGGCTTGTTTTGAGTATTTTGTAATAACATTCCTGTTTGGTATTAGTGGACATTCGTGCTTTAATGCTGGGTTCTTGTTTACAACTTTTATAAACTGCTTCCGCTAGAATGCTTTGTGTAGGACGTTGAGATTTGTTGGATGGTTTCCATAAGTAACCACCCGGTCTGTCTGTGGTATATGGCGTCGGGCCCCGGCCGGACCTACTGCTATATACTATGCGACGGATAGGGGTGTTACATGATGAAGCTTGAAATAAAATAAACCTTTCTTTTCTATCAAATGTCTTGTTCTTAATTATGCTCGCTACGATTTATCTTTGATTTATATTTTGTCGATTATTTCGCGGATATGTTTTTCGATCTAAGATCTGTATCCTAAATGACCGAGAGGTTGCGGATACGAGTAGATCACTCAAGGATAAAAGGAGTTGCATGCACTCCTCGAGAGAGGACGACATAAATCCACCGGATTGGAGTCAAATCCAATAGAGTGGTTCACCGCCTAAAGCAAGCTTAGGGGTTTCGATTGGCCGAGTGGTCTTAATCGATCAACCTAAGGTTGGTCAAAAGCATGAGCTCGAGAGAGACGCTTTTGTACTTAGGAACTTCCATGGTCGAGTGAGTAGTTTAAGAGCTCGCATTACTTTATTTCTGTTGAAGTATTAGACCGGGCGGCTTAGCGGTCTGATCCATCGGTTTGTAGACCGAGCGGCTTAGCGGTCTGATCCAGCGGTTTGTAGACCGGGCGGTCTGGCGGTCTCACTCTACGGCTTGTTCTATCCTGCTGGAGTTGCCGAGCGGTTATCCCATCTGTCTAACCGCGCGGCCTGATCGGTCTCCATTATTCTAGCCGCTCTGCCTGTAAATGTTTAGTCCCACATTGTTTGTATACTCTCTTTCTTATCTCCTCCATTCTATATAAGGGAGGCCATACCTTTGTAAATGATATCTTTTTTGGATAATAAAATTTCAATTATTCAAAAGTTTATTCTCTTGTTCTAGTCTTTTCGCTTCTTGTCTCTACTTTCTAACATGGTATCAGAGCACACGGTCATTTCCTCCTGATTCTGTGCGCCCTCTGTTGTTCGCGGCTTCTTTTCGGCATTCTGCGACTTGATTCGCGGCTTGCCCTCTCTTCTATCCGCGCGGCTTGTTTCTATCCGCGCGGCTTGTTTCTTGTCCGCAGACCTGTTCGCGCGGCTTTCTCCTTCTTGGTTCTCCTCTCCTTCTTCTCTTTGTCGCGCCGACCTGTTTAGTTGTCGCCGCGCCTCTTGTTCTTTCTTGCCTCTCCGACTTCCTAGTCGCTGCGGTCTGTCCCTGTCCGCGTGTGTGTTGTCTCTCTCCACGCGGTTTGCTGCTGTGATCTGCCTGACCGTGCGGGTTGTTCCTTTCTCACCCGCATCTTGGTCGCGGTCGCCAGCTCTTCTCCTCTCTTCTGTTCGCTCGGGCTTCTCAGTTCGTGCGACTTCTTCCCCGCAGTGCCTTTGCCCGCCTTCTTGCCGCTGCTGTGATCTGCCTGACCGTGCGGGTTGTCTCTTTCTTACCCGCATCTTGGTCGCGGTCACCTGCTCTTCTCCTCTCTTCTGTTCGCTCGGCCTTTTCAGACCGCGCGACCTCTTCCCCGCAGTGCCTCTTTCTAGCCGCTCCTGTTCGCGCGGCTTCCTCTGTTTTTCTAACCGCCCCTGTTCGTGCGGCTTCTTCTGCTTCCGGGTTCTATGACTACCTCCGGTCTCACCACTACTCCTGCAGCTCCTTCTCCTCCTCCTCCTTCGGGTAACCTTGGCACCCTTTCCAAGCTTGTGGGCTCCAACTATCCCGATTGGAGCGTTTCTTTCACCTTTCTCCTTCGTTCTCAACGCAAGCGTCATCACCTCACCGATGACCCTCCTCCTCGCACCTCTCCTGAGTTTGATGACTGGGATGCGAGTGATGCTCTTGTTCGCACCTGGCTGGCCAACAGCCTTTCTGATGAGTGCCTTCCCGTCATTCGCCATGATGAGACGGTCAAGGCCGCATGGCTTCACCTCGCTGCTCTCTATTCTAAGGGGGGCCAGACGTCCCGCATTTATACTCTCTATGCGGACCTCTTCGCCCGCCCTTCCATGTCCCCCGCTGCGGCTTATCAGCAGGTCCAGGCTCTTGGGGCTGAAATCCTCCAGAATCGCCCCTTCTCTGCGGACTTGGCCGACCAGCACAAACACTTCCAGGAACTCCTGGTTGTTTGTTACCTTCTTCGTCTTCCGGACTCTTATGATATGATCCGCCAGCAGATCTTGGGTGAGGCGGAATCTCCTACTTTGGATGCCACTGCGGCCCGCATTGCCGCCGTTACTTCTCTCCTCCAGCGGCCTCTGCTGGCCTCCCCCCCTTCGCAGGACTCCTTTGCACACCAGGCTCAGCGGGGGGGCCCGAGTGGCCGTGGCTCCTCCGGCGGACGGGGTTCCTCCCGGTTCTTCTGCTCTCACTGTGGTCGTACTGGCCATACTGTTGATCGCTGCTGGCAGAAACATCCTCATCTTCGCCCTTCCGGTGATGCTCCTTCGGCCTCCGCCTCTTCTAGGCCGTCTGCCTCTGTGGCCACGATGTCAGGTAGTGCCCACGTCGTTACCCAAGGTAAATGGCTGATTGACTCCGGTGCCACCAATCATATGACGGGCAACCCTCATTGCTTCTCCCGTCTGGAGACCCATGACCGCTTACCCCCAGTTCGTGTGGCGGATGGTTCCCCGTCTCCGGTTCATGGGACGGGCATGGTTCAACTCACTCCATCGCTTTGCTTGGAGGATACCCTCTATGTCCCGAAGTTCCCGTGCAATTTGTTATCAGTTACCACTTTATGCCGGCAACTTCAGTGCTCCGTTTTATTCACTCCCACTACTTGTTCTTTTCAGGACCCGAGGACCCAGCGGACGATTGCTACTGGGACTGAGAGCGGCGGCCTCTACTTCCTCGACGATGTTTCTGCTCTTTCTGCCTACTCCTCCTCTGCTGATCTCCTTCAGTGGCATCTTCGTCTTGGACATCCTCCTCCCCGGCTTATTCGTCAGCTTCTGCCCCACTTACCTCCCACCAGTTCTCCGCTCAACTGTGATGCGTGTCAGCTTGGCAAACATCATCGCTCCTCCTTCCCACCGAAGCAAGGCCGTGGCTCCTCTCGCATTTTTGATATTGTTCATTCTGATGTATGGGGTCCTGCTCCTACCCTCACTGTTGGTCGGGGCAGTTCCTATTTTGTAACTTTTATCGATGATTTTACTCGCTGTACCTGGGTGTATCTCTTAAAGGATCGCTCTGAACTATTCTCTGTTTGGCAATCTTTTTACTTTATGATTAAGACTCAGTTTGCTATTTCGATTAAAGTCTTACGTTCTGATAATGCCAAGGAATATCTGTCTCATGAGTTCTCCGCGTTCTTTCACCAACACGGCCTCATTCATCAAACGACTTGTGTTTACACCTCCCAACAGAATGGGGTGGCGGAGCGTAAAAACCGTCACCTGCTTGATGTTGCGCGTACTCTCATGACGCAGATGCACGTCCCTCGCTCCTATTGGGGCTACGCTGTGCTCCTCGCTTGCTATCTCATCAATCGCATTCCCTCCACGGTCCTCCACGGCCGGACTCCCTTCTCCCTTCTCTACCCCCACCAGGAACCTTTTCCTCTTCCTCTCCGTGTCTTTGGCTGTACGGCCTTTGTTCACGCTCCCTCCGCTACCCGCGACAAGCTTTCCCCCCGTTCCACTAAGTGTGTCTTTTTGGGGTACTCTACCACTCAAAAAGGCTATTGCTGCTTTGACCCCCTTCTTCGCAAGCAGTTTGTCTCCGCAGACGTGACCTTTTTTGAAAATGCTTCATATTTCTCTCCTTCCTCTTCTCTTCCTTCTCTTCCTTCTGATATCTCCGTTCATTCCACACCTCTCCCCGTTTTCCCACCTTCGTCTCCTCCTCCACCCACTCCTTCCCAGTCCGTCTCCCCACCTACCCCTCCTCCCTCCTCTCCGCTGCCGTCTCTCTCTAGTCCCGGGCCAGCCTTCTCCGCCACGGACGCTCCGGTCGCTGACGCTCCCGTCGCCGCCGCTCCCGATGATCTGAATGTTCCCATTGCCCTTCGCAAAGGGGTGCGGGCGTGTACTCAACACCCGCTCACGGCTGTTGTTTCTTATGATCAGCTTTCTCCTTCTCGCAGGTGTTTTGCCTTGGCTATCTCTGCCACTTCTACTCCCCGTACCTACCAGGAGGCTCTCTCTCTCCCTCATTGGAAGTCTGCCATGGATGAGGAGATGGCTACTCTTACTGAACGGGGTACCTGGACCCTGGTTCCTCCTCCCGTGGGCACTGATGTGGTTGGCTGTCGCTGGGTCTTTGTTGAGAAGTTTCGCCCCGACGGCACTGTGGATCGCTACAAAGCCCGGCTGGTGGCCAAGGGCTTTACTCAGACTTATGGCGTTGATTACTTCGATACCTTCTCTCCAGTTGCTCGCCTCAGCACCATCCGGGTTCTCTTTTCTGTGGCTGTTAACCGGGCTTGGGCTATTTCTCAGCTGGATGTGAAGAATGCCTTTCTTTATGGCGATCTTCAGGAGGACGTCTATATGGAGCAACCTCCTGGGTATGTTGCTCAGGGGGAGACACGTGTCTGTCATTTGAAGAAGGCCATTTATGGCCTCAAGCAGAGCCCTAGGGCATGGTTCGAAAAGTTTAGTGGTATTGTGGCAACCATCGGTTTTCAAAGGAGTTCGGCCGATCACTCCTTATTCATTCGCAAAACGGCCTCGGGACTGGTGGTTTTGGCCGTATATGTGGATGATATTCTCCTTACTGGTGATGACCGAGATGGGGTGGACTTAACGAAGAAGCACCTCCGTCAGCACTTGGTCACGAAGGATATGGGCCCCCCAAAATACTTTTGGGGATAGAAATCTCGCGGAAACCTGACTCCTTGGTCCTCTCTCAACGGAAGTATGCCCTTGATCTTCTTCGAGAAGCAGGCTTGACAGGTGCCAAACCAGCTCATCTTCCCATGGCTGTTGGAGAAGACAAAACGTGGACGGATGAATCGCCTCCTCTATCTGATGTCACACGGTACAGACGTTTGGTAGGCAAACTCATCTATCTCACAGTGACTAGACCCGACATCGCCTACGCTGTAGGAAAGGTCAGTCAGTTTATGCAAGCTCCTAGGGAGTGTCATCTTCAGTCCGCCCTGAAGATTTTAGAGTATATCAAAGCAGCACCGGGCAGAGGGTTACTCTTCCAGAAGAATGGTCATCTGAGAGTTGAGGCCTACTCAGACTCAAGTTATGCGGATGACAAAGGCGATCGTAAATCCACGTCAGGTTTCTGTACCTTTGTTGGAGGTAATCTTGTGAGTTGGAAAAGCAAGAAACAGTCTGTTGTTTCCAGATCCAGTGCCGAAGCAGAATACCGGAGTATGGCGTCAACTACGTGTGAGTTAAAGTGGTTGCGGGCTCTCATGCTTGACCTGGGCGAGGTATATGATTGTCCTCTCCCTATGTTCTGTGACAACAAGGCCGCTATACACATATCCAGAAATCCGGTCTTCCATGAGAGAACGAAGCATATAGAGGTTGACTGTCACTTCATTCGGGAGGAGATTTTGAAGAAACAGATTTGTACTCCTTTTGTCACCTCTGACAAGGAGTTGGCAGATATCTTCACCAAGCCGATTTCTACTTCCTTCTTCCGCATTTGTGACAAGCTGGGCATGATTGATATCTATGCTCCAGCTTGAGGGGGAGTGTTGAAGTATTAGACCGGGCGGCTTAGCGGTCTGATCCATCGGTTTGTAGACCGAGCGGCTTAGCGGTCTGATCCAGCGGTTTGTAGACCGGGCGGTCTGGCGGTCTCACTCTACGGCTTGTTCTATCCTGCTGGAGTTGCCGAGCGGTTATCCCATCTGTCTAACCGCGCGGCCTGATCGGTCTCCATTATTCTAGCCGCTCTGCCTGTAAATGTTTAGTCCCACATTGTTTGTATACTCTCTTTCTTATCTCCTCCATTCTATATAAGGGAGGCCATACCTTTGTAAATGATATCTTTTTTGGATAATAAAATTTCAATTATTCAAAAGTTTATTCTCTTGTTCTAGTCTTTTCGCTTCTTGTCTCTACTTTCTAACAATTTCAAAAAGGTTTATTTTAGTACAAGTGGATTCTAGATCAAGTGCTAGCTTCCCCAAAATCGAACTTCTCTTTCTTAGTGTTTCATTTCATTTTCTATTTTAAACAAAAACCAACTTTCCGTCTGATAAGATAATAGCTCTTTCTTGTGAGTACAAGTATTCGACAAGCCCCGAGTCGATATACAACACTTGATCCTATACTCCGAACGATAGGTATACTTGCCTCATCGATTGAAAACACGCGCTAGCGTGGAAAAAATAATCATCATGCACCTTGTGGGATTGGATGGCCAAACCACCTCAATAGAGGCTGAAATTTGGGCCACTAGTTTGACATGACTTTTTACACCCTCGTATGGGTTATGGGGTGGTTTGGGGTAGGATTGCCCTTGGACCCAAGTTCAAACCCTAAGTTTGGACTTTGGGGGTTTGAGAAGTTCATGGGATCAAATGCCCTTGTATGGACTTGAAATTTGGTATAGAGGACTGAAAGAGTTCAGTTGTCTACCTAAATCACCTAGAGTGGGTGAATAGGTGAGTTGTGCGTCTTTTTGCGGAATAAAAATTCAGAGATCTATGCACACAATTATCAACCAAGCAATCACAGACTACAAAAGATTTATAGTGGCTCCCTAATCTTGGGTACATCCACTTTCCCTCACCGATCTAGCAAAGAACTAAACTCGGCTACTCCACTATCTCGGATTGAAAACCAATCCTACGTCTCGGAACAAAGTTCCTATAATCTCGATCGACAACACGAATCTACACTCGGAAGATAAAGCTTCTTACAACTCGGAGACAAAAAGCTCCTACACTCGGAGAGAAATCTCCTACAAGAATGAAATTGAAAGTATATGAAAATACAAACAGTAAAACTTTCTCAGATCTGGAAACAGTCTACTGGTTTTGGTATCAGACTACTGGTTTTGGTCGGGCTTAAAGTGAATTCGTGGGCGAATTCTTTTTAAGGGGTGATGAGCACATTGTGTGCGTCATCGTTATAATGGTAAAAGAACCCATGAATGTCCACTTAGGAATGAAAATACTCGTGTTTGAGGAACCTGCGTGTTCCTATAATTGCTGTTTGCAATTTATTTGGTCGCTTAACGGTGTTTTGTACCACTATAGGTGACCAGAAGTGGTGTTGGGCCGTCAGAACGCCGAGTTTCTGAGGCTACTAGTGCACCGGATGTTGCTCCTGCAACACCTCTGTCGGCTGAAAATATACGATTGGTGGCTGAAGTGGTGTTGGCCGTGATCAATGCGCAGCCTGGAAGGCAAGCGCAGCAGCCTGCTCCTGTGATGGAGCAAGTACCTCTTCAAGAGGCTGAGCCGAGGAGGGTGGAGCAAGTGGTTGTGGAACCAATAGTGCCAAGGAGGGCAACTGAGAGGCAGCTGAAGCATGTAATGAGCTTTAACCCTCCGCTATTCTCAGGGTTGGGAACCCCATCTCAGGCTGAAGACTGGCTCTCCAGGGTGAAGAGAGTCATGACAGCGACGGAGACGGAGGAGTGGCAAATGACCACCATCGCTACGTTCCTTTTGGACGGTGAAGCGAGGATGTGGTGGGAAGGATTGGAGCTGCTTCATTTGAGAGGTAGACAACTGATAGACGTTCTGATGGAAGAGATCTCGGGATTGTTCTTAGCAAGATACCTCCCCTCTACTCAGAGGATTTCGATGGAGAATGAGTTCCTGAAGTTGGTGCAGGGTGAGAGGAGCGTGGATGAATATCTCCACGAGTTTACGCGGTTGAGTCGTTATGCTAGCTCCACCATCATGGATGAGGAGCGCAAGACTAATCGATTCTAGGAAGGCTTGAGGGATGAGTTGAGACTGCTACTGTCGGGGCCAATGACGCAGGGTTTCTTAACCTTGGTCAATACTGCCCGGTCCTTGGAGAAGGACATGAAGAGCGTGCAAGCGAAGAAAAGCTTGGGTGAGAAGAAATCTGAGTTCAGAGTGCCGACTACTTCAAAGTCCGGCTATCGGAGGTCTTTCAAGAAGCATAGGACATTGGGTCCAGCTCCTTCTGGCGCTTCTGGGGCGACTACAGGTCGAACCCCGGGTGCGTGTTTTACATGTGGAAAGACGGGGCATTTTGCCCGTGATTGTTGGAGCGGACGTCCTAAGTACGAGAGGAGGCCGGGAGCTACCTATGAAGAGAAGGGAAAGGCGGTGGAATCGACCGCATCCCATTATGCTCCGGCCCAACCAAGGGTCTACAATCTTGGCCAACAGGAGGCCATTAAACAAGCTGATGTGGTGACAAGTACGATTTAATTTATAGCAAGTCAATTTCTTTAAATACTTGTTATGCACATGTTACCTTACCACTACTTGTTTAGGATTTGTATTGATTTGTGAAAATCCGGCACGAGCACTCTTCGATATGGGAGCTTCACACTCCTTCTTGTCCGAAGGATTTATATCACGCATCGGAGTCTCTTCTTCGATGGCGAAGGATAAGTTGGATGCGTTGTTGCCCAATGGGTGTTCGATGCGAGCGGTTAGGATCTGCGATGTTAAGATTCGTATTGGGGAGCAGGAGTTTGACCTGCGGGCGTCCTTACTTCCGTTGGTGGAGTTCGACGTCATATTTGGCATGGACTGGCTCTCGGAGCAGCAGGCCCATATAGATTGCGGTAGCAAGGAAGTCAAGCTGGGAGCAAGTCGTGAGACGAATTTTACGGGCTTAAAGGGGTCGAGCAAGACATTGATGTCTGCTCTTCAGGTGGTGAAGGCGGTTCGTGCTGGTGCAGAACTGTTCTTTACACTAGTGGAGGTTGCAAAGCCGAAGCCCGCGTTGGATTATATTTCAGTGGTATCGGAATACCCTGATGTGTTCCCCGTAGATCTTCCTGGAGCCCCGCCTTAACGGGAGATAGATTTTACGATCGAGCTAGTGCCAGGTGCAAAGCCTGTGTCACGATCTCCATATCGGCTAGCGCCCAAGGAAATGGCGGAGCTGAAAGTTCAACTGTAAGAGTTGTTGGAGCAAGGGTATGTGCGCCCGAGTTCTTCGCCTTGGAGCGCACCGGTCCTCTTTGTTAAGAAGAAGGACGGAAGCTTGAGGTTGTGTATTGATTATCGGGAGCTAAACAAGCTGACGGAGAAGAATAAGTACCCGATCCCCCGGATTGATGATCTCTTTGATCAGTTAGTCGGGTCGACGGTGTACTCGAAGCTGGATCTCAAGGCTGGGTACTATCAGCTGCGAATAAGGGAGAGTGATATCCCGAAGACAGCGTTTAGTACGCGATACGGGCATTATGAGTTTACGGTCATGCCGTTTGGGCTGACTAATGCGCCGTCAGTGTTCATGGATTTGATGAACAGGACGTTCAGGGAGTACTTGGACCATTTCGTGATCGTCTTCATCGACGATATTTTGGTGTACTCGCAAAGTGAGGAAGATCACTTCAAGCATCTTCATTTGGTGTTGGAGACGCTAAGGAGAAATCAATTGTATGCCAAGTTCTCGAAGTGCGAGTTTTGGCTATCCTCAGTGGCATTCCTCGGGCATATAGTGAGTGGAGAGGGTATTGCTGTGGATCCGGCGAAGATTGTTGCGATACGGGATTGGCCTGAGCTTGCTACGGTAGCAGAAGTCCGGAGCTTTTTGGGGCTTGCCGACTATTATAGGCGCTTCGTAGAGAACTTCTCGCGGTTAGTGATACCTCTCACTACTTTGACGAGGAAGGAGCATAAGTTCGTTTGGACGCCGGAGTGCGCGCGAGCTTTTGAGGAATTGAAGTGTCGGTTGACCACGGCGCCTGTGCTGAGTTCGCCATGTGGAACCGAAGGCTATGAGATATATAGCGATGCTTCGAGCAGCGGTTTGGGTTGCGTGCTACTGCAGCACGGAAGCGTGATAGCTTATGGCTCGAGACAGCTAAAGGTGCACGAGAGGAATTATCCGGTCCATGACTTGGAGTTGGCGGCCGTGATTTTTGCCTTGAAGCTGTGGAGACACTATTTGTACGGTGTGAAGATTGATATCTACACCGATCACAAGAGCCTAAAATATCTAATTGATCAGAAGGATCTGAATATGCGAAGCGTCGATGGATGGAGTTCCTGGGGGACGATACATTCAAGATCCACTACGTGCCTGACAAAGGGAATGCGGTTGCGGACGCGTTGAGTCGTCGAGCCCCAGCTCAAGCTAATTGGCTATCGGTGCACGATGAGTGGTTGGTGCAGGAGTTGGAGGCGTTGGAGATTGTTTGTGTGGACAGGCAATCAAGTCCTGAAGCAGTTCTGAATTGGACTAAAGTCCAATATGACCTGGCTGATCGGATTCGGCAGGCTTTGGAAATGGATGCTCATATGAAGCAGTTCATGATAGAGGCTCTAGATGGGTCAAATTCCCAATTCGTTGTGGAGGACGGATTGCTGTGGAAAGACGGTCGTTTGTGCGTCCCAAGTGTGGGCAATTTATGGGTGGAGTTGTTGTACGAGGCGCACCATACCAAGTACTCGATTCACCCGGGGAGCACAAAGATGTACCGTGATGTGAAGAAACTGTTTTGGTGGCCGGGTTTGAAAAAGGATGTGGCGCTATACGTAGCGAAGTGCCAAACTTGCGCCTTGGTAAAGGCGGAGTGCCAAAAGCCGGGAGGATTTCTTAAGTCCTTGCCTATTCCGGAATGGAAATTCGACGACATCTCTATGGACTTTGTGCACGGTTTGCCAAGGTCGCAAAAGGGGAACGACGCCATTTGGGTGATCGTGGATCGATTAACGAAGGTGTCGCATTTTATTCCGCATAGGAAGGATGATCCGGTGGAGAAGCTGGCAAAGCTTTATGTGGATAACATAGTACGGCTTCATGGTGTGCCCCGCAGCATCGTGAGTGACCGAGATAGGCGGTTCACGTCCAATGATTGGAGGCTTGTGCAGCAAATGTTGGGAACAAAGCTGAAATTTAGCACAGCCTTCCATCCGCAAACGGATGGGCAGACCGAGAGGGTTAATAGAACCATGGAAGACATGCTTCACATGTGTGTCTTGGACTTTGGAAAGCAATGGGAAGACCACCTATATTTGGTGGAGTTCGCATACAACAACAGCTACCAAGCAAGTATTCAAATGGCGCCCTTTGAGGCCCTATATGGTAGAAGATGTCGCACGTCGTTGTCTTGGTTAGAAACGGGTGAGTCAAAGTTGTATAAGCGATCGGAAGTGGATGATGCTACTTCTTTGGTGAGAACCATTCGGGAGAGGTTACTTATCGCTCAGGACCGGCAAGCAAAGTACTATAATGCCAAGCACAGGAACGTGGAGTTCGCTGTGGGCGATTATGTATACTTGAAGATAAAGCCATTCAAGGGTGTCTCGCGGGTGCGGCGATTGAAAAAGCTAAGCCCGAGGTACCTTGGACCGTTCGAGGTTCTGGAGCGAGTTGGGGAAGCAGCCTATCGGTTGAAGCTTTCAGTGGAGCTTAGTGGTTTACACGATGTATTCCACATTTCGGTGCTTCGGAAGGCGGTGCAAGATCCTACGCAAGTGATCGCGGTCTATCAAGTGCCGGTGGATAGTGGGCTAACGACAAAGGTCAATCCCGTGCGGATTGAGGACTCGGAGGTCAAGCGACTACGCAATAAAGAGATCATTATGGTCAAGGTCCGGTGGGACAATTGCGGTCGTGAGGAGCTCTCTTGGGAGCGAGAGCAGACTATGCTTGACGAGTATCCGGAGTTGTTCCGCTCAGGTACAAATTTTGTTTTTGTATGTCATTCCTTTATGTAATTTTGTGGGCGAAATTCTTTTAAGAGGGGTAGAGTTGTAACGCCCCGAAACGCAAAGGAGCGAAGGGGGACGTTTTGGGCCATTTTGGGTTCTGGCTGCAGGCACACGACCTGGGACACGGGCGTGTCCCAGGGCGTGTCAAGCGTGTGCCGACACTTAGCCGCGGAGTCGTCGAGATATACTCGACGATTCGTCGAGAATGGGCACACGGCCTGCGACACGGGCGTGTCGCAGGGCGTGTCGACCCGTGTCGACGATCGTCCCGCGGAGTCGTCGAGATTCACTCGACGATCGTCGAGACATGGCACACGGCCTAGGACACGGGCGTGTCCAAGGCCGTGTCATCAAGTCGTCGATCTTCACGCGACGAAATGTCGAGACCATGTACACGGCCTGGGGTCCAGGCGTGTCAAAGTGACACGGGCAAGGACACGTGCGTATCCTAGAACCCGTGCAGTGCTCGGGTTGAAAATGGGGAAAAATCATGGGGTACACGGCCGTGTGAGGTGGAACACGGGCGTGTCAGCTCGAACACGGGCGTGTTCGATACCCGTGTAAGGTTCCAAGAGATTCGATTTTGACGGCGAATGCGGCACACGACCCTGGACACGGGCGTGTGCCAGGCCGTGTTCGGCCCAGATTGGGCATTTCAGTCCCGAATCGAAGCCGTTCGTTTCCTTGTTTTGAAATCCAACGGCTGGGGGATGTTCCTGAAGGGATATACCCGGGTTTTGACTGAGAAAACCCTTACTTTTCTTCACTTATCATCTCTCTAAGTCCTTAGAGAAAGAGGAGAGCTAAGAGTGGAAGAGGAGCTAGATCCGCCATTGGAGGAGCTTCGGAGCTCCGAATTGCAAGCCGACTCCGGATCCACGGAGGCAACGCAAGTGCGGTGATTTCCATCCGATTACTTTTCAATGGCGCCAAAGAGGAACTCAAGGGTAACGATCCTCATCTTGAGCATGAATAGCTCTCTTTCTTAGCATAGGAAGCCCGCTCTCGCGAGTTTGCGGAGAGTTGGAGGCGTTCCTTCGGGTAGATATGTAAAGTCCCCGTTGTTTAGAGTCCGTATGCGAGAACGGACGTAGGCATGATGTGTGAAGCCTACCCGGACATGTTGGTCTGGATCGGTGATGTTGCATTGCATAAGGCCGGAGGAGACTCCGTGCTATGGTTTTTTTTTCGGGTTTTCTACGCGGTAGATTGCAGCAGGGAGCCTTGGAGACTAACCCAAAGGTGCACCCGGAAAACTGGGCAGATACGAGATCTTGCCGACTTGGTGGACTGAGAGCCAACTTGAACATAACGGGGTTATGTGACTTGCGATAGAATGGGACTCGGTGGAAGTTTGACCCGCGCAAATGGCTTAAATTGTCGTTGCGATGTGAGCACGGGTTAGATGGAACCGTACCCGCTTTATGTCGTTCGGTTAAAGAGACCTAAAGTTACGTGGCACTTGTCGTTGGCATAGATGGGAGTCTTCGGCGGTCAATGGCTTAAATTGTCGTGACCCAGGCCAGGAAGACAAATTGCTCATAGGTTTGGCCGTCTAAGTGGCGGTGGTGAGTCTGGAATGTTAATGGCTTTATTTGACGTGACATCGACCGGTTCACCGAGAATGTGCCCTGAGTGCACGGGGCCTGTGGCCGTGCGAGCCAACGTCTGTGATGAAATGGCTATGAATTTATACATTGCTCGCTTATGCTAATGAAATGCAGGGAAGGAGCATCGCCGCCCCGAGTTGGGGGCGGGATCGTTATAATTTGGTCAGCATTGCTGACCGTTGCCTTGTTTCGCCACCGTGCGGTGGTTTGTTGCTTGCAGGTGCAGCTGGACCAAGCGGTCAATAGCGGGCTAAAGCCCTTTTTGCGAAGCTGGCCCTCGAAGGCCCAAGTAGAAGTGTTTACTGCTTTATTCATGTATGACCGGCCTGCGTGCCGTGGTTTGTAAATCATGTAATATTCAAGTGAAACATTTTGTAAGGCCTTAAGGCTTGTTTTGAGTTTTTTGTAATAACATTCCTGTTTGGTATTAGTGGACATTCGTGCTTTAATGCTGGGTTCTTGTTTACAACTTTTATAAACTGCTTCCGTTAGAATGCTCTGTGTAGGACGTTGAGATTGGTTGGATGGTTTCCATAAGTAACCACCCGGTCTGTCTATGGTATATGGCGTCGGGCCCCGGCCGGACCTACTGCTATATACTATGCGACGGATAGGGGGTGTTACATGATGAAGCTTGAAATAAAATAAACCTTTCTTTTCTATCAAATGTCTTGTTCTTAATTATGCTCGCTACGATTTATCTTTGATTTATATTTTGTCGATTATTTCGCGGATATGTTTTTCGATCTAAGATCCGTATCCTAAATGACCGAGAGGTTGCGGATACGAGTAGATCACTCAAGGATAAAAGGAGTTGCATGCACTCCTCGAGAGAGGACGACATAAATCCACCGGATTGGAGTCAAATCCAATAGAGTGGTTCACCGCCTAAAGCAAGCTTAGGGGTTTCGATTGGCCTAGTGGTCTTAATTGATCAACCTAAGGTTAGTCAAAAGTATGAGCTCGAGAGAGACGCTTTTGTACTTAGGAACTTCCATGGTCGAGTGAGTAGTTTAAGAGCTCGCATTACTTTATTTCAAAAAGGTTTATTTTAGTACAAGTGGATTCTAGATCAAGTGCTAGCTTCCCCAAAATCGAACTTCTCTTTCTTAGTGTTTCATTTCATTTTCTATTTTAAACAAAAACCAACTTTCCGTCTGATAAGATAATAGCTCTTTCTTGTGAGTACAAGTATTCGACAAGCCCCGAGTCAATATATGACACTTGATCCTATACTCCGAATGATAGGTATACTTGCCTCATCGATTGAAAACACGCGCTAGCGTGGAAAAAATAATCATCATGCACCTTGTGGGATTGGGTGGCCAAACCACCTCAATAGAGGCTGAAATTTGGGCCACTAGTTTGACATGACTTTTTACACCCTCGTATGGGTTATGGGGTGGTTTGGGGTAGGATTGCCCTTGGACCCAAGTTCAAACCCTAAGTTTGGACTTTGGGGGTTTGAGAAGTTCATGGGGTCAAATGCCCTTGTATGGACTTGAAATTTGGTATAGAGGACTGAAAGAGTTCAGTTTTCTACCTAAATAACCTAGAGTGGGTGAATAGGTGAGTTGTGCGTAATTTTGCGGAATAAAAATTCAGAGATCTATGCACACAATTATCAACCAAGCAATCACAGACTACAAAAGATTTATAGTGGCTCCCTAATCTTGGGTACATCCACTTTCCCTCATCGATCTAGCAAAGAACTAAACTCGGCTACTCCACTATCTCGGATTGAAAACCAATCCTACGTCTCGGAACAAAGTTCCTACAATCTCGATCGACAACACGAATCTACACTCGGAAGATAAAGCTTCTTACAACTCGGAGACAAAAAGCTCCTACACTCGGAGAGAAATCTCCTACAAGAATGAAATTGAAAGTATATGAAAATACAAACAGTAAAACTTTCTCAGATCTAGAAACAGTCGGCCTGAATCTTCTTCTTTGATCTTGCGGCTCTATCAGAGAAGTTGAAGAAGAATTTTGGCAAAATCTAGATCTGAAATTTCTTGGCTTCCCGCGATTAGATAGATGATGAAAAATTCAAAGACAATCTCGATCTGTGAATCGTCTTGATCTAAATCTTCTGGATCGAAAACCCTAGCCGAATATGCGCGATGAAGGTCGGCGACGGCGGCTTTCGTTTTTAGATAGAGAGAATGAGATTCAGAATTACTTAGAATAAACTTGACGACACTTGTTAGGGTTTGTCGGTTTTGACAAGACCTTATATAAGATCTTCCCTAATGGTCATAGTTAATCTTAATGATGTACACGTGGACCACTCACATCAAGGCTTTTGAAATTTCCATCAAATCTGGACTTAACGATTTTTTCTGAAGAGGATGACTGAAATACTCGAGTGAATGTTTACCTCGAGAACAACTCGGGTAGATGACTTAGAGAAAATCCAGAAATAATGAGCAACTACTCGAGTACTCAAAGACTTGCTCAAGTGCTAATATAGTTACTCGAGATGTGGAGTTTAACTACTCAAGTACAAGAAATACTACTCGAGTGAAGAGAAATTAACTACTCGAGAGGAAGAGGGCATACTCGAGTCAAGGACTTAGAATAATTTCTGGGAGAAGAAACTGGGTTACTCGAGTAGTGAAATAGACTACTCGAGAGGAGATAAACTACTCGAGTATATAGATACAACTACTCGAGTAATGGACTTAGAAAGATTCTGAGGGATGAAAAGCTTGTCACTTGAGTATTAAACCTGGACTACTTGAGTAGTAGATGGACTACTCGAGTACATGAACTTGACTACTCGAGTGAAGTAAAATTACATGAAATTCTGTCTTTTGTAACTAGAGACAAAAGACTAATCTACTCGAGTACTTATATGACTACTCGAGTAAATCACTTAGAAAATTTTCTGGAGAAGAAATTCTATTAACTCGAGAATGAGAAAGGATCTACTCGAGTAATTGACTTAGGTACTCGAGAGCTATAATTTGACTACTCGAGAGCTAATTCCCTTACTCGAGTCCAAATAGTCTTACTCGAGTATTGACTAAGTATTTCACACGAGTATGTAAGTATCTACTCGAGTAAAGTACTTAGCAAAAATTCCTTCAATAGAATTTTCTATTCTTTCGTGAATTTTGCAACAAGTCTTTCTCCATACAGTCCTAGTGCTTGAATATGAAGTGTATCCCAATAGAGAGGCTACACATGAGTCAACACCATGAATCACACAATGTGGGATTACATTATACAGTCCTATGTTTGGTGACCCATTGTAGACTGACATTGATCTACACTTGGCAAAATATTCATGCATACATATAACTCAAACAAAACATCAAATACAACTTAATTCATCTTAGTTCAAGGGTGACTTCATCAAATCTGGGTTAATGTGGATACAATACCCAACAAGGACACTAGGGTAGCTAAAGTCCTCTGGTAAAAATCTTAGAGGATTTGGAGATGGTTAAACCTCCCAAAACTCTAACCCTACCTTAGGACACAACACTTATACATGTACGACAAGCCACCAAAACTTAATGAAAAGTTATGAAACTTGGGTAGTATGGTCATAGGGTTAATTAGAGCCTCTAGTGATTTTATTGGTAATTTTGGAGCAACACACTTAGTACCTCCTTTATAATACATGGAATTTTCGTTGATGTTCTTTTGGTTATTATGATCACACTATTTAGTAGGAAGTTATGAAAATTGGACAGAGGGTATTTTAGGTCTATATAATCATACTTGAATTTTATTATAATGTTTAGATGTGTATTTTCAGTACTTCCTTCACAAGCTTTTAAGAATACAGTTATATTCAAAAATAGATTCAGAGCTCAAGAATGGTTTGAAAATTGTGAAACTCATGTAAAGGTATATTTAGGTAAATATTTATATGAGGAAATTTTACCATAATTTTTAGGTGAATATTTTCAGTAGTTGCTTCATTAATGTAGGAATGAGGACTTTTGTTTGAAATTAAAATCAGAACTCATTATTCACTAGGAAGTTTGAAAACTTTCTTAGGAGTGTTTTTAGGGCATATTAGCCATGCCTGAATTTTATTATAATTTTTGAAAGCTTATTTACAATATTTACTTCATTAGCGGTTAATTATGTGATTATGTTTAAAATTATGGATCAAGGCCTAAACCTAGAAATAAAAATTGGGGAACTTGAATTTACTGTTAATTTGCTGCTTAGTATTTATCATAATTTTATGGAGCATTTTGCATGATTGTAAGGGACACTTCATATTCAAATTGGGGCATTTGAATTTTTGGGAGAAATAAATAAAATGTCAGATTAATTAGAAAAATTCTAAGCTTATGGATTTAGTCTATAAATTTCAAGATAGGCCTCCATTAATTATCTTAAGGCATTTGGAAGAAGATTTGGAGTACCTCCTATCTTGTACATCATTTAGCATAAGGTGGTCGCATTTAGTAAAACTGCGGAAATCATGTTTTCTTGGGGAATAGTCATAGGTATAAGGGATTGTGGTTTACTGATTTTAGTAAAGAGGAGTGGAGCATACTATTGGAAGATGGGATGAGTAGGTTGTAGAGTTGTCTAAGATTAGGTGGTGCTCGGGATCGACGAAAGATCGTCTTTCCTATGGAAGAAGTGAAAAGGTCAACACTCTAAGGTAGATCCTGAATAATATCAAAATGGATCGGGAATCGGGTAATAACCAATAACAGTAAGTGCCTTGCAAAAGGGAGCTTTGGGTTTCAGCCCATCTTAGTTCCTAGTGCCCTCGAGAACCCTTCGCGGGGTATGCCTTGGGCAGTCCTGGGATAACCTAAACTGTAGGCAAAAATAAACTACAAGAGCAACTAGCATTACTACGGATTCACTTTCACTCACCTCGATGTCTCGGGATGTTATGTTGGGTCACTCGGGCAGTAGGCTTGGTGGTTTTGACGATGGGCAGGTTGGCCCGACGAGCTTTGGCTCGGTTGTTGATTGTGACAGACGGGATGGTCCGGGGAGCTTTGGCTCGGTAGCTAATAAATAAGGTTGCATGTGCATAAAGTATAAGGTGGTGGGTCTTTGGTATTGTAGGGTCGATGCACCGACACCAATACGTTGACTCGGCAAGTGTGGCTTTATACTTCGCCAAATTAAGTCCGGTGGACCAGCCAGCAAAGAGTACGCAGGAGCTCCGCTTAGTGCACCAGCGTCGAGGCATGCAATAGGTCTGACTGGTAGTGCAATTACTGGTTTAGAGGTGGGCGAGGCCCAACCCACCGCTTTCGTCTGCCACTACGGAGGTATCCTAGGAGGTTAGGCTCCATAAAGGGGGAACTAAAGGTCTGTGTGCATAGAGTCAAGTGGGTGTGTTGCGCTTGCATGTTCACGTCATGGTATACTTGCATGTCAAAGCATCATCATTTCATATAACCCCTGACACCTATTGTATAAAGTGGTATGAGATGCTTTATATAATAGGCCCTGCAAAAAGACCCCCTGATTTATATGCTTGCATGAGCGTGCTTATAAATTAAGGTTATTATTATTTAGATATATATATATATATATATATGCTTGCTATAAAACCGACACCCTATCGTATAAATTGGTATGGGATTATTTATACGATATGGGCCTTGCAGAAGATCCCTTAGCTTATGTGGTTTTATATAAGTTAGGGTTAGGTTTTACTTGTTTAGCTTTCCATGCTTTTATTACTGCCTCTTATACTTATAGATCTGTTAGACTAGTTCCTTCGTGACTTGCTTTTTGTTCATTCTCCACTTTCAGAGCTTCCCTTTCCTCCTCTCTGCCCGGTGCCTAGGAGCCATGGGGGAGTGGTAGGGGATGATAGGACTTAGTCTTTTAGACTAATGGTTTTCGAACCACAACATTTTAGGGGACCGTGGAGGCCAGCATGGAGGAGCATCCCCGGAGGTTGGCACGGTTGAAGATGGGACAGTCTAGCACCGGAGTTCAGATAACTGGGACTCTGAGTCCCGATCATTAGTAGATTGTTTAGTTTTGCTTCCGCACTGAGTGATATGTAGTGAGGATATTGATGTACCAAGAATGAGCCCTATTTTTAGTGCCTTTATTATTATTTATGTGGACTCTCCCTTCATGGAGATTATTTACTATATATATGATTTCTATGGACATGTCTTTTACTCTTTTTCTACTATTCTATGATCGATTTGGCCGACAGTATCGATGCTTTGTAGTGACGACCTTACCGGACGTGAAGGTGTCACCGCAAAAAGGCGGTTCTAGGCCTAAGACCCCGTGGTCTTGAAAAGAAAAAAAAGGGGCAGTCTTATAGATATCCAAGGATTAAACTCCTCACTTTTATTACTTGAAAGCGATTGGTACACTTGCCGAGAGTGCATCACCTAGCAAGTTTAGATAATATCCAAAGCATAGAAACAACATCCAAATGAGAGTAAAGAGGAGATTTATAACCCAACGCATGAAGGCTAGCAATGATTCTCGGCCGGAGTCGAAGGTTATCAGCCTTCGTCTGGGCTCGGTCGGTGGTTGACGTCCGAGGAAGCTTGAAGTGTTGTCACCTACTTCAAAGGTGTTTTACCCATCTTCTTCGAGATTCGTGAAGGCTGGTAGTCGCCGGAAAGCTCTCCAATGGCAGCGAGAAGGAGCTCCAAATGCTCCACTTGAGACGGAGATGGAGAAAATAGCGGAAGATCTTCGCTTGTGGTGAAGTTTGGAGGAAGAACGGTGGCCGAAGGAGCTCTCCATGGAGGAGAGAGAAAAAATAGCTGGAGGAAGATTTTCCCGCTTAGAGGAGTGAAAATGGCAGAATCGTCCCTGCTCCAGTCAACTCCTGAGCTTAAATACGAGTATGTAAGAAAAATGGTCACGCACGGTTTGGCACACGATCGTGCATTAACCGTGTGATATTAACTTCTAGGACAAAGCTTGCAGAGGAAGATGAGTTGACACGTGCATTTTACTCGCGCACGGACGCTTCCGCCCGTGCATGAAGGAAAATGCACGGGTAACCACAGAGAGCTGAAATTCGCGGCAAGCAAGTGGAACCGTGTGTTTTACCCGTGCATGGGCACTTCTGCCCGTGCGTGTACAAATCGTACGATTAACCACAGAGCGCTATAAAACTAGACAGCTATAGTGTGCCTCCTTCGTGCACAGTTCAGAAGAATCTGTGCATGTAGAAATCACATGGGTTGGTCAATACTCTAGAGAAATCTGCAGAAAAGTTACGATTTGGTAGAAAGTGTGCGCTAAGGAAACACACGACCGTGCGTTTTCCACAAGTCAGAATTCCTAAATTGGGGGAAAACTGACCACCTGCACAACAAAAACCATAGCTGGAGAAAAATCTCCCAACACCAATATACAACATAAAATAACCAAATCCGCATGGAGAGTACCCCAGTACTTACCCCCGACATTCCGGTGCAATTCACAAACCAAAATGTGCTGAAATAGTGCAACAATGGCTAAATGAAGCCCTAATCAAATATACGACTTTTCCAACTAAAATACTAGTGCACATGCAAGATAATAAGCCAAGATTTTAATAATCAACCCTAACGCTGACGATAAAAATATTATAGCTGGCCTATAACTGTGCAGCAGAGTATAATGGAGGCTTAGGAGAAGGTGGGGTATACAAAGATAAACATGACGGATATGCACACCCAAAATGAGACCGCCCGAAAACACTCACAGCTACACGCAATGACAAAAACGTGAAGCGCACCCACACACTTGGACTTTTAACGGTGTGTGCATGCCCATAACGAACATAATACAACAAAATTTCACAACCATAAAACCATAAGTCTACAAAAAATTTTTATTCTTTTTTCTTTTATTCCACATTGGGAATTTTCATTTCCATTTCATTTCATTTATTTATTTTTTTTCTTTTTATTTAACCAAATAACCAAAACGAGCCGAAAACACGGCAACACCACAAGCGGCACAAAGCTCCTGCATAAGAACCACACATAACGGATACAAAACTACAATAAAACAAACCAACCAAGCGACCAAATTCGGGTGTGCGAGTAGGAAAGGCTATATGTCTTTGGTAGCGAGGTGTAGGGATGTCAAAGTAAAGGACAGGCTGAACGGGGATGGAGATCGCCATGGTGGTACAACCACTCCATCCAATTCAAAGGTAGCTCTAGCTTTTCCATCCGGAGGCATCCTTTCCTCACCTGCGGTGGTTGATAGATCAGCACATGTAACTTATTTTACAGGTTTACACAAATCATTTGGCTCAATATAAGTTTTTGATTCTAATTTATGAATGCTTTCAACAGCTGTACTGCGCTCCTTAGTCTCAGAAACGTGCCTTTCACTCCGCTCACGGCCTTCGTCATCCACAACTTTCTGCACTCCAAGCAACTCCGCTTTTGTTTCCCCTTGAGCTATCTTCAGCATTTCTGCTACTTTCACCGCCTTGTCTTCCCCTTTCTGCAGTACACCAGTGTCAACAATAATATGCAAGCCGTCAGATAACATAATATTCAAATCCTGCAGTTTTTTGGGTTTATTCGGAATCATAGGGGGAAGGGACAGAAGTAAAGGCGGATCAACCTTGGATGCCAATGTGATGTCGCTCGCGTTAAACTGCAACGTCGCCCAACTAGCTTTCAGGAAGGGGACCCCCAAGATGGGTTTTGAAGCATTCCCCATTGGTCCTAGTACCTTGAAATCAGTGACCACCATAGCCCCGTATAATATCACTTCCACCTCCTTTATCTCACCATCGGTCTTAACTACCGACCCGTCGGCTAGCACGAGTGATTTCCGAACATTCGACTCGATTTTTAAATTAAATTTCTCAACATATTGCAAAGCTAGAATGTTGCAAGAAGATCCTGAATCACATAGGGCCACTGTATCTACCTCATTTATTTCACACTTCACGACCACTTCATTTTTAATACACTCATCCATCTCCCCCAACATACTTCCCTTGCTCACGGGGATTTTTTTCCGTGTTGCTCGGGAGGGCATCGCGAGTACGTTCAGAGAACATATGGGTCAGTCGCCCCAGCTATGTCTCCAAGTTTCTCATGGAGGCGGTCTGAGTGGCCATGTTGGATTGGGCCATCTCCACGAATTTGTTCATCATCTCTTCTAATGTACTCTTTCGTGTCCCCTGTGCTTTCTTATTATAACCCAATTGCGGCGGTTGCGGCTGGCTAGTAGAATCTGGAGCATCAAACTAATGTTGGCCTCCCTGCCACCTTTGACCACGAGCATATTGGTTCTATGAGAAATTTGGATGATTTCTCGCATTTGGGTTATAAGCATTATTATAAGGAGAAGCACGGTTTTGATTATTTGTAAAGTTCACACTCTCGTCAGTAGATATACCTGAGGGATAAGTAAAGGCTTCTCTAGGTGGGCACTCATATGTATGATGGTTGGGGTTTGCACAACCCTAGCATGAAATAGCCATCACTAGAGCGGGAGGAGGGGTCGATCTGGTCAGTAACATCATTTCATCCATAGTAGGATGGCTTGCCTCAGCTTGCGACTGCACCGCATCTACCTCGAACAAATTTCTCGCACCCCAAGGTGTGTTTCTTCCAGCAGTCTAATACGTGCTATGAGAAGCGGTGTCACGAAGGAGCCGCAAATCCTCGTCGGGAGTCAGGTCATGATAGTGCCTCCAGCCGCCACATCGATCATGGCCCTATAATTAGGCTCAACAGTAAAATAAAATAGTTCAACCAAATTCCACGGATCACACTCGTGCTGGGTGCATCGATGCTGCAGATCAGCAAATCTCTCCCAGGCCTCAGATAATGTTTCTTGGTCCAACTGTCGGAAGGCAGCTATCTCCCTTCGGGCGTTCACTATTTTGCCCACTTGGTGGAATTTGGTGAAGAACTTCGAGGAAATTGCCTCCCACGTAGTCGAAGTCCCGGGAGTAATAGTGTGGAGCCAGGTTTTCGCCTTGTCCCTTAGCGAAAATGAGAACAACCTTAACTTCACCACGTCATATATAATGTCATCGTAGAGGAAGGTACCACAGATCTCCGAGAATTCCGCCAGATGGAGCTGCGAATCTCACTTGGCGGGCCCGAAAACTGCGTGTTATTGAGGATCATGTTGAGGATGGCGGGCTTTATCTCGAAGTGGTGGTTCACGATGGCCGGGTCGAAACCAAGGTAAACACTTACCACTGTAGGGGTCGTGAAGTCACGCATTTCCCTAATACGGGGTCGGACCTCCTCCTCATCCTCACCGACCCGTTTACCGAGGCCATTTCCTCCTTGACCTAAATCTTCCATTCTTTCTCTTCTTTCAGCAGTAGCAGCACGCCGGCGGGCTCGCCTCACTCGTGCAGTTTCAAGATCAACTCCAAGATCTTCACCTCTATCCCTGGGGTTTGGATATGTCATACAACACACAAAAACCGATCAAAATGCCAAAAACACTTGCAACAACTTTTCCAATAGAAAAATATACACAATTATTGCACTACCCGGCAACAGCGCCAAAAACTTTATGCATTCACGACAAGTGCACCGATCGTCGTCAAGTAATAAACTGGAGGAGTTATCCTCCGAGTATCGAATCTCTCGAGGAGAGTAGATTAGGAGTGTGATCTTCCTCATCGGAACATGATTGCAAACGCCACAAAGGTTTGGGGGTTGAGTTTTTGTTTTAGAACAACTAAAATTATTTACGCGGGTCGCCTTCACCGCTTTGCAATGGTGGAATGCTCTGATGAGTATTAGGGTGTGTGGCCGTAATCGTTGAGAGTCGAAAACACCTTCTCGCCATGCTATCCCCTAACACACATTAGTGCGGCGTATCACCAAGCAATAACCCAAAGCATGCAAAGGAAATAAAGTCAAACTATGGACAACAACAACATTTACTATAGAAACCGTCATGAACATTGTGAAGAGTTCCTAGCAAGTTTATCTAACATCCAAAGCACAGAAACAACATCCAAATGAGAGTAAAGAGGAGATTTACAACCCAACGCATGAAGGCTGGCCACGATTCTCGGCCGGAGTCGAAGATTGTCGGTCTTTGTCCTGGCTCAGTCGGTGTTTGACGTCCGAGGAATCTTGAAGTGCTATCACCTACTTCAAAAGTGTTTTCCCCGTCTTCTTCACAATCCATAAAGGTTGGTAGTCGCCGGAAAGCTCTCCAATGGTAGCAAGAAGGAGTTCCAAATGCTCCTCTTGAGATGGAGATGAAGAAAACAGCGAAAGAACTTTGCTTGTGGTGAAGTTTGGAGGAAGAATAGTGGTTGGACGAGCTCTCCAAGGAGGAGAGAGGAAAAAATGGTTGGATGAAGATTTTCCCGCTCAGAGGAGCGAAAATGGCAGATTCATCCCTGCTCCAGTCAACTACTGAGCTTAAATACGAGTAGGTTAGAAAAATGGTCACGCACGGTTCGGTGCACGACCGTGCGTTAACCGTGTGATATTAACTTCCACGACAAAGCTTGCGGAGGAAGATGAGTTGACCCGTGTGTTTTACTCGCGCACGGACGCTTCCGCTCGTGTGCGAAGGAAAACGCACGGGTGACCACAAAGCGCTGAAATTCCCGGCAAGCAGCTGGAACCGTGCATTTTACTCCGCACGGGCACTTCTGCCCGTGCGTGAATAAATCACACGATTAACCACAGAGTGCTATAAAACTAGATAGCTACAGGAAAACCGTGTGCCTCCTTCGCGCATAGTTCAAAAGAAACCGTGCATGAAGAAATCGTACGGGTTGGTCAAAACTCCAGAGAAACCTGCAAAAAACGCGTGATTTGGTAGAAAGCGTATGCTAAGGAAACACACGACTGTGTGTTTTCCACAAGTCAGAATTCCTGATTTTGGGGGAAAACTGACCACCTGCACAGCAAAAACCATAGTTGGAGCAAAAGCTCCCAGCACTAATATACAACATAAAATAACCAAATCCTCATGGAGAGTACCCCAATACTTACCCCTGACATCCTGGTGCAATTCTCAAAACAAAATGGGTCAAAACAGTGCAGCAATGGCTAAGTGAAGGCCTAATCAAATATACGACATTTCCTACTGAAATAATAGTGCACATACAAGATAATAAGCTAGATGAGTCCGAAAAATCTTATATAAATCGGACTCATCAGCAACCCATGACCTAATATTTACCCATATGAGATGACTTCCGACTCCTTCGGCTAAAGGCCCCTAAATATTTATCAAGGGTATGACATATGAATGATATTAGCCCTTTAGAATTTCATCAATTTTCTAATAGTTTTGGACCATAAATTAAATCATTTAATTAAGCGACCTATGACACTTTGTACATGAACTACTATATCCAATGGTCCATGATATCCAAGTAAATTACCTGGAGTTCATCTAGGTTGACAATGACTGTTCACCAAGGATCCTAATTTTTCCATTTGATTTACCTTTTTTTTTCTATTTATGATTAAATCCATAATTATTCCATTTTCCAAATGCAGTACCTATAATATTCAACCAAAAATTCATGGAAAATTACTAGTGATCAACATTGCCATAATAATACTCAAGACAGAAATTCATAATCCTAACTAGTGATTTGACCTAAAATAATTGCATGTGAACAATATTACCAAAATGCCACTACTAAGGTTTTAGCATAATTAGGCATTCAAAAATTCTTAAATAAATATATAGGGGTTTATATCACAGAAATAAGAGATTGTGCATTTTTCCATAATTTTCAAATAGTATTACCCCAACTTTTGATTTAATCCCAAAAAGGGCAAAATTGTAAATTTGCTAAATACACAAGATACAACTCTCAAACAAGCTCACAACTTTGCCAGAGATGTAAAATGTCCTATTAGAGCTTTTATCAAAATTACTGAATTTTATAAGGTCAATTGCCCTATTTCTCATTTTTATTTCTAAATGAGAAAAATTTTCCAATAATTCAAATAATGGGATTTCTGATCCCAAAAAAACCAATCTTTCTATGGGAGGTATATCTCATCCCTATGAGCCTCTGTCCAACATCTCATGGACATGCAGTGATCCAATTGGCTAATTTCACATTTTTATAGTTGGCACACCATTTACAAATCTACCCCCACCATGCATTTTGGATTAGAGGTCCAAATAGTCTGAAGCTTTTATCATGGTCATATAATGACTCAGTGGCCATGCCACCCAAATTCGGGGGCATTTGGAGAAGGGAATCCCTTATATTCCTTTTATTTAATAAATGAAATTTCTATATAAACTTAAAAAAAAACTCCCCCCAAAAAATTTTGATAATTGGGCAGGGACAAAGTCTAACATAGACACATGCATGGCAAAAATTTCACTGCATGTGGACTTAAGATTTGACTTAGGCATCCATTTAAATTTTTGCCCTACCCTAGGAGCAGTCCTAGGAGAACTTTCCTACAGAGAGCTACATTGCTCCAAATTACAAGTTTAGAATGTTAAATTAAAGGTGAGACCTAGATCTACCTTTTTCATGTAGATGGTTTTCTCTGAATATATATATCTACAAGGCCTGAATTAGGAATGAAAAAGTGTTGTTTAAAATATGACAGTAAATTTAATAACCTATAGTTAAATGCACATTAAATGGACGACATCCATTCATATTTCCCAACTAGCCGTCGGCCTAGAACATCCCGACCTAGAGCACCTTGATCTCCATTTCCCGGTAGTGTGCCGCCGCCACCGCCGGCGAATATCGCCACCACCTCCATTGAGGTGATGGCTAGCATTTCCCGACGACATCGCGGCCGGAGGCGGCTCGTCCGGCGAACTCGAGCATGAAGAAAATCTCAGTATTTCTCCCTCTTCCTCTCATGGAATCGGGGTCAATTGAGCTCGATATCTCTCTTAAAGAACTCGATGGCTAGCATCGAGGGAGGGGAGGAGAAACGGACTTGTAGTCGCGCTTGGCGACGGGTTTGGTGGAGGCGAGCCATGATCGACACTGTCTCTGGCGAACTAAATTGTTTCCTTATTCTCTGGCTATCTCCTTGCTCTAACTGTTGATTTACACACCTCTTAGCTCACTGGAGGTGATGATGGCCTTGGTTTAAGGACTTTGAATAAGGGGAGTGGATGGGAGTAGCGGGGCATGGCTGGTCATCCTTGAGCATGGTTCCTCCTTGCCGCCACGTGTCACCATAATTTTGGACTACCCAATTATTGCTTTAATTAGGTCTTGATTGAAAGCATCGAGTCCAATAGGTCAATTGGCACTTATCCTGAACCCGGTTCACCTGATACACTAAACCAGCAAACATATTCTAAAATGAAAATCCTCGAAGTCAAAAGTGTTGAGTGGCGTTGAGACCACTCAACGCCGTGTTGGTTCCACTCAATGTTAACATCATTCCACTTGTTCTAAGTCAAAAGCGTTGAGTGGCGTTGAGTGATTATAAGTAAAAAGCGTTGAGTGGCTTTGACACCACTCAACGCCACGTTGAGTGGCGTTGACACCACTCAACGCCGCGTTGAGTGGTGTTGAGACCACTCAACGACAACATCATTCTGCATATTCCAAGTAAAAAGTGTTGAGTGGCGTTGAGACCACTCAACGCCAACATCATTCAGCAGATTCCAAGTAACAAGTGTTAAGTGGCATTGAGACCACTCAACGTTGCGTTGAGTGTCGTTGAGACCACTCAACACCGACATCATTCCACAGATTCTAAGTGAAAGGCATTGAGTGGCGTTGAGACCACTCAACGCCGACATCATTCCATAAATTCTAATTCAAAATCTTTGAGTGGCATGGAGACCACTAAACGTTGTGTTGAGTGGCATTGAGACCACTCAACACCACATTGAGTGGAGTTGAGACCACTCAATGCCGCATTGAGTGGCATCGAGTGCACTCAATGCTTCGTCGAATGGCGTCGAGACCACTCGACGCCTACAATTTCCAGAATATTTACTAAGTTCAATTTGTCGAGTGACGTTGAGTCCACTTAACGCACTCGACGCTTTGTCGAATGGCGTCGAGTTCACTCGACACTTCTGGAGCCTAAATCAATTCTCTTGACTCAAAATGCATGTGGGGGGCCTAGAGCGAAATGGGATGTTACACAGGGTTCCCGCACAGGCCAACTGGATAAGGATGCATGATGAGCGTGTTGGATCCCTAGTATGGATTTGGGCTAAGGTTCACTATTAGGATGTTTTGACCCACCTTGTATAGCCATGGTCAAGTTTGTCAGTCTTAGAGTTTAGGCAAGTCTTTAGAATTAAGTTTCATGGACCATTCTGCAGTGGACTTCAGGAGAATCAGACTTAGAAAAATTCAGAGTTCAGATTATTAGTTCGAAGTTCTTCGAACTCAGCTCGACGATCGTCGATCTCAGATCAGCGAACTCAGAGTTCTTTCTCTAAGTTGAGCTCGACGATATTTGAGCTCAGGTCAATGATTTCTTCCCTCAAGATAGATTCTCAGATCGACGAACTTGGAACTCAGAATTAGCAAGATATTTCCAGATTGATGTTCGTTGAACTCAGGTCGACGAAGACAATTTCTCAGCTCGACGAACTTTGAGTTCAGGTCGACGAAATATGTTCTGAGGTCGACGAAATCTATCATTTCAGTATTTCCTTCTTTGCAGTTCATTTCCAGATTGACCAAGGCTGATTTAATATATTGTTACATATATTGCTCTGAGTAATTAAATGCATATATTCTTATGAATATAGCAGTTCATTGGCATCATTAATTACTGGACTTCATATAGTAAAATTCGGCTTAATTACTGGGACAGTTGAGGAATCAAATTAATGCCCTTCTAGCCGTTTGTCCTAGTTCCAAGATTTCAACAGTCAATCAAGGAGTAAAAAATTAAAATTCAGAAGATATACAAAGAAGAATGATTTTCTATCAAGGACACAAGAGAATCTACTAAGTTATACGGGCAGACACAGAAAGTTCCAAGAAATCTGAAAATTCATTCTGTCTTCATCATCAGCAAATCTTCTCCAAGCTTTCAAGAGACATCGAATACAATTAGTCTAAAAAGCTTGATGGTGATCAACATCAATCTGAAGATCTACACCCTGAAACAATGCTTCTTTATTTCCTGAACTACTCTACATCTCAGGGGGAGCTTTGATAAAAAAGATCCACTTTTGTCTTCTTTGTGGTTTAGAGAAAAAGAGAAGATATCATTAACCTTTCTTTCACTGTATAAAGGTTTTATTAACTCCCTTCAAAAGTTTATTGTTGGTTTTTGGTCACCTGATCAAGAGCCTAAAGGATTGCGAGATCTCCCTGCAAATAGATCCTGTGGTGGCAGTCACCTGATCAAAACCTGCTAGTGGATTCCTACCAGGGTGGTAGAAGAGTGGATGTACCCAGTTTGGGGAACCACTATAAAATTTCTTGTGTTGTCTCGTTGCCTTTTTTTCATTTTTGACCTGTGCTGTGATAGTTTAGCTTTAATCTCTTTGCATAATATTTGCTATCACCTATTTTATAGCTAAATCATATAAATCTATAAAAGGTTTTTTAAGCTTTATTAACCCCCCCCCCCCCCGCTCTAAAGCTAATTAGATCTATCCCCTTGACTTTCAATTGGTATCAAAGGATTATCAATTGTCTAAGTCACTTTCAATTGGTATCAGAGCTAAGTTTGTTTTGTTATACAAGGTAACACTTGAACCAACATATCCTTCTAAGATCTAAATTTCTCTAGCACATTACTTATACCATGGCACAGAACAAGAACTATGCAAGCACCAGACCTCCAGTTTGTAACTTGAACAAGTTTGCTATCTGGAAGACAAGAAATAAATCATATATGAACTCCATTGATGAAGATATTTTTAATTCTATTTTGACAGGTCCACCAGCTCCAGTGGCTACATCTACTATAACTTCCAGCACTCATGTTGTTCCACCACCTGAGTGGACAGATGCATAGAAGAAGGCCAAGATAGCTGATGCTAAGGCCATGAACATTCTAGCTCAGACAATGTCAGATGACATTTTCCAGAAAGTGGCAGAGTGCACCTCAGCTAAAGCCATCTGGGATTCCATAAAATAGATGGTTGCTGGATCTGCAAATGAGAGAAAAGACAGGAGATCAAATCTCATCTCCTAATATAAGAATTTCAAGAAAGAAGATTTAGAGCCAGTGAGTGATATGCACAATAGACCAAGCTCAATCATCAATGAGCTGAAAACTCTGGATTAGGACATAACCCTCACTGAGGTCAATGATAAGAATCTCATGTGCTTCCCCAGCGTGGATCAGGTGACTTCAAATAACAGGAATGTGCCGATCCCAGAGTGGAAATTTGATGATATTTCCATGGATTTTGTGCATGGGTTGCCAAGATCGCAGCGAGGAAATCATTCCATTTGGGTGATTGTTGACCGGCTAACGAAAGTAGCACATTTTCTCCCGAACAAGCGGGATGATTCAGTTGAAAGTTTGGCAAAGTTATATGTTGACCAGATTGTGCGTCTTCACGGTGTTCCTCGGAGCATCGTAAGTGATCGAGATGGGAGATTCACGTCAAATGATTGGAGGCTAGTTCACCGACTGTTGGGCACGAAGTTGACTTTCAGTACGGCCTTTCATCCCCAAACGGATGGCCAAACTGAACGTACCAACAGACCAATGGAGGACATGCTCCGAATATGCGCCCTTGACTTCGGAAAGAGATGGGAAGATCATCTCTATATGGTCGAGTTTGCATATAATAACAGCTACCAGGCAAGCATTGGGATGGCACTATATGAAGCCCTATATGGAAGGAAGTGTCGTACTCCCTTGGCTTGGTAGAAGCGGGCGAAGCTCGGGTTGTTAAACCAAATGAGGTTGAGGAAGCAAACTCAACCATACGGACGATTCGAGAGAGATTGCTTATTGCTCAAGATCGACAAGCGAAGTACTGCAACGCCAAGCACCGGAACGTAGAATTTATGGTTGGCGATTGGGTCTACTTGAAGATCAAGCCATTCAAAGGTGTCTCCAGGATTCGATGATTAAAAAAGTTGAGCCCCAGATATTTGGGTACGTTTGAAGTGGTTGAGCGAGTTGGCGAAGCGGCTTATCGGCTAGCTCTGTCGGCGGTCTTGGGTGTGTTACATGATGTCTTTCACATCTCGGTGCTTCGGAAGGCCGTGAAAGATCCACCTCAAGTGATCGCGGATGATCGTGTGCCGGTGGAGTATGGGCTAACAACGAAAGTTAGACCCATTCAGATCGAAGATCGAGCCGAAAAATAGTTGCGGAACAAGACGGTCGGTATGGTAAAAGTCTGGTGGGACAACTGCGGCCGTGAAGAACTGACATGGGAGCGCGAGCAGACCATGCGAGAAGAGTTCCCTGAGCTGTTTTTGTAATCTGTAGCGAGAATGTTGTAACATCAAATTTTTTTTATGTTGTCACATTTTTCTTGCTGGTTTCTGTTGCTTTCCTGTCTCTAAATTTCGAGGACGAAATTTTTTGTAGGAGGGGAGGATTGTAACAGCTCAAAGTGTAGAAACAGGAAATTTTGAGTGACACGGCCTGTGACACGGGCGTGTCCCAAGGCGTGTCAGTTGACACGGCCTGCGACACGGGCGTGTCGCAGGGCGTGTCGAGGTTGTGTCGACGATTGGGCTTTGTCTCGACGATTTTTTGCTCTCGGCGATGCGCCGAGAGGAGGCACACGGCCCAGGACACGGGCGTGTCCAAGGCCGTATCGCATGCTCGACGAGTTTTATTCGAAGATCGTCGAGTGTCGAGACGTGAGTGTCGAGTGTCGAGAGATTGAACACGGCCTGTGACACGGGCGTGTCACAGGGCGTGTCAAATTAGGTGACGAACTCTGCCGCAGACATGGGCGTGTCTGAAGGCGTGTTGGTGACACGGCCCATGACACGGGCGTGTCCCATGGGCGTGTCACTGGTTTGGATAAGTCGGTTGACCACCGCTTGAGGCACACGGCCTGGCACACGGCCGTGTTCGAGGCCGTGTCGGGTCAAAATATGTGTTTTTGGCAGAATCGTGGCCGTCCATTCCTTCAGTCTAGATCCAAGGGCTGAAGCTTCTTCTTCTTTTTCCTTAAGGGCCGAAATCAGAGAAAGACTTCTCATTTCTTTGGCCTTGAACTTTCTTCAAGTGAAGAGAGAAAGAGAGAGAGAAAGGAGGAGGAAGAAGGAAAGGGGGCTGCTGCTGGTGGTGCTGCGGTTTACCGACGAGAGATCCGAAGCCAGCGTTGCGGAAGAGACGATCTTGCGAGTCTTGCAAGCTAGCTTTGAGGCCATGGCACCGAAGCGGTCGTCAAGGGTAATGACTTTTCTTCCTAGCCATGTGAAGGCTTCCTTTTTGGCATATTTTGTGATTTCCCCCACCAAGAGGTGGCTGGTTTTGGAAATCTTTGGGTGGATGCTTGAAATCCCCTTTGTTAGCATATAGATCCGGAAATGGAGTACGGAATAGGCATGCTGTGTGAAGCCCATCTGGACAGGTTAGTCTGGATTGGTGATGTTGCATACGAACCGGAGAAGACTCCGTGATAAACGTGTAGTGTAAGGAGTCTACGGGTTATGCCTGCGAAAAGGAGTAGCAGGAAGTACTGGGGTGGTAGCCCAGGAAAATAGCCATGTGATGGTTTTGGGTCCAACCTGTGATTGAGGCACGGGAAGTACTGGTGGAACCAGGAAAGGCCCTTTTGGTGATGCTTGATGTCGTAGGGTGTCCACCTGTGAAGCGAGTAACAGGAAGTACTGGCATGTGAGCTAGGAAAGACCCCTGACATTTGTGCTTGTGCGGTGTCCACCTGTGGAGAGAGTCACAGGAAGTACTGGTGTGCCCAGGAAAGACCCGCTATTGCTGTGAGGAAATGGGTATAGAGAAATACCCAGGCTTATGCCAAGAACAGGATTGGTGAGACCGACCCGCGCCTTTGATATAGCCATGAGTACGCTGTACTCGGAGAAGGCAAGGCGATTTGAGCAACGGGGGGTGGAGGATCCGACCTGCGCTATGTCCGTCCGACGTGAGACCAAAAAGTGCGGTCTGTTGGAGCGCATAGCAAGAGTCTTCGGCCTGCGCGCCATGACACAACGGGGGGCTAAGGGCCATCCCGGTGTTCGAAGACTAACTCCGGCTGCACGCCATGGAGTAAATGCTCAAGAGATTTACCGTTGGGTGATAACCCTGAGACGGTGGTGGGCAAGAGGTTGCCAGAACACCAAGAATGTGCCCTGAGTGCACGGACCGTTGGGCCGGGCGGCGAACGGTTGTGATGGCTTGTGTGCGTGAAAGCACATTTTGATGATATAGCTTGCCATACTTGTGATCTAATATGCCTGCAGGGAAGATTACCGCTGCCCCGAGAGAAGGGGTAGGGTCGTTATAATTTGGTCAGCTGAACGCTGACCGTTGCTTTTGTTTGCCACCGGTGGGTGGATTGTCCCTTTCCAGGTGCTGGAGAGCCGAGCGGATCGCATAGAGGCTGATGTTCCTGCGGGTGTTGCTGCTGCTGCTGCTAGCCCTCGATGGCTAGATGTGTTCTTTTGTGTGTTTTCTTTTCTTGTGGCCGGCCTGCGCGCCAATTGTTTAGGCCACTGTGTGAAAGCCCTGTATAGGCCATAAGGCCAACTCTTTTGTACGTGTTGTAAGACATTCCTATATGATATAAAATGTGGAGTTTTATGTTTGGACATTCATGAGGAGTTCAAGTTGTAGTCTAGGCTTCCGCTAGAATGCTTTGTGTTAGGTGCGATGCGCGACTCTGGTATCATCCTGTACCTTCACCGACTGTTTTGTGATATATCCTGTGGGGCCCCGGCCGGACCTTCTAGAATATATCATATGAACGGATGGGGTTGTTACATTTTTGGTATCGGTCGTCTTGGTCGTTCTCTCTCGCAGTCGTGGTCGACTTCTTTTGTGGGGTGGCGAGCACGTGTTTGTGCACACCAAGTCTACGAATGAACTCCTGAATGTCCATGATAGGAATGCATATTTGTGTGTTTGAGGAACCTGTGTGTTCTTCTTTTGTGTTGATTGCTTGGGTACGACCGCTAATGTGTGTGTCTTCTCCACCTTTAGTTGACACGAAGTGGAGCTGGGCCGTCTGAGTCCCAGCGTTCTGATGAAAGTACGGCACCAGTCGCGGTGCCTACACCTCCACCGTCTGAGGAACATGTGCGTTTAGTTGCGGAGGCCTTATTTACCATGATCCACGGTCAGCCACTTAGGCAGGAACAAGCGGCTGTGAGGCCAGAACAGGTGGCGGCAAGGCCTGAACCTGTTGTGGATGTGGCTCCTCGAGCGGCTGAGAAGCAGCTAACGCGGTTTATGAGCTTCCATCCGCCTACGTTTTCGGGAGCGGGAACCCCGACGCAGGCTGAGGATTGGTTATCGCGCGTCAAGCGAGTGATGACGGCGATAGGAACGGCGGAGCATCAGAAAGTTACCTTAGCCACCCTCTTGCTTGAAGGAGAAGCGCGTTTATGGTGGGATGAGATGGAGTTGCATCATTTGGAGGGTCGTCCATTAACCCAAGTATCGATGGAAGAATTCTCCCGGCTCTTCCTAGCGAAGCACCTTCCTGTGGCTCAACGGATAGCCATGGAAAATGAATTCCAACGGTTGACTCAAGGTGATGGCAGTGTTGACGCGTACCTGCATGAATTTACTCGCTTGGGGCGGTATGCGGGTTCGATTTTTGCTGATGAGCAGAGGAAGACGAATCGGTTCTATGAAGGACTGAGGGACGAGCTGAGATTCCTTGTGTCCAGTTCTGTGAACCAAGGTTTCCAAGCATTGGTTGACACTGCAACCGTGTTGGAAAAGGACATGAAAAGGGTGCAAGGGAAGAGAGCTTTGGCTGTGTCGCAACCGGAGTGGAAGGCGCCCCGATCGGGAAAATCATTTTATAAGAAGAGATGGGGTAAGAAGTCCAAGCCTAGTGGACAAGCTCCTTCATCAGTTGCAACGGGAGCAACATCAGGGGCAACCTCCAAGCCAGACACTCGTACCTGCTTCAATTGTGGCCGGTTGGGACATGTTGCGCGAGATTGTCGGATGCCGCCAAAGAGTGAAAAGAAGGCGGGAGCATCTTATGCGGAAAAAGGAAAGGCAGTGGTGGATTCTTCTGCCTCGCAGGCGCAACCCCGGGTCTACAATCTTGGCCTGCAAGAGGCCATCAAGCAGAGTGACGTGGTCACAGGTATGAGTTTAGTTTGCTATTGTTTGTATGTTTTACTTAGTACTCCTATGTTTGTGGTTTGTGTGTTTGACATGTTTGTCATAGGCTTTGTGATGATTCGGGACACGCTGGCGCGAGCACTGTTTGATACAGGTGCATCGCATTCTTTTCTGTCTCGTGAGTTTCTTACGCGGCTTGGGATACCGAGTCGTGCAAAGGCAGATAGCGTCAGAGTGGTGTTGCCGAATGGTTGTTGGATGCTTGCGGATCAAGCTTGCGATGTTGCGGTTCAGTTAGGAAGTCGGGATTTTCGTTTAACCGCATTTGTTTTGCCAATATCGGAATTCGATGTGATTTTTGGGATGGATTGGCTTGCGGAGCAGCATGCTATGATTGATTGCCAGTCCAAAGAAATCACGTTGGGCCAAAATACCGAACAGAAGACCAAGTTCGCGGGTATGCGAGGAGTGGGCGGGACGTTGATGTCTGCACTCCAGGTAGTCAAAGCTGTTCGGAAGGGTGCGGAGTGTTACTTTGCACTAATTCAGGTTGTTGAGCCTAAGGCCACTTTGTGCGAGGTTCCGATTGTGGCAGACTTTACAGATGTGTTTCCCGCGGATCTCCCTGGGCTACCACCCCAGCGGGAGATTGACTTCACGATCGAGTTTGTGCCAGGTGCGAAACCTGTGGCCCGCTCGCCATATCGTGTTGCGCCTAAAGAGATGGCTGAGTTGAAGGTTCAACTACAAGAAATGCTAGAGCAAGGTTATATCCGCCCAAGTGTGTCACCTTGGAGCGCGCCTGTGCTTTTTGTAAAGAAGAAAGATGGTGGGTTACGGTTGTGTATCGATTACCGTGAATTGAATAAGCTGACCGAGAAAAATAAGTATCATATACCCCGGATTGATGAATTATTTGATCAGCTGGTGGGATCTACGGTCTATTCGAAGTTGTACCTGAAGTCTGGTTATTACCAGTTAAGAATTCGGGAAGGTGACATTCCCAAAACCGCATTTGGAATGCGTTATGGGCACTATGAGTTCACAGTCATGCCCTTTGTATTGTGTAATGCGCCCTCGGTGTTTATGGATCTGATGCACCGTATTTTTAGTGAGTACCTGGATCTGTTTGTGATAGTGTTCATTGATGATATCCTGGTATACTCGAAGTCCAAAGCTGAGCATGAGAGTCACTTGCGGTTGGTGTTGAATACGTTGAGGCAAAATCAGCTATATGCCAAGTTCTCGAAGTGCGAGTTTTGGCTATCGTCAGTGGCATTTTTGGGCCATATGGTGAGTGGAGCGGGCATTGCAGTGGATCCAGCGAAGATAAAAGACATACTTGAATGGCCAATGTTGTCTTCCGTGGCCGAGGTCAGGAGTTTCCTTGGACTTGCGGGCTACTATAGAAGATTTGTGGAGAACTTCTCGTGGATCGCTTTGCCGCTAACCACACTGACGCGAAAAGATCAGAAGTTCGTTTGGACGCCAGAGTGCGCACGAGCTTTTGAAGAGCTGAAGGTTCGGTTGACCACGGCACCAGTGTTGTCTTCGCCATGTGGAACCGATGGATTTGTGATTTATAGTGATGCCTCAGGGAGCGGCTTAGGCTGCGTTCTTTTGCAGAACGGAAAGGTGATTGATTATGGCTCACGCCAGCTGAAGGTGCACGAGCAAAACTATCCAGTCCATGATTTGGAATTAGCGGCGGTGATTTTTGCACTCAAGCTGTGGTGACACTACCTTTATGGCGTGAAGGTGGAGATCTATACCGATCATAAGAGCCTAAAGTATCTATTGGAGCAGAAAGAGTTGAACATGCGACAACGAAGGTGGTTGGAGTTCCTTGGGGACTACACTTTCGAGATTCACTATACACCCGGGAAGGGGAATGTTGTCGCGGATTCCTTGAGTCGGCGAGTTCCGGTTAGAGCAAATTGGTTACAAAGGCATGATGAACGTCTTATCCAGGAGTTGGAGGCATTGGAGATCTATTGTGTTGACAAGAATTCCACTGCCATTGCATGTTTGAACTGGACCGAGGTACAATGTGACCTTGCGGACCGAGTTCGACGGACAACGGAGTTGGATAACGATCTCTTGCGCTATGTGAATGAAGGGCCAGAAGGCAAATTCACCTGGAATGACGGTCTTTTACGAAAAGAGGGTCGTTTGTGCGTCCCAAATGTGGGGAAATTGAGGGAAGAACTGATGTATGAAGCGCATTATACCAAGTATTCCATTCACCCCGGGAGCACAAAGATGTTCAATGATATGAAGAAGCTTTTCTGGTGGCCAGGGCTCAAGAAAGATGTTGCCCTTTATGTATCCAAATGCCAAACATGTGCGATGGTGAAGGCGGAATGCCAAAAGCCGGGCGGTTATTTGAAGTCACTGCCGATCCCAGAGTGGAAATTTGATGATATTTCCATGGATTTTGTGCATGGGTTGCCAAGATCGCAGCGTGGAAATGATTCCATTTGGGTGATTGTTGACCGGCTAACGAAAGTAGCACATTTTCTCCCGAACAAGCGGGATGATTCAGTTGAAAGTTTGGCAAAGTTATATGTTGACCAGATTGTGCGTCTTCACGGTGTTCCTCGGAGCATCGTAAGTGATCGAGATGGGCGATTCACGTCAAATGATTGGAGGCTAGTTCACCGACTGTTGGGCACGAAGTTGACTTTCAGTACGACCTTTCATCCCCAAACGGATGGCCAAACTGAACGTACCAACAGAACAATGGAGGACATGCTCCGAATGTGCGCCCTTGACTTCGGAAAGAGATGGGAAGATCATCTCTATATGGTCGAGTTTGCATATAATAACAGCTACCAGGCAAGCATTGGGATGACACCATATGAAGCCCTATATGGAAGGAAGTGTCGTACTCCCTTTGCTTGGGTAGAAGCGGGCGAAGCTCGGGTTATTAAACCAAATGAGGTTGAGGAAGCAAACTCAACCATACGGACGATTCGAGAGAGATTGCTTATTGCTCAAGATCGACAAGCGAAGTACTACAACGCTAAGCACCGGAACGTAGAATTTGTGGTTGGCGATTGGGTTTACTTGAAGATCAAGCCATTCAAAGGTGTCTCCAGGATTCGACGATTGAAAAAGTTGAGTCCCAGATATTTGGGTCCGTTTGAAGTGGTTGAGCGAGTTGGCGAAGCGGCTTATCGGCTAGCTCTGTCGGCGGACTTGGGTGGGTTACATGATGTCTTTCACATCTCGGTGCTTCGGAAGGCCGTGAAAGATCCAACTTAAGTGATCGCGGATGATCGTGTGCCGGTGGAGTATGGGCTAACAACAAAAGTTAGACCCATTCAGATCGAAGATCGAGCCGAAAAACAGTTGCGGAACAAGACGGTCGGTATGGTAAAAGTCCGGTGGGACAACTGCGGCCGTGAAGAACTGACATGGGAGCGCGAGCAGACCATGCGAGAAGAGTTCCCTGAGCTGTTTTTGTAATCTGTAGCGAGAATGTTGTAACATCAATTTTTTTTTATGTTGTAACATTTTTCTTGCTTGTTTCTGTTGCTTTCCTGTCTCTAAATTTCGAGGACGAAATTTCTTGTAGGAGGGGAGGATTGTAACAGCTCAAAGTGCAGAAATAGGAAATTTTGAGTGACACGGCCTGTGACACGGGCGTGTCCCAGGGCGTGTCAGTTGACACGGCCTGCGACACGGGCGTGTCGCAGGGCGTGTCGAGGTTGCGTCGACGATTGGGCTTTGTCTCGACGATTTTTTGCTCTCGGCGATGCGCCGAGAGGAGGCACACGGCCCAGGACACGGGCGTGTCCAAGGCCGTGTCGCATGCTCGACGAGTTTTATTCGAAGATCGTCGAGTGTCGAGACGTGAGTGTCGAGTGTCGAGAGATTGAACACGGCCTGTGACACGGGCGTGTCACAGGGCGTGTCAAATTAGGTGACGAACTCTGCCCGCCGAAGGATTTCGACAGGGCGTGTCTTTGTGCCGTGTCTGGGCACACGGCCTGGGACACGGGCGTGTCACAGGCCGTGTGAAGTCTCGGGATGATTTGGGATTTTTTCACCCAGGTACACGGCCGCAGACATGGGCGTGTCTGAAGGCGTGTTGGTGACACGGCCCATGACACGGGCGTGTCCCATGGGCGTGTCACTGGTTTGGATAAGTCGGTTGACCACCGCTTGAGGCACACGGCCTGGCACACGGCCGTGTTCGAGGCCGTGTCGGGTCAAAATATGTGTTTTTGGCAGAATCGTGGCCGTCCATTCCTTCAGTCTAGATCCAAGGGCTGAAGCTTCTTCTTCTTTTTCCTTAAGGGCCGAAATCAGAGAAAGACTTCTCATTTCTTTGGCCTTGAACTTTCTTCAAGTGAAGAAAGAAAGAGAGAGAGAAAGGAGGAGGAAGAAGGAAAGGGGGCTGCTGCTGGTGGTGCTGCGGTTTACCGACGAGAGATCCGAAGCCAGCGTTGCGGAAGAGACGATCTTGCGAGTCTTGCAAGCTAGCTTTGAGGCCATGGCACCGAAGCGGTCGTCAAGGGTAACGACTTTTCTTCCTAGCCATGTGAAAGCTTCCTTTTTGGCATATTTTGTGATTTCCCCCACCAAGAGGTGGCTGGTTTTGGAAATCTTTGGGTGGATGCTTGAAATCCCCTTTGTTAGCATATAGATCCGGAAATGGAGTACGGAATAGGCATGCTGTGTGAAGCCCATCTGGACAGGTTAGTCTGGATTGGTGATGTTGCATATGAACCGGAGAAGACTCCGTGATAAACATGTAGTGTAAGGAGTCTACGGGTTATGCCTGCGAAAAGGAGTAGCAGGAAGTACTGGGGTGGTAGCCCAGGAAAATAGCCATGTGATGGTTTTGGGTCCAACCTGTGATTGAGGCACAGGAAGTACTGGTGGAATCAGGAAAGGCCCTTTTGGTGATGCTTGATGTCGTAGGGTGTCCACCTGTGAAGCGAGTAACAGGAAGTACTGGCATGTGAGCTAGGAAAGACCCCTGACATTTGTGCTTGTGCGGTGTCCACCTATGGAGAGAGTCACAGGAAGTACTGGTGTGCCCAGGAAAGACCCGCTGTTGCTGTGAGGAAATGGGTATAGAGAAATACCCAGGCTTATGCCAGGAACAGGATTGGTGAGACCGACCCGCGCCTTTGATATAGCCATGAGTACGCTGTACTCGGAGAAGGCAAGGCGATTTGAGCAACGGGGGGTGGAGGATCCGACCTGCGCTATGTCCGTCCGACGTGAGACCAAAAAGTGCGGTCTGTTGGAGCGCATAGCAAGAGTCTTCGGCCTGCGCGCCATGACACAACGGGGGGCTACGGGCCATCCCGGTGTCCGTAGACTAACTCCGGCCGCACGCCATGGAGTAAATGCTCAAGAGATTTACCGTTGGGTGATAACCCTGAGACGGTGGTGGGCAAGAGGTTGCCAGAACACCAAGAATGTGCCCTGAGTGCACGGACCGTTGGGCCGGGCGGCGAACGGTTGTGATGGCTTGTGTGCGTGAAAGCACATTTTGATGATATAGCTTGCCATACTTGTGATCTAATATGCCTGCAGGGAAGATTACCGCTGCCCCGAGAGAAGGGGTAGGGTCGTTATAATTTGGTCAGCTGAACGCTGACCGTTGCTTTTGTTTGCCACCGGTGGGTGGATTGTCCCTTTCCAGGTGCTGGAGAGCCGAGCGGATCGCATAGAGGCTGATGTTCCTGCGGGTGTTGCTGCTGCTGCTGCTAGCCCTCGATGGCTAGATGTGTTCTTTTGTGTGTTTTCTTTTCTTGTGGCCGGCCTGCGCGCCAATTGTTTAGGCCACTGTGTGAAAGCCCTGTATAGGCCATAAGGCCAACTCTTTTGTACGTGTTGTAAGACATTCCTATATGATATATAATGTGGAGTTTTATGTTTGGACATTCATGAGGAGTTCAAGTTGTAGTCTAGGCTTCCGCTAGAATGCTTTGTATTAGGTGCGATGCGCGACTCTGGTATCATCCTGTACCTTCACCGACTGTTTTATGATATATCCTGTGGGGCCCCGGCCGGACCTTCTAGAATATATCATATGAACGGATGGGGTTGTTACATTTTTGGTATCGGTCGTCTTGGTCGTTCTCTCTCGCAGTCGTGGTCGACTTCTTTTGTGGGGTGGCGAGCACGTGTTTGTGCACACCAAGTCTACGAATGAACTCCTGAATGTCCATGATAGGAATGCATATTTGTGTGTTTGAGGAACCTGTGTGTTCTTCTTTTGTGTTGATTGCTTGGGTACGACCGCTAATGTGTGTGTCTTCTCCACCTTTAGTTGACACGAAGTGGAGCTGGGCCGTCTGAGTCCCAGCGTTCTGATGAAAGTACGGCACCAGTCGCGGTGCCTACACCTGCACCGTCTGAGGAACATGTGCGTTTAGTTGCGGAGGCCTTATTTACCATGATCCACAGTCAGCCACTTAGGCAGGAACAAGCGGCTGTGAGGCCAGAACAGGTGGCGGCAAGGCCTGAACCTGTTGTGGATGTGGCTCCTCGAGCGGCTGAGAAGCAGCTAACGCGGTTTATGAGCTTCCATCCGCCTACGTTCTCGGGAGCGGGAACCCCGACGCAGGCTGAGGATTGGTTATCGCGCGTCAAGCGAGTGATGACGGCGATAGGAACGGCGGAGCATCAGAAAGTTACCTTAGCCACCCTCTTGCTTGAAGGAGAAGCGCGTTTATGGTGGGATGAGATGGAGTTGCATCATTTGGAGGGTCGTCCGTTAACCCAAGTATCGATGGAAGAATTCTCCCGGCTCTTCCTAGCGAAGCACCTTCCTGTGGCTCAACGGATAGCCATGGAAAATGAATTCCAACGGTTGACTCAAGGTGATGGCAGTGTTGACGCGTACCTGCATGAATTTACTCGCTTGGGGCGGTATGCGGGTTCGATTTTTGCTGATGAGCAGAGGAAGACGAATCGGTTCTATGAAGGACTGAGGGACGAGCTGAGATTCCTTGTGTCCAGTTCTGTGAACCAAGGTTTCCAAGCGTTGGTTGACACTGCAACCGCGTTGGAAAAGGACATGAAAAGGGTGCAAGGGAAGAGAGCTTTGGCTGTGTCGCAACCGGAGTGGAAGGCGCCCCGATCGGGAAAATCATTTTATAAGAAGAGATGGGGTAAGAAGTCCAAGCCTAGTGGATAAGCTCCTTCATCAGTTGCAACGGGAGCAACATCAGGGGCAACCTCCAAGCCAGACACTCGTACCTGCTTCAATTGTGGCCGGTTGGGACATGTTGCGCGAGATTGTCGGATGCCGCCAAAGAGTGAAAAGAAGGCGGGAGCATCTTATGCGGAAAAAGGAAAGGCAGTGGTGGATTCTTCTGCCTCGCAGGCGCAACCCCGGGTCTACAATCTTGGCCTGCAAGAGGCCATCAAGCAAAGTGACGTGGTCACAGGTATGAGTTTAGTTTGCTATTGTTTGTATGTTTTACTTAGTACTCCTATGTTTGTGGTTTGTGTGTGTGACATGTTTGTCATAGGCTTTGTGATGATTCGGGACACGCTGGCGCGAGCACTGTTTGATACAGATGCATCGCATTCTTTTCTGTCTCGTGAGTTTCTTACGCGGCTTGGGATACCCAGTCGTGCAAAGGCAGATAGCGTCAGAGTGGTGTTGCCGAATGGTTGTTGGATGCTTGCGGATCAAGCTTGCGATGTTGCGGTTCAGTTAGGAAGTCGGGATTTTCGTTTAACCGCATTTGTTTTGCCAATATCGGAATTCGATGTGATTTTTGGGATGGATTGGCTTGCGGAGCAGCATGCTATGATTGATTGCCAGTCCAAAGAAATCACGTTGGGCCAAAATACCGAACAGAAGACCAAGTTCGCGGGTATGCGAGGAGTGGGCGGGACGTTGATGTCTGCACTCCAGGTAGTCAAAGCTGTTCGGAAGGGTGCGGAGTGTTACTTTGCACTAATTCAGGTTGTTGAGCCTAAGGCCACTTTGTGCGAGGTTCCGATTGTGGCAGACTTTACAGATGTGTTTCCCGCGGATCTCCCTGGGCTACCACCCCAGCGGGAGATTGACTTCACGATCGAGTTTGTGTCAGGTGCGAAACCTGTGGCCCGCTCGTCATATCGTGTTGCGCCTAAAGAGATGGCTGAGTTGAAGGTTCAACTACAAGAAATGCTAGAGCAAGGTTATATCCGCCCAAGTGTGTCACCTTGGAGCGCGCCTGTGCTTTTTGTAAAGAAGAAAGATGGTGGGTTACGGTTGTGTATCGATTACCGTGAATTGAATAAGCTGACCGAGAAGAATAAGTATCCTATACCCCGGATTGATGAATTATTTGATCAGCTGGTGGGATCTACGGTCTATTCGAAGTTGTACCTGAAGTCTGGTTATTACCAGTTAAGAATTCGGGAAGGTGACATTCCCAAAACCGCATTTGGAACGCGTTATGGGCACTATGAGTTCACAGTCATGCCCTTTGTATTGTGTAATGCGCCCTCGGTGTTTATGGATCTGATGCACCGTATTTTTCGTGAGTACCTGGATCTGTTTGTGATAGTGTTCATTGATGATATCCTGGTATACTCGAAGTCCAAAGCTGAGCATGAGAGTCACTTGCGGTTGGTGTTGAATACGTTGAGGCAAAATCAGCTATATGCCAAGTTCTCGAAGTGCGAGTTTTGGCTATCGTCAGTGGCATTTTTGGGCCATGTGGTGAGTGGAGCGGGCATTGTAGTGGATCCAGCGAAGATAAAAGCCATACAAGAATGGCCAATGTTGTCTTCCGTGGCCGAGGTCAGGAGTTTCCTTGGACTTGCGGGCTACTATAGAAGATTTGTGGAGAACTTCTCGTGGATCGCTTTGCCGCTAACCACACTGACGCGAAAAGATCAGAAGATCGTTTGGACGCCAGAGTGCACACGAGCTTTTGAAGAGCTGAAGGTTCGGTTGACCACGGCACCAGTGTTGTCTTCGCCATGTGGAACCGATGGATTTGTGATTTATAGTGATGCCTCAGGGAGCGGCTTAGGCTGCGTTCTTTTGCAGAACGGAAAGGTGATTGATTATGGCTCACGCCAGCTGAAGGTGCACGAGTGAAACTATCCCGTCCATGATTTGGAATTAGCGGCGGTGATTTTTGCACTCAAGCTGTGGTGACACTACCTTTATGGCGTGAAGGTGGAGATCTATACCGATCATAAGAGCCTAAAGTATCTATTGGAGCAGAAAGAGTTGAACATGCGACAACGAAGGTGGTTGGAGTTCCTTGGGGACTACACTTTCGAGATTCACTATACACCCGGGAAGGGGAATGTTGTCGCGGATTCCTTGAGTCGGCGAGTTCCGGTTAGAGCAAATTGGTTACAAAGGCATGATGAACGTCTTATCCAGGAGTTGGAGGCATTGGAGATCTATTGTGTTGACAAGAATTCCACTGCCATTGCATGTTTGAACTGGACCGAGGTACAATGTGACCTTGCGGACCGAGTTCGACGGGCAACGGAGTTGGATAACGATCTCTTGCGCTATGTGAATGAAGGGCCAGAAGGCAAATTCACCTGGAATGACGGTCTTTTACGAAAAGAGGGTCGTTTGTGCGTCCCAAATGTGGGGAAATTGAGGGAAGAACTGATGTATGAAGCGCATTATACCAAGTATTCCATTCACCCCGGGAGCACAAAGATGTTCAATGATATGAAGAAGCTTTTCTGGTGGCCAGGGCTCAAGAAAGATGTTGCCCTTTATGTATCCAAATGCCAAACATGTGCGATGGTGAAGGCGGAATGCCAAAAGCCGGGCGGTTATTTGAAGTCACTGCCGATCCCAGAGTGGAAATTTGATGATATTTCCATGGATTTTGTGCATGGGTTGCAAAGATCGCAGCGTGGAAATGATTCCATTTGGGTGATTGTTGACCGGCTAACGAAAGTAGCACATTTTCTCCCGAACAAGCGGGATGATTCAGTTGAAAGTTTGGCAAAGTTATATGTTGACCAGATTGTGCATCTTCACGGTGTTCCTCGGAGCATCGTAAGTGATCGAGATGGGCGATTCACGTCAAATGATTGGAGGCTAGTTCACCGACTGTTGGGCACGAAGTTGACTTTCAGTACGGCCTTTCATCCCCAAACGGATGGCCAAACTGAACGTACCAACAGAACAATGGAGGACATGCTCCGAATGTGCGCCCTTGACTTCGGAAAGAGATGGGAAGATCATCTCTATATGGTCGAGTTTGCATATAATAACAGCTACCAGGCAAGCATTAGGATGACACCATATGAAGCCCTATATGGAAGGAAGTGTCGTACTCCCTTTGCTTGGGTAGAAGCGGGCGAAGCTCGGGTTATTAAACCAAATGAGGTTGAGGAAGCAAACTCAACCATACGGACGATTCGAGAGAGATTGCTTATTGCTCAAGATCGACAAGCGAAGTACTACAACGCTAAGCACCGGAACGTAGAATTTGTGGTTGGCGATTGGGTTTACTTGAAGATCAAGCCATTCAAAGGTGTCTCCAGGATTCGATGATTGAAAAAGTTGAGTCCCAGATATTTGGGTCCGTTTGAAGTGGTTGAGCGAGTTGGCGAAGCGGCTTATCGGCTAGCTCTGTCGGCGGACTTGGGTGGGTTACATGATGTCTTTCACATCTCGGTGCTTCGGAAGGCCGTGAAAGATCCAACTCAAGTGATCGCGGATGATCGTGTGCCGGTGGAGTATGGGCTAACAACGAAAGTTAGACACATTCAGATCGAAGATCGAGCCGAAAAACAGTTGCGGAACAAGACGGTCGGTATGGTAAAAGTCCGGTGGGACAACTGCGGCCGTGAAGAACTGACATGGGAGCGCGAGCAGACCATGCGAGAAGAGTTCCCTGAGCTGTTTTTGTAATCTGTAGCGAGAATGTTGTAACATCAATTTTTTTTTATGTTGTAACATTTTTCTTGCTGGTTTCTGTTGCTTTCCTGTCTCTAAATTTCGAGGACAAAATTTCTTGTAGGAGGGGAGGATTGTAACAGCTCAAAGTGCAGAAATAGGAAATTTTGAGTGACACGGCCTGTGACACGGGCGTGTCCCAGGGCGTGTCAGTTGACACGGCCTGCGACACGGGCGTGTCGCAGGGCGTGTCGAGGTTGTGTCAACGATTGGGCTTTGTCTCGACGATTTTTTGCTCTCGGCGATGCGCCGAGAGGAGGCACACGGCCCAGGACACGGGCGTGTCCAAGGCCGTGTCGCATGCTCGACGAGTTTTATTCGAAGATCGTCGAGTGTCGAGACGTGAGTGTCGAGTGTCGAGAGATTGAACACGGCCTGTGACACGGGCGTGTCACAGGGCGTGTCAAATTAGGTGACGAACTCTGCCCGCCGAAGGATTTCGACAGGGCGTGTCTTTGTGCCGTGTCTGGGCACACGGCCTGGGACACGGGCGTGTCACAGGCCGTGTGAAGTCTCGGGATGATTTGGGATTTTTTCACCCAGGTACACGGCCGCAGACATGGGCGTGTCTGAAGGCGTGTTGGTGACACGGCCCATGACACGGGCGTGTCCCATGGGCGTGTCACTGGTTTGGATAAGTCGGTTGACCACCGCTTGAGGCACACGGCCTGGCACACGGCCGTGTTCGAGGCCGTGTCGGGTCAAAATATGTGTTTTTTGCAGAATCGTGGCCGTCCATTCCTTCAGTCTAGATCCAAGGGCTGAAGCTTCTTCTTCTTTTTCCTTAAGGGCCGAAATCAGAGAAAGACTTCTCATTTCTTTGGCCTTGAACTTTCTTCAAGTGAAGAGAGAAAGAGAGAGAGAAAGTAGGAGGAAGAAGGAAAGGGGGCTGCTGCTGGTGGTGCTGTGGTTTACCGACGAGAGATCCGAAGCCAGCGTTGCGGAAGAGACGATCTTGCGAGTCTTGCAAGCTAGCTTTGAGGCCATGGCACCGAAGCGGTCGTCAAGGGTAACGACTTTTCTTCCTAGCCATGTGAAGGCTTCCTTTTTGGCATATTTTGTGATTTCCCCCACCAAGAGGTGGCTGGTTTTGGAAATCTTTGGGTGGATGCTTGAAATCCCCTTTGTTAGCATATAGATCCGGAAATGGAGTACGGAATAGGCATGCTGTGTGAAGCCCATCTGGACAGGTTAGTCTGGATTGGTGATGTTGCATACGAACCGGAGAAGACTCCGTGATAAACGTGTAGTGTAAGGAGTCTACGGGTTATGCCTGCGAAAAGGAGTAGCAGGAAGTACTGGGGTGGTAGCCCAGGAAAATAGCCATGTGATGGTTTTGGGTCCAACCTGTGATTGAGGCACAGGAAGTACTGGTGGAACCAGGAAAGGCCCTTTTGGTGATGCTTGATGTCGTAGGGTGTCCACCTGTGAAGCGAGTAATAGGAAGTACTGGCATGTGAGCTAGGAAAGACCCCTAACATTTGTGCTTGTGCGGTGTCCACCTATGGAGAGAGTCACAGGAAGTACTGGTGTGCCCAGGAAAGACCCGCTGTTGCTGTGAGGAAATGGGTATAGAGAAATACCCAGGCTTATGCCAGGAACAGGATTGGTGAGACCGACCCGCGCCTTTGATATAGCCATGAGTACGCTGTACTCGGAGAAGGCAAGGCGATTTGAGCAACGGGGGGTGGAGGATCCGACCTGCGCTATGTCCGTCCGACGTGAGACCAAAAAGTGCGGTCTGTTGGAGCGCATAGCAAGAGTCTTCGGCCTGCGCGCCATGACACAACGGGGGGCTACGGGCCATCCCGGTGTCCGAAGACTAACTCCGGCTGCACGCCATGGAGTAAATGCTCAAGAGATTTACCGTTGGGTGATAACCCTGAGACGGTGGTGGGCAAGAGGTTGCCAGAACACCAAGAATGTGCCCTGAGTGCACGGACCGTTGGGCCGGGCGGCGAACGGTTGTGATGGCTTGTGTGCGTGAAAGCACATTTTGATGATATAGCTTGCCATACTTGTGATATAATATGCCTGCAGGGAAGATTACCGCTGCCCCGAGAGAAGGGGTAGGGTCGTTATAATTTGGTCAGCTGAACGCTGACCGTTGCTTTTGTTTGCCACCGGTGGGTGGATTGTCCCTTTCCAGGTGCTGGAGAGCCGAGCGGATCGCATAGAGGCTGATGTTCCTGCGGGTGTTGCTGCTGCTGCTGCTAATTGTGTTCTTTTGTGTGTTTTCTTTTCTTGTGGCCGGCCTGCGCGCCAATTGTTTAGGCCACTGTGTGAAAGCCCTGTATAGGCCATAAGGCCAACTCTTTTGTACGTGTTGTAAGACATTCCTATATGATATAAAATGTGGAGTTTTGTGTTTGGACATTTATGAGGAGTTCAAGTTGTAGTCTAGGCTTCCGCTAGAATGCTTTGTGTTAGGTGTGATGCGCGACTCTGGTATCATCCTGTACCTTCACCGACTGTTTTGTGATATATCCTGTGGGGCCCCGGCCGGACCTTCTAGAATATATCATATGAACGGATGGGGTTGTTACATCTATACCTCTTGCATATGGATCTATTTGGTCCTATGACAGTTCATAGTCTAGGTAGGAAGGTCTACACTTTTGTGGTGGTAGATGTCTATTCTAGATATTCATGGGTGTTATTTCTGAGACAAAAATCTGAAACCCCAAGTGTTTTATATAGTTTTGTCAAACAAATTCAGAATGAGCTGGATAGTACAGTGGTCAAAATCAGAAGTGACCATGACACTGAATTTCAATCTGAGAGCATGACAAGACTGTGTGAAGAATTTGGGATTTTTCAAGAATTCTCCTCACCTAGAACACCACAGCAAAATGGTATTGCTGAAAGGAAGAATAGAACACTGATTGAGGCTTGTAGAACTCTATTGAGTGACACTTCTCTCCCAGAATATTTCGGGGCTGAGGCAGTAAACACTGCATGTCATGTGATCAATAGGGTTTCTATCACCAAAAGCCACAAAAAGACTCCCTATGAGATTATGAAGGGCAGAAAACCAAACTTGTCCTATTTTAGGATCTTTGGTTGCAAGTGTTATGTCCTTAACAATGACTAGTATTATCTAACTAAGTTTGCTGCCAAATCCCAAGATGGGATATTTGTTGGGTACAACAACAATAGTAAGGCTTATAGGGTCTACAACTTGATTACTCAAGTTGTAGAAGAGTCTGTACATGTTGTCTTTGATGAAACAAGACTTATTAATAGTGAGTTGTCAAGTAGTTCTTGCAGTTCTACAGGTATAAATGAGAGAATGGACAAGCTTACCATTACAGAAGATTCTACTGAAAATCAGGAAGTGGAAAATGGTGGTTGCTGTCTAGGGGGAGTACAAGACTCTCGAGATGCTAATGAAATCCAAGAGGTGCAGCATAATGAAGAGATTGGAGGTGTTCAACCTGAAGATAGACTACCTCCAGCTATTAGACACTTAAAGGATCATCCAGCAAATTAGATAATTGGTGATCCAAGAAAAGGAGTACAAACAAGGAGCAGGAATCTGAACACAGTTCTTTGATCTAGCTTCTTATCTCAAGTAGAACCCAAGAAATTTGAAGAAGCTGTTCTAGACCCACATTGGATTGATGTCATGCAAGAGGAGCTGAATCAGTTCAGAAGGTTCAAGGTCTATAAGTTAGTTCCTAAACCAAAAGACCACAAAATTATTGGAACAAAGTGGATCTTTAGGAACAAACTGGATGAGAGTGGGATCATTGTGAAGAATAAAGCAAGACTTGTTGCAAAAGGATACATGCAGGAAGAGGGTATTGACTTTGATCAAACCTTTGCCCCTGTAGCAAGACTGGAAGTAATTAGGATGTTCCTTGCTTATGCAGCATATCAAGGCTTCAAGGTATTCCAAATGGATGTAAAATCAGCATTCCTAAATGGAAATCTAAAAGAAGAAGTCTATGTAGAGCAGCCCTCAGGTTTTGTTGATTCTCTCAAACCTGATTATGTTTATAGACTTAGGAAAGCTTTATATGGGTTAAAGCAAGCCCCAAGGGCCTGGTATGAAACCCTGTCTACTTTCCTCATTGAGAATAAATTCTCAAGGGGGAAAATAGATAAGACTATATTCCTTAGGGAATCCAAAGGAAAGATAATCATAGTCCAAATATATATTGATGACATAATATTTGGTTCTACTGAAAGAAACCTTTGTAGAAAGTTTGCAAAACTTATGCAAGGGAAATTTGAAATGAGCAGTATGGGAGAACTTAAGTTCTTCTTGGGTCTCCAAGTAAGACAGACTGAAGATGGCTTGTCCATATCTCAGTCTAAGTTCACCCAGGAGTTAATTAAGAAGTATGGTATGGAATCATCCACTACCATGAGAACTCCAATGGGGACAAGTGTGTCTCTAAGCAAAGATGATGCAGGGAAACCTGTAGATGAAACTTTGTATAGAGGGATAGTTGTCTCCCTCCTATATCTGACTGCTAGTAGACCAGATATCATGTATGCTACATGTGTCTGTGCTAGGTACCAATCCTGCCCTAAAGAATCTCATCTTACTGCTGTCAAAAGGATTTTGAGATATCTTAAGGGCACACCTAATCTAGGCCTTTGGTACCCTAGGAATGGAGATTTTCTACTGACAGGCTATTCAGATGCAGACTTTGCAGGTTGCAAAGAAGATAGAAAAAGCACTACAGGCACCTGTCAATTTCTTGGAGAAAGATTGGTGTCTTGTAGCAGTAAGAAGCGGACTAGTGTGGCAATTTCCACAGCTGAGTCTGAATATGTGGCAGCAGGAAGTAGTTGTGCACAGCTGTTGTAGATTCAGCATCAGCTAGAAGACTATGGTATTCAGGTAAGTAGAACACCTTTGCTTTGTGATTCTACAAGTGCTATTTCTATTGCTAATAATCCTGTTTCATATAGTAGGACTAATCATATAGAAATTAGATACCATTTTCTTAGAGAACATGTAGAGAAAGAGGACATCTCACTAGAATTTGTCAAAACAGATTATCAAATTGCAAATATGTTTACTAAGCCTCTAGATGAAACTAAATTCAATAAGTTTAAAATTGAATTAGGAATGTTGAACATAGATTAGTTTAACAATATTCGCTAAGTAAAATTGTGTCGACACAAGAATTTGTCTGTGTCGACACATAGAAGTTGGTGTCGACATTCCAAAGAAATGATGTCGACACATCTAGAGAAGTGGTGTCGACACTTCAGATAAGTAGTGTCGACACATCCAGAGATTGTGTCGACACTTAGGATCAACACAGATTTCGTCGAGTGGAGAATCGACTGATAGTCGAGCGCAAAGGAATAAGTGTCGACACATAGAAGTCAACACTTATGTCGAGACATTAGAAGTCTGTGTCGACACTTTTCAACAGTGTCGACACATTAAGAGAATTTTGACGTGCCTTTTCACCTTCGTTTTTAGAAAGGTATAAATAGGTCAACAACATTGTCTGTCGACACGCTCTCCATAGTTTCGAGACCAAAACTTTATATCGACAAATTCTCTCATCTAAATTCAAGATTTCTCTCAACCCTAATGGCGCCAAAGCTAGAAGACAATGTCAATGAAGGATATGAGCTGGTACGTAATGTCTTTGACCATGTGGAACCTGAAATTAAAGCTGTAGTAACCCTAATTGCTGAAAATGGGTTGGAGTTTCTGGTATCTGAACCAACAAAGATTTGGAAGAAAGAAACACTAGAATTCTTTGTTGCTGCTACCCTAGATCAAATTGGACTCAAAATTAGATCCACAGTCCATGGAGTAAAGGTGAAAATCACCCAGAAGAGTTTAAGGAAAGTTCTTCACCTGCCAAGAATATAAGAAGAAGAAGATGTACCCACATCTAAGCTAAGGGAAGCACTTCAATGATGTGGACTGGATTCCACCATAAAGGTTGGCTCAACTTTGAACAGGAAAGGCATGAATATGCAAGGGAAGTTCTTGTCTGAAGTTGTAGGAAAATTGATTCTCTGTAAGCCAGGGGCATGATAGGATTTCTGCCTATATGTTCAGCCTTATGACCAGAATCATCTATAGAATAAACACAGATTGGTCAGAAGTCATTTTTGAAAAGATTAAGGAAAGTATGAAGAAGCCAAATCTGGGAAGAATTGTGAGCTTGTATTTAGCTTGAACAATACCTGAAGTGATGGAACAGTCAGCTCGGTCCAAGATTAATCATATGAATAGAATGGACATAAGAATTATCTCCAGATGGGATAGAGTTCTAACTAAGGACATGCCTAATGAGGAGATGCAAGAGGTTCCTGGAAAATCTGCAGCACAAGATATTCCTGCACAAGACCCTGCAGATGGTGCTTAGGTGCAGGGGGAGCCTCAACTTGAGGAAGGGCCAACCCACCTGGAAAGTTAAATGGCTACACAGACTATTCTTGAGGTAATTCAAGAGGTGAATCAATCAATTCTCAATGATAAGGATGAAACACTAACTCAATCTTTGATTGATGTTGACGAGCGAACTCAACAAAACAGTCAAGCACAAGATGTTATCATGGAGGATACATCTGCTATTGCTAATGCTCTAGAGATAAGAGTATCTCCAGTTCGTACTCAACAAGAGTTTACCCTAGATGAGTTGTTCACTGCTATGGAGCAAGGGACTCAGGGGGATACAGAAAGATTTGAGGGGGGAAAAACCAGATTTTGAGGGGGAGCAAGTTAACCTTGGGGGGAGCAAGTAGGAACTCAGGGGGAGAAAGCAAGAGTTGAGGAGGAGCAAGGAACTCAGGGGGAGAAAGCAAGAGTTGAGGAGGAGCAAGAAACTCAGGGGGAGCAAGTAAGTACTGTGAGGGAGGTGCAAGAGACTCAAGGGGAGCTACCAAGGACTGAAAAGGAATTGCCTCCTAGTCCTAAGGAAAGAGTTAATATAGACAGTTCCTCAGCCTCTAAAGATGAAGTAGCAGTACAAGTCAAGAAGAGAAAACTGATGGTGTTCAAAATAAGGAGTCAAAGCTATAAGAGGGCATTACAAACTGCTCCACAATCTGCCCCAACTAATGATTATGGTTCTTTGTTGATATTTTTACAAGTGAAGTTGGATGAGCAAAGGATTGCCATGGAGAAATGTATGGATGAGACCCATAAAGATCTACAATTCTCCTTGGCTCAGGATATAAAATCTATAAGGTCTAAAGTTAACCAGCATAAGAAAAAAATGACTGATTGTTTCCATAAGGGTGGAAATGCTGTGGTCTTTCTAGCCACACATCAAGAAAAGATCAAGACTCAAGTTGATGATATTGCTGTCAAGCAAGGCTATGTTCTTGAGAATCAGATTAGAATGAATGATAATCTGACTGAATCACATAATGTGATTGTTACTGAAATGAAGAATATTGCTATTGCCCAGACTGCAGCAAGGACTACAGCCAAGGTAGATTTTGACAAGAAACTACAGGAAGGCCTCGCTGCTGTAAAAACAGCTATTGAGGAATCTCAAAAGACTATTTCTGCACATCAACTGAAGTTAAAGTCTTTTTATAAAGATGGTGTAAATTTTCTTGATGAACAAATCAGATTTCAAAAAGATGATCTCAGGGATCATATTGAAAGAGAAGTCATAAATGGGGAGAGAGTATTAGTCAAAGTTGGCTCAGATCATGCAAAATGGATATCTAATAGCATCAGAGCCACACTTGGATATCCACCCCTCTGTGATGATGACAATGTAGCTGAGTCTGGTATACACCCTGCCTATTTTGGAGGTGAACAACCTGAAGTTACTCAAGTGATTTATACTCCAGCAGATTTTGAGATGATTCATCAAGAAGTACAGTCTATGTACAGCCCTCCAGAAGGTGCTCAAAATATTATCCTTGAGAAAGTAGACATGCCAGTGCCAAAGGAAGTTTTGAACAAAGAGCAAGAAACTTTATTGTCTAAGAAAAGATTCCGAGAACAGGCAGAGTTGAAGCCTGATTTTGAGCAGTGGAGTCCTACTTCTAGGAATATTATACTGACTACTTGGAAAGCTATAAAGGACAAGACCCAAGAGAGGGGCAAATGGTACTCTGAGCTAGAATGGCGAAAGCATGAAGCCAGGCAAGAAGCCATTGTTCAATATAGAAGAAAGGCTAAAGCTAGGAAGCTACCTCCTAATGCTCAGGAGCCTAGCAAATATTTCCCAAAGCCCTTTCACTACTTTGAAAGGCAAAGAATTAGAACTGAAGAACAAAAGAAGAAGGATCTGAAGGGCAAGAAGCCTGCTGAAGATACTGATGGTCCTATACAAGACAAGATCTAAACAGGAAAAGGCCTAGTCATCAAGGAGCCTGAGCAGCCTTAGGATAGATTTACTAGATTTTACAATTTTGTAATCTTTAAATCTATGTAAACTTTTGATTAAGAAACTTTTGTAAGTTGAAACAAAACATTCATTAATGCTCATTCTGGTTGCATTACTATTCTGTGATGACATGTTATATATGTTTTGTTTAGTAGTTACCTTGTCATATAATATTTTTACATCATAATGTGTATTTGTTATGAATGGTGTATATCATTGACAAAGGGTTTTGAGTTCTCCAAATAGGGGAGATTGTTGGGTACATTGGAAAATGTGTACCAGATTTGAAGAAGCCTCACCCTACTCAATAATATGCATCAAGGTGTATTTGATGTTGTTTTGAGATTATATGTGCAGGTTAAGTAAATGCAGGAATGCATGAAAATTTTGAAGTCCATGTGTCGACACCTGTAGAAGTTGTGTTGACACTTATGAAGGCTTTTGTCGATACTGGAGAAAAGCTGTGTCGACACTTGGAGATAATTGTGTCGACACTTGGAAAGGCTGTGTCGACACCTAAAGCAACTGTGTCGACATACAGAAGCAGTGTCGACACACAGAGAAGCATTGTCGACATCAACTGTGTCTACACCAAGAGACAGTGTCGACACACAGGAATACTTAGTTGACATCAATTGTGTCGACACCAAGAGGCAGTGTCGACACACTGAAGACTTTGTCGACATCAACTGTGTCGACACACAGGACTTGTGTCGACACACACAGCAGAGATTCAACAAAGTTAAAGAGAAGTGTTTGTGTCGACACACAAAATCAGTGTCAACACATTCTACAGAAGGCTGTGTCGAGAAGCATTAACAATAACAAAGGAGATGTGTTGACACCACCAAGGCTTGTGTCGACACTTAGTTCACTTGTGTTGACACTTAGTCTACTTGTGTCGACACATGATGAAGTTCAGTCTCGACATTTTGCTGATAGAGACAGAGTTCAAGAAGTGACTGGATGACTTGCCAGCTGTCATTTCTAACCGGTCTACTACAACTCTCAAAGCTGTCAGAAGTTTGTTAGAAACCGGATCAGCCGGTTACCATGCAGAAAGTCTATATAAAGGCATACTCCTTTAACAAAAAATGACTACTGATAGAAGAACTAATATATAAGAGTGGTTGACGACCAATCAATACAGAATACAAAAGAAAGAGAAACAGAAGAATTTGGAGAGAGAGAGTTCCAAAGAAGAAAGGGACTTTCATCATCAAGTCCCTCAAGTGCAGATCCTGAACCAATCTGCTAAGAAGGGTTCAGATTGAGATCTGAATTTCAAGAAAGGAGCTAATTGAATATCAACTTCATAGGAGTTCAACCCTACTGAGTTCAGATTCAAGAAGCTTTGAAGAAAGCTAAGAGTGGTTATTCTTTGCCATCAGTTTCTTACAAGAACTGATCAAGAAACCATCCATCCCTTCTCTCTCTATCTGGGTGGAGGTTAATTATAAACTTAAAATCTATTTTTTTGTTGGATCTTGTTTAACATCTGAGCTGTAAGCCTAATTTATAAATGATGAGTTTGTAGGAGATTTAGGTCTCTGAGTGGTAGGCCTTGTTGAAGGCTGAGGTAGGGTTGTAAGCCTGAGTTGTAGGAGATTATTATCTCTGAGGTGTAGGCCTTGTTGAAGGCTGAGGTAGGGCTGTGTGCCTGAGCTGTAGGAGTGTGGACTCACTCTGAGTTGTAGGAATCTTGATTGGGTTCTGAGCGGTAAGATCTGTGGATCTGAGGTGAAGAGAAGAAGCTAGGCCGAATCTAGCACACTGCTAGATAGGCGAAGGGGGAAAGTGGATGTACCCAGACCTTGGGGAACCACTATAAAACCTGTGTGTACTCTGTGATTGTATGATTCTGTGAATGTTGTGTTGTGTTAGCTATAGATCTAGTTGTTATTGATTATTTAACTGAACAGATTTTCTGCTTGAGAAGAAAAAAAGGAATTACACCTATTCACCCCCCCCCCCCTCTAGGTGGTTAAGCACTAATTCTTTCACTGAGAGTCACACGGCCTGTGATACGCCCGTGTCCCAGGCCGTGTGCCCATACATGGCACTAGACACGCCCTAGCTTAACTTCGTCAGGCTGAGTTTGTCGACCGCAAGGACACGCCCTGTGACACGCCCGTGTCACAGGCCGTGTACTTTGCACTCGACATTCGTCGACCGAAGTTTTGTCAACCACTCGTCGACTGCTTACCCGAGAAGGACACGTCCTGGGACACGCCCGTGTCCCAGGCCGTGTCACCCAAATTTTGCCAAATTCTGGGCGTTGGGGTGTTACACATACACTCCTAGACTACCTCAACATGCAAGCCGGAAAACAAAAACATCAAGCATACAAGGCCACCAAAAGAAAAGAGCGAGTAAAAAACTGGAAACACTTCATGAAGATTAGGCCTTATTGGCCGGTGAACTAGCTCCTGCTTGCGATCCTTGCCCTATAAAAAATTGGTTGTAACGTGGGCCAGCAAAGGCTAACCTCAAACTGTGTAACAAACACATCTCCTCCCGGCCGCCCCTAACGGACGCTGGGGTACCCCTCCAACCTACAAGTCATCACTTTGTATACCATATACATCAATAAGTAAAGCACTAAAAGAACATGCTTGGATGTGTCAAACAACATGCACGTTCTCTATTGTTGAGCATATAATAAAAAAATAGGGCCTACTATGCAGTATGTATGCAAAACCTGGGCTTCACCCAAGGCACACTATCGCATATGCTTCTAGCACATCATCAAATATCTGGGTACTTCCAATTTCCCCATTGGCATTAAGCCTCAAGCAAAAAGGGTACTGCAATTCCCCTAACGCCATACAAGCCGCCACACGGAACTCTTGCCAAGGCCCCACCCGCTCATGGTCTTAGACCCGGGCTTGCCTGCAACCTCTGACTTCTCACATCAGGATTCTGTCTAACACACTGACTGATTCTAAGAACCCTTGCTAGACCCCACTCGATCATGACCTCAATGCCCGGGCTTGCCCCATGCTTGGCATTCTCGTTAGTCTCATAGAAGGGGACTAGTCTCATCGGGACACTCTCCCCACATGACTTGCATGTCACGGGATAGCCAGTCGACCACGGAGACAAATCCGCGCATTAGCATATTACAATCCAAAATCATTCCCACCCTAATCCCTCGTTTATACTGCAACTTCCTCGCGCACCAAGGAAACCATCTACCGACAATGCGGAGCTAACCTTATCCACCAAGGAAACCATCTACCACCATTGCAGAGCTAACCTTGTCCGGTTCCGGCTACACATACTCACTCGAGAAAAGGGGGAAAGCACTAACATCAAAAACGGCATCTTGCCGCAACGGATTTCTACAAAAATCCTTAAAGCTCGTTATGTAACATCATCGAGTCGAACTAACGGTTGCGACCACAGCTTCACCCACCATGCCTAATCCACTAACGGAGCGGATCTCTAATGCAAAATCATGTCGGGGACGGACTCAATCGACCATGAGGTTCCTCTTGGACCATGGCGACCCAACCCCTCTCATTTGAGAGATTTGGTACCCAAAAGCTTGAAAGAAAAGATGTTAAACACGCATCCCAAAACCAAGAGGAGAAGTGTCGTTACAATATGACCCATCTTCCTTGCCATGGGAACTTAACCGGTTCAAAACCACCGTAACGGACTTGCCTCCCCGGATCTGGACTCGACTCGCGATTTGGGGCTCCGAAGTTTCTCTGGCAGCCGGATCTCTCCTTCACCTTCTTCCCTGCTCTCCCTTCTCTCTAGAACTTAGAAAGAGAGTACTTGATGAAGAAATGAGGGATTCCTAACCCTATTCCCGGACATAACTCAGCAAGGACATCCCTGGACCATCAGATCCCATTAGAAGGAAACGAACGGCCACGATCTGAACTTAAAACCAAAATTCCTGGGCCGAACACGGCTTGAGACACGCCCGTGTCCAAGATCGTGTGCCTCAATCGATGCCGAAACAATTGCACCCAGAACAGGACACGGGCTCTGAACACGCCCGTGCCAAAGTTGACACGCCCGTGTGCTTGGGCGTGTTCCTACATCGACACAGGAACAAACCCCACCCGAGGAGAACACGGGTACCTGACACGCCCATGTCACATTTGACATGCCCGTGTCCAACATGAACATGCCTGGGCTCCAGGTCGTGTCTATCCCCTCACACGGCCCGGCAAACAACCCGAGCAGGAGACGGACTGGGACACGCCCATATCTCAGGCCGTGTGCGAAGTCTCGACGATCGTCGACCGCCACTTCGTCGAACACGCACACGACATAGCCTTGGACACGCTGTGTCCTAGGCCGTGTATACTGTCTTGACACTTCATTGAGCGCAGTTCTTCGACTTCCCGGGCTCTCGACGAACCCGAGCACGACACGGCCATGGACACGCCCGTGTCTTAGGCCGTATTCACTGTCTCGACACTTCCTGGAGACCAGTTCGTCGACCACCCGAGTTCTTCATCAAACCCGAGCATGACACGGCCAGGGACACGCTCGTGTCCTAGGCCGTGTGACCCTCACCAAGACCCAAACTAGGCTTTAAACGCTATCCATCCCTCTTTCGAATTTTGGGGCGTTACAACTCTCTCTCCCTTAAAAGAATTTTGTCCTAAAATTACAGAAAGCAAAAGGGTACACAAAACTTAAATTATACCTGAAAGGAATAACTCTGGATACTCCTCCAGCATGGTCTGTTCTCGCTCCCACGAGAGCTCCTCACGACCGCAGTTGTCCCATCGAACTTTTATGATTTTGACCTCTTTGTTCCGCAGCTGCCGAATTTCTGAATCCTCTATAGCAACTGGACAAGCTCGCATCCTCAAGTCCTCTTCTATCGGTACCGATGCTGATTCGAACACCACACTAGCCTCTACAAAGGCTTTCCTCAAAACGGAGACATGGAAGACGTCGTGTAATCCACTCAGCTCTGCGGAGTTGGCCAACCAGTACGCTGCTTCTCCCACCCGGTCAATAATCTCAAAAGGTCCCAAAAACCTCAGACTCAACTTCTTGAGTCGGTAAATCCACGAAATGTCTTTGCACGGCTTAATCTTTAGATAGACCCAATCGCCTACCGCGAACTCCAGCTTCCTGTGGCGAGCATTAAAATATTTTGCTTGCCGATCTTGAGCCACCTTCATGCGCTCTTGAATGGTTCGCACAAACTCACATGCATCAGCTACCACTTTGTTTCCCAAAATTTTGGTGTCTCCCGCCTCTGTCCAAGACATCGGTGTTCAACACCGCCTCCCAAACAAAGCTTCGTATGGCGCCATCTTTAAACTCGCTTGGTAACTGTTGTTATAAGCGAACTCTACCATGAAGAGGTGATCCTCCCACTTCTTGCCGAAGTCCAGAATGCACATCCTCAGCATGTCCTCCATAGTACGATTCGTTCTTTTGGTTTGCCCGTCAGTTTGAGGATGGAAAGTCGTACTGAACTTTAGCTCGTGCCCAGACTTTTCTGAACCATCCTCCAGTCCTTCGACGTCAAACATCCTTCGCAATCACTAACTATACTCTTAGGAATCCCATGTAGTCGCACAATGGTGCGAACATACAACTCTACCAGCTTCTCCACGTTGTCCTCCTTCTGATTTGGGATGAAGTGAGCCACTTTGGTTAAGCGATCCACAATCACCTAAATCGCGTCGTTACCCTGTTGCGATCTAGGTAACACATGCTCAAAGTCCATGGATATGTCATCGAATTTCCTCTCGGGGATTCGAAGAGGCTTCAGGAACCCGCCCGGCTTCTAACACTCGGCCTTCACCAAGACACAAGTTTGGCATTGATTCACGTACAAAGCTATGTCCCGCTTCAGTCCAGGCCACCAAAAGGATTTCTTCATATCTAGGTACATCTTTGTACTTCCCGGGTGAATAGAGTACTTTGTGAAGTGTGCCTCAAACATCAACTCCTCACGGAGCTTGCCAAACTGCGGTACACAAATCCTTCCGCCCTTCCTCAGGATCCCATCAATCAACTCCTAGGCGCTACTCTCGTCCTTTTGAGCTTCCACCATGTAAGGCTGAAACTCCACATCCAAAAGAGTCGCTTCCCAAATACGATCAGACAAATCGTTCTGCATTTCAATCCAGTTTAGCCGAGCCATGCTAGACCCGCCTCTTGCTGCACATTCCATGCCAAGGGACTTGTAGTCCAGCACCAACTGCTCATCATAAGCTTCAATCCAATTCCCTTGCCCAAAGTATTTTCTACTCAAGGCATCTGCCACCACATTGGCTTTTCCTAGCGTATAGTAAATCGTCACCACGTAGTCTCCAAGGAACTCGACCCACCTGCGTTGTCGTATATTCAAGTCCTTCTGATCCAGGAGATACTTCAGGCTTTTGAGATCCGTGAAGATCTTCACCTTCGCACCAAAAACATAGTGCCGCCATAATTTTAACGCGAAAATTACTGTCGCCAATTCCAAGTGATGGACGGGATAATTCCTCTCGTGTGGCTTCAGCTGCCTAGACTCATAGGCTATAACACTGCCATGTTGCACCAAAACGCAACCCAAACCACATCCTGATGCATCACTGAAAATTTGGAATCCTTCAGTCCCCTTCGGTAGACTTATGATTGGAGCTGTCATCAGGCTTTCCTTCAGTGTCTCAAATGCCTTATTGCACTCCTGAGTCCACACAAACTTCTGATCCTTACGAGTTAGTGAAGTGAGGGGTAAAGCTATCTGCGAAAAGTTTACTACGAATTTTCTATAGTACCCGGCTAGTCCAAGGAAACTTCGGACTTCTGTCATGGTTCTCAAAATCGGCCAATCTCTGATGGCTTCCACTTTTGTTGGATCTACCGCAACCCCATCCCCACTAATCACATGGCCAAAAAGTGCCACCTTCTCTAGCCAGAACTCGCACTTTGAGACTTCGCATAAAGCTGGTTCTCTCTCAACACTTGCAAGACTACTCTCAAGTGAGTCTCATGCTCCACCTCCGATTTGGAGTACACCAGAATGTCATCAATAAAGATAACTACAAAAGAGTGCAGGTATTTCTGAAATACTCGATTCATCAAATCCATGAATACGGATGGTGCGTTCGTCAGCCCGAACGACATCACCGAGAACACAAAGTGACCATACCTCGTACCAAATGCTGTCTTGGGTATGTCCTCATCTAGAATTCGCAACTGATAGTATCCTGACTTCAAGTCAAACTTTGAATACACCACCGACCCTACCAGCTGGTCAAACAGGTCGTCTATCCGAGAAATCGGATACTTATTCTTGACCGTCAATTTATTCAACTCTCGGTAGTCTATGCATAACCGCATACTACCATCTTTCTTCTTCACGAACAACACAGGCGCGCTCCACGGTGAAGAACTGGATCTGATATATCCCTGCTCCAACAGTTCTTGCAATTGTACCTTGAGTTCGGCCAACTCCTTTGGTGCCATCCTAAACGGAGGACGTGGCACCGACCTAGCCTCTAGCACTAACTCAATCAAGAAATCAATCTCCCACCGAGGATCTTGTGTATACAATGTAATGTAATGTCATGAATGTTATGCAATGATTCACTCAGGATCACGCACATGCAACTGCTATGTCGACACAGATTTGTATTTCCCACTTTTCGAGCAGGTAGCTAACCTCTCAGGCGTCAACCATCATGGCCAGGCGGTCACAGTAGAGCGGGCTTCTCCACTATTAGGCGGGCATCCATACTACCAAGCCTAGGCCTCTGTACGCCTCAATGATAAGAACACAACAACGGAGCTCACATGCGTACTACGGCTCAGAAGGGGTATCAAGTAGATGTGCACCAAGAGACCAACCCAACTGGCCTATCTTGTGGCGCGGAAGGTACCTCTGGGAGCGTATCACCAAAGGAACAAGGCCAACCGCCCACTAGCATGGAGAGTGCCTCGAGAAGTAAGCACCGAGGACCATGGCCCAACCGTCCATGTATAACTGCCAACACCCGTCGGTGTGACAACTGGCGAGCCCGTAGACCTGCCACACTATCCTTAACCCAGGATTATGACACCGTGTGTCGAATGACACCACATGCATTTCACATACATGGTTACACATTGATCTCCCTTTTCATTGTTCACATTTCGTGCTCAACAACACGCAAGATCTCCACACCAAGTCTCTTACCAGTACATAATTCCAGTGCGGCAACACACACACACACACACTTTCAACCCTTCCACATTTTCGTGCATCCAAGCATACCAATGGTTCACCATCAACATAATGGTACTCCACACATATTCACCAATCATTTGGTTATCATAATAAAATGTATACTATGATCAAATGACTTTAACATCACTGGTTACAATTCTTTTACCAAGTTCGAACTATTCGTGTACATATGGATCTACTAATTAAAATCCATCAATCATTTGTTCATCGTAATTACTACAAATTATGTATAGCAAACTTCAAGTCAACCTCATCATTATTCACTATATTACCATTATCAAGTATATCCCTATCGATTCACATATTTAAGTCATTCCTACCATCTCAACTCGTCAATCCATTCGTTCACTAACCTCCACCAAATCACCTCGATCAAGTACACCTTACTACACCATTTATTCATTAGGGATCTATCCAACAAATGTCATTAACATATTTTATCATAATTACTTATAGACTAAATTCAACAAAACATTAACGTTAATGTACTACAATCTCTCTACCAAACCCAAAGTCGATTCAAAACAAACAGAAGAACTATATATGCAGGAATGATTATTGTACAACACTTTGATCGGGGATTCCCGAGGTTACAAGAATCCAGTGATGGCATGTAACCCCTCGTTGGAAAGGTACTTACAAGGGCTATGACTTTAGGGTTTAGTTGAAAGCCCAGATCTGGACAAATCATGTCTGAAAATGGCCTTGATGGTTGCTGCACGCAGAAAACAGATTTCTGCGCCCATCATAAAGCAGGTCGAACGCCATCGGTTCGTCTTCATCCTCCAACCAAACTTTTCAAATAACATCAAGAATTTTTCCTCCCTTATTCACCCTTATATGTCCACTTCTCTTCACGAAACCGGTCCACAAACTTCATTTGAAGTGAGGAAAGGTTGAAGACTATAATTCATAGGACACAAGTCAAGACTCTTTTGAGTCGATGTCTCTCCTAGGAATAACTAGAGAAGGACATGGGTAGTGACATGGGTCGATGTCTCTATTGAGTCATGGATAGAGACTCTAGTGAAATGGGTAGAGACTCTTTCTAGGTTTCATGGCCTTCCTAGAAACCTTCCTCTCACAAATCAAGACTCTTTTGAGTCGATGTCTCTCCTAGGAATAACTAGAGATCTAGCATCAATGGAGATGGTAGGAAGCTCACCTCATTTCCGACATTTCCACCGTTTCCAGCCATGGATCTTGTCACCCTTCTTGGCGGCATCTGCTTCTCCTTTGTTGGTGTTCGTTCTTCACGGGAAAGAAGATTGGCTCCATCAATCTCTTCCTCTCTGACGGTTTCTCATAGCAACGACTTGGTAAGAAAGATAAGAGACGGCAAGGGTTTTTTGCATGTTCCTTTATAATGAGGAATTAGGTTAACTACCTTGCCATGTGCCGGCCTGACATTGGACCGCCAAACATCACATTAAATGAGTCATTCGAAAGGACGTGACCCGAAAATTCGCCAAGGGAGAATTCTGCGCTCGACGACGTTTCGTCGAGCTCTGGTCGACGATGTTTCATCGAGCTCTGCTCGACAACATTTCGTCTAGCTCTGCTCGACGACATTTCGTCGAGCTCTGCTCAACAATGTTCGTCGAGATCTGGTCACTACCCATGTCACAGGTAGTCTTGGATTGGGCACACACGGGTAGGGACACACCCATGTCACTACTCATGTCCTTCTCTGGAAAGCTCACAAAGAAGGCACAAAATCTACAAGACTACCACACGGGTAGGGACACGCCCGTGGCACTACCCATGTCCTTCTCGGGAGGAATCAACACTTCCTCCCCTACTATGGTGCTAGCCTATCTGCCAGCACACCCTGAGCCCAAGTGAACTCTTCTTTACTCCTTTGATCTCTGAGTTAGATGAAATTACCTCAGCTATGGCCGGAAACATTGTACGTTAAATGGCGTCGAGAGTGTTGAGTCCACTCAACGCTCTCAATGCCTTAACTGCCAGAAACTCCAAGTTATATGGCGTCTAGAGCATTGAGTCCATTCAATGCTCTCAGCGCCTTAATCGCCAGAAACATGCCAAGTTATATGGCGTCGAGAGCTTTGAGTCCACTCAACGCTCTCAAGGCCTTAACCGCTAGAAACATGCCAAGTTATACGACGTCGAGAGCATTGAGTGGATGCCTTAACCCGCAAGAATAAACTAAGTTAAATGGCGTCGAGTTTGTTGAGTCCACTCAACGCTCTCGACGCCTAACCTGTCAGGATTTCAAAGTCAAATGGCGTCGAGTGCATTGAGTCCATGCAATACTCTCGACGCATTTCCCGCAAAACGTTCTCTAAGTTAATAGGCGTTTAGTGTGTTGAGTCCACTCAACGCACTCAATGCCTAACCTACCAGAATTTTCTAAGTTAATTTCATATCTAGTCATTGAGTCTGGTCGACACACCTGATGCTCCCCGAACTTGAGTCAATTTTCTTGACTCAAGACACGCGCGAGGGGTCTTGCACGAAATGGGACGTTACCAATCCTATAAACAAAATAAAAGATTTCGTCCCCGAAATCAGACTAAGGTTGTGGGGGGAATAAATCAAGGAAATATATTATGCTTTATAAATGTTACCTTGGGGAAATAACTCTGTGTACTGCTTCCGGATCAATTCCACCGGCTCCTAAGTAAATTTTTCTTTCCCATGATTAGACCACAACACATTTACCAAAGGAACACTCTTCAATCTCAAATTCCTTGTCTCGGTGTCCAGTATCCGTGCCGGCTCTAGTAGTATTGATCTATCAGTTACTACTGCTCCATCATTGGTGGGGATATGTTGATAGGGCCACAGCAGCGCCTTCCGGAGTCATGACAGATGGAATACGTCATGAAGATTCTCTAGCTCTGGCGATAACTCCAACTGATAGGCCAAAGGGCCAATCCTTTCCAATATAGTGTAAGGCCCAACATACCTTGTGTTGAGCTTCTTCACACCACGACCCATGAAACTCCTTACATCGGCCAGATCTTTAGGAACACTTCTTCACCCACTTGAAATTCCACCATCCAGTGTTTTGCATTATAATATTTAGCCTACCGACTTTGAGCCTTAAGTATGCAGTCCCGTATTAGTCTAACAATCGCATCAGTATCATCAATGTACTCAATTCCCCAAACCTTTAAGTCTTCATCTTGCACCTATGACAAGGGGGTTCTACACCTTCTTCCGTAAAGGGCTTCATGGGGTGCCATCCCGATACTATCCTGGTGACTTTTGTTGTATGAGAATTCTACCAGGAGTAAGAGCCTTTTCCACGGCTCTCCTCTATCCAGCACAAACAACCTCAATAGATCTTCCAAAGTTCTGATGGTCCTCTCAGACTGCCTATCCATATGAGGATGAAAGGTTATGCTGAAGGTAAGGCGTGAACCCAAATACGCCTGTATAACCTTCCATTCTTTAGAGATAAAACTACCATCCCGGTCAGAAATAATTGTCTTTGGCACGCCATGGTACCGTACAAACTGCTCCACAAAGAGGCGAACCATGACATCCACATGAGCCTCTTTCTTCATAGGAATAAACCTGGCTACCTTTGTCAGGCAGTCAATGATTACCCAAACCGAATAATTCCCTGAGCGTGAGCGAGGCAACCCGTGGATGAAGTCCATGGAGATATCCTTGAACTTCCACTCGGGGATGTGCAATGATTGTAATAATCCACCGGGGCTCTGGCATTCCGCCTTCACCCTTTGACAGACCTCGCAGTGTGTAATAAAATATCTGGCGGCCCCCTTCATTCTCGGCCAACACATGGTCTTCCGCAAGTCGGCGCACATCCTGGCAATCCCAGGATGCACTGAATGCTGAGAGCAATGTGCCTCTCTCAAGATATATTCCCGAATTTTACTGCCTTTGGAAATATAAAGCCGGCCACGGAGATGAACGAGTCTGTCATTTAACGAATACTCGTCAGTAGTCCCATATTTAATTGACGTAAGCACCGGGCCAGAGTAGCATCCTTTCTTTGCTCTGCCCGGATTCGGTCCCGGATATCACAGTCTATGCTCATCACGGTCAAGTACTCCATATATCCTTCTGAATGGTCTTTATATACCAGGGTAATCTCCTTTTCTTTGAGCATCCGAGCTAATTTCATACTCATCAATTGGGTAGGGTGATTCTGGTACCTTTCTGCTCAAAGCATCAGCTATGGAATTTGCTTTTCCGGGGTGTTAGTTCAAAGTAAATTCATAATCACATAAAATTCTAACCACCACCATTGTCTCAAATTCAGTTCCTTCTAAGTATGAACGTACTTTAGATTCTTGTGGTACGAAAAGATTTCGCAGTGGATGTCATATTGATAGTGTCCCCAAACCCTCAAGGCGAACACCACTGCTCCCAATTCTAAATCATGTACTGGGTAGTTGACTTCATGCTTCTTCAGTTGTCTTGAAGCATATGCAATCACATGCCTGTGTTGTATCAATAATGCTCCCATCCCATGATACGATGCGTCAGTGTAGACTTGAAATCCTTCCTTCCCAGATGGAAGGGCTAGGATGGGTGTGGTAGTAAGTTTATCCTTCATTTCTTGGAACGCAGGTTCACACTGGGGCGTCCACTCGTATGGCAAACCTTTCTTTCTCAGAGTAGTAAGAGGAAGGGCAATCTTTGAGAATCCTTTTACAACCTTGTGATAATACTTGGCAAGTACAAGTAAACTCTGTACATCGGCCGCTGACTTCAAGGGCGACCATTCCTTCACGGCACGCACATTGGTCGGATCCACAGCTAGTCCAGCCCCACTGATCACATGGCCCAAGAGGCAATTTCTTGGAGCCAGAATTCACACTTGGTGAACTTGGCAAACAAGGCATGCTCTTTTAGCTTCTTCAGCACCAAGGTCAGATGTTCGACATGCTCTTCCTCTGTCTTTGAGTAGACCAAAATGTTATCGATGAAGACGATGACAAAGATGTCTAGATAAGGCTCAAACACTTTGTTCATCGGGCTCATGAAAGCTAAAGGGGCATTTGTGAGCCCAAAAGGCATCGCGGTGAACTCGTACAAGCCATACCTTGAGCTAAAAGCTGTCTTTTGAATGTCCTCCTCTTATATCCTCAATTGGTAATACCCCACGCGCAAATCCAACTTGGAGAACTAATGCGCTCCTACCAATTTATCGAACAACTCGTCGATCCGGGGTAGCGGATAGGTGTTCTGCACCGTTAATCGGTTGAGCTCCGGATAGTCTATACATAATCGTAAGGTCCCATCCTTCTTCTTAATGAACAGAACAGGGGCTCCCCAAGGTGATGAGCTGGGGCGAATAAATCCTGATTCCACCAGTTCTTATAACTGAACTCTAAACTCGGTGAGTTACTTCGAGGTCATTCGATAAGGGGTCCTGGAGACGGGCTTGGCACCCGGTACTAGATTAATTTGAAAATCCACCTCTCTATGCGGGGGTAATCCTGCCAACTTCTCAGGAAATACCTCTGGAAATCCTGCACCACTCGCAAATCCTTCATATCTATTGTCATCTCTTTCAGTTTGAAACATATCATGTAGAGTTCATCCACCCTTCATGTGAGATTTCAAGGACTGAATCGAAGATAATAACAAATGTGGTGCGAATCTTATACCTTGAAAAATGACATCAGTGTCCTCATGTCTCAAGTAAATTCACTTCTCCGCGCAGTCAATTCTAACGTAATGCCAATCCAACCGCACCACGCCTAGAATGAGATCGAATTTTGGCATCCTCAAAACTATGGCAGAGGTATCAAAGGTCTTTCCCCCAAGGAGTATCTCCAATTCACACTTGGCGGTTGTGGTCATTTCAGAGCCATCTGGGAGGCATACTCTCCGAGCAATACCAGTGAAGTATTACACTCCTTTAATGTCTTTAACAAAGTCTGCTGACATAAATGAGCCTGTGGCACCGGTATCGAATAGAGTATAGGTCGATTTCTCACTAACCATTACGCCCAAGTATCAAAATTGTAAAAGCTCAGGCCAGATTCCTAGAACAAACTTAGGCAGACTGAGGACGAATGCTTATAACGTGTAGATTTCTTCCTCATAGTCCTCGTCCTGAAGCTGGGTCCTACTTCCATTACTACTTTAGCGGGTCTCTTAACGCTTGTTTGAACATCTAAAAGATCCGCTTCCAAACACTTTACGATATCTATTATCTCAGCCAAGCTCGAGTCTGCTATAAACAAAAGTGGTTGTCCTAAGGAATCTGCCACGTCTACTATCTCCGCTATATTCAAAATCCACTATAAACAAAAGTGCTTGACCTAGGGGGTCTCACAAGGCTTTATACAATAGTTTTGCATACCTGGGATCATCCAAACTTTAGGAGGTTGACATATAAGGGTACGAACCTAAGGTCAGGTTGGCTAATCGTAGGGTCAAAATTGGATATACTTAGTGTGAATTACATATGGGCACACCACTGCTTATTCTAAGTCAGTTTGTCCCCAAACTGACTAATCGAATGGGGGTGGCACCATTGTTGAATAACTTCTTTAGTTCAGGATCGTAGTAAGCTGATACCATTTGTAAGACCCCCCCTCCCAGAATACAAAACATGGCACGAGGGGAGTCTTATGCCCAGAACAGCCGCCTTACGGTAGCATTAGCACACGGGCTAACCTGTACCACAAGACTCCTATCCTGCCGGCTATAACCAATATCAACTAATGCAAATCCAACCAAGAATATAAAACAAAAGTCCATCTACACATAAGCAAAATATTCCAAAACGTACATCAAGAAAAAGAATCTGCAACAAGCCTCTATAATATTAGAGTACGAGTAAAACTTGCCCAGAGGTGTACGTCATGAGTATCTCAAAACTCACATCAGTTACTGACGGTAGTGATGGCACTGTCCCTTCAGGCCTTGTCGTACTGGCCTGGATGTCCTGTTGTATAACTTGTTGTCGCCCTATCTGCGGGGTTTCCTCCTAAAAAGGAAGACGTAGCAACCGTTAGTCATAAGACTAAGTGGATATCACATCCGCTCCCCAGGCAACTCCTCGGCACCGTGCGGAGAAAAGAACAAGGGTACAATATATATGTATATATAAAACAGTAGTATAAACAGGTGGTATAGAGTGAGCAATATCAAGTATATCAGCAGTATATTAAATATGTAAACAATCTACTCTAGCAGTTCTATCATCTACAGCAATATATGAAAAATGTAAAGCTATAACAGAAAGTAACTCAACTTATATGAATGCTCATACAGACATATAAGTTGAAGATCTGCTCAGCATTAAAGTAACTCATCGTATAACAGTGTCCATACAAACTTATACGATGAGGATCTTGTGTATGCAATGTAATGTAATGTCATTAATTCTATACAATAACTCACCCATGATAACACACATGCAAATGCTATGTCGACACAGACTTGTCGTTCACACTTTTCGAGCAGATAGTTAAACTCTCAAGCGTCAACCGTCGTGGCCAGGCGGTGGCAGTAGAGCAGGCTTATCTACTACTAGGCAGGCATCCACACTACCAAGCCTAGGCCTCTGTACGCCTCAATGCTAAGAACACAATAGTGGATCTCACATGTGTACTACGACTCAGAATGGGTCTCAGGTAGATGTGCACCAAGAGCCCAGCCCAACTGGCCTATCTTGTGGCACAGAAGGTGCCTCTGTGAGCGAATCACAAAAAGGCCAACAACCCACTGGAATGGAGGGTGCCTCGGGAAGTAAGCACCGAGGAACAAGGCCCAACCATCCAAGTCTAACTGCCAACTCCCATCGGTGTGACGACTGGCGAGCCCGTAGACCTGCCACACTATCCTTAACCCAGGATTACGACACCGCGTGTCGACTGACACCACATGCATTTCACATGTGGGGCTCCACATTTAGCCCCCTTTTCATTATTCACATTTCGTGCTCAACAGCATGCAAGAGCTCCACACCAAGTCTCTTACCAATACATAATTCCAGTGCGGCAATACACACACACTTTAAACCCTTCCACATTTTTGTGCATCCAAGCGCACCAAGGGTTCACCATCAACATAATGGTACTCCACACATATTCACCAACCATTTGGTTATCATAATTACATGCATACCATGATCACATGACTTTAACATCACTGGTTACAATTCTTTTACCAAGTTCAAACTATTCGTGTACATATGGCTCGATCAATTAAAAGCCATCAAACATTTGTTCATCGCAATTACTACAAATTATGTACATCAAAATTTAAGTCAACCTAATCATTATTCATTGTATTACCCGTTGACCCAGAAATCGGTGATCCCTCCCAAGGTAACCAGCTTGCTAGTCACAGCCTGCACCAGGTTCTCCCTGAAGGTCGCGACCATTCAATGTAGGCAGATAGACCACTTTGTCTGCTCAGGGCGCACGACTAGGGCGGTTTCCCCAGTCTGACCGCCCAAGTCGCGCAGCAGCCGCTTGTTCTGCAGGGGCTGTGGACTGCTTTCTCAGTCCGCCCCTGCAGGTCGTGCGGCTTGTTCAGCAAACCGCATCAGGGTTTTCTCCATGCTAATAGGTAGACTACCTGGGTAACTGTGGCGGACTCGGATTCCTATCCTCCGAGGGCGCCAGGTAGCCGTGTGGTCTTCACCGGCCGCTTCGCTATGCGACCTACATCTAGGCCGCTCAATGCCAGGCGATCTTCCTCCAGGTCGCCCAGCAACGACAGCTCAATGTCGCCCACTAGAGAGCAACAACCTCCAGGCCGCCCAGCAGGGGCGGCAAGCATGGCCATTCCAATAGAAGCGGACTTCGTCAAGGTGGGGCGACCTATTTCTTCAGTCCGCCAGGTCTCCCAGTCAACCAACTCGCCCGCCAACGGTTCACGGACTTTAGTTCAGTCCCCCAAACTAGTGTGGACTTGCTCCAGCTCTCCATCAATCCGCAAACATCATGCAGGCACTTCTTCAGTCCGGCTGCATTAGACGGACTCCCCCAGTAGTAAAGGCGACCTACTTTATTCAGGTCGTCAACCTCTGATCAAGCGGCAAGCCTCCAGCAGAGGCGGACTTGTCTCGTCCGCCGCGGGCTGGGCGGACTCCCCAATCTGCCACTAAGCCTTCCAGCTTCACAAGCAAACTTCCCTGCAGCATAGGTGGACTCACTACGCAGCCCGCCAATCAGCTTTCCACCCGCTTCTTCCCAGTAGCCGGTGGGCAACTCCTCAGCACGCATATCCTGGCTCGGGTTCACTCAGCATAGAAGAGGCGGACTCCTCATAGTCCGCCAACATCAGCATCAACTCCAGAAGCAAGTCCCGGACCGCGCGGCCTGGAGCGGATTCGGCGGACTCCAAGCTCTACTCGCACAAATCACCGCCTTACTGGGGGTGACGTTACCAGAAGTTGTTACCTCCTCGGGCCTATAAATAGTCCGCCATACCTCTCATTCGGGAGGATACAGACACGAGGGCAACCTCCGGCAAGGTCAAGCATCAGAACTTGCGGACTCTGCTTTTCAGTCTGCGTGACCTCTCCAGTCGTCTCTGCCGACCTCGCTTCTCAATCCGCTCGGCCTCCTCTGGCAACTTTTTTCCTTAGCTGCCAGCTTCCCCTTGTGTACCCTTTATTTACTTTCCATGTAAAGGTGTAACTCAAGTTATAATAACTGATATTAATCAAAGGAACGCTCGTCGCAAGAGTGGCATTTAAGCTGCGGTGGGGGAAGCTTGTTGTTGCCGCTACAAGCGGCCCCCTCTTATTCTCAACTCCCCTCTCTTGGCATCAACTTGCAAACACAACCATCAAAGTAACCATCTGATCGACAGTTCCCGATCATCCTTCCTAGCCATCTCAACACTCAGAGCAACAACCTCTTCATCTCCTCTATCCCCGCATCCCATGATCAAGTGTTTGCTCCACTCTCGAGCACTCAGAAGCTTAAGCTCTCTGTTATCCCCGTAATCAACCTCTTCACCTCATCATTCTTGCTTGTGAGACCGAACACACTCGTTAGCTATTGGTGCCCATTATAACCTTCTCCTCCTCTCCATTTTCGCGCATCGACAGTTAATACGCGAACTTCAGATCTGAATAGACAGTGAAAACCAACAGTTAGCCATGTCAGATCATCAATCAGCCGAGAACTTTGCTCTAAGTTCTGGTAAGTACTCACTCTGGGAAGCCCTCTTGTTGAGATGTCGGGAAACTAACCTACAATTGCAGTGAAGAAGGATTGAGCTCAGAATACAACTTAACTTCAAACAGTCATAACTTTTGATCTGGCTTTCCAAGTCCTTAAATTCAAGGCTTCATAAGGTAAACATGAATACTCATACTCATATACCTGATGGACTAACATCTTTTGTAGGAGAATAGAAAGTTTCTTCTCCCTTCACACCTCATATTCGAAGGGAAGTTGTTCCATACGATTTCAAGGAACATTGTCTGCCAGTATACTTGGGGACGAGTGATCTAGTTTCCCACTTACAAATTTTTGAATCAATTGTTTCATTGAAAGCTCCATCACACGGTATCAAATGCAAGCTCTTTATTATCTCTTTTGGTGCTCACGTGCTGGACTGGTTCTATCATTTACCACCTCTATCAATAACTTGCTTTGACGATTTTCGAACACAATTTCTCTGGAGGTTTGGAACCTTTAGAAAGAGAAAGAGAGGCATAGGAGCTCATTTTCTGATCAAGCAAGGAGATGACGAGTCTAATGCTCATTTCATTGAACAATTCCAAAAGGAAACTCTTGACATTGCTAATGTTGATCAAGACTTCTATAAAGTTTCTCTCATAAAGGGACTTCAAAAAGGCCCTCTAAAATTTGATGTTATTGTAAAGGAGTTCAAAACCTATGGGGATCTTATTGATTATGCAAATTAGTTTGTTGAAGGTGAAGCAATGAACCCCAATTATATAGCTCATCTAAATCGGAAAGCTCAAGCAAAAGAAAAGGTTTCATGTCATCAGCTGGATGGATCCAAGACTATCTACCTCTTCATCGTAATAATAACTTTTTGCAAAACGATCAGGATCCTAATCTTCCGCTATTTCAGCATGAAACATATTATGATCATGGGAATTCATCTGCACCTCAATCAAAGCATTCAGAATCGAATCTTAATACCACTGATATATCAACTCAGACTTATCACAATGAGCCACATGCTTCTCGTCAATACAAGCAAGCTGGATCAAAAAGAAAGTAAACAAACTTAACTATCTCAAACAGGAGCCCGATTTTGAATGGCCTCTCCATATACGACCTGGTCGAAGATGTCATAAGGATTTATTTTGACAATACCACATGTGTGTGGGTCATGATAAAGAAAAATGTCAGGCTCTCCATAGGCACGTGGAGAAATTACTAAAGCAAGGCAAATTCCATGAATATATTACTTAAAAGCATCCTTGTAAAAGCCTCTAAAAACTTCGAGTACTTACTCAGTGTTACGACTGCTTCCAAAACTTATTAGTGGAAAAGCTTATCTTACCCGATCTTCTTTAGTCATGCTTTTTCAATTATCCTCGCAATGGAATTTGTTCTGAAAACTCTACGACAATAAAACCCACTTATTAGTGGTAGCCTGAGTTCTTCTTTTGTGGCAATCAAACCCACTTCTTAGTGGTCTCCCTAAAGCTTTTTGAGGCAATCAAACCCACTTCTTAGTGGTTGCTTAAAAGCTTTTGATTCCATCATTTCCTTCTCAAGATTTTCTCTACATTTTTCTCCTTTATGACCTTCTAAATTATGCGCGGCCAGCCCACTCTAAGTAGGACTATACTCGTGATGACCTTTCTCAGGCAAGCGATGCATAAGGCACATGGGTGATCTCCTGTGGCAGCATCCGACCTTTCTTAGTCGTCTCGGAGTATAGACCTCTTTCTCAACTGCCTCTTTCACAAGTTAACAGGTTAAATCCAACCTATCAAAAGGATTTGCAGCATTCATTTTTGCTTATACTCATCTTATATGCATTGTTTGCATAAAGTTCTATCAGATGATGATTCACAAGTTCCATCCAGGTACTTGCGGCTTAGTTTTACTTTCATATATGCATCTAACTCTTTTCTTGCAGAGTTCAGCAGATACTTGTCAGTTCATTTCAGGTACTTGCAACTTACTTTTGTTGAAGTATTAGACCGGGCGGCTTAGCGGTCTGATCCAGCGGTTTGTTGACCGAGCGGTCTGGCGGTCTCGCTGAAGCCTGGAGACCGGGCGGTCTATCGGTCTACCTCTGCGGCCTGTTCTATCCTGCTGGAGTTGCCGAGCGGTTAACCCATCTGTCTAACCGCGCGGCCTGTGCGGTCTCTATTATTCTAGCCGCTCAGTACTGTAAATGTTTAGTCCCACATTGTTTGTACACTCTCTTTCTTATCTCCTCCATTCTATATAAGGGAGGTCATACCTTTGTAAATGATATCTTTTTTGGATAATAAAATTTCAATTATTCAAAAGTTTATTCGCTTGTTCTCTACTTATCGCTTCTTATCGCTACTTTCTAACATGGTATCAGAGGACACGGTCATTTCCTCCTGATTCTGTGCGCTCTCTGTTGTTCGCGGCTTGTTTTCCGCGTTCTGCGACTTGATTCGCGGTTTGCCTTCTCTTCCGTCCGAGCGGCTTGTTTCTATCCGCGCGGCTTGTTTCTGTCCGCTGCCCTGTTCGCGCGGCCGACTTCTTCTGTTTTCTAACCGCTACTGTTCGCATGGCTTCTTCTGCTTGCCGGGTTCTATGACTACCTCCGGTCTCACCACTACTCCTGCAGCTCCTTCTCCTCCTCCTCCTTCGGGCAACCTTGGCACCCTTTCCAAGCTTGTTGGCTCCAACTATCCCGATTGGAGCGTTTCTTTCACCTTTCTCCTTCGTTCTCAACGCAAGCGTCATCACCTCACCGATGACCCTCCTCCTCGCACCTCTCCTGAGTTTGATGACTGGGATGCGAGTGATGCTCTTGTTCGCACCTGGCTGGCCAACAGCCTTTCTGATGAGTGCCTTCCCGTCATTCGCCATGATGAGACGATCAAGGCCGCCTGGCTTCACCTCGCTGCTCTCTATTCTAAGGGGGGCCAGACGTCCCACATTTATACTCTCTATGCGGACCTCTTCGCCCGCCCTTCCATGTCACCGGCTGCGGCTTATCAGCAGGTTCAGGCTCTTGGTGCTGAAATCCTCCAGAATCGCCCCTTCTCCGCGGACTTGGCCGACCAGCACAAACACTTCCAGGAACTCCTGGTTGTTTGTTATCTTCTTCGTCTTCCCGACTCTTATGATATGATCCGCCAGCAGATCTTGGGTGAGGCGGAATCTCTCACTTTGGATGCCACTGCGGCTCGCATTGCCGCTGTTACTTCGCTCCTCCAGCGGCCTCTGTTGGCCTCCCCCCCTTCCCAGGACTCCTTTGCTCACCAAGCTCAGAGGGGGGGCCCTAGTGGTCGTGGCTCCTCTGGAGGATGGGGTTCCTCCCGGTTCCTCTGCTCTCACTGTGGTCGTACTGGCCATACTGTTGACCGCTGCTGGCAGAAACATCCTCATCTTCGCCCTTCCGGTGATGCTCCTTCTTCGGCCTCCGCCTCTTCTAGGCCGTCTGCCTCTGTGGCCACGACGTCAGGTAGTGCCCACGTCGTTACCCAAGGTAAATGGCTGATTGACTCCGGTTCCACCAATCATATGACGGGCAACCCTCATTGCTTCTCCCGTCTTGAGACTCATGACCGCTTACCCCCAGTTCGTGTGGCGGATGGTTCCCCGTCCCCGGTTCATGGGACGGGCATGGTTCAACTCACTCCATCGCTTTGCTTGGAGGATACCCTCTATGTCCCAAAGTTCCCGTGCAATTTGTTATCAGTTACTACTTTATGCCGGCAACTTCAGTGCTCTGTCTTATTCACTCCCACTACTTGTTCTTTTCAGGACCCGAGGACCCAGCGGACGATTGATACTAGGACTGAGAGCGGCGGCCTCTACTTCCTTGACGATGTTTCCGCTCTCTCTTCCTACTCCTCCTCCACCGATCTCCTTCAGTGGCATCTTTGTCTTGGACATCCTCCTCCTCGGCTTATTCGTCAGCTTCTGCCCCACTTACCTCCTACCAGTTCTCCGCTCAACTGTGATGCGTGTCAGCTTGGCAAACATCATCGCTCCTCCTTCCCACCGAAGTAAGGCCGTGGCTCCTCTCGCATTTTTGATCTTATTCATTCTGATGTATGGGGTCCTGCTCCTACCCTCACAGTTGGTCGGGGCAGTTCCTATTTTGTCACTTTTATCGATGATTTTACTCGATGTACCTGGGTGTATCTATTAAAAGATCGCTCTGAACTATTTTCTGTTTGGCAATCATTTTACTTTATGATTAAGACTCAATTTGCTATTTCTATTAAAGTCTTACGTTCTGATAATGCCAAAGAGTATCTGACTCATGAGTTCTCCGCGTTCTTTCACAAACATGGCCTCCTTCATCAAACGACTTGTGTTTACACCTCCCAGCAGAATGGGGTGGCGGAGCGTAAAAACCATCACCTGCTTGATGTTGCGCGTACTCTCATGACGCAGATGCACGTCCCTCGCTCCTACTGGGGCTACGCTGTGCTCCGCGCCTGCTATCTCATCAATCGCCTTCCCTCCGCGGTTCTCCACGGCCAGACTCCCTTCTCCCTTCTCTACCCCCACCAGGAACCTTTTCCTCTTCCTCTCCGTGTCTTTGGCTGTACGGCCTTTGTTCACACTCCCTCCTCTACCCGCGACAAGCTTTCCCCCCGTTCCACCAAGTGTGTCTTTTTGGGGTACTCTACCACTCAAAAAGGCTATTGCTGCTTTGACCCCCTTCTCCGCAAGCAGTTTGTCTCCGCAGATGTGAATTTTTTCGAAAATGCTTCCTATTTCTCTCCTTCCTCTTCTCTTCCTTCTCTTCCTTCTGATATCTCCGTTCCTTCCACACCTCTCCACGTTTTCCCACCTTCGTCTCCTCCTCCACCCACTCCTTCCCAGTCCGTCTCCCCACCCACCCCTCCACCCTCCTCTCCGCTGCCGTCTCTCTCTAGTCCCAGGCCAGCCTTCTCCGCCACGGACGCTCCGGTCGCTGACGCTCTCGTCGCCGACGCTCCCGTTGACCTGGATGTTCCCATTGCCCTTCGCAAAGGGGTGCGGACGTGTACTCAACACCCGCTCACGGCTGTTGTTTCCTATGATCAGCTTTCTCCTTCTCGCAGGTGTTTTGCCTTGGCCATCTCTGCTACTTCTACTCCCCGTACCTACCAGGAGGCTCTCGCTCTCCCTCATTGGAAGTCTGCCATGGATGAGGAGATGGCTACTCTTACTGAACGGGGTACCTGGACCCTGGTTCCTCCTCCCGTGGGCGCTGATGTGGTTGGCTGTCGCTGGGTCTTTGTTGTGAAGTTTCGCCCCGACGGCACTGTGGATCGCTACAAAGCCCGGCTGGTGGCCAAGGGCTTTACTCAGACTTATGGCGTTGATTACTTTGATACCTTCTCTCCGGTTGCTCGCCTCAGCACCATCCGGGTTCTCTTTTTTGTGGCTGTTAACCGGGCTTGGGCTATTTCCCAGCTTGATGTGAAGAATGCCTTTCTCTATGGCGATCTTCAGGAGGACGTCTATATGGAGCAACCTCCTGGGTATGTTGCTCAGGGGGAGACACGTGTCTGTCATTTGAAGAAGGCCATTTATGGCCTAAAGCAGAGCCCTCGGGCATTGTTCGACAAATTCAGTGGGATTGTGGCTACCATCGGCTTTCAAAGGAGTTCGGCCGATCACTCCTTATTCATTCATAAAACGGCCTCGGGACTGGTGGTTTTGGCCGTATATGTGGATGATATTCTCCTTACTGGCGATGACCGAGATGGGGTGGACTTGACGAAGAAGCACCTCCGTCAGCACTTGGTCACGAAGGATATGGGCTCCCCAAAATACTTTTTGGGGATAGAAATCTCTTGGAAACTTGACTCCTTGGTTCTCTCTCAACGGAAGTATGCCCTTGATCTTCTACGAGAAGCAGGATTGACAGGTGCCAAACCAGCTCGTTTTCCCATGGCTGTTGGAGAAGACAAAACGTGGACGGATGATTCGCCTCTTCTATCTGATGTTACACGGTACAGACGTTTGGTAGGCAAACTCATCTATCTCACGATGACTAGACCCGACATCGCCTACGCTGTAGGCAAGGTCAGTCAGTTTATGCAAGCTACCAGGGAGTGCTATCTTCAGTCCGCCCTGAAGATTTTAGAGTATATCAAAGCAGCACCGGGCAGAGGGTTACTCTTTCAAAAGAATGGCCATCTGAGGGTTGAGGCATACTCAGATTCAAGTTACGCGGATGACAAAGGCGATCGTAAATCCACGTCAGGTTTTTGTACCTTTGTTGGAGGTAATCTCGTGAGTTGGAAGAGCAAGAAACAGTCTGTTGTTTCCAGATCCAGTGCCGAAGCAGAATATCGGACTATGGCGTCAACCACGTGTGAGTTAAAGTGGTTGCGGGCTCTCATGCTTGACCTGGGCGAGGTATATGACTGTCCTCTCCCTATGTTCTGTGACAACAAGGCCGCTATACACATATCCAGAAATCCGGTCTTCCATGAGAGAACAAAGCATATAGAGGTTGACTGTCACTTCATTCGGGAAGAGATTTTGAAGAAACAGATTTGTACTCCTTTTGTCACCTCTGACAAGGAGTTGGCAGATATCTTCACCAAGCCGGTTTCTACTTCCTTCTTCCGCATTTGTGACAAGCTGGGCATGATTGATATCTATGCTCCAGCTTGAGGGGGAGTGTTGAAGTATTAGACCGGGCGGCTTAGCGATCTGATCCAGCGGTTTGTTGACCGAGCGGTCTGGCGGTCTCTCTGAAGCCTGGAGACCGGGCGGTCTATCGGTCTACCTCTGCAGCCTGTTCTATCCTGCTGGAGTTGCCGAGCGGTTAACCCATCTGTCTAACCGCGCGGCCTGTGCGGTCTCTATTATTCTAGCCGCTCAGTACTGTAAATGTTTAGTCCCACATTGTTTGTACACTCTCTTTCTTATCTCCTCCATTCTATATAAGGGAGGTCATACCTTTGTAAATGATATCTTTTTTGGATAATAAAATTTCAATTATTCAAAAGTTTATTCTCTTGTTCTCTACTTGTCACTTCTTTTCACTACTTTCTAACAACTTTCATATATCATATATGCTTCTAATTATTTTCTTGTAGAGTTCAGCAGATATCTATAAGTTCCTTTCAGGTACTTGCAGCTTACTTTCATATATCATATCTACTTCTAACACATTTCTTGCAGAGTTCAGCAGATACCTGTAAGTTCCTTTCCGGTACTTGCAGCTTACTTTCATATATCATATATGCTTCTAACTCTTTTCTTGCAGAGTTCAACAGATACTTGAAAGTTCTTTTTAGGTACTTACAGCTTACTTTCATATATCATATCTGCTTCTAACTCTTTTTTACAGAGTTCAGCAGATACTTGCAAGTTCCTTTCAGGTACTTGCAGCTTACTTTCATATATCATATCTGCTTCTAACTATTTTCTTGCAGAGTTCAATAGATACCTGCAAGTTCCTTTCAGGTACATGCAGCTTACTTTCATATATCATATCTGCTTCTAACTCTTTTCTTGCAGAGTTCAGCAAATACTTGCAAGTTCCCTTCAGGTACTTGCAGCTTACTCTCATATATACCATCACATCTGTGTATAACTTCTCTTTTGTAGAAACTAGCAGATGCTTCAAGCCTCCATCAGGTACTTGCAAGTTATTACACTTCTGTGCCTTTCTTCTCATCTTTGTTTTGCAGTGCTCAGTGGAAGGTATTCATGACTTCTTCATTTTGCGAAGGCAATTCAGATACACACAAGATATACCCTCCTTTCTTTGCTTGCATTAACTTTGTCTTTGCAGGGGAAAGATTGGCATTAGCAAACTCCTTCTAACGAGATACATCAAGTTCCATCTCTCCTCACCTCTTACATTTCTAATTGGTGGATCACGAATTTCGTGGGCCTCCTACTTTTTAGAAGTTCCCTTTGGGACTTAAAAAAGTGTGGGGATTATGTTGACCCAAAAATCGGTGATCCCTCCCAAGATAGCCAGCTTGCTAGTCGTAGCCTGCTCCAGGTTCTCCCTGAAGGTCACGACCAGTCATTGTGGGCGGACAGACCTCTCTGTCCGATCAGGCCGCACGGCTAAGGAGGTCTCCCCGGTCTGAACGCCTAAGTTGCACAACAGCCGTTTGTTCTACAAGGGCTGCGAACTGCTTTCTCAGTCCGCCCCTGCAGGCCGTGCAGCTTGTTCAGCTAACAGCATCAGGGTTTTCTCCATGCCAACGGGTAGACTACCTAGGTAACTGTTGTGGACTCGAATTCCTATCCGCCGAGACCTCCATGTATCCACATGGTCTTCACCTGCCACTTCGCTAGGCGACCTGCCTTTAGGTCGCTCAATGCCAGGCGATCGGCCTCCAGGTTGCCCAGCCATGACAGCTCAATGTCGCCCACCAGAGGGAAACAACCTCTAAGCCGCCCATTAGTGGCGGCAAGCCTGGCCATTCCAATAGAAGCAGACTTCGACAAGGTTGGGAGACCTGCTTCTTCAGTCCGCCAGGTCGCCCAGTCAACCAACTCGTCCGCCAATGGTTCACGGACTCTAGTTCAGTCCGCCAAAGGAGCATGGACTTACTCCAGCTTTTCATCAATCCTCAAACATCCTGCTGACACTTCTTCAGTCCGCCTGCATTAGACAGACTCCCCCAGCAGTAAAGGCAACCTGCTCTATTCATGTCGTCAACCTCTAACCAAGTGGCAAGCCTCCAGCAGAGGAGGACATGTCTCATCCGATGTAGGCTGGGAGGACTCTCCCAGCCCGCCATCGAGCCCTCTAGCTTCACCAGCAAAATTCCCTGCAGCAGAGGCGGACTCACTACGCAGCCCGCCAATCAGCCTTCCACCCTCTTCTTCCCAATAGCGGGTAGACAACCCCTCATCCCGCATATCCTGGCACGGGCTCACTCAGCACAGAAGAGGCAGACTCCTCCCAGTCCGCCAGCATCAGCATCAACTCCAGAAGCAAGTCCCTGACTGCAGGGCCTAGTGAGGACTTGGCGCACTCCAAGCTCTACTCGCACAAATCACCACCTTACCGGGGGTGATGTTACCAGAAGCCGTTACCTTATCAGGCCTATAAATAGTCCCTCATACCTCTCATTCGGGAGGACACAAACACGAGGGCAACCTCCGGTATGGTCAAGCATCAGACCTTGCGGACTCTGCTTTTTAGTCCACACGACCTCTCCAGTCCTCTCTCCCGACCTTTCTTCTCAGTCCGCGCGGCCTCCTCTGGCAACTTCTTTCCTTAGCCTCCATCTTCCCTCTATGTACCCTTTATTTGCTTTCCATGTAAAGGTGTAACTCAAGATGTAATAACTGATATTAATCAAAGGAAAGCCCGTCGCAAAAGTGGCATTTAAGTGGCGGGTGAAGTCTGTTGTTGCCGCTGCTAGCGCCTCCCTCTTTTCTTAACTCCCCACTCTCGGCATCAACCTGCAAACACAACCATCAAAGTAACCGTCTGATCGACAGTTCCTGATCAACCTTCCGAGCCATCTCCACACTCGGAGCAACAACCTCTTCCTCTCCTCTATCCATGCATCCCTTGATCAAGCGTTTTCTCCACTCTCAAGCACTCACTCAGAAGCTTAACCTCTCTGTTATCCCCATAATCAACCTCTTCACCTCATCATCCTTACTTGTGAGACTGAACACACCCGTTAGCTGCTGGTGCCCGCGACAACCTTCTCCTCCTCTCCGTTTCTATGCATCAATATTACCATTATCAAGTACATCCCTATCGATTCACATATTTAAGTCATTCCTACCAACCCAACTCGTCAATCCATTCGTTCACTAACCTCCACTAAATCACCTCGATCAAGTACACCTTACTACACCATTTGTTCATTAGGGATCTATCCAACAAATGTCATTAACATATTTTATCACAATTACTTATAGACTAAATTCAATAATACATTAACGTTAATGTACTACAATCTCACTACCAAACCCAAAGCCGATACAAAACAAACACAAGAACTATATATATAGGAATGATTATTGTACCGCAACTTCGATCGTGGATTCCCGAGAATGCAGGAATCCTGTGAAGGAATGTAACCCTCATTAGAAAGTTATTTCCAAGGGCTACAACTTTCGTGTTTAGTCAAAAGCCCAGATCTGGCCGCATCATGTCTGAAAATGGCCTCGAAGGTTGCAGCGCGCAGAAAATAGATTTCTGCGCGCATCTTAAAGCAGATCGAACGTCATCGGTTTGTCTTCTTCCTCCAACCAAACTTTCCAAATAACATCCAAAATTTCTCCTCCCTTATTCACCCTCATATGGCCACTTCTCTTCACGAAACCAGTCCATAAACTTCATTTGAAGTGATGAAAGGTTGAAGACTCTAATTCCTAGGACACAAGTCCTGGCAGGGCCTCTTCCTAGAAACCTTCTTCTCACAAATCAAGACCCTTTTGAGTGGATATCTCTCCTAGGAATAACTAGAGATCTGGCACCAAGGGAGAGGGTAGGAAGCACATCTCATTTCTGGTGTTTCCACCGTTTCCAGCCATGGATCTTGTCACGCTTCTTAGCGACATCTTCTTCTCCTTGGTTTGTGTTCGTTCTTCACGGGAAAGAAGATCGGCTCCAACAATCTCTTCATCTCCGACGGTTTCTCACAGCGACGACTTGGTAAGAAAGATAAGAGATGGCTAGGGTTTTCTGCATGTTCCTTTTATAACGAGTAATTAGGGTAACTACCTTGCCATGTGTCGGTCTAACATTGGACCGCCAAATATCACATTAAATGAATCATTTTAAAAGGACACAGCCCAAAAATTTGCCAACGGATAATTTTGCGCTCAACGAATTCTGCTCGACGACTTTCGTCGAGCTCTGCTAGACGTTTGGTCGAGCTCTGCTCGACGTTTGGTCGAGCTCTGCTCGACGTTTGGTCGAGCTCTGCTCGACGTTTCATCGAGCTCTGCTCGACATTTCGTCTAGCTCTGCTCGACATTTCGTCGAGCTCTTCTTGAAGTTTTTTGCCAAGCTCTGCTCTACGTTTTTTGCCAAGCTCTGTTCACTACACATGTCACTGGTAGTCTTGGATTTGGCACACACTGGTAGGGACACGCCCATGTCACTACCCATGCCCTTCTCTGGAAAGATCACAAAGAAGGCTCAAAATCTACAAGAGTACCACATGGGTAGGGACACTCCCGTGTCACTACCCGTGTCCTTCTCAGGAGGAATCAACACTTCCTCCCCTACTCAGGTGCAAGCCTATCTGCCAGCACACCCTGAGCCCAAGTCAGCTCTCCTTTACTCCTTTGATCTCTGAGTTCGACGAAATTACCTCAGCTATGGCCGGAAACATTCTAAGTTAAATGGCGTTGAGAGCATTGACTCCAGTCAATTCTCTCCACGCCTTAACTGCCAGAAACTCCAAGTTATATGGCATCGAGAGCATTGAGTCCACTCAATGCTCTCCACGCCTTAATCGCTAGAAACAAGGCAAGTTATATGGCGTCGAGAGCGTTGAGTCCACTCAACGCTATTAACGCCTTAACTATCAGAAACATGCCAAGTTATATGGCGTCGAGAGCGTTGAGTCCACTCAATGCTCTCAACACCATAACTCGCAAGAATAAACTAAGTTAAATGGCGTTGAAAGCATTGAGTCCACTCAACGCTCTCGACGCCTAACCCGCCACGATTTCAAAGTCAAATGGCGTCGAGTGCATTGAGTCCACTCAACGCTCTCGATTCTTATCCTGCCAAAATTTCTCTAAGTTAATTGGCGTTGAGTGTGTTGAGTCCACTCAACGCACTTAACGCCTAACCTGCCAGAATTTTCTAAGTTAATTCCTGATCTAGTCGTTGAGTCAGATCAACTCACCCGACGCTCCATGAACTTGAGTCAATTTTCTTGACTCAAGACACGCGCGAGGGGTCCGACACAAAATGGGACATTACCAAGCGAGTTGCATGTGTTTATTTTATTGTTCATGTATGGATGGGATGCGTGCCGAAGTATGTAAAAGATTTTAATTTAAGTTGAACACTGTAAGGCCCTAAGGTCAAGATTATTTGTGTATTTGTTTTACATTCCTAGTTGTGCAAGTGGACATTTATTTTGTTGTTGGGTTCTATTTATAACCTTTAAATTACTTCCGCTAGGATGCACTCGATGTTAGGATACGCAATATTGGATTATGGTTTAAATTTAGAAACTTCTTGGTCTGTCTGTGGTATATGGCGTCGGGCCCCCGCCATACCTTCTGTTATATGTTATGTGATGGATGGGAGTGTTATAGAGGAGGTCCCACCACACATCCGAAAGATCAAAGAGAGCTTCCTCTCTTAAGCCAATGCTAGAGATGGGCAGCTTGGAGGGCTCTAGATGCCAACCAAAGCTGACCAGAGAAGGGAGAAACCAAAAAAACAGATCCCCTCCAAAGATGCCCTTAAAGAATCTATTTATAATTTTTCAAGCCTGACCTAGAAATATCGGAATCCCTCCTTTTGATTCTACTATACGAAGCCCAAAGTGGTCTGCCAATAGCGAATTTTCACTGCTTTGAGGTGCTATTAGCAAGACAATAAGGACATTCTGTTAAAAACACTATCAGGCGAGTGGTTCCTACGACTACCACTCTTGGGGAGGCGAGTGTCTGATGAGGCTGACACTCGCTGCTATCCCTGGGCTGAGGGTGAGTGCATGCCTATCTACTTCACTCGCCTCCCCCTACTTAAGCCCTGGGGCGAGTGCGATCTTATAGGCCCCACTCTCCCCCATGCTAATGGTGACTCGACATTATGTAAGTTGGGGAATTCCTTCTCCACTCTCCTGAACTGGCTCACCTGAACCTTAAACTGCTCTTTTTGCCTTGATCTTCTTCCGAGGGACCCACTCGGTGAATACAGGGTTGTACAGAGAATTCAATGGCTTTTACGTTTGCAAGCTCATCCGTCAACAGGCTTCTCTTTTTTTCTACCTAGTTCAACACTAAGTTGATAGTCTTGATAATAATGATCCTCATCGGGCTTCTAATTTTTTAGTTCTTTTAATTCTTTTTTACGTAATTCGATTTGTTTTGGGGCCTCTAAATAATCTTGGCAGAATTATTTAAAACATTATTTTAATTCATCTGAAGAAAAATCAAAATCAATGAAATATGATACATGATCTTATTCTTCTTTAGTTAATGCCTCCAAAGTCATTAGGCAGGCTACTTCGACGGTAGTTTCTTCTTCACTTTTAGATGAAGAGCTGCACTCGGACTCTGTGACACTCCAGATTTTAGTAATGAAACTTTTCATTTCTTCTTCTCCTTCTTGATGGATTGTTTCTTGTGCTCCATCTCATGAGTTTTGTCCTTCTTATTATCACGACACTCTGCAGTAATGTGTCATGACTTTCTGTAAGCAAAACAGATTATCTCCTTATTTTGAATCTTTTTCAAACCTTAGCTTTGCAGAGTGAATTGGATTCCTTTGTATTAATCCTTGTTAGAGAAAAAGAAAGGATTACAAGCTTTAATCCACTTATCTCAGATTTTTGCAGTAGAGTGAAAGAGAGGAAGAATAATGTCTTTTAATGTTTAGAATATGATTTTTGTATTGGTCAGTTATTCCTTCCATTTGAAATTTGAGTATAGAGTCTCTGAATGATTTCAAATTATTTCCATAAGTTTAATCTTCAAATAAGCCTGAGAAAAATCCTTTGAATTTTCGTTTCTAGGTGGATATTGATGCTACGCCAAGTTCTAAAAGAAGGAACATTGAATTTTGCTTTAGAATATAATTCTGTCAGTCTGACTGAGGAATCGATGTTGGGTCAATTACTTATCGACGCTTGCATCGACTTCTACTTTGGTGAGGTGTGGACTTCAATCTATAGAATGTGTCGAACTCTAGTCAGAGGAACGCCGACTTCAAGTTGACGTTGCGTCGATTTCTAATCAACGCATCTTCAACATGACTAATCTTCCTTCTTCTTTTCATCTCCTTCTTCGGTCTTTGACTAGACTGATTTCCTAGGATGTTTATGGTCAAATTACCATCACTATACAACATGTGTAATAAATCTAGCAAACCCAAATCACTTATAAATCATTGAGTACATGGATGGAAATCAACTAGCTCAGTTTCAAGCTTTGGATGTTGTAACGACCCTAGCCGATCCAACGTGACAGCGTCACGGCTCCGCTCTAGGCGTCGCTACCGGGCTGCAGCCCAAGCACCCCAACCCCTCTCCCTCCACAGGCGGGTTGTTGGTGGCAACATCCTCCCTTTGACGAGCGAACTCGACAGTTAAGCTGGGCCGTACGGGGACTTCCCAGGAGGTCTCCCATCCCAGTACTACTCTCGCCCAAGCACGCTTAACTATGGAGTTCCTTCAACTCTCATCACCAATTGAGAGTTGAAGGAACTCCATAGTTAAGCGTGCTTGGGCGAGAGTAGTACTGGGATGGGTGACCTCCTGGGAAGTCCCCGTACGACCCAGCTTAACTGTCGAGTTCGCTCGTCAAAGGGAGGTTGTGGCCACCAATAACCCGCCTGTGGAGGGAGAGGGGTTGGGGTGCTTGGGCTGCAGCCCGGTAGCGACGCCTAGAGCGGAGCCGTGACGCTGTCACGTTGGATCGGCTAGGGTCGTTACAATAAAAGTGGTGACCTCCTGGGAAGTCCCCGTACGGCCCAGCTTAACTGTCGAGTTCGCTCGTCAAAGGGAGGTTGTGGCCACCAACAACCCGCCTGTGGAGGGAGAGGGGTTGGGGTGCTTGGGCTGCAGCCCGGTAGCGACGCCTAGAGCGGAGCCGTGACGCTGTCACGTTGGATCGGCTAGGGTCGTTACAATAAAAGTGCAACTTTTATTGTAACGACCCTAGCCGATCCAACGTGACAGCGTCACGGCTCCGCTCTAGGCGTCGCTACCGGGCTGCAGCCCAAGCACCCCAACCCCTCTCCCTCCACAGGCGGGTTGTTGGTGGCCACAGCCTCCCTTTGACGAGCAAACTCGACAGTTAAGCTGGGCTGTACGGGGACTTCCCAGGAGGTCACCCATCCCAGTACTACTCTCGCCCAAAACCAAAAAATTTGGGCCATTTGGATGACTGGTTTGACTTGGGCATCATTTTGAATTTTTGGAAAATTGGCCCCTTTTAGAAAATAAATTTAAAATAGGCTTAACCTTATCATAAAATGCTAAATTTCTGTTGAGAACTAAGGAGTAACATAATAAACACTAGAAATAATTCATATCTCTGTTGGATAAAGTTTAAGTAGTTTAAGGAACAAAATGACCATTTTACCCTTATGGAACATTGTGTATAAATGATGTATATATTCATTTGAAAAATCTGAGAAATTTCATATTGTTGTAATTGTATGTTTTATAACTTGTGTAATTATTTCAGAATTTTTGGAGTGACCAATAATGTACTTAGGCCCCATAATAACATTTTGGTAAATAACTCTAATTGATCATGGGTAGGCCATTTTAACCTAGATGTAAATGAAAATCCGGACCATGGAGGATCTACTCCGACTGTGCATATTGGATGCGGGGAAGCCTTGGGAGAGGCTACTACCACTGATCGAATTCTCCTACAATAACAGCCACCAGACTAGTATCAGGATGGCTCCTTATAAGGCACTTTATGGGAGGAAATGCCAGACACCGCTGTCATGGGTTCAGGATGTGGATACCATGGCTCTTGGGTCTAATTATATGAAGGATACTGAGGATCAGGTACATTTGATCAGGGATCGGCTGCTAGAGGCCCAGAGCAGACATGCGAAGTATTATGATGCTCGGCACCGGAAGGTGGAGTTTCAAGTTGGAGACAGGGTTTTCTTGAAGATACGTCCGGTACACGGTGTCTCTCGGGTGCGGAGGCATAAGAAGCTCAGTCCTCGATATATGGGGTCGTACTTGATCCTGGAGCGGATCGGCCCCTTAGCTTACCGACTGCAGCTGCCACCGGAGTTGGGTGCCCTACACGACGTTTTCCATGTCTCTTCCTTTCGAAGAGCTCTCCTACGGCCAGAGCAGTATGCCACTACTACTGTGCGTCCTCAGGTGGGACGAGTTTTGATGTATTAGATTAGATTCCACATTCATTTGAGAGAGAGAGTTGATATGATGCACTGGGCATAAGCCTTATTGCTCTTTCATTTTTGTACTCTTGTGGACTATGTTTTGTACTTTTCATTTCATATATATGATATGTACTTTGTGACTTGTGGACTAGTAGATTTGTTATACTGCTATACTTCTATTTCTCATATTGGCCTATAGGTTATACGATCGTAATAGCCGGCAGGATCGTCTTGTTTAGTTTGGGGACCCCCTTTCTCTCTCCTAATTATTCTTTAATTTTTTTGAGATTCTCTCTCTCTCTCTCCTAGTCACTAAGTTGGCTAGTCAATCTTCTAGTCTATTGGCAGCCCACATGTTTATTTCATCCACCAAAATATGGTTACCCCAAGTGAGTTGGTCTTGAGCTTGAGTTAGCCCATTTGGGCTAGCTTGACCCAAACCTAGGCTAGGGTTGACTTAGGTCAATTTGGTCTTTAAGGTTGGCCCAAATGGGTCCTTGGTGACCCATTGGCCTCCCCTAAGGCCTAGATAGGGTTGTCTTGGCCCTTTGGAGGTCACTTGACCCTTTGGCAGGGCACCTGACCACTTTAGGGCTAGAGTTGACTTTGGTCAACTTAGCCTTTTTGGTTGGACCCAATGGGTCCTTGGTGATCCATTGGCCTCTCACTAGGGTTATGAAGGTATGTGTGGGGTCCACTTGGCTAAGGGAACTTCAATTGGCCCTTATGTAGGTCAGTTTGACCCAATGTAGGTTAGGTTGACCCATTTAGGGTTAGAGTTGACTTTGGTCAACTTAGCCTCTTGAGTGGACCCCAATAGGTCCTAGGTGACCCATTGACCTCACTCTAGGGTTAGGTGGGCTTGGGTGGGGTCCACTAGGCTTGGGGATGTTCAATTGATCCTGAGTAGGTTAGTTTGACCCATTTAGGATTAGGGTTGACTTGGGTCAACTTAACCCCTTTGACTGTCCTCCATGGGTCATTAGTGCTCTAATAGATCTTAAAATGGGTTGATGAGACTATTTGCAGCCCATAGTGGTCTCACCCACATTCTTAGGTTTTCTTGGTCTTCTTGGACTTCCTAGGGTTTTGTCATGACCTAGTCATGACCAAAACCACTCTTAGGGGTCTAGTTGAAAATGGGATGTTACAAATCCCAATAAACAAAACAAAGATTTCGTCCCCGAAATCAAGGCTAAGCCTACGGGAATTTCTATCGAAGAAAAGGAAGTTTGTAACATCCCATAAGAAGTGATATATTACATCTCGACATCATTGTTGCTAAGTGGGGTTTAAAGGGAAACCTAAATATATGACCAATTTGCCCAATTGGCAAAGCCAAAATCTCAATAAACAAAAGATTAGCCTCTACTCTTCCTATATCTGCCCTACTAGTTTTTAAAAAAAACAGGAAGGTAAATTGAACATGTTGAGAGGTTGTGAGGCATACCTGACTAAATAGCTCCGGATATCTTTCTTGCATCAGGTCCTGTTGTTCCCAAGTATGCTCCTTTTGTCTGTGGTTCCTCCACAGGACCTTTACTAGCGGGATCTTCTTGCGGCGCAAGACTCGTATCCACTGGTCGTCGATCCGTATCGGCTCCAAATGTACAGATCGATCCTAAGCTACCGGCCCATCAGTGGCCATAATTTGCAACTCCGGGCGTAGTAGAGCCCTCCTGAGTGAAGACACGTGAAAGACGTCATGCAAGCCGGCCAGCTCCATTGACAGCTCCAGCCGGTAAGCTAGGGGACCGATCCGCTCCAGGATCTTGGGGCTAGCAGGTTATTATCGTAAGTTTGTCGAGGGGTTCTCGAGGATAGCACTCCCCCTCACGTCCTTGACGAAGAAGGATGCAGATTTTGTTTGGTCAGAGTAGTGTGAGACAGCTTTTCAGGAGCGGAAGGACCGACTCATCTCATCCCCTATTCTTGCGCTTCCATCCGGGAGTGAAGGATTTCATATCTACACAGATGCCTCATACCAGTTTGTAAGACCCCCCCTCCCCCTTACCAAGGAGGGCTACCGAGTCTTATGCCCAGAACCACCGTCTTACGGTGGCACTAACGCACGGGTTAGTCGACACCGCAACACGCCGATCCTGGCGGCTATTACGATCATATAACCTGTAGGCCAATATGAGAAATAGAAGTATAGCAGTGTAACAAATCTACTAGTCCACAAGTCACAGAGTACATATTATATATATGAAATGAAAAGTACAAAACATAGTCCACAAGAGTAAAAAAAATGAAAGAGTAATAAGAGCTTATGCCTAGTACATCATATCAACTCTCTCTCTCAAATCAACGCGGAAGCTATACTAATACATCAGAACCTGTCCCACCTAAGGACGCGCAGTAGTGATAGTAGCCTGCGGTAGCGGTATTTGCTCCCCAAGTCCTATCTCCTCGTCGTGCTGGTGCTCCATCTCCACGGGCTCCTAAAATAGTATGGTCACCGACCATTAGTCCAAAAGACTAAGTCATTTCCTCCGCACCTCGCCCCGCAACTCCTAGGCACCGAGTGGGAGGACGAAGCGGAGGACAACAAGGGGTAGCAAAGGTGGGAAACATGTGACAAGAACTAACTAGCAGTTGTAATGGATATTATTATTCTACTCTAGCAGTTCTAAGTATATAGTACAAGTAAGTAAAGTGCAGTACTAGTAAAGGAAGTAAAAAGCAGAAAGTAAGAGCAGAAAAGTAAAGTGAAGCTGAAAGGTAAAGTTATCTACTATCACAAAATTACCCTAACTTATATAAATGTTCATACAAATATATAAGTTAGGATTTCCAGGAAATTTAACTTATCATATAAAAGAGCTCATACTAATTTATATGATAAGGATCTATGAAGCGTATGACCTAATATGAATGAATGTTATGATGCAATTTATGCACAGGCAAGTGCAACTCACACACAACGACTCTGTGATCACAGACCTTTAGTTCCCACTTTTTGAGAGCTAGCATCACTCTCGGGTACCACCGATGTGGCTACGGCAGCAGCGGAGCGGGCGTCTCCACTTTTAGGCTAGTATGCACACTACCAAACCTTAGACCCCCTCTCATACGCCTCTGTACACGTCCAAGGTGCACCCTAGAGTATCTGCGTATGTACTTTGCTGACAACCCGTCAGTCTTGTTGGTTCGGATGTGCGTTATCGGGGATCTTCCTCCAGACCGCAGTGTAATACAACCCACTGGCCCCTCTAACCCTCGCAACCGCCTAGTGCACCGTACTGCCATCAGTGTGACGAACGGCCAGTACTACATGCCCCGCCACTAAATTTATGCATATGCAAGTATTTCATCCTGAGCCTTCAGCTCGCAGGACCAACCCGTCCTGAATCCCTCAAACCCTACACAGACGAGCATTTATCACAAGTCTCCCTCCAAACCCATCACGGGGGAGAATGAACCAAAATCCCTCCAACCCATCACGGGTGAGAATAAATCACAAGTCTCCCTCCAAACCCATCACGGGTGAGAATGAACCATAATCCTTAACCTATTAGACTACTTTTGTCTACGGGTTATTATACTTAGTGATTTAAGGTTAATCCCAGGACTGCCCAGGGTATACCCGGTGAAGGCCTCTTGGGGGCACTAGAAACTACGATGAGATTACGCCCAAAGTTCCCTTTCTCAAGGATAATTACTTTTATTGGTGTCTACCAAGGATTTATACCCAACCTCCCGTATTACTTTAAAACGACCCTAAAGACTTAAGGTGTTATTAGGAGCGCGACAGTCTTCCGCCGGTCCCCGTTATTGTTTCTGTCACGGGACTTGCACTCTTCCACACATGGTTAAGGAATCCTCTAGGAGACCAACCATGGTTAATTCCTCCACTAAGATCCTCACTTTACTAGTTATTCAGATTCCTCCCCTGGTGGCCCTATTAGTACGAACATCGGTGCTATACCCTTACCCATGTCCCGATACTACCCACAAATGTGACCTTCTAAAGCTAATGGGAGGGTTGGTTTTGGCTGATATGGGATGTATACAGAGATGCCATGATGGGGATTTTGGCCATGAGCTTTGGTTTCTCCTCCTTGGCTCCAAGTGACATGAAATTGGGTTGGAAAGGCTGATAATTGATGTGTGGGTTCAGATGTGTGCTTGGGAAGAGAGGAGGAGGGCCACATGGCCTTCATCCCGATTTTCCCTCTCTTCTCTCTCCTCTTTTTCCCCCAATTTCCAAAACTACCCCCTTGCATGCAATCTCTCTCCAATTTCAGGGGGGGTAGGGGCTGTCATTAACTATTAAGGCATGGTTAAATTTTCAGCCCACTCATCAAGTTGACCAGGTCAACCCTGCGCGAGTTTAGTTTGGGGACAAACTAAGCAGCGGAAACAGTGGTGTGCCCATGTGGGGATCACATATATAATTGTCCATTTTAGTTAAGGTTGAAAAATTTCTGACGATAAATTTTGTGGTGCAGCCTCCAGCACTGCCTACATAGATTCTGGAAGTTGCACCACCTCCGCTAGTTCCCACTCAATTCCTATAGCCTGACATGGAACAGACTCTGACGGCTATCCTGGAAGCCTTCAGGAACCAACAGGCCCCGGCTCCGCAGCCTATTCCGGGAGCCAACTGGCTCAGCATCTTTCGAGGACTCTCTCCCCCGTCCTACTTGGGGACAGAGTTGGTAGTTCGGATAGAGGAATGGCTAGACATCATGGAGGAGATGCTGACAGGGTGCCACTGGTTGTTTCCTGCTTGGAGTCCCATGCCAAGCGGTGGTGGAAGACAGTTCTGGAGACTACCTTTACTGATAGGGAGGCTGCCGAGGTGACGTGGGAGGAGTTCAGGCCCATGCTGTTGGAGCACTTTGTTCCACAGTCGGCCCGAGATGAGCTGGAAGACCGCTTCTTGCAGTTAAATCAAGGTTCTAGGACGGTGGTGGAATACCATCGAGAGTTCAACCATCTGGCCCATTTTGCAGACTCCTACCGGCTAGATGAGGCAGCATACACCAAGAGGTTCTACAAAGGTTTACGGGAAGACATGAGGGATGCCCTTCTTTTCGTTTCGGACGGGCCTATCACTCGTATTCTGAAGATGGCAAAAAGGTTAGAGAAAGATTGGCTCACCACCAGAGGCCGGAAGCGGCCAATGAAGGATCAGAGTCGGGGAGCCCGGAACGATCAGCGGTGAGGTCGTGCACCAGAGGTACAAAAGGTGGAGGATCAGCCTCGAAAGGAGGTGAGGTAGGAGCCGAGGGAGCAGGTGACGCTGGCCCCTCAGCCTATTCAGATGAGAGATGTGCAGAGACCGGGAGGTGGGGCTTACACTCCGCCGGAATGTTACCACTGCCATCAGGTGGGGCATATAAAGAGAAACTGTCCCGTGAGAGGGATGCCTCCACCAGCACCGCAGATTGCCCCACCGAATCAGCATTATGGAGGCCGAGGACGTGGCCAAGGACGCGGATATCAAGGTAGAGACCGCAGGCCGGAAGGACAGCAGATTTATGCACTGGACCTGCCTCAACCCAGGAACCCGGAGCAAGTGATTGCAGGAACGACCAAAAAGTTTTCTTTTTACTTAGGTTCTTTCTGATGGGGGACCATCTGGCGCAACTCGGCGCAAGGCGGACCCCACCTTCGTATATTCGCACCGACGGACTTGATCGAACCGGCGATCCGTTACCGTGGATGCATCCGGCTCGTCGTTTAGATTAATTTTCATATATAGCACTTTGTATTTCGGATATTATTTTATATAGTTATGGGGATGGAACCGCCGGCCAATCATAGCCGTCGATTTTGGTTGCCCTATCATTGCTTTCTTATAAATAGAACATTAGGGCTGCTGAAATCCCCATTGCTGAAGTTTGGAGAAGGTCATCTTCCTCGCTTCCGGTGATCATTCCGCGGTGCAGACGCCGTGGAGCCCCTTGGTGCCGACTCCTTGGGTAAGATTCCTATTCCATCCCTTGTTCTTTTCCCCTACCTAGCAGCCCACGCCTCACCCCCTTCTCAGATCTCGCCGCTGCCCCTAAAGCTCCCAGCCGTCGGCAGTCCAACTGCCTCCCCCTTCCACACAGCCACCCGCCGCCCCCTTTTTCCCCCTTGCAAACCCCACGACGCCGGCCCCTCTCTCCTCCCTATAGCCCCTTCCGCCGCCCCTACCTCCCCACCATCAGCCAGCGCCAACCTACCCCATCAGGCCTGCCGCTAACCCCCTCCCAGCCCCCCTTCCTGCACCTATTCTGCCCGATCTGGGCTGATCCTGTCGGAACCAATCCGGCAGCCCCAAACAGCCCCCTCCTCCCTTCAAACAGCAGCCCCATCATCTCCCCACGTGGATCCACCTTCCCCTTGCCCGGTCTAGTCTCGCCACCACCCGGAAGCCCCTCCTAGCCTCCGAAATTTCAGATCTACACTGATTTCCTGCAGCCCTAACTTTTAATTCAGAATTTTGTTTATTTCCTTTGGGTGTTGTACGTGTTATTTGGTTTTGGAATATTGTATGCTCTGTGGTGTTTGTGTCGTATTGGAATTACAACCTGTTATTATTTGCCTGTGAAGATCTCTAACCTTGCAGGTCGCTTAATTCGCCACGCGCTAATTTTAGGCCTCCGTGAGGAGGAACGCTATTGCCTAATTCGCTTAATGGGAATTGTTTTTCCTTGATATGAATGAATGTGATGTTTGTTGCTTTCTCTGATTTATCGCCTGATTAACATTGTCCGTCATATAGTCATTGGTTAGGGTGAGTCCACCACCTCACATCACTAACGGGCGTCTTAGGAGCTCACTACACAGCCTACCCTACATCAGTTGGTATTAGAGCCAGGTTGGGCTATTTTGCATGCTCCGTAGTGGTAGGACATTTAGAAGCATGGTAGATCCGCAAGTCACCCACGAGCGAGCGGCCGGCTCGAATTCGAGCGCCGCCACCATGGATTTTGAGCGTCTTATCTTAGATCGCTTTGATGCCCTAGGCACCCAGTTTGAGACCGTGCGACTCGATATCACTGCGGTGAATCGCCTCCTAGATCGGCTAGAACATGTTGGGTTTCTCTGTGAGGATGGCACAACGCTTGTGCACGCAGCGGAAAGGTAAAACATCAAGAAAACCCAAAAGAGATGGGATCGGGCCATGGTAGTTGAATCAAGAAGTTAACACACAACTATGCAAAATTACCTCGGTGGCGTTGAGTCACAACTCAATGGAGATGCTCCAAGTTTCGTATTCCTGCTGGTGGCGAGTTCTACGTGGAATGATGTCCACGTCTCTGCAGAAATCCACACGAGCGGGAGAACACCGAATTTTCCGTCGCACGGAAGATCGGGAAGGAGAAAGACTGCACCTTGCTTTCCCACGGACTGCTAGGTCCGCGCTAGGGATTGCAACACCAGCAACGATTGCCGGAGAGAAGGAAGTCGACGGAGCGAGCACGGCGGTGGCGGAACACTTCCGTCGGCGGCGGGATTCGGGATCGGCGGAACGAACGGAAAGGCAGAACGCTTCCGTCGACTTCGATTCGATCAGATCTTCGGTTAGAGAGAGAGTGTGTAACGATCCCGAAAACCCTAAGTGTGTATTTATACCAAAGGACTTAGGAATATCGCTATCCACAGACCACCCAGAAATTTAGGGTTCCAGAATCGGCGAGAATCAGTCGGCGAGAATCAGTTAGGATCGGCGAGAATCAGTCGGCGAGAAACACAATCGGCGAGAATCACAATCGGCGAGAATCACCCGGATCGGCGAGAATCAGAGTACAATACTCGACGATTCACGCCGATCATGGGTCGACGATCCACGTCGGTCGGCGAGAATCAGAGTACCAATTCTCGACGATTCTCGTCGATCGGCGAGAATCAGAGTACCAATTCTCGACGATTCTCGTCGATCGGCGAGAATCAGAGTACCAATCTCGACGATTCTCGTCGACTCTCGGTCGACTATTCTTACCAGTCCTTCAAGGCAACACTTGCCCAACCCGACGATCCTTTAAGGCAACACTTTGCCCATAACCCCATTCAGGTCGGTGATTGGTAACCTTTACCAACACAGTCAATCATCCAACTTATCCACATCTCTTATGTGCGACCCTGCAGGCTCATACGCGTTGGCAGTGAGATTATATGTTTGACCACTTCCAGATCACCATGGTAACTCCAACAGACTCCCACTTGATCTTGAAAGTATCAAACCAAAAACCTCACAAATAATGAGCGGCATCTAGCAATGCATCATTGCTCCCCAAGCAATAAGAGTTTATAACTCATAAGCCTTTATGACCAATGTATCAGCGTTGTCTTTGTCCCTTTGTCCCTTACATCCGGAAAGAACTAGAGACATGGACCGTGTCACCCTCGTAATAGCTCAATCCAAGTTTCTTGATCCAGGACGGACTTCCAGAGAATGGTGAGTCCAATATCACATATTGACTCAACCAAGCATGGCCATGCATTTCTCAGTCCATTTCCATCAAGGGGCCCATGGATGCAACTCCTGTCATACAGGAGGACAAATCTCATATCTGCTCACACACAAACACCCAAATGATTCGTAACATGCCCAACAACCACCCTTATCATCAACCTTTCTCAAGGAAGACTTTAGATGACATCAAAGCACGCTCTTCCTCACTTGATGAATGTTGTGACTTCAGGTCAAAGGACCACAACACCATTGTCAATTGAGACCTACTCGTGACACGATTGGATGACAATCCACAGAGTAGTCTCAGGTTGGGTCTGTCCAGTACAACTTGTTCACTAACAAGTACCCATGTGATGACTTGATATCACAATATCATGACCTGTGAGAACCGGTCATCAGTCAACGCACGTGCTAGCCTTCATGTACCATCATCACCCTTAGTTTCTATGATGATACTCGACCAGGGACCTTTCAGAATGAAGCTTCAAATAAATCATAGGCTCTCACATTCAAGTCATGTACTTGATGTCCCATGGAAGCGAACATTCTAAGGATATCTATTATGTTAACATTTAACTATCATATAGAAAACTCATAATAAAAGAACTTGTCATTAATTGTAAAAGAAAAACTAGGTACAATGTTCATCATATAAACAAATAGCCAACAAAATACATGTTTACATGCAATCCACAAGATTCTCGCTAGAGTTGATCATTTAAGTATCGTATACCCATCGATCTAGTATGACCATCATGCTTTCTCTGCGCGAGAGGCCTTGTCAGTGGATCCGCAATATTCTCCTCAGTCGGCACTCTGCAAATGTTCACATCTCCTCGTTCGACAATCTCACGAATAAGATGAAACCGCCGAAGTATGTGCTTGGAGCGCTGATGGGATCTAGGTTCCTTAGATTGTGCAATTGCACCATTGTTATCACAGTAGAGAACTACGGGACCAACAATGCTAGGAACTACATCAAGCTCGGCGATGAATTTCCTAATCCATACAGCCTCCTTCGCCGCATTAGCCGCGGCGATATACTCGGCCTCTGTTGTAGAATCAGCAACTGTCTCTTGCTTGGAACTCTTCCAGCTCACAGCTCCTCCATTCAGGCAAAACACAAAACCTGACTGAGACTTGGAGTCGTCTCTATCAGTTTGGAAGCTAGCATCCGTGTAACCACTTACAACGAGCTCTTCCTCTCCACCATACACCAAGAACACATCCTTAGTCCTTCTCAAGTACTTCAGGACATTCTTGACTGCAATCCAGTGACACTCACCGGGGTCTGACAGATACCTGCTAGTCATGCTCAAAGCAAAGGAGACGTCGGGTCGAGTACATAACATCGCGTACATGATTGATCCAATTGCCGAAGCATATGGAATCAACTTCATGCGGTCCTTATCTTCACAAGACTTTGGACACTGGTCCTTAGAGAGATTCACACCATGAGACATGGGCAAAAATCCTTTCTTGGACTGAAGCATGTTGAACCGCTTCAACACCTTTTCGATGTACGTACTTTGGGTCAAACCCAGCAACTTCTTCGATCTATCTCTATAGATCTTAATACCGAGTGTATAAGTCGCTTCACCCAAATCCTTCATTGAAAAGCAGTTCTCTAGGTTGTTCTTAACAACTTTCAGGGTAGGAATGTCATTCCCAATCAACAGTATGTCATCTACATACAATATCAGGAAGACAACAATGCTCCCACTGATTCGCTTGTAAACACAAGGCTCATCTTCATTCTTGATGAAACCAAACTCTTTGATTTTCTCATCAAAACGAAGATTCCAACTTCGAGAGGCCTGTTTCAGTCCATAGATGGACTTATTCAGCTTGCATATTTTAGTGGCTTCATCTGGGGATACAAAACCCTCGGGTTGTGTCATATACACTTCCTCAAGGAGGTTTCCATTAAGGAAAGCCGTTTTGACATCCATCTGCCAGATCTCGTAGTCATAATACGCAGCAACAGCAAGCAATATCCTTATGGACTTTACCATGGCAACAAGGGAAAAGGTCTCATCATAGTCAATACCATGAATTTGCTTGAAACCCTTAGCCACCAGTCGCCCTTTGAATGTCTGTACATTCCCATCCATGTCGGTCTTCTTCTTGAAGACCCACTTGCACCCTATGGGTCGTACCCCTTCAGGTGGTTCCACCAAGTTCCAAACTTGGTTTGCATACATGGAGTCCATTTCGGATTTCATAGCCTCAAGCCATTTGTCGGAGTCCGGTCCATTCATAGCCTCTTGGTAGGTTGCTGGTTAATCATCATGATCCATGAGCAACACATTACCTATTTGAGACACGAGAAATCCATATCTCTCCGGCTCAAACCTCGGTCTACCAGATCTACGTAGGACTTGTGTTCCCTGAGCAGGTTCTCTAGCTACAACATCTTGTAGTCCTGTCTCAGAATCCAATTCCGGTTCATACACTACATGTGGTTCTTGAACTTCTTCAAGCTCTACCTTTTCAGTCTTTCTTGATAAGAACTCTTTCTCCAAGAAGACACCAGTTCTTGCGACAAACACTTTGCCCTCAGACGGTAGGTAAAAGTAATACCCTTTCGTTTCCTTAGTATATCCCACCAGATAACATTTATCCGATTTGGGTTCCAGATTGTCAGGCATTTGACGTCTCACGTATGCCTCACAGCCCCAAATTTTAATGAACGACATACTAGGACGCTTCCCAGTCCATATCTCATATGGTGTCTTCAGAACCGTTTTCGTTGGAGCGCGATTCAATGTCATTGCAGCAGTCTCTAAAGCAAATCCCCAAAAGGAAACAGGCAAGTCTGCATGACTCATCATCGAACGTACCATGTCTAACAGTGTACGATTTCTCCTCTCAGACACACCATTATGTTGTGGTGTTTTAGGTGGAGTGAGCTGTGATACAATACCACACTCTTTCAGATGATCACGAAACTCATGACTCAGGTATTCGCCACCTCGATCAGATCGGAGTGCTTTAACCCTTTTACCCAACTGGTTTTCTACTTCATTCTTGAACTCTTTGAACTTTTCAAAGGTCTCGGATTTGCACTTCATAAGATACACATATCCGTATCTACTGAAATCATCAGTAAATGTAACAAAGTAGAAATACCCACCTCTAGCCATGGAACTCATGGGTCCGCATACATCACTATGTACAACACCCAAGAGATCCTCAGCCCTCTCAGTATAACCAGTGAAAGGAGCTTTAGTCATCTTGCCTAACAAACAAGATTCGCATCGCTCAAATGATTCATAATCAAATGAGTCCAAAAGTCCATCTCTATGGAGCTTGGATATGCGCTTCTTGTTGATATGACCCAAACGACAATGTCAGAAAAAAGTAGGGTTCGAGTCATTTGTTCTTAGTCTTTTATTATTTTCAACATTACAGATCAGATGGTCCAAGTTCAAAACATAAAGACCATTAAACAATTGGGCTACAGCATAACAAACATCATTCTTAAATATAGAACAACAATTGTTCTTAATTATAAAAGAAAATCCAATCATGTCCAAGCATGAAATAGATATAATGTTTCTAGTTATGGCCGGAACAAAATAACAATTATCTAGTTCTATTACAAGCCCACTGGGCAAAGAAAGACGGTAAACCCCTACGGCTACAACAGCAACTCTTGCTCCATTGCCGACACGGAGGTCCACCTCCCCTTTACTCAACAATCTTCTCCTTCCCAGTTCCTGCACATTTGTACAAATGTGAGAACCACATCCGGTATCCAATACCTAAGATGAAGGAGCAGAAAGGTTTATCTCTATAACGTGAATATTTGAAGCGGAAGTCATACCTCCCTTCAATTTCTGCAGACCTTCAATGTACGAAGGACAGTTCCTCCTCCAATGACCAGCCTTGCCACAGTGGTGGAATTTCCCTTCCTTCACCGTGCTTTTCTTTTTCATCAGTGCAGAAGACTTGGGCTCAAGATATGACTTAGGTCTCACCTTCGTCTTCTTAGAGCCCTTGGCCTTGCCCTTGCCCTTATGCACCATCAGTATGGGGCTGGCAGGCTTGGCCTTCTTCATATTGATTTTAGCAGTTCTCAACATGCCTAGGAGTTCGGGCAGTGTCTTGTCTATTTCATTCATGTTGTAGTTCAAGACGAACTGCTCATAACTGTTCGGCAACGATTGCAGGATCAGATCTATGCCCAACTCTTGACCAAGAGGAAAACCCAGCCTTTCAAGGTTCTCTATATACCCAATCATCTTGAGTACGTGAGTCCCTACTGAGTCTCGAACTCCCATCTTGCACTGAAACAACGCTTTTGTGACGTCGAACCTCTCTTGACGAGCCTGCCCTTGAAACATTTTCTTGAGATGCTCGTCAATCTCCTTGCACCCCATGCTCTCATGTTGCTTCTGAAGCTCAGAGTTCATAGTGGCAAGCATAAGGCATTCGACATCTAAAGCATCATCAGTATACTTCTTATAAGTATCCTTCTCAGCACGGGAAGAGTTCCCAGTCGGCACCTCGGGGGCTTCTTCTTCCAAGACATAGAGCTTTCGCTCTTGCCTGAGAACAATTCTCAGGTTCCTATACCAGTCCATGTAATTTGTCCCACTGAGCTTATCCTTCTCAAGGATGGCTCTCAGAGACAAAGTGGAGTGTGAAACACTTGCCATGGAATTCTACAAGAATTTATGCAGAATAAAATCAGTATCAAAATTTCAAATACAATTTATTTTAATTTGGACTTCAATTAAAACACTCCCACTATTTTATTCGAAATGATAGCCCTCACTAACAATTCAGAGAGTTCATGCGAGCTACTCTCTTAGTGGACAAGATCCGTATTTCACCAACACAATGAGTCAGCTTTGGCTTTCCTCTCACGATGCGGTTATTTAGGTAGGCAACGCTTGCCAATTGCATCCTCATGCAATTCTTGTATGGTTGGTGAATAACTCCTTACTCGCATCCATCATATGGTGCATGCCAACCCTATGCCTCTAGGCACTCAACCTTTGAGGTCACCTAGTTAAGCTGGACCCGATGTTGACAGTGGGATATCACAATTATCCGCTCGCACCCTTACCAAGATAGATTAATGCACCTTACTTTGGCAAGCCCACACTTCATCGATCGAGGCAGGAAGAGTGTCATCCATCGGAAGGCATCCGAACACTTAATATTTGATGAAGGGATTTTAATTATAGGTTAACAATTAACCATGATCAACATTTGATCAATGTGCACATCCAAAGAAAAACAATATATCTAAAACCACATGCATCCCTTATGTGCATAACCTGATACCATCAACATTTGATAGAAGGAAGGGCTAAATATGAACATCCGGAAACTTCCAAATCCTCAGATTTACATGCACTGGACAAAAACAAAGACAACTCAACTTAAAGCAGTAGACAAGCTCATCTCTCTATGTTGGATTCAAAATCCAAAATAAAATCGAGGGATGGTTACTGCTAAGGAGACTACAATTTCTAACAATTAGAAATTCCCACGCAATCCCAGACATTCTTGGCAGGATACCAAGACTAAATCTAGACATTTAGAACACTTCTAAATCCCTAGGTTTACACGCACTGGAATAACAAAACTTCCAATACAACAATCATGGCTGAAACCTCCCTCTGATACCACTGTTGGGTTTATCTGTGAGGATGACACAACGCTTGTGCACGCAGCGGAAAGGTAAAACATCAAGAAAACCCAAAAGAGATGGGATCGGGCCATGGTAGTTGAATCAAGAAGTTAACACACAACTATACAAAATTACCTCGGTGGCGTTGAGTCACAACTCAACGGAGATGCTCCAAGTTTCGTATTCCTGCTGGTGGCAAGTTCTACGTGGAATGATGTCCACGTCTCTGCAGAAATCCACACGAGCGGGAGAACACCGAATTTTCCGTCGCACGGAAGATCGGGAAGGAGAAAGACTGCACCTTGCTTTCCCACGGACTGCTAGGTCCGCGCCAGGGATTGCAACACCAGCGACGATCGCCGGAGAGAAGGAAGTTGACAGAGCGAGCACGGCGGCGGCGGTACACTTCCGTCGGCGGCGGGATTCGGGATCGGCGGAACGAACGGAAAGGCGGAACGCTTCCGTCGACTTCGATTCGATCAGATCTTCGGTTAGAGAGAGAGAGTGTAACGATCCCGAAAACCCTAAGTGTGTATTTATACCAAAGGACTTAGGAATATCGCTATCCGCAGACCACCCAGAAATTTAGGGTTCCAGAATCGGCGAGAATCAGTCGGCGAGAATCAGTTAGGATCGGCGAGAATTAGTCGGCGAGAAACACAATCGGCGGAATCACAATCGGCGAGAATCACCCGGATCGGCGAGAATCAGAGTACAATACTCGACGATTCATGCCGATCATGGGTCGACGATCCACGTCGATCGGCGAGAATCAGAGTACCAATTCTCGACGATTCTCGTCGATCGGCGAGAATCATAGTACCAATTCTCGACGATTCTCATCGATCGGCGAGAATCAGAGTACCAATCTCGACGATTCTCGTCGACTCTCGGTCGACTATTCTTACCAGTCCTTCAAGGCAACACTTGCCCAACCCGACGATCCTTTAAGGCAACACTTTGCCCATAACCCCATTCAGGTCGGTGATTGGTAACCTTTACCAACACAGTCAATCATCTAACTTCTCCACATCTCTTATGTGCTACCCTGCAGGCTCATATCGCGTTGGCAGTGAGATTATATGTTTGACCACTTCCAGATCACCATGGTAACTCCAACAGAGCACGCTAGGGATGCTCCTTCCCTACATGACGATGAGATCGCAAATGACCCGGACGACTCTCCCCGTCGTGGCCAGCGGATCAGAGATGATCCGGCGCCGGCAGACCGCTATCGTCGTGAGATCCCTGTGAGAGCTCCCACCCCACCAACAAGGCGGAACCCCGAGCCAGCACGTGGACGACCCCCGCCCCCGCGGGAAGATTATCGCATACCACGTCAGCCTGGCCCTATGAACCGTGTACCTCCACACGATCGCTATGACCAGTGTCGCGACGAGTATTATCCACCGGGTCGGCGTGAGCGCGGACCCCCACCCGCTCGGCATGATTATGACCGCGACGACGATCCTGACGATTATCCTGACCCGCGGAGATACGACCGCACCTTTGACATTACCCGTAGGATTCGTCTTGATGCCCCGACCTATGATGGCCGCCTGAATCCGAAGGTCTTTAGTGATTGGCTCCTAGACGTGGATCACTATTTTGATGGTACGATATGAGTGAGGATCGATGTGTCCGGTTTGCCAAGATGAAGTTGGTCGGGCAAGCCAAGGTATAATGGATTAGTGTGGAGCGTGCCTTAGAGCGTGAAGGTTATTACCCCATCACCAGATGGGATGATATGAAGGAGAGGCTTAAGGATAAGTATCTCCCTGCCTCCTACCGTGATCAGCTACTTGACCAGCTGTAGAGTTTACGTCAGGGGACGCTTTCCGTAGCCGAGTATATGGCTCGATTCGACGAGCTAGTCGTTAGGAGTAATATTTCGGAGGAGCCTATCGCCACTGCCTCTCGATTCAAGGCTGGCCTCCATTCGGATCTCCGGAGAGAGCTGATTCCCCATCGTACGGAGACTGTGGACCAAATATTCCAGCTCGCCCTCGAGTACGAGCAGTACCTTCATACACCTGGTACGAGACAGTTCCCCTTCCCGGACGGAGTCATCGACGTTTAGGAAGCCCGCTCCAGCCCAAACGGCTACAGCCGCCCCCCACGGGTCACTACTGACTCGAAGGGCAAAGCTGTTGTTATTGAGTGCCAGAGGCCTGGGGGTATCCAGTGCTTTAGATGCTCGGGCAGAGGACACGTGGTGGTCCACTGCCCCAGGCGAAATCTGTTGATCGAGGATGAGGAGCAAGGCTTAGAAGGAGATGAGGAGGTTACTGAGGAGATTACTACCACCGTTGAGGAGGGGTGGGAGAGCGACGCTGAGCGTTCTTTAGAAGTGGGAGTGGTCAGACGCCTCCCACACACCCCACGTGCCGATGAGGACTGGCGTCGCACCACCATTTTCTACACGTACCTCCCGAGTGCAGGCGGACCCTGCAAATTGGCCATCGATAGCGGGAGTTGTGTGAACATCGTGGCCCAGAAGGGTGTAGATCGTATGCAGGTGAAGGCGGAGCCTCACCCACATCCTTATCCTGTCATCTGGGTTAATAAGACAGCTATCCAGGTTACCCAGCGCTGTCTCGTTCCTATCACCATCGCTTCTTTTGAGGACCAGGTTTGGTGCGATGTCATACCTATGGACGTCGCCCACGTTTTGCTAGGCCGCCCTTGGCTATTTGATCGCGATGTCACGTGCTTCGGTCGATCGAACACGTGTGTCTTCTATGATAAAGGGCGGAAGATCACTTTATCTCCCACCCAGCCCAGAGAGAGGCCGAAGGGCCGGGTCGAGCCGTCCACTAGCACGATTGCCTCGAGACCCGTGCATATCCTTCGATGTGGTGAGTTTCTGAGAGACAGCACTGATGCTGGTATCATGTATGTGGTGGCTGCCACTATGGCATCTGATGGCCCCACATCTGAGGCTCCTCCTGCCGTGCGACCGTTACTAGATGCATTTGCAGACATTATGCCAGAGGAGCTCCCTGACAAGTTACCCCCTTTGCGGGACATCCAGCATGCTATAGATTTAGTCCCGGGGGCCTCGCTCCCCAATCTACCACATTATCACATGAACCCTATTGAGCATGCTGAGCTCAAGAGGCAGGTTGATGAGCTTCTTCGAAAGCAGTTTATCTGTGAGAGCCTGAGCCCATGTGTCGTCCCCGCCCTTCTTACCCCTAAGAAGGACGGCAGCTGGCGTATGTGCATTAATAGTAGAGCTATCAACAAGATTACGGTGAAGTATCGTTTCCCGATCCCCCGTCTAGACGACCTACTAGACACGATGTCCGGAGCCCAGATCTTCTCGAAGATCGATCTCCGAAGCGGGTACCACCAGATTAGGGTTCGAGAGGGAGACGAGTGGAAGACGGCGTTTAAGACGAAGGACGGTCTGTATGAGTGGCTGGTCATGCCATTTGGGCTCTCGAACGCCCCGAGCACGTTTATGCGAGTCATGACCCAGGTTCTGCGGCCCTACATGGGCAAATTTCTAGTCGTTTATTTTGACGACATTCTGATCTATAGCCACACCGAGTCAGACCACCTCGAGCACTTGAGGCTCCTATTCGATATACTCCGAAAGGAGAAACTGTTTATCAATTTGAAGAAGTGCTCCTTCCTAGCCTAGTCCGTCCATTTTCTGGGATTTATTATCTCTTCCTCAGGCGTGTCAGTTGACCCTGAGAAGGTCCAATCCATCCGCGAGTGGCCCGTACCATCGACCATTCATGAGGCCCGTAGCTTTCATGGACTTGCGACCTTTTACCGGAGATTTGTTAGGGGTTTTAGCTCTATTATGGCCCCGTTTACTAGTTGTCTACGCAAGGGAGATTTTCAGTGGACCTCCACGGCCACTCGAGCATTTGAAGAGATTAAGGACAAGCTGACGTCCGCCCCCGTTTTGCGACTCCCCGATTTTAGCAGAGCCTTCGAGGTCGCGTGTGACGCGTCGGGCGTAGGTATTGGAGGAGTGTTGAGTCAGGAGGGACACCCAGTTTCTTACTTTAGTGAGAAACTGAATGAAGCCAAGCAAAAATACTCGAATTACGATCGGGAATTTTATGCTATTGTCCAATCACTGTGATATTGGAGACACTACCCCCTTCCCCGGGAGTTTGTGCTGTATTCGAATCACCAGGCCCTACGCTACCTTGACTCGCAGAGGAAGCTGAGTCATCGCCACGCAAAGTGGGTAGAGTACTTACAGGATTTCCACTACATTCTCAAACATCGCGCCGGTGTTGAGAACAAACCCGCCGACGCACTCAGTCGTCGAGTCTCTCTACTTTGTACATTGCGGGCCCAGGTGGATGGTTTCGAGAGGGTGATTTTGGACTACCCCACTTGTCCTGATTTTGCTAAGACCTACACCGCATTATCGAGGGACCCTCCGGATCCTGTTGAGGGGTTTCAGATCATTGATAGGTATTTGTTTCGGGGATCCCGCTTGTGTGTGCCCAATACCTCGTATCGTGATTATTTAGTTTGGGAATTACACGCCGGGGGTACCGCCAGCCATTTTGGGCGAGATAAGTCGATTGCTATATTAGAAGATCGTTTCTATTGGCCGAGTTTGAAGAGAGATGTGGCTCGTATCGTTCGACACTGTCGTGTGTGCCAAACGACCAAGGGAACAAAGCAGAACACGGGTCTATACACTCCTTTACCCGTTCCCCATCGTCCTTGGGAGTACATTAGTATGGACTTCGTGTTGGGACTTCCGCGCACCCTGCGGAAGCATGATTCTATTTTTGTTGTGGTCGACCGGTTCTCTAAGATGGCGCACTTTATTGCATGTAGTAAGACCGTCGATGCCCCCCGCGTCGCGGCCTTATTTATGAGCGAGGTCTTTAGATTACACGGTCTCCCAAAGTCCATTGTGTCCGATCGGGATGTGCGGTTCGTTAGCTACTTTTGAAAGACGTTATGGCGGAAGATGGGGACCACACTTAAGTTCTCTTCCGCATACCACCCTCAAACGGACGGTCAGACTGAGGTGGTAAATAGAAGCTTGGGTAACCTGCTGAGGTGTCTAGTTGGTGAGCATACGTCTAGCTGGGACTCAGTGCTCCCTATAGCTGAGTTTGCATACAATAGTTCCGTCAATAGGTCGACCGGTCTGAGTTCGTTTCAGGTAGTGTTAGGTTATGACCCTAGGAAGCCTATTGATCTTATACCAGTCCCGACTGAGTCACGTCCTAGTGAGTCTGCTGAGTCCTTTACACGTCATTTGCATGAGTTGCATGAGTCTATCAGGCGTAAAATTAATTTAAGCAACGAGCATTATAAAGAACTGGCAGACAGACATAGGCGGGAGAAACATTTTCTGGTTGGCGAACAGGTGATGGTGCGAGTCCGTGCGGAGCGGCTCCCTCAGGGGCCTGCTAAGAAACTGAGCGCCAGGCGAATTGGTCCCTACACTGTTTTGAGGCGGATCAGGTTGAATGCTTATGAGCTGGACATTCCTGCGAGCATGGGTATCCACCCTGTGTTCAATATTGAGGACCTGACACCCTACTTTCCACCCCACGAGTACCCTGATCCCTACCTTGGCGGCCCTCCCGAGCCTCTACCACCACCCTGTTCTCCCACCACCCAGCCTCCACTTGATTCCCAATTCCCCAGGAGTTCACCACCAGTGGCTTCACCTGTTGCACCACCACCATCGCCAGACCACTTCTTCCGAGAGCAGAGGGTCGAGCAGATTACAGAGATCATTGCACATGACTTCGTCCCCTCCACGGATGGAGTCGTGTGCCGCTACTTAGTTTGCTGGCTTGGGAATTCTTCCTCCGACGACACTTGGGTTGTTACTGCTGAGCTTGATCGACTCGCCCTAGGGCTTTGACTACAGTACGACCATCTCCATTCATCGGAGATGAAGGCTTTTCAGTCGGGGGGAGTTGATGGGGGACCATCTGGCGCAACTCGGCGCAAGGCGTACCCCACCTTCGTATATTCGCGCCGACGGACTTGATCGAACCGGCGATCCGTTACCGTGGATGCGTCCGGCTCGTCGTTTAGATTCATTTTCATATATAGCACTTGTATTTCAGATATTATTTTATATAGTTATGGGGACTGAACCGCCGGTCAATCATAGCTGTCGATTCTGGTTGCCCTATCATTGCTTTCTTATAAAGAGAACATTAGGGCTGCTGAAATCCCCATTGCTGAAGTTTGGAGAAGGTCATCTTCCTCGCTTCCGGTGATCATTTCGCAGTGTCGATGCCGTAGAGCCCCTTGGTACCGAATCCTTGGGTAAGATTCCTATTCCTTCCCTTGTTCTTTTTCCCTACCTAGCAGCCCACTCCTCACCCCCTTCTCAGATCTCGCCGCTGCCCCTAAAGCTCCCAGCCGTCGGCCGCCCAACTGCCTCCCCCTTCCACACAGCCACCCGCCGCCCCCTTTTTCCCCCTTGCAAACCCCACGCCGCTGGCCCTCCTCTCCTCCCTATAGCCCCTTCCACCACCCCTACCTCCCCACCATCAGCCACTGCCAACCTACCCCATCAGGCCTGCCGCAAACCCCCTCCCAGCCCCCCTTCCTGCACCTATTCTGCCTGATCTGGGCTGATCCTGTCGGAACCAGTCCGACAACCCCAAATAGCCCCCTCCTCCCTTCAAACAGCAGCCCCATCATCTCCCCATGTGGATCCACCTTCCCCCTTGCCCGGTCTAGTCTCGCCACCACCCGGAAGCCCCTCATAGCCTCCGAAATTTCAGATCTACACTGATTTCCTGCAACCCTAACTTTTAAGTCAGAATTTTGTTTATTTCATTTGGGTGTTGTACGTGTTATTTGGTTTTGGAATATTATATGCTCTGTGGTGTTTGTGTCGTATTGGAATTACAGCCTGTTATCATTTGCCTGTGAAGATCTCTAACCTTGCAGGTCGCATAATTCGCCGCGCGCTAATTTTAGGCCTCCGTGCGGAGGAACGCTATTTCCTAATTCGCTTAATGGGAATTGTTTTTCCTTGATATGAATGAATGTGATGTTTGTTGCTTACTCTGATTTATCGCCTGATTAACATTGTCCGCCATATAGTCATTGGTTAGGGTGAGTCCACCCCCTCACGTCACTAGTGGGCGTCTTAGGAGCTCACTACACAGCGTACCCTACATCACTTTCCTTCCTAGAAAAGTAGTTTCACGAACTTGAATTATTAAGACTAGGAAGGAAAACCAGAAATAGAACTCTAAGTAAATTTACAATCTCAGGCATCGTCTTCATTTACGGCAAGCCCGCACACACTCTCTTCGACACAGGTGCTTCGCACTCTGCAGCTCAGTTGGTGATGAGGGAGTGGTGGAAAGCACTCTTATCAAGGTCCTGGGTTCGAGACTCAGTGCCAACAACCTACCGTGCTGATAAACAGGCCGGAGAGGGGTTGGGGTGCATGGACTGCAGGATTGAATGTGAAAGGCTGACTACTAGTGGTGGGCCCAGGTCTGGACCCTGGTAGGCCGGCGGTGCCAGCGGGTTCCCATGGGATAGGCCTGGACCGTTACAAAAAGTGTACTTTTTATTGTAACGTCCCTAGCCGATACAACGTGACACCGTCACGGCTCCGCTCTAAGCGACGCTACTGAGCTGCAACCCAAGCACCCCAACCCCTCTCCAGCCCACTGGCGGGTTGTTGGTGGCCACAGCCTCCCTTTGATGAGCGAACTCGACAGTTAAGCGTGCCCAACTTAACTGTCGAGTTCGCTCATCAAAGGGAGGCTGTGGCCACGAACAACCCGCCAGTGGGCTGGAGAGGGGTTGGGGTGCTTGGGCTGCAGCCCGGTAGCGTCGCCTAGAGCGGAGCCATGACGGTGTCACGTTGTATCGGCTAGGGACGTTACAGATGTGTTGGCCGAAGAGCATGGATTGGAGAGTTGTGTTGTTTTGTCATACATTTTATTTGAAAGGACTTGTATCTAGGTAATGAAAGGTAATTTCGATGTTACAAGGAGGCAGAGAGGTGACCATCCTAGGGTTGAATTATCGTAAAATGTTTTGAGTAAGAATGTTATGTGGAACGTGAAAATTATAGTGATCTGGTGACGTTGAGGGATTATGAGATTCCTTGCCGCGTGAAGGAGATGACAATCATAAGGGATAATGAAATAGATGCTTCAAAGAAGATTGGTTCTGATAATAGAGGAAAACATGAAGAAATCGTGAACAATGAATGACATGAAGGAAAGAATATATGTTGTGTTGGCTAGAGAAAAGATGAGCATATATCATTCTTTCATTGATTCTTGAAAAAAATTGGTTGAAACTATGGAGTTCAAAGAAGAGACATTGATGGTATTTTTTGGGAAACTATGGAGTTCATTGAAGAGACATTGATGACATTTTTCTTTATAAAAATAGTATGACCTTAAAAAGTCAATCAATGTGATATTGAACTAGGTAGGAATGGGTTATTCTAGGATCTTTACTCAGGGGAAAATAAAAATGATATAGAATTCATGCTCTCCCTTAGCTCCAACATTCTTATATTAGTCAGAGCAATGATATTTCCGTCATAGGTCGTTTTTATCCCTTATGTTGGAAGATCTAATAGTAGTTGGCATATAATTTATTCCCACTCTTAGATAAAGCACTGGTTTGATACAAAACTTACAAGCAATGCTAGTGGCTGCACTCACACCTCCCATCATCTAGAGAGGATTGCCTTAGGACGAAAGATTAATGAAGTAAAAAAGTTACATAAGTTGTAATGACAAAAGAGAGATGGTGAAATAATGACTTGTTGCAATGCATAATCTGAAATGAGGAAAGTTGGAGATATGATGAGTTGTTAAATATGATAGATCCGTTGATTTGTTAATGTTAAACAGTAGACCCCAAACCAAAGCGTGCTCAAATAAATGAAGACAGACATTTTCACCAACAGCATTGCTTAAATTTATTAGGATTTAGGTTCCGTTTGGGATACTTATTTTCACCGGTCAAGTGGCTACGACCGCATGAACCGGATTTAGGTTCCGAATGCGGTCCAGTTCATGTGGTCATAGTCGCTTGACCGGTAAAAATAAGTCCTCACAAACGGAGCCTTAGTTTGGCAAATTTGCACACTATCACGGGATTAAAATGTAGACACCAAACCAAAACGAGTGCTCAAAAAATTCATGATGACGACGTTTTCACCAAAAGCAATGCTTAAATCTATTAAGACTTTGTTTGACAAATTTGAAAAGCAGTGCTCAAAAAATTCTATGAAGAGATCTGACACATTGATGTGTAGATCGTCTCTCGGTGGAAATTGAAAATATCCAATGAAGACTGATCGGTCACATGCATAAGGAGCGAGCGAAATATTCGACAGCCCCCACTGCCAAGTCCCATACTGATTAGTAACAAATTCCTACATTGAGGTGCCGACAACAGGCTCTGTTTGCGGGGACTTATTTTCACCGGTCATGCGGTTACGACCGCAAGAACCGAACCTTATTTTCACGGGTCCGCTTCATGTGGTCGTAACTGCTTTCACGGGTCTGCTTCATGCGGTCATAATTGCTTGACCGGTGAAATCAGCCCCCCAAACAGAACCAAAATATCACTCTAGCCCAGGAATGCCATACCGATTTTGAGGTATGGGTAATTAGAGATTCTCTTTGTTGCGCTCGCACTCCCTTTAAAGATAGGAATAGAGAACTACATAATCATGTTATTAGGAAACAGACTTCTGTTTGAAAAGAAACATTCTATGAATACTAAAAAGGAAAATAACTAAGCCATATAATGGATAAAACATACACCTTAGCCATAGAGGAATAATTACCAAAACCTCCTTGAAGGCATCATTACAGGTTGCACCCTCTTACATTTGAAATTATAAAAACCTCCTGAAGTTTACATTTCATAACATCCATGCAGAAAATATCCAAGAGGATATTCTCGTGCATGGATGTTATGAACTGTAAATTTCAGGAAAGATTAATGTTGTGAAATGTCAACTTCAAGGAATATTTTTGTAAATTAAAAAATAAGAGGGGTGTAGACTATAATTTCACAAATTTATGGGGGAGGCCCCTATAAATAGCCCGAAAAGTATAGTAAGAAATGTCGTAGAAACTCAAAATGGATGAAGCTACCAATTAGAGAGCTTGTTTATTTGGCAACTAGTTTTTCATGCCAAGAAAAGCATTTTTTCCAAAACGGATAATAATAATCCTCACCCTGTCATAAACATAATCAGTTTCCACAAACTAAACCAAATGAACGACATAAATTCTGGAGATTTTCATACACCCTCTTTGAGCATTGCTCGGACTCTCATCGGCAGCCCATAGAGCTGAATGAAGCCGGCAGCATCAGCCTGGTTATAAATGCTGCCGTTCTCAAACGAAGAGATGTCCTCCCTGTACAAGCTATTTGGGCTTCTTCGAGAGGCGACGGTTACTGACCCCTTGTAGAGCTTAAGTAAAACAGAGCCCGTCGTCGTTTCCGTTATCTTCTCCATGAAGGCGTCCATGGACTCCCGGAGGGGATCGAACCACCTGCCAGCATAAACCAGCTCTGCGTACTTGAGGGCGATCATGTCCTTCATCTGTATCGTTTCTCGGTCGAGAGTCAGGGATTCCAGCTCACGGGCAGCTGTGTGCAGGATAGTGCCACCAGGCGTCTCGTACACTCCACGACTCTTCATGCCGACGAGCCGATTTTCAACCATGTCAATTCTGCCGATTCCGTGCCTCCCTCCGATCTGGTTCAGTTCTGAGAGAAGGGATGCAGGTGTCCTCTCCTTGCCATTGACAGAGACCGGTAAGCCCGAGACAATACCGATCTCAACGTACCTGTAGATAACAAAACAAAGCAGTCCTCTTAAGAGCAAGTATAACCACGAATCAAATAAGCACAGTTATATGATTTGATGTCGAAAAACACTGCTAGAAGTGCGGCATCAGCAGGAAAATGCTGGTTTAATGATCATTTGTAGGTTAAGGACTGAAAGGTGTTAAAGGGCGTCTTTTAATGAACTATAAAATCAGCTTTTGATACAGATTTATATAAAAATAAATTGTGAAGTAAAAGTCCAAACTATACTTTTCGACAATGTTCTTTTACTTCTTCAAAGAACTCATCCTAATGCACTTATTTTGGATTCACTATTAGATTGAAAAGCCAAAATAAACGGTCCTTAAAACTATGATTTGCACTATATAGGTGATTATCATAAAGCAGAATAGCCAACAACAACACTCAAGCCTTTTAATCCCACTATAATGGGGCTATATGGTTCCTTTGTCTCCATTGTGCTATATCTTTAGTCATAATCTCACTAATGAATAATCTAACCCAGGCCTTTATTCCGCTATAGTGTGGTCGGCTATATGGATTCTTTGTCGTCATTGTGCCCTATTTTAGTCATATTCTCACTAATGCCTAAGTACATCATGTCTTTCCATATAATTTCATGTCATTGTGCCCCATTTTGTCATAATCTCATTAATGCCTAAGTACATATCTTTCTCTATAGATTCATTGTGCCCTAAATGGATCCTTTGGACAAACTTCTTTTACTTATTTTGAGAAATCATCCAAATCGACTTATTTTGTATTCACTATTAGCTTGAACTATGATTTGCACTATATAGGTGATTGTCATAAAGCAAAATAGCCAACAACGACAACAACACTCAAACCTTTATCCCACTATAGTGGGGTCGGCTATATGAATCCTTTGTCGCCATTGTGCCCTATCTTTAGTCATAATCTCACTAATGCCCAAGTAAATCATCATAATGCACTTATATTGGATTCACTATTAGCATGAAAAGCCCAAATAAATGGTCCTTAACACTATGATTTGCACTATATGGGTGATTATCATAAAGCAGAATAGCAAATAAGAAAAAAAACTATGGTGACCGGTGACTTATACATGCTGTTAAGTCTCAAGATCAAAAGACCGCTTAGAGACAGATTATAGTTTTCCTGCTTGTATTTAGTCTCACGTCTCCAAATATGAATACCGTTTCCTCTACTACTCTACACAAAAGAGAAGAACTCTAATGTAATTAATTAGATTTTTTTGGAATAATAAATTTTTTAGCTTCAAACTCTCACATGGTAACAGAGCGTAACGAAATCTCTTGTGGCTCCCCTCTCGCGTGAATATTTCCGGTCTCGCACTAAATCTTTCTAATTTCCAGCAACTTTCCAGGCCTCACACGAAAGCTCACCCAAATCTCACCGAGCAATCCACTTAAGCTCTCCTTTTTTGACTCTCGTCAATCAATGACAAAAACAAGACATCCTCAATGACTGTCTGCGAATCCTCCCTCTAAACTCTCTCTGCTTGCAATCAACATCGAACTCGCAGCATCTTCCGACATCGTACTTGTGGCAATAGATGTCGCAAACATTGTTCTTATTACATCGAACGCGCAGCACCTCCCGAAATCGTACTCGCAATCAAACTTGAGAATTTAGCACTCCCGACATCAAAATCGAAATGTCTTGCCCTCACGGACTCCTGCGCTCTCAAAAGTTCTCACCACTCCTCAACATCATGGGAGGTATCGTACGACTGCAAACTCGCTGTTACTACTCATTGTGCGACTGCGACTCTCACCGATTGCGACTCTGACAAGAGCCTGAATGTGTCGACGCTGGCGACAAAGGAACTCTTGGTCGAGTCTTTTGCATTCACGGGGGAGCAGGATCAACATCATCCCGGAAGTCTTCTGTCACAAGAGTCTTTTGGCAAGAGGTGGCTGCAACCTCTTCGTCTGCTCCATCAAGGGGAATCGTCACCTTCGGCCAGGACGATCTTCCCCAGGCTGTCAATCATTTCAATGATGCAGTTGTGATCAAGCCAGTCATTGAGAACTATACGATCTTTAAAATCTTGATCGATAACGGCAGTTCTGTAAACCTCCTCTTCAAACAAACTTTCGATGCCCTGAAGACCAGAAAGCCTTTGCTTTCCACCGAAGGGCCATTCTATGGTTTCTCCGGTGAAAGAAAGGATGTAGAAGGGAGTTTGCCCTCTTGGTAACACTCGGGGGGGGGGGGGGGGGGGGGGGGGTGGGGTGGGGGTGTTACAAAGCTTGCTCAATTCATAGTAGTTACCCTCCAAGCAGCTACTATGCAATTTTTGGAAGACCCCTGCCCAACGAGTACCAAGCGGTGGTTTCGACCTATCATCTTGCGATCAAGTTTGCATCTGAAGGCAAGCAGTACCGGGTCAGGAGCGACCCAAATCTGTCTCGGGAATGCTATGTCAAGACGGTCAATGGGACCGGGCAAGTTCCTCCTCCAGCTATTCCAGTTGCTGCACCTGAAGATGCAACTCTCCTAGAAGCAACGGAAGACCCGGAGGAGGGATCCCGAGAAGGAACTCACCTAGAACCTGCCCAGGCAACGCAAGGAGTTTCAATCGCAGAAGGGGTGGAAAGGAAGCTCTCCATCAACTCAGAGCTACCTGAAGAAGAGAAGGCTGAGTTGATCTCTTGTCTACGAGAGAACCTGGATGTCTTCGCTTGGTCAGCAGAGGACATGTCAAGAGTGGATCCTGATGTCGCTTGCCACCACCTCAACATCGACCCCAACTTCAAATCAGTGCAGCAGAAGAAGAGGGAGGTGGCAACAAAGCTAGCAGAGCCCATCAGGAGGAGGTCGTCAAGCTCCTCAAGGCAAACTTTATTCGTGAAATTCAATACCCCTCCTGGGTATCAAATGTTGTAATGGCTAAAAAAACAAGGGGAAATGACGGATGTGTGTAGATTTTATCAAATTAAATAAAGCATGCCTAAAAGATTGTTACCCCTTGCCTCAGATAGATGCTTTAATAGATTCCGCAGTTGGGTATCCTTGCATGAATTTTTTGAATGCTTTTTCTGGTTACCACCAGATTAGAATGCATAAGCCCGGCATTCCTCACACACCTTTCATCACGAACAACAGTCATTATTACTATCTCATGATGTCTTTCGGGCCCAAAAACGCAGACACGACATATCAGTGCACGATGGATTTTGTGTTTAGAGAACAGAAGGGAAGAAATCTTGAAGTTTATGTTGATGATCTCCTCATAAAAAGCAAATCCTTTTCTTTACATTTGCAAGACCTCACAGAGACGTTCGCTACTCTGTGGAGGTATAAAATGAAGTTCCATTAAAATGTGTCTTCGGGGAGAGTAAGGCGAAATTTCTTGGCCATCTCCTTACACCCGAAGGTCTTGCCCAGTTGCCCCCAATCCTGATAAAGTAAAAGTCATTCTTGATATGACACCTCCTCGTTCTCCTAATGAGATTCAGCAGTTAGGAGGAAGGCTAGCAGGCCTGGGAAGATTCATCTCCAGGGTTGGGGATAAGAGTGATTCTTTCTTCAAAATACTTCAAGGAGTGTCTTGAGTGGACTGAAGAGTGCGCCGAAGCTTTTCAGCAACTCAAGAAGCAACTAACATCAACCCTCTGCTCCAGAGCCCTCGAACAGGTGAAATGTTGTATATCTATCTGGGAGTTGTCCCGGAGGCGGTCAACTCGGTTCTCGTCGGAGAAGAAGGGAGGAGGCAGTATCCGGTGTACAATGTCAGCTGCATCCTCAAGAGTGTTGAAACGAGGTATCCAATTCTGGAAAGGTTGGCTTTGGCACTAGTGATGTCAGCTCGAATACTCCGCCCCTATTTCTAGACACACTCGATTCAAGTAGTAACTGATAAGCCTTTGAAGAGTGTTCTAGAGAAGCCGGAACATTCAGGAAGATTGGCCAAGTGGGCAATATAGCTAAGCAAGTTTGAAATCTCTTAAGTGCTCAAGACAGCTATCAAGGAACAAGTATTGGCAGATTTCTTAGTGAATATAGCTAAGACAAGCACTATTCCAGCAGAACGGTCTCCTTTATCTTGGACCATTTATGTAGATGGGGCTTCAGGCAGGAACTCCTCTGGAGCAGGATTAGTTCTCGTTAATCTGAATGGAGTCAAGCTGAAACAGGCCATAAAATTCTTCTTTCCAGTAACGAACAACCAAGCAAATATGAAGCACTCTTGGTCGGCTTGAGATTTGCAAAAGAGTTGGGAATTGAGCATGTGCAAGTTAGGACAGATTCCCATGTGATGGCTTCACAGGTAATGGGGAACTTTGAGATGAGGGAGCCGATCCTAAAAAGATACATGTTGCAAGTCAAGAAGGAGATTGGAAGATTCAAAAACTTCACCATTGAACACACTCTGAGGACATAGAATACAGAAGCAGATGAAATGTCAAAGTTTGGTCTCCCTTCAGGAGGGATGACCTCAGAACTCTTTCATTCAGCAATAGAGGATGGGGTTGATGCAGATTGATTAGCGTCCCTCTGGGATGGATCCGTTCATACTCTATCTGTCAACGTGAGAGTTTCATCAGTCTGTCAAGAACAAGAAAAGATTCAAGATTAAAACAACATATTACTATCTTATCTCGAGAGTTCTTTACAGAGAGACTTTTTTTCTCGCCAATGACTAGGTGTGTGTCAGAAGAAGTACCTGCCGAGCTTCAAGAGGTTCATTCTGGTGAATGCGGCAGTCATTCAGGGGCAAGGACTTTGGACAGGAGGATTCGACGGCAGTGATATTTCTAGTAAATCATGAAGAAGGATGTCGTGTTATATGCAAAGAAGTGTGTAGAGTGCCAAATGTTTGCTCCGGTTCAGCCTCAGCCAGCTCAGCAACTCAAGTCAACCACAACACCAAGGCCCTTCGCAATTTGGGGGATGGATCTTCTCGCTCCCTTTCCCATGGCAAGCGGGCAACGACATTTCATCTTAGTTATGATTGACTATTTCAGCAAATGGATCGAGACTAAGACATTGGCAAAGACAACGCCTCAGGTAGTAAAAAACTTTGTTTGGGGAGAGATAGTCCGCAGACATGGAGTTTTGATGGAGATCATCACAGATAATGAGCCTCAATTCAACAATGAAGAAATGATAGGTTTTTGCAAGCAGAATGGAACAGAACTGTGATTCTCGTCAATTCATCATCCCAGAAGCAACGGTTAGGATGAAGAAGCCAATAAGCAAGTTCTAAACTTGCTTAAAAAGGTGCAGAATCTCAAAGGAAGTTGGGCTGACCAACTTCCTTCGGTTCTATGGACTCTAAGAACGACACCTTCATCGGTCACTGGAGAAACTCCCTTCAAGCTCTCTCATGGTTCGGAGGCTCTTATCCCTATAGAGTTCGAAGTTCCAACTCCAAGAGTCTTGCTTGCCAAACAAAGTTGGGAATATTGGTTGGAGATCAACGACGAAAAGATGAAATGCAGCTTGGATCAAATTGAGGAAGTTGGGGATGAAGCCGTTATTAGACAAGAGGAGGTCAAACGAAGGGTGACAAGGTTTTTTGATAAGAACATAAGGGTCAAACAACTTCTGGTGGGAGACCTTGTTCTAAAGAAGGTTGATGCAACCGCAAGAGCTGGCTCAGTAGGGAAGTTGAATCCAATTTGGGTCGGTTCATTCATCGTCAAAGAGGTTCTAAAGAACGGTGCATATCGACTACAAACATATAAAGGGTAAGACATCTCTCATACTTGGAGTGGAGACGACCTGAAGCGGTTCTATTCTTAAACGTTCTTTTCTTCATTTGTATTCATTCAATGATTATATCAATAAAGAACCCACACTTTTCTTTGTCAAGTGATTCTTTTCTCTCTCTTGGTAACTTGAAATTAAGGATCACTAAATCAGGAGACATCGTCGGATCCAGCTTAAACCCCCATCAGAATCGTTGTCATTGGCGTAACACCACGATGACCACGTGTTGCGGGGACATTTCACACCGTGTAGTGGGAGCTTGTAGATTCTCATGCGGAGGACTTTTGGATTGCGGATCCCAGCTGGTATCGAACCCACCTCTGCATTTTGGAGGTTGAGGGTGGTGGTTAGCTCTACCGCGCATCATAAGAGATATCGTTACAACTTTGATGATCTTTCTGGGGAAGCAATGTTGCCCTGTGCACACCTATGGCCAAATGATCTCTTTAGTCTGTGACCCTCAAACACTCTTTGGTACTCTCAAGAAGTGTTTGTAGGGGACCCACATCCACGTTAATCTCTCTGAGGAAAGCAATGCAGTCCTGCGTGCACCTGCCTAATTGATCAACTTGGTCTGTATCCCCAGGAAAGAGAGAAGTGTACCTTTTTTTCTCTTGTTGCAGAGTCTAGAGGTTTTGTGACTTTGCTGAGGAAAGCAATGCAGCCCTGCGCGCACCTGCCCACTCGGTCACCTAAGACTGTAGATTCCTCTACTTCTTCTTTTCTCTGTAGGTCGCTAGTCTTGATTTCTCAGGCCGCGATATCCACCCATTTGAGTCTATAGCTTTGGTGACCTTGCTGAGGAAAGCAATGCAGCCCTGCGTGCACCTGCCCACTTGGTCACCTAACTCTGTAACTCATTCTCTACAGTCCGCAAATGTTGTTCTCTCAAGTCTGGCGATCTCTCTGAGGAAATCATTGCAGCTTTATGCGCACCTGCCCAAATGATCGCTTTAAGTTGTATCACCTAAGCGTGGATGGCCTTTTGTATCTGCACAGGTCGCTTCATTGGCATTTATCTGGCAGGTAAGAATATATGGCAAGACAACTGAGTACAACTAGAATACCTATGGTCCGTTTATGCGACCTGCGTTATCAGTTTATGCAGCCAGCAGTATCTATTCGGCCAGCAGTATCTATTCGGCCAGCATGTGCGAACTAATGGTTATTAATTATGGGACCTATGGTACTGAATCTGTTCACGCGGCCTGGCAAATCAATTTATGTGGTCTCCAAAGGGTTTATTCCGCCCACTCAAGGTTATTCCCATCATTTTATGCGGCCACTGTCATTAAGTTGGCTAATTCTTGCGGCCTGGTAAATAAATATTGGGCAATCTTCAACGACTTTACTCAGCTCGCGCGCATCTTAAGATTATTTTCGTCATTTTATGCGACTTAAAATGTCAATTTATGTGATCCGATTTTCATCGTGATATGGTCATTTTCATGTATTGGTTCTGTGCTCACATCCTATATCGCTACTTTGCTAATATTCATGTCGCGATCTGGAAATTTTGTCCGCCTCAATTACAAGAGAACTATCACGGCGACCTAATAATTATTCTGATCGGTCTTCTAAATACGATATCGGCAGACCGCGAGCATGATGAGAACATCCGACATAAATAATGCGAGTAAACTAAAATGAAAAAACAACAATGGCGAGCTGATAAAAATATCTTTTTTCATTTAAATCAAAATGCATTTACACTGTTGAACGTGCGTAATTTACAAAAGAGACTGTCAGGCCTTTGCAAAATTAAAACAAAAGGTACATTTCTAATCTAACGAAGCTTTGAGTTTCTCGGCAGCAGGAGTTCCATCAGGAGTCACGGATCCATCGATATCAGCGAGTGGCAAATAGCCTTCTGATCAGCTGCTACCTCCACCAGTGCTTTCACTATCCACATACTCGCTCGGCAGATTCCTGTCATCAGGAGTGGAGTCCTCTGATGCGGCCTCCGCGGACTTCTCACCTAGTCCTCCATTATTTGATACTTCATCGGCAGCCTCCTGCTATTCTTCCTCTTCAACTTCAACTTCCTCTTCCTCTTCTTCTTCATCCACACCGACCTTGGCTTTTCCCTTAGTCGTGCGCTCCATTGTGGTTATTTGCGTTTTCAGCTCAGGGAAGAGCTCGACGAAGCACACGTTTTCAACGCCCTCTCTAGCAAAACCCTTCTCGATGAAGCGGCTAATTGCGGCCTGGACGCTCTCCTTGACAAAAGGCATCATAGCGTCTTGGAAGGCAGGGTTCTCAGTATAATAAGCCACCTGCAAGGAATTAGTTAAAATCAGACACTGCGGCCTCAAATGCTAGGTCGCTGCGAGTACAATTCTTATTGAGTCCTTGTCCTTCAGTTCAGCGACCTCGGCCCCCAGCCGCTTGTTCCTTTCTCGGAGCTGCTCATTCGCCTTAAAGGTATCCCTCATAACACGGCCCATGAATGGCTTGTCACCAAGCTATTCGCATGGGCCTGTGCGGCTAGGTAGGGGATGTCGGCAAGGGGTATCTCATGAAGATCGCAAAGGTTTTGCTTTCCATACATGGTCGTGCTCGCAACGTGAGCATGGCAAGTAATCTTTGAGCTCTTCCCGGAGGGAAGCGCGGTGGAGACGCGGACATGCTAGCTTTTACGGTGCCACTGCATCATCCGGTCTCCGAGAAGGTCTTTTTGGGTCACTCCAAAGTCATGGAGATCAAATGTTTCTGAAGAAGAGTAGCCCACCGCGGGATCTACTTCCTCTCTTCTCTTCCTTGTCGTTTCTTGTTTCTTTTCCCTCTGTGTGAGGGTCAGCCCGCCAGGGGTTTGCGGTAAGTTGGCGGGTACCACCAAGCTCGATGCGGAAAGAAATCGGTTAGCATAAAACAACCTGCGAAGAAGCGGATAGAAATTGCAGATCGCTAAAACTACTCGCTCTCATGGCGGACAATAGTATCCAAACTTCAAAGCAGAGGAAGATAATGATCAATGTCAAGTTGAGAACCACCCGAGAACTCGACTATCTTCTCCTAAGTACCCGCCAGCTTGACGCTTTTAAAGTCGTTATCCGACCATTCCTGCAGATAGGTGTCCTCAAAGCCGAGGTCGCCTTAAAATATCAGATAGCGGGTAGTCCAGTTGTGAATCTTGTTCGACAGATTGACCATCTTCATTCCCCTACAGTAGAAGTAGATGATTCCTTTGTATTATCTACCGCCGGAGGGGGTATGGAGCGAACAGAGAAGATTTTCCTGAACACGTTGAGAGAGAATGCGACCCGCTAAGATCGCAGGTATGACATATAGTTATACATTGAAGTTATAGTATTGGGCGCGAGCTGCCCGGGAACTACCCCAAAGTGTTCGAAGATCTCAGCGATCTCCCACATCAGGGGGAGTTTGAATCCGCAGGTGAATTGGTCAACAAGGACTATGATTTGGTTCACCGTGGAGGTGTTAATTCTTTCTTGATCTAGTGGAAGGCGGAGATGAACCAGAGTGTTCGACATATACTTCTCGATGAAATCCTGCAGATCGACCTCTGCCAATTTACATTTTTTGTGATCGGCGACATGGAAGGCTTTTGCGGCATCAGTACGCGCGGACACCATTTTCGCAGACCGAAAGGACTTCTGCTTCGAACACATTTCCTGAAATGAATGAAGAATGAGGATCTATTTATAGAATAAATGGCATGCCTATGACCAGCCAGTCCGCGCGGTTTAATCTAGCAATCCGCACAGTTTGCAAATATACTTCCAGCTGCATCTAAAACCTGCGGTTAGCATTATCAATTCAAACCATTCGCAGAATCAAGTATAGCAAAAAATCGCGGATAAGAAAAGATATTCGCACAGATCGCAGAATTTCATAAACAAGCAGTTTGCGGAAAATGAAGAATTAAATCAAATCAACATATCAATCAGATTGTCTCAGATCATCTCAACACAGAAATATCAAAGTTATATTACATTCAACCACGATCAGCGCGGTCAAGGAGATCTCGGCGGTCTAAATGCTCAGGACGCTCCGGGTGGTTTTTGCACATATGCACTACCTGATCATTGCCTTGGAGAATCATTCAGTACAACTGATTTAGATGGTAGTGCATCATGTGAAAGGTCCGGTGCACTCGAGACGCCTCATGGTTCTCTCGGCTCAGGGAAACCAAGAGCTCCGTAGGCGACCTCGGTGCATCAGCCGCCGCGAGCTGCTTGTTCGCTCCAGGAGGAACTGACGTTTCACCCGAGACTACGCGATCTGGCAATCGCGGCCTCTCGGTGTTTGCCTCAGCAGCCCGCCAGCTCTTGCTCTCTCGGACTAAGACCAATTACCACTCTTTATAGTAACGGACATCATCATCAGACCTCTGCCTTTCTTCCTGCTCCTTCTCAAGGGCAGCAGCTATGCTGTTGATCTGATCATTCAACGCTTTTTCTCTTTCTTTCCTCTTCTCCAGCTCTACTCGCAGAGCCTCTTTTCCTCTGCATCGACCTTCTCTCTCTCTCTTGAATCCACTAACATGGCTACGGTTTTATTCAGGCCGACAATATCCTGCAAAAAAGCGGACTCGCCAACGAGGACTTCACCTGGAGTTCGCAGTGGAGGAGGTGGAAGACTTGGAGGTAGGAACTCGCCCGATTCGATGGAAGTCGGCGATGGGTTCGGTTCTGAAACAAGAAAGCAAAGTCAGAAGTAAATCAAAGCAGGTCGCAGCGGACACAGACAATAAAAGAGTAAGATCACTAGGTTGTGAGTTGTTTCTCTGGTTAATCACTGCAGCAATTTGGCGGCTATCGAAGATAGGTCGCCTCTGGCGCTCGGGATCAAGATCGCTTATGCAGTTTTTCCAGTCTCGGCGGGACTTTGCTCTCTTCTTGGCCGCCAAGCTGGTGGAGATGACAATATCGTCGGTCTCCGTGATGATCTATACCGGTTTGGACTTTCAGGGCGGGGACTTATAAGGTCGCGGGAACCTAACTATCCTTCGAGCCGGTTTAAGCGTACATGGCCGCCAAAGCTTGGTCGTAGCCCGCAGGTCCGCGGACTTCTTGTCCGCTCTATCCCTCTCTAAGATCGCCTTTTCCTTGGCAGCTTTCTCGGTCGCGATCTGTTGATGTTACCATGATGATCTAGAAGTGGTCAAATAGGTAATTTCAGTAGCAACGTAATATCAGCTTACAGAGTCGCACATAAGAGCGTTTGGAGAAGGTGGAGGAATAGATTGTGTTGGTCTTACTCATATATGATATGAGTGAAGGACCAAGCACTTGATTGAATTGGAATTCGAGAGGACAAGTCAATTATTCGAGTAATCCCGAGACACCTCAACGAATTCGTCGAGTTATCCCGATTCATCTCGTGTCATCTCAACGAATTCGTCGGATTATCTCGTGTCATTTCGGCAAATGTGTCAAAGTCATCTCTACGAATTCGTCGAATCATCCCAAGTTATTTCGACGAATGTGTCTCGAGTCATCTCGAGGAATTCGTCGAGTTATCTCGTGTCATTTCGACGATTCGTCGAGACATCTCGAGTCATCTCGATGAATATGTCCTGAGCAAATTCCATGGGTTGCGAGTGTGCCGATAGCGATGAATTTCCATATGTTTATTCCATTTGGTATAAATAGTAGATGCCTTTGGGTTTTTCCCAAGTGCATTGTGCTAAGCCCGAGAGGATCACGAAGAGTAAATGAAAATCGTTTCCAGAAGTTTCGATCTCGTCGCCGTCGTCGTGCCCGATTCTGGTGCCCGTCTTCGCCTCCTCTTCTGGAGCAGACCAAGTAGTTTATGAAGACACAGAGTGCTTTTCGTTCCCCTTCCCGGATTTCGTTTGACGAAGTGCTAGTGTTCTCCCGTTCGTTTGGATCACTGTAGAGCCGCAGATTTGTTTTTACGTGGACTCACTGGCCGACCGGAAACCTACTTTTGGGAGCATATTGGTTGAATGTCGACTCAATCCACTAAGGCATACTTTTATCTACGTTGTTTTACTTCTTAATCAATGTTCATCATAAGATCTGTACAACCTTGGGCTCGTGAGAGGCGGCTCAAGCAGCGAACAGGAGAAGCTGGCGAGAGGAACTGGATAGGGGAGTGGGACCATGAGGTCCACTCGCAGGAGGCGAGACGGGGGGTTCTCCACAGTAGGCGAGACGCCCTTCAGGTGCGCGAGCAGACCCTTGATGGCGAGATGGCTGCCATAATGCGGGAGGCCTGCGAGACGAGCAGGCGGGCTCGTCTCGCCGCTGGTCATTTCCTCACTCTCCATAGAGGAGGAAAGATGTTTTTACCTTCCTGCCCCCAAGGGGGATTTTACTCTTCTAGCACGGGTAATTTTACCCTTTTGTCCTTGGTGGTCTGCCTATAGGCCTTCAGAACAACGGAGTTTGGCTATTGACAGACCCAGCCCAGGGTATTTTGGTAATTTCAGGACGGCTCGGTATGGTTATTTGAAGATCCAACTCAGAGGCCTATAAATAGACCGATAAGGTGCCTGGGAAAAGGTTGTTGAACCTTGTCATATTCTTCCTCGGAGGCACCTAGCTCAGCATTGGCTAGGGAGGGGAAGAACTACAGATTCTTCCGGGTACGAGGTGGGACCTCCGAGCTGAGACCATCGCTCTGTTTCTGGTCCTGTGACTCAAGTCGGGAGGGTGATTCGAGGAGAGTAAGTGTGTGCTGCAATTTCAGGTCCGAACTCTAGGAGGAACTGGGTGACTAGTTTCAATATTTTTGGTGCGGGGAGCGTGGACCGCAGCACACAGAGAAGAATCTTGAGCAACCTCATAACGGGAGGTCACAGAGAAGGAGACGGAGATGGGTCAGATAACCCGGGAGGATTCGTTGGAAGGGAGGAGTTCATGGCGTCAATCAAAGGCAGCATGGACATGCTCCAAGGGATCTCGCGACAGGGGGATTGTTCGACCCCGCTACCACAGGAGCCTGTTCTCGCATCGCAGGAAGAGCTCATCTCGGCGAGAGTGGGAGAAGATGACCCGGGGAGGCGACCGGGGAAGGAAGTGATGGTGGAAGGAGGCGGGCGAGACATGGCGGGAAGGGAGCTGTTCCCAAGCCCTGCGAGCGTCGTCTCGCCAGGGGAGGTCGTCGCGCGAGTAGGGGCGGCGAGACCAGTGGCGAGAGGGTCCCCCTTTTGCGAGTTGATCCTGTCGGCTCCCGTCCCGGGAACCCGAGATGAACTATTATGTGGGGAAAGAAGATCCCCTCCAGCACCTACAGTGGTTCGAGGACGCGGTTTCGATCAGGCCGATGATGGACGCTTTTAAGTGCCGTCTTTTTGCCATTACTCTGAAGGACAAGGATAGGGATTGGTTTCATCAGCTCCCGATAGGCTCGATATACAGCTTCGAGCACCTGAGCAGGAGCTTTCAGCTGCGTTTCTCAACTTCGAAGAAGAGGAAGAAGAACCCGGAGTCGAACTTTTTGATTAAGCAGAGGGCAGATGATTCCCTAGCTCAGTATGTAGATAGATTTCAGGAGGAGATCTTGGATATTCAGGAGGTGCCTGGATTCGCCCTCCAGATGGCCTTTACCGTGGGACTGCGGGAAGGCTTCTTCAAGATGAGCCTCACTCGGAAGGCGTCATTGTCCTTTGAGGGGTTCATGGAGAAGGCTGCGAAGGAAATATCAATGGAGGCGACGAATCCAGCGTTTGCAAAAAAGCTGGCAAGACTGACGGAGGTTGAATCAAGAGAGTCCGGAGGGAGACAACAAGAGGGGAGGAGAAGAGAAGAGCTGAGGGCATCAGCGTACCAGGAGTTAGAATGGAGGCAGCAGGGGAGAGGATTTCCCCATGGAGGAAGGAATCAACCAAGAGGGCTTGGAAGATTAAACCAGCAAGGGTGGGGGTACGGTCATAGACCACCTCTACCCCCGCCGCCGCAAGCTATGACCATCGGCCGAGGGAGAGGTAGAGGCCGAGAGAGAGGAAGAGGAGCAGGAGATGGAAGGAGGAGAAACCCTCAGGAGGGGAGGCGAGGAGAGGAGGTAGCCTTGCCATACTGTGACTTCCACGAGAAAGGTCACGCAACGGCTACCAGCCCAGAATTTTTGGAAATGAAAAGAGATAGGGGAACAGGAGAGCAGTAGAGGCCGGTACGGATAGTGGAGGTGTATGGGACCGGAGAGGAAGATCGATGTGTGGATCGAGCGTACGTAGGAGACCGAGGGGGAATTGGAGTAATCCATGGGGGGGTGGGGGGTGGGGATCGAGGCAGCCCTAAAGGCTAGCCTCCATACTATGTATCGTCGGAGCATAGCCTCGACGTCACAATCCCCTCCCCCGGATGAGAAAATCACATTTTCGAGAAAGGACATGCCAGACCATGAAGACTCCTTCTGCGACGCACTGGTGATCGGGACCGACATTGAGAAATTCACGGTATCGCGGATCATGGTTAACAATGGGAGCTCAGTAAATGTTATTTTCAAAAAGGCGTTTAACGAGATGAGGGTGGAGGCCCGGAGGGTGATGGCAGCAGACGGACCGTTGTTTGGATTCTCAGGAGAGAGGAAGGAGGTCGAGGGGGGAGTGGGACTCCAAGTAACCCGGGGGGGGGGGGGACTATCCAGGAACTGCCGTTTCGTCATAGTGGATTCCCCCAGCAGTTACAACGTCATTTTTGGACGCCCCTTGATCAGTGCTTTTAGACGTGTGTTGTCCTCTTTCCACCAATGCCTGAAGCTCAATGCGGGAGGTACTCAAATCAGAATACGGGGAGACCCGAAGGTGGTCAGGGAATGCTACGTGACGGCGGTAAACACCATCTCATGGCAGGGAGAGGTTGAAGAGATGGAGAAGAGGATGGAACAATGGCAGCAGGAGTTTGGTAGCGAAGCAAAGGAGGAAGAAGAAAGAGAGGTTGGAAGAGAGGGAGAAGTGGTGATGGTAGGAAGCATTGCGGGGGAGTCGAAAACGGCGGGAGAGAAGGATGGAGAGACGGGGATGGAAGAGGAGGAAGAAGAAAGAGAGGTTGGAAGAGAGGGAGAAGTGGTGATGGTAGGAGGCATTGCGGGGGAGCCGGAAACGGCGGGCGAGAAGGATGGAGAGATGGAGGTGGAAGAGGAGAGGTGGTCGAAGGAAGGTGAGGGGAGGAGGAAAGAAAAGAGAAAATGGGGGAAGCAGGAGGGTGGCCCGGAAGGGAGGCCCGGCTGCAAAAAAGAAGAGTTACGCTACTGGAAGGAGGGAGCACTGGCGAGCTGGAGATGGAGAAGCTTGGGGAAGAAATGATTGTGACTGTTATGGAACACGAGGCAACATGTCAGGAGGCAGAAGAACAGGATGTGCGGGGAGAACAGGAGAAAGAAGAGGAGCCGTCAAGGCTGATGGCGACCGTAGAGGTACTAGAGATGGAGATCTTCACCAGAGAAGGAAGAAGAGAGAAGATAAAGGTCAGCGACGAGCTCAGTCCAGAAGACAAGGAGGAGATCAAGGCATGTGTGCAGAGGAATATTGACGTCTTCGCTGGGAGCGCGGCTGACATGCCGGGAATCGATGCGGACGTGGCCTGGCACCGTCTCAATCTCGACCTCAACACTCTCCCAGTGCAACAGAAGAAGAGGGTCATCGCCTCCAAGATGGTCGAACCCATTAGAGAGGAGGTAGAAAAGCTGCTTAAGGCAGGGTTTGTGCCTGCCTGTAAGTATCCGAGATGGGTGAGCAATGTTGTAATTGTTAAAAAGGGGGAGGGTAAGTGGAGAATGTGCGTAGATTTCTCTCTTAAATAAAGTGTGTCCTGAGGATTGCAACCCTCTGCCTCGAATCAACGCGCTGGTTGATTCAGCCGTCGGTTTCTCACTAATGAGTTTTCTAGACGCGTTTTCAGGATATCACCAAATACGCATGCACCCTCCGGACGTCAAGGACGTCACCTTCGTCACAGAGGATGGATGTTTCTGTTTTAACATGATGCTATTTGGGTCAAAAAATGCGGGTGTGACGTATAAAAGAATGATGGATCGGATCTTCCGAGAGCAGAAGGGGCGGTACCTCGAGGTTTATGTGGATGACCTGATGATCAAAAGTCGGGACCTCAGATCTCACGTTTTGGATCTTGAGGAAACCTTTGGAACCTTAAGAAAATATAAAATGAGGCTCAACCCCCTGAAATGCGTTTTTGGAGCCAGTCGGGGAAAGTTCCTCGTGCATTTTCTTACCCCATCCGGAGTAGAGCCTAATCCCGATAAGGTGAAGGCAATTCTAGAGCTGGAATCTCCCAAGAATGTCAAGGAAGTTCAACGTCTCACCGGCAGGCTGGCCGGACTAAGCAGGTTCCTCTCCCGAGCCGAAGAAAAATGCTTACCCTTCTTCCGGACGTTGAGATGGGGTAAGAAGTTCGAATGGATCCCGGAGTGCGAGGAAGATTTTCAGGCGCTAAAGCAGCAGCTCACCCGAGCGCCTCTACTCCAGGGACCGAGGGAAGGGGAGGTCTTGTTCTTATACCTAGGAGTGGGGACCGGGGCCGTGAGTTCGGTTCTCGTACGAGAGGAAGGGAAAAATCAATTCTCAATCTATTACGTAAGCAGGGTCATGAAGAAGGCGGAACTCGGATACTCAATCCTCGAAAAACTAGCATTTGCTCTCATTGTATCGGCCAGGAAACTTAGGCCGTATTTTCAGGCTCATTCGATTCAGGTGGTGACGGATCACCCCCTCCGTCGCATCATGTAGGGGGTGGAACACCCTGGAAGGTTGGTGAAATGGTCAATAGAGCTCAGTGAATTCGACCTCACTTTTACTCCTCGGTTTGCCATCAAAGCACAAGTGATGGCCGACTTCCTAGCGGATTACGTGGTTGAGATCCAAGAGGCCGAAGCACCCCCTCGAGCGGCTTGGAAGATGCTGATAGATGGAGCGTCAGGAAAAAATTCCTTTGGAGGAGAAATGATCTTGATAAGTCCAGAGGGGACCAGAATTGAGCAAGCTTTGAAGATCCACTTTACAATCACCAACAACCAAGCAGAATATGATGCGATCATCGCAAGGCTCAGGTTGGCTCGGGAGTTGGGCATACAAGACATTAGGGTCTCCACGGACTCTATGGTGGTTGCAGGCCAGATCAGAGGGGAGTTCGAAGCGAGGGAACCCACCCTCCAGCTGTATCTAGGAAAGGTCAAAGAAATCATCAGGCAGTTCCGCAGTTTTTCGATTCAGCACGTCCCGAGGGATGAAAGCACTCAAGAGGACCAGCTCGCCAAATATGGCCTTCGAGCCGGAGGAACGGTGACGTAGATTTTCAGGTCGTCCATAGAAGAGGGAGAACTCATGGAGATAAACCATCAAGGGTCCTGGATGGACCCCTTCATCACTTTCTTGACCTCGGGACAACTTCCTGAGGGTGATCTCGATAAGAAGCGGGTCAGGTACAAATCAGCATACTACCTGTTGAAAGATGGGGCATTATACCGCAAGACGTTGTCGGGTCTGCTGGCTCGATGCGTATCTGAGGAGGAGGTTTTGAGGGTCCTGGAAGAGATCCATTCAGGGGAATGTGGGATTCACTCAGGGAGCCGGACTTTAGAGGGGAGAGTGTTAAGGCAGGGGTACTTCTGGCCTACCCTCATGAAAGATGCAGAAGAGTTCGCAAAAAGATGTCAAAAGTGTCAGGAGTTTGCCCCCCTCCAACTCCTTCCCGCACAAAGGCTACGAACGATCACGGCTCCCTGGCCCTTCGCAATATGGGGGCTAGATCTGGTGGGTCCTTTTCCCAGGCTAGTGGTCAGAGGAAGTTTCTTTTGGACATGATAGATTACTTTTCAAAATGGCTGGAGGTGAAGGCGTTGGCCAAGGTGACATCACATGTGGTCAAAAATTTCGTATGGAGAGAGATCATCTGTCGGCATGGGTTGCCACTGGCCATCGTAACTGATAACGGACCACAATTTGCTAGTAGAGAATTTGTGGACTTCTGCATCCGGCTGGGCATTGACCTCCGTTTTGCCTCGGTTCATCATCCACGGAGTAATGGACAAGTAGAGGCCGCAAACAAGATCATCGTTAATCTTTTAAAGAAGAAGATGGAGAACCTGAGGGAGAGCTGGGTGGAACAGCTCCCTTCAGTTCTCTGGGCCTTGAGGACCACACCAAACACCGTCACGTGAGAGACCTCATTTAAGCTCTCTCATGGCTCGAGGCTGTCATACCAATAGAGTTTGAGGTCACAACAACAAGAGTAGCCGTTGCAAGGGAGGGAGACGAAGGATTGATGGCAGAGAACGTGGAAGAGCAAAAACTCTCTCTTGATCTCGTGGAAGAGCTCAGAGATTTGGCGATGGTCCGGCAGGAGGAGGTCAAGCGCCGGATGACGAGGTACTTTGATAAGCATATAAGGATCAAGCAGTTCCAGAAGGGTGATTTGGTTTTCAAAAAGGTGGATGCAGCGGGCAGAGGAGCCTCTGTAGGAAAGCTCAATTAAAATTGGGAAGGTACTTTTGTCGTAAAGGAGGTCTGGAAATCGGGAGGGTACCACCTCCAAGATGTGGACGGGGTATCCCTTGAACGCGCCCGAAGTGACGATGACTTAAAGAGATTTTATCCATAACATTATTCGTTCATTACATTTTTTATCGTCCAATACTTGTAATTTTGATGTGGCCTTCTAATATGATGAAATCGCTGGTGTCTTTTTTCATGGCATTAAAGGGGAAATGGAAGCAAGGAGACCCCGAGCAGACCGGCTGACCAGGCTCTCATCTAGCTGGCAGGACTGTACGCTCACTCGGTGGTTGGAGATGGTTTGGAGAGGAGACCCCGAGCAGAACGGCTGGCCAGGCTCTCATCTAGCTGGCAGGACTGTAGGCTCACTCGGTGGTTGAAGATGGTTTGGAGTGGAGACCCCGAGCAGACCCGCTGACCAGGCTCTCATCTAGCAGGCAGGACTGTATGCTCACTCGGTGGTTGGAGATGGTTTGGAGTGGAGACCTCGAGCAGACCCGCTGACCAGGCTCTCATCTAGCTGGCAGGACTGTAGGCTCACTCGGTGGTTGGAGATGGTTTGGAGTGGAGACTCCGAGCAAACCCGCTGACCAGGCTCTCATCTAGCTGGCAGGACTGTAGGCTCACTCGGTGGTTGGAGATGGTTTGGAGTGGAGACCCCGAGCAGACCCGCTGACCAGGCTCTCATCTAGCTGGCAGGACTGTATGCTCACTCGGTGGTTGGAGAAGGTTTGGAGAGGGGACCCCGAGCAGACCCGCTGACCAGACTCTCATCTATCTTGCAGGGTTGTAGGCTCACTCAAAGACAAGTCAAGTGGTAAGAGCTCACGAAGAAAGATGCCTATATTTATCATGAAATTGACGGAAGATCCCTATAAGAAAGAGGGGTTGGGGCAATACAAGTGAGGATGAGCACTTCAGACTGGCGTTCTGTGAGGGGGGTCTCGCCCGTAGCGAGCGAGTAGTCACTATCAAAGGCACCGGTCTCGCGCAGAAAGGGGGGATTTATCGTAAGCAGCAGTTTGGTCTCTGGGCTCTACTCGCGCTGGGTGCATCTCACGGCGAGACGAGAGTAAAAGGGCAAACTATCTCGCGCGCGGCATAGGTGTAGAGAAGGCCAACGGCCAGCGCCCTAAGTTAACTTTCATGCAAAATAGCAATGGATAAAGCGCGATGAAATAAAGAGAGCGAAAGGTTATAATAAAGAGCTCTTTGTTTATCACAGAAAGAAGAAGCATCTCACTATCAGAAAACAAATTTTACAAGTACATGAGACGAAAAAGAAAAGGGGGGGGGGGAGTCCCAAGACTCTGACATCCTTTCACTCCTCGTCACTGGAGGCAGAGCTGTCATCCGTCTCGCCATACAGCTGGGGGACCAAGTCGCGGACGGTGACCGTCTCGGCATCGTCCCTGACCACCCCCAGCTCCATAATCTTGAGGACGAGCACAGCCGTCTTGATGTTGGCGTCTCGGCAGATGACGTCGACCTTGTCGAGGGAGTAATGAGTTGGCGGGGGAGCTTGGAATGGATCTGGGTGGAGCACGGTGCTGTCCAGGAGACGGGCATTCTCGGCCTTAAATTTCTTGTTCTCCCCCTCCAAATCCGCAATGCGCGAGCGCATTCGATCGGCCGTCTGGCATCCTGCAAGAAAGCTCAGTCAACCAAAGTCCAGGGAAAGCTAACAAGTAAAACTGGCGAGTGGCAATTAAAAAGCTTACCACGCCGCCCTGGCTTCGGACGAGAAGGTTGTCGGCGACTGCCAGCCGCTTCTCGAGGTCATTTGACTTCTCGCGTTCCGCGGCAAGTCTGGTCTCGGTCTCTTTCCACTTCTTGTTATTGAAGACCAGGCGACGTGAGATGCAATGCGAGAGCTCCATGGAGCGAAGTTGGGCGTGAGCAATCTTCAAAACGAGGTCTCGCGACAGCTCGTTGTCGAAGGGCTCTGCCCCAAGACCACCATAAAGCCCATACCCGAGGGAGAAGGCATGTCTGGTGGGTGGGTCTTGCTCCTTCCAGGAGGGGAGGAGAGTAGACACCGACACTCGGTTGGAGTCTTTCTCGCACAAAAGTACCAGCGTAAAGGTTCAACCCCGTTTGAACCTTGAACCTTTCCCTCCGCCGATTCGATGTCCGGTTCGGTTTTCAAAACCTTGGTTATTATGTTCCTGCGATAACTAGAAACATCATTTCTATTTCATGTTTGAACATGATTGCATTCTCTTTTATTATCAAGAACTGTTGTTCCATATTTAGGAATGATGTTTGTTATGTTGTAACTCAAATGTTTAATGGTTTGTATATTTTGAACATAGACCATCTGATTTATAATATGAAAACTACTAAAAAACTAAAAACGAATAACTCAAATCCTATGTACCATTGGCATTGTCGTTTATGCCATATAAATGAGAAACGCATATCCAAGCTCCATAAAAATGGACTACTGGATTCATTTGATTATGAATCATTTGAGAGATGTGAATCATTTTTATTAGGCAAGATGACTAAAATCTCTTTCACTAGTTTTAATAAAAGGGTTGATGAACTCTTGGGTATAATACATACTGATGTATGCAGACTCATGAGTTCTATAGTTAGAGGTGGGTACTTCTACTTTGTTATATTTACTGATGATTTCAGTATATATGGATACATGTATCTTATAAAGTGCAAATCTAAAACCATTGAAAAGTTCAAAGAGTTTAAGAATGAAGTAAGGAATCAGATGTGTAAGAGGGCTAAAGCACTCCGATCTGATCGAGGTGGAGAATACCTAAGTCATAAGTTTCGTGATTATCTAAAGGAGTGTGATATTGTATCACGGCTCACTACACCTATAACGCCACCGCATAATGGTGTGTATGAGCGGAGGAATCATACTTTGTTAAACATTGTACGGTCGATGATGAGTCATGCAGATTTGTCTGTTTCCTTTTGAGCATTTGCTCTAGAGACTGCTGTTTTTACACTAAATCGTGCTCCAACGAAAATGATTCTAAAGACACCATATGAGATATGCACTGAGAAGCATCCTAGTATATCTTTCATAAAGATTTAGGGTTGTGAGGCATACGTGAGACGTCAAATGCATGACAAACTGGAACCCAAATCATATAAATGTTATCTTGTGGGGTATCCTAAGAAAACTATAAGGTACTACTTCTACTTACCGTCTGAGGGCAAAGTATTTGTCGTGAGAACTGGTTTCTTTTTGGAGAAAGAGTTCTTATCCAGAAATACTACAAGGGTTGAACTTGAAGAAGTTCAGGAACCACAAATAGTGAATGAACCAGAATTAGAATTTAAGCAAGGACTACAAAATATTGTAGCTAGAAAACCTTCTCAGAAAAAACAAGTCCTACGTAGATCTGGTAGACATAGATCTGAGCCTGAGAGATATGGATTTCTCGTGTCTCAAATAGGTAATGTGTTGCTTATGGATCATGATGATGAACCTGAAACCTACTAAGAGCCTATGAGTAGACAGGACTCCGAGAAGCGGCTTGAGACCATGAAATCTGAAATTGACTCCATATATGCAAACCAAGTTTGGACCGTGGTGGAACCACTTGAAGGGATACAACTCATAGGGTGCAAGTGAGTCTTCAAGAAGAATACCGACATGGATGAGAATTACAGACATTCAAAGGTCGATTAGTGGCTAAAAGTTTCACGCAAATTCATGGTGTTGACTATGATGAAACATTTTCCCATGTTGCGATGGTTAAGTCCATCAGAATTCTGTTTTTATTGATGCGTATTATGACTACAAGATTTGGCAGATGGATGTCAAAACGGTTTTTTTAAATGGAAACTCCTTCAGAAGTGTATATGACACAACCTGAAGGTTTTGTATCTCCAGGTGAAAACATTAAAATATAAAAGTTGCAAAGATCCATTTATTGATTAAAACAAGCTTCTTGAAGTTGGAATATTCATTTTGATGAAAAAATAAAAGAGTTTGGTTTTATCAAGAATGAAGATGAATCTTATGTTTACAAGAGAATTAGTGAGAGCATTGTTGTCTTCCTGATATTGTATGTGGATGACATACTACTGATCGGGAATGACATTCCGACACTGCAAGTTGTTAAGAACAACCTAGGGGTCTGCTTTTCTATGAAAGACTTGGGCGAAGCGACTTACATATTTAGTATTAAGATTTATAGAGATAGATCAAAAAAGTTGATGGATTTGACCCAAATTACATATATTGAGAAGGTGTTGAAACGGTTCAACATGTTTGAATCTAAGAAAAGAATCTTACCCATGTCTCATGATTTGAATCTCTCTAAGGACCAGTGTCCTAAATCATTGGAAGATAAGGATCGCATGAAGTTGATTCCATATGTTTTGGCAATTGGATCAATCATGTATGCAATGATATGTACTCGACCTGATGTCTATTATGCTTTGAGCATGACTAACAGGTATCCGTCTGATCCCGATGATATTCACTGGATAGCCGTCAAGAATATCTTAAAGTACTTGAGAAGAACCACAAATACGTTCTTGGTATTTGGTAGAGAGAAAGAACTCGTTTTAAAAGATAACACAGATGCTAGATTTCAAACTGATAGGAACGACTCAAAGTCACAGTCAGAGTTTGTATTTTTCCTAAATAGAGGAGTTGTTAGCTGGAAGAGTTCCAAGCAGAAGACAGTTGCTGTTTCTACAACTGAGGCCGAGTATATTGACATTGCTAATACGGCGAAGGAGGTTATATGGATTAGAAAATTCATCAGTGAGCTTGGTGTAGTTACTAACATTATTAATCATGTAGTTCTCTATTGTGACAATAACTGTGCAATTGCACTTGCTTCGGAACCTAGATCTCATCAGCGCTCCAAGCACATACTACGGCGGTTCCATCTTATTCGTGAGATTGTCGATTCAGGAGATGTGAACATTTGCAGAGTATCGACTGGAGAAAATATTGCAGATCCACTAACAAAGCCTCTTGCAGAGAGAAAGCATGATGATCATGCTAGATCAATGGGTATTAGATACCTGAATAATCAACTCTAGTGGGAGTTTTGTGAATTATGTGTTTGTCGGTTGTTGTAATTCATTTGATGAATATTGTACTGTACATTTCATTTTATATTTATGACAACTTCTTTAATTATGTCAATTTATTTCTATGAGATAGATTAATTAACGTGAAAAATGATCACATAATGTTACCTTTCATCGGATTCAAGTTGATGACTTGAATATAAGGGCCTATGTTCTTAGAAGATTCATTCTTAAATGGTCCCTGGTCGGTGTATCATCTTAAAAGGTAAGGGTGATGATGATACGTCAAGACTAGCATGTGCGTTGACTGATTACCGGATCTCACAGGTCATGATATTGTGATATCAAGTCATCACATGGGTACTTGTTAGTGAAAAAGTTATACTGGACAGACCCGCCATGAGAATAATTTGTGAATTGTTATATGAACGTGTCACAAGTAGGTCTCAAGTGACAATGGTGTTTGTGGTTCTTTCACATGAAGTTACAGCATTCATCAAGTGAGGAAGAGCGTGCTTTGATGTAATTCAAAGTCTTTCTTGAGAAAGGTTGATGATAAATGTGATTATTGGGTACGTTATGAGTCATTTGGGTGTTTGTGTGTAGACAAAAATGAGATTTGTCATCCTATATAACAGGAGTTACATTCATGGGCCCCTTGATGAAATGAGACTAAGAAATGCATGGTCATGCTTGGTCATAATAGCTTATTGAGTTTTAAACTCTTATTGCTTAGGGAGCAATGATGTATTACTAGATGCCGTTCATTGTTTATGAAACTTTTGTTTGATAATTTCAAGATCAAGTGGGAGACTGTTAGTATTACCATGATGATCTAGAAGTAATCAAACATGTATTTTCACTGTCAATGCGAAATGAGCTTACAGGATCGCACATAAGAGCGTTTGGAGAAGTAGGAGAAATGAATTGTCTTGGTCTTGTTCATATATGATATGAGTGAATGACCAAGCACTTGACTGAATTGGAATTCGAGAGGACAAGTCAATTCGTCAAGTTATCCTGAGTCATCTCAACAAATTCGTCGATTTATCCCCAGTCATCTCGTGTCATCTCAACGAAGTCGTCGGATTATCTCGTGTCATTTCGACGAATGTGTCAAAGTCATCTCGACGAATTCATCAAATCATCCTGAGTTATTTCGACGAATGTGTCTCGAGTCATCTCGAGAAATTCGTCAAGTTATCTCGTGTCATTTCGACGATTCGTCGAGACATCTCGAGTCATCTCGATGAATATGTCTTGAACAAATTTCATGGGTTGCGGGTCTGCCGATAGCCCGAGAGGATCACGAAGAGCCGACATAAATCGTTTTCGGAAGTTCCGATCCCGTCACCATCGGCGTGCCCGATTCTGGCGTCCGTCGTAATCGCCTCTTCTGGAGGAGACCTAGCAGTCTGTGAAGACGTATAGTGTTTTCTGTTCTCCTTCCCAGATTTCGTTTGACGAAGTGTCGGCGTTCTCCCGTTCGTGTGGATCACTGTAGAGTCGCAGATTTGTTTTTGTGTGGACACATTAGTCGGCCGGAAACTTATCTTTTGGAGCATTTTGTTGAGTGTCGACTCAATCCCGCTAAGGTATACTTTTATTTACGTTGTTTTACTTTTTGATCAATGTTCATCGCAAGATCCATTTCTCTTTGGGTTTTCTTGATTCCTTATTCCGCTGCGCACATGTGATATGCCTCTCATAGAAACCCAACACGATCTTCTCCATGAGTTTCATACTCTCATCTCCTTCTGAAGCCTGGGTAGATGTTTTCTCGCTGCCTCTGACCTCCAACACCAAGACTTCGTGATCCTCGGTCGACTGCACATTAGAGGCGGTCTGAAAAACCTCCAACAGAGATTGGTTAATTTCTTCCAACTTATCATTATCAAGTTTCTGTATCATCTCGTCGGTATAGAGACTGACTATGGACAGTGAAGTATCACTTCCCTGGACGGCAGTCTCTGGTGTAGCGTAGCTGGTCTCAGGAACCTCCTTGTCTCGCGGTCTAAAATGCAAGCTCGCAGCTCCAGTCCGCACTGAAACGTTTGGCTCCTTCGCTAAGAGAATCCTCTTCGCATAGCAACAGAAGGCATGTTCCTCTTCTTTTTCTCAGCAGCGCCTTGTTGACCCTTCCCCATAATATCCATTGTGGCCTGGCCAAGACGTCACAGCCCTTTGAGGACAACTTCAGTGTCAATAGAGGCCAAGGCAAGGGAGGAGGCGAGTTGGTTTTCAGTTCACCCCTCTTTCAAAAGCTCTTTTTCTTCAACCCCTTTCTCTTCGACGGTCTGCCCCTTGTCTGCAGCTTTTTCTCCAGGGAGGTCATCAGCAGGCTGTTGAACTCCAAGAGATTGGATCTCCCTATCCAAATTCAATCTCAGTATTATTGTTCCAGAGGAAGATCGTGACACATCCATGTTCAAAGGATCGTCTGCAGAGGTCGCCAGATGATCGACCATCGCCAACATGCTAGAGAGGGTGTCCGCGTCCCTCTCAGCAGGAATCATCAGTAGAGCGATTTCAAGCTCCGCGGATTTCTTCTTGCCAGTTTCCTTGGGATCTTTCACCTGGCACGAGGATTCTCCGGTCGCGCGGACAGGAGCTCCACCTCTCTTCACAACCATTTTTTGTCTTGACGGGCAGTTTTGATTTTCCATCTCTTGCGGACACATTTTAGAAAAGCTTTCCTAGTCCAGTCATTGAGGACTGAAAAATGTTAACCGTAAGTGGTGAGAATCGACCTGTGGCGCTGGAAGTTTTGATAGAACTAAAGAGCTTTCAGGAATATTTATAGCACCGACAGCATTAAAGCCAGTTGCGGCCTCGGGGTTAAGAGAACATTTTTGAAACTTAACGAAATTTAAAAATGTACGGGGATTATGTTAACCCTGGAATTCGCAACCTCTTCCCAACTCAGGGCCCAGGTCGTCGCGGTCTTATTCCTTAGGCCGCACAGGCATCCATCTCGATCTCAAGACATTTTTCCAGCTTCGCGGGTCGCTTCCTAGCTTAGAGGATTCCGCAGGCCGCCTTCTTCAACGGCGGACAGAGATTCCAGTCCGCCAAGGTCGACAACTTTCCGGAACCTCCGATCGGGCAAAGGATCCAGGTCGCAAGGCTCAGTCCGCCCCCTTCTAGGCGGACTGCGGCCAGTTTCTTTCTTTTCTTTTGTATCCCGTCACCAATGCCCGGTTCTACTGTACCCCGGGAAGGCGGTTATTTTAGCTGTTCCCGATTGGGAAGACCCCCGAGCCTATAAATAGGGGAGTGACACACCCAAAGCAGGCTGACTCGTACCCAGGAGCCTCCTTGTTAAAGGATGCAGACTCGATTCTCAGGCTTTGCAGTCTACACCTTGCACAACTCCCTTCTCTTTTTCCTTCTCCTTGTAACCGCACTTGTTCAATCGAAAAAAAGCTCGTCGCAAGAGTGACATTTGCCGCAGCGGACGATGTCTGGTGTTGTCACGGTCTGCAGCTCTGGCTGTTTCTCTTTTCCCTTAACCACTAGTAAGCAGCTACTTGCAGTTTCCTACACCCTCTTTTCTCCTCGCGAGTCTAGAGGCGCATTTCCGGCATCAACATTGTTCTCATGTTTTAAATGTCAATCAACATGTCCTGTTTGAATAAAAAACGATTTGCATAATGAAAATACAAAGGTTATTGCGTTTTGTAATATGTCGACTGACATTTAGGATTAAATCGTCTATGCCGGCCGATGACGACATTTTGAAAAAGTCGTCGACGTTTTACAACGTCACCTATTATTAAAGAAATTAAACATTTAAGTCGTTTCTTCTTATTCTGCATTTGAACTAAATTTTCATTCATGCCTTCGACGATCTGCTGCTTCTCCTCCTTTTGATGGAGTCGTCGTTGCACTTCTTAGACAGATCTAGAGTAGAAATCTCGACACCGCCGCCTTCTTCCGCTAATATCTATCGGCGTCCATCTCTTGAATGCTCCTCTGTTAGGGCGCCATCGATGGCGGAGGCTTCTCTCGCACTTCCTGCATCTATGCTCTGCATCTTCCATTTCAAGGTGCTCACTCCGCTTTCATTTCCATTTCATTCATCTTCCATTATAACTTTTGCGGGTCTTCTATGCATCTCTCTTAGGCTATTTCACGGTACTAACTCCGCCTTAATTTCTTTTCCATTCATCTTCTTTTTAACACTTTCAAGTTGTGTGAAATCAGTGTCGAAAGGATTCATTAATGTGATCGAACATCAACTGCATGTCATTTATTGACATTGAAGTGTAACAGTGACTCTTTTTTATATCAAGATTCTTAGGTTGAGTTTTTCTATTTGTCACAAAACATGAACTTGCTTGAAATTCATTATTTGGGCACATGAGACCATCCACTGTCATAAAAATGATCCTTCCTCTGTTTGTCTGTCTTATCTCTGGATCATTTTAAGACAACTTCAAAAATGACGAGCCCAAATTATGGAGATTGTAGTGTTTCTTTCCCTTCCTTTTGCGAACTCAACGCAAACGACATTATCTCATCGACACTCCTCCAAACTACATATCTCCCACATATGTTGATGGGACGCTAGTGATGCTCTGATTTGCACGTCTTGCAAAGAGTCTTTCATATGCATGTTTATCTATCATCCGTTATGACAATGTCTAAAGGCAGCATGGGATCACCTTGTTGTCATTTACTCCAAGGGTGCCAAAACCTCTTGCATTTAAACCATGTACTTTGATCTCTTCGCTCGGCTAACACTCACCCGAAGCTGGGTATCACAAAGTTTAATCTCTTAGCGCAGAACTTCTCCAACATCGTCCCTTTGCTGCTGACCTAGACACTAAGTGATGCAGAACCTAGGGCATATTCTTCTCGCGAGCTTCGTCGGCGTCTCTCCCGGTCGCCGTGAGAAGGAATCCATCCCGCCGGGAAATATCGGTTGCACATCTCTCTCCCGTTTGCGGATCCGGCAGCGTCTCTTCCCCCTCATCCAGACTCTTGTCTTTCTACGACTGCTGGTACGATTCTCTGCCCCGAAGCTATGTCACTGATCCTTCATTCTTCTCTCCCGCAGTTGATTGATCCTGAAACTGCAGCTTCAACAGTTGATTCTTCTCGCGAGCTTCGCCAGCGTCTCTCCCGTTCGCAGATCCGGCGGCGTCTCTCACCCCTCATCCAGATCTCGTCTTTCAGCGACTGCTGGTACACAAAACTCTGCAACTACTCCTCCATTCTTTATTCCTCCAGTTGAGTGACCTCTGAACTGCAGATTCAACAGTCACCTCCTACACATCTGGACACAATAACAACAGGTATTTCTTCCCAATTTTGTACAGTGATGAAGATCTCTGAACTGCAGTTGATTGGTTTCTGTTTGCTCAATTTGTATGGTGTGAAATTGTTCCTAGTATAATTAGGAACAATTCTGTACAGTGAAGATCTCTGAACTGCAGTTGATTGGTTTCCATTTGCAATTTGTATGGTGTGAAATTGTTCCTAATATCATGTGTGTATCCAGTGATGTGTCGAGTGTGTATGTGTGCTATGTGTGGTTGTGAGTGTGTGTCAAACCGAGTCATGAATGTGTTTGTTCAATTTTTATAATTCTTGTATTTGCTCATAATAATATCATTATGTATGTGTGTGTCCAGTGTGTGTGTGTGTCCAGTAGTGTGTGTGTGTCCAGTAGTGTGTGTGTGTGTCTCTCCAGTGAATGTGAGTGTATGAATGTGTGTGAATGTGTGAATGTGTGTGTGTTTGCAGTGATTGTGAGTATGAATGTGTGTGCCCAGTGTGTGTGTGTGTGCTGTGTGGTTGTGAGTGTGTGTGTGTCAAACCGAGTCATGAATGTGTTTGTTCAATTTTTATAATTCTTGTATTTGCTCATAATAATATCATTATGTATGTGAGTGTCCAGTGTGTGTGTCTAATGAATGTGTGTGTGTGTCCAGTAGTGTGTGTGTGTGTCGAGTAGTGTGTGTGTCCAGTGAATGTGAGTGTATGAATGTGTGTGAATGTGTGAATGAATGTGTGTGAATGTGTGTTTCCAGTGATTGTGAGTGTGAATGTGTGTGCCCAGTGTGTGTGCGTGCGCTGTGTGGTTGTGAGTGTGTGTTTCTAGTGTGTATTTGTTTGTGTGTGTTGGATATATTGTGTTTGTGAGTGAATGTGTGCGTATATGAAATGCCTACACTAATTTGTTTAGTTTTTAATATAGGTTTATGGGTAAACATAAAGATGGCGGTGTAAGTGCGAATTGGGAGGCCAATGATGTTTTAATTTTCTGTGATCTTTGTCTGAAAGAAATTGAGTTGGATAATCGCCCGACCACACACTTTAGTTGGGATGATTGGACTAACCTGACAACAAATTTCCATGCTCGCACGGGGAAGACGTATGATCGAAACCAAATGAAGAACAAATGGGATCAGCTTAAAAAATATTGGAAGTTATGGAGGGAGCTTAAGGGTAGTGAGACGGGGCTGGGGTGGGATCATATTCGCAAAACGATTCTTGCTTCAGAAGATTGGTGGAAGGAACGCCTCAAGGTATGAACTTTTTTTACTTGAGTTTCCATTTTTTGTAATATATGACACTGCAAGATATGTCTAATATGTATTCTGCTTCATTTCAGGTTCTTCCAACTGCAAGGAAGTTTCAGTTTGCTGGCATTTCACCAGAGTTGGAAAATAAGTTGCATATGATGTTCAGCCAGGTTGTTGCAAATGGTGATCTTACTTGAGCTCCAAATTCAAGAATCTTTGAGCATGAGTCAATCGACGAACATGACGGGTCTCTTGAACATGGCACACAGGACATCAACGAAACTGAGGATACTGCAGTTAAACAAAAAAAGGGCAGCTAAGGGGAAAAGTACTAAGATTTCAGCAAAGAAGGCAAGAAGTTCAGCAATGGATGAGTTAGTCGAGACGTCACGCATTATTGGCTGTTGCATGCAGGAGCCGCCTCGCATACAGATATCTTAATCACTGTACACCATTCCTGAGGCTATTTCAGAGCTGGAAACTATGACAGAGGTTATGGCTGACTCTAATTTGGACTTCTACCACTACTGCATCATCTTTCTGAGACAGAAACAGAATCAAGAAACATTTATGAGCATGTGGAAAGATCGGCGTCTCACATGGCTGCATGCTTGTTATGCCAAAAATTTGAAGTAGTTGGGCAGTGCTTCATTTCTGTGATGTGATATGTGTTTTTCCTTTGATTCTATATTTTATTATTTTGCTGCACTTAGCGCTAGAACTATTGCTACACATATTGCTGGGCATTTACTATTATGTTTGTTTATTTTAATATCTCACATGTTGTAGAAATTAACGTACAATTTATTTAACACAGATCTTCAATGCTTAGCCCGGATCACACTCACAATTCGGACGAGGAGATTCAGCAGCAGGCAGCTGATTTGTTTTATCAAATAGAGCGATCGTGGGACGATAGTTTTTAATAACAATGAATCATCAGTTACCCTCGGAAGGTGGACCGTCTAGTACACCTTGTATGACATCAAGCCAAACCGGCACTAGATGGATTGGTGAACTTTTGGATGGACATCCTCACAGATTTTTCGTTGTCTTTAGAATGTCGAAGGTAATATTTATTGATTTGTTGACACTGCTCACACAACAGTATGGAATGCAAGGATCCAGGAGGACTCTCCCACGTGAGGTGCTTGCAATTACTTTGCAGATTTTAGGCCACAATTTATCTATGCAAATTGTGAGCGAACAATTTCAACACTCTACGGAAACCATTAGTAAATTCTTCGCAAGGGGTATAAATGCAATTAAGAGACTATCTCCTGATGTCATTAGGCCTGTAGATCCACATTTCATTGATATCCCCCCGCAAATTTTAAATGACGCTCGGTACATGCCATTTTTTAAAGACTGCATAGGAGCTATTGATGGAACACATGTGGACGCTCGAGTTCCTGCTGATCAGCAAGTTTCTTACATTGGTCGGCACGGCACAACGACACAGAATGTCATGGTTGTTTGTGATTTCAACATGTGTTACACTTTTGCATTAGCAGGCTGGGAGGGTTCTACTCATGATAGTCGTATATTCCAGCGTGCTCTTATGAATCCTAGTTATAATTTTCCATACCTGCCACCGAATGAGTCTTTTGTATCTTGAATTAGATTTTAATAAGAAATATTGAAAAATATTTCATTCACACTTAAGCTCGAAATATATAATTTCGCAGACAAATATTACGTAATAGATGTCGGATATCCACTACAACGTGGTTTCCTAAAACCATATTCAGGCACGCGGTATCATTTACCAGATTTTAGAAGGGGCAATCGACCCATACAAGGGCGCCGGAAAATATTCAACCAGGCTCACTCGTCGTTGCGCAGTGTTATAGAACGTTCATTCGGCATGTGGAAAAAAAAGTGAAAGATACTTAGGGATATGGCGTCATACAGTTTGTCAAAGCAACGAGACATTGTGGTTGCAACAATGACATTGCATAACTACATTTGCAGACATCCATCCCGCTCATTCTTGTCATGGCGTCGCCTAGGCGTCGTCACGGTGCCCAATTGTAAACAAGGCATTTGACGCCTTTTTTATATAAAATATGGAAATAAACTGTGGTTTATATATAAACCGCAGTCTATTCCATGAACCCGAGCATATACTGTGGTTATTTTAAAACAGCAGTTTATTCCTTGACCCAGAGAATAGACTGCGGTTTATATATAAACCGCAGTCTATTCTAGGGGTCATTGTAGAATAGACTGCGGTTTATATACCGCAGTCTATTCTAGGGGTCATTGTAGAATAAACCGCAGTATATAAACCGCAGTCTATTCTCAAATAGATTGCGGTGTATGAAACAACCGCAGTCTATTCCATGAACCCAAGCATATACTGCGGTTATTTTAAAACCGCAGTTTATTCCTTGAACGAGAGAATAGACTGCGGTTTTTACGAGAATCGCAGTCTATGCTAGGGTTCATTGTAGAATAGACTGCGGTTTATAGATAAACCGCAGTCGAATCACAAATCAGGAAATAGACTGTGATTTATAATACAACCGCAGTCTATAATACATCAAAAAACCTGCGGTTGTTTGACAATAATTACAGTCTAGTCTACCCTAAACCTCAGAATAGACTGCGGTTTATGCATAAACCGCAATCGATACTATCTATTTTTAAATTTTAACCGTGAGCCGTAAAAATCTAGTGCTACCCCAAGTTTTTGGTTCTTCTTTTTACGGTCGCTGCGCTTTGCGAGAAACCCTAAAGGCAATTTTGTTCAAGTTTTTGCTTTCCTTTGCTTCGATTTGACGATTCTTCTTCGACAAATCTAATATTCTCACTTAGATATACTATTTCTTAATACCTTTCTCTGTTTTGAACTTTTGATCTCTGTGGTCTGTGCTAAACTGCTAATGTTTTTATTATTATTACTTTATTAGTAGTAGTATTGTAGTACTAGTAAATTAGTAATGTAGTATAAACATTGTGTTCAAGTTTCTGCTCTCCTTGCTATTCTAAATGTATATGAATTGATTTTAACAATTTTTGTTTTATTGCAGATCTATCATGTAGTGACACAATTTTCGCCGGAGAAAATAGATAATATTAGAAATCAGATTTGTCATTATATAATCACTAATTGTGTTTTACGAATCATGATTGGATTGACAAATGACAAATATATTTTTTTATTGCTAGATTTATCATGGAGTGTCTTGTCTATACATAGAAGTAGAAAAAATGAAAATGGTCTTATGGGCTTGTTGACTTTTCTAAATGAGCATGTCTTTGAGAGTTTCTTAAATTGTTCATTGTGACGATTTCTTTAGCCGTTATTTATTTCATTTTTCTGACCTAACTCTGCAATCTATAGATCATGTTTGTGAAATATGGAAGATCAAAACAACACTCTTGCTTCATCCATTGGTAGCAATGACATTGATCCAAAAACGGATGTTAAACGAAAAGCAAAGTCAAATGATCCTGGTTGGAAGTATGGTCATTGGCCCAACCTAGAAGATAAAAATACAGCTAAATGTAATTTGTGTGATAGATTGATAAAGGGTGGTATCAAAAGGTTGAAGCAACATTTATGTGGCGGGTATGGAGATGTATCCAAGTGTTTTAAGACTACTTCTGAAATAGCAGCTGAGATGTATTCAGCTTTAAATGCTAAAAAAGGACAATGTGCATCTGACTGCTGATAATGATAATGAGAGTGATCAAGAAAGAGAGCCAACAGGGTCATAAAATATATCCCGGACATTATCTACAGCTAAAACGTCATTGGTCCCAAGTTCTGGGACAAGTGCCAAAAGAGGAAAGTAATCCACATGCCACAAAAAAGGGGGCATATGGATGCTCATGTGAGGCGTGCTCCTGAAGATGTAGTACATGATAGACGTGCAAAAGGTCCTGCACAAACTACTATCGAGAGATGTTTTAGATCATCTGAAGAGAAAAAGAGAGTTGATAGTTATGTTGCTGATTGGTTTTATGAATGTGGAATTTCATTCAATGCTGCAAAGGCACGAATTTTTGAAGTCATGCTTGAAGCAGTTGGACAGTATGGGCCTGGTTATAAAGGCACTAGTTATCATGATTTGAGAGTCTCATTGCTAAAAAATACAAAAGATAAAGTTATGGAGATGAAGACAAACTATCAAGCGTACTGGAGGAGATACGATTGCACATTTATGTCAGATGGTTGGACAAACATGAGAGGGAGACATTTGATCAATTTCCTAGTCAACTGTCCAGAAAGATCCTATTTTATGAGTTCCGTAGATGCATCCAGTCAAATTCAAGATGCTACAATGTTATCAGAGTTGCTTGATAGTAAGATTAGAGAGATAAGAGCAGAGTGTGTTGTTCAGGTATTTTTTTTGTTTCATTAATTTAGTAATTTTCATATTTCAAGTTTAATAGTCTACAACTTTCAATAATTAGAAAGTTATGATGTCTGCACTCTGCAGGTGGTGAATGACAATGCTTCCAATTACAAGGCAGCTGCTAAATTTTTAATGGAAAAAAGACCTACATTATTCTGAACTCCTTGTGCAGCTCATTGCATTGATCTCATGTTAGAGGATATATGCAAGGTACAACAGAACAAAATTGTGATAAGAAAGGCAAGAATGATTACAAATTTCATCTACAGACACACTCGTTTACTTGATGCAATAAGTACTATTATAGGTGGTGATCTAGTGAGGCATTCAGTAACTAGATTTGCAACATCATTCCTTACTCTACAAAGTGTGCTTAAGCATGAGGAGAAGCTGAAATTATTTTTGTGTCGCGCTCGTGAAATGCCGCTAATTTGGCAAAAACTGAAGCCGGAAAACAGATTGTTGAAATAATACTTTCAACCTATTTTTGGAATGGAGTAAGAGATTGCCTAAAAGGAGGAAAACCACTGATTGCCGTTTTGCGATTAGTAGATGAAGATGAAAGGCCGGTTATGTATGAAATATATGTTGCAATGAAAGAAGTCATACAAAATATCAAACAACATTTTGATAACAAAAAAAGATTATTTAAAAAGATTATTGAGATTGTTGAAAATAGATGAACAAATCAAATGAAGCAAAAATTGTATAGGGCGGCTTTGTTTGTAAATCCAAGCAAATATTTTGAATATAAGGAACAAAATAATGATGATGTCTGGAGATTTCAAGATGCTTTCAATGATGTTATTGCAAGACTAGTATCCGATCAAGAATTGCAAGACAAAATTGCCGAGCAAGGTACTAACTACAAAACATCTCAAAATAGTTTTGGAAAGACTATGATTATTAGGCAACGAACCACCCTAAATCCAAGTAAGTATTGTTTACGTTTTTATTTTTTTCTTAAATTATTTATATGTCAAATAATTTATATTTGTCTTAAATGAATAGTGGACTGGTGGGGTGCACATGGAGGACCAAATGTTGACCTTACAAAGGTAGCATTGCGCATAATTGACTTATGTTGTTCTTCTTCTATTTGTGAGCGCAATTGAAGTACTTTTGAGTTTGTAAGTATACAAATATTCAATATAAAATTTAATATTTTTATATTTTCTAATTTAGCAATAAGTTTGAAATTATCTTGATTTAGATTCACACAAAGAAAAAAAATAGATTGGAACATCAAAGGCTTGATGATCTCATATACATCCAATATAATCGTCGTATACAAGCACGATTCAAAAAAAGACATGAAAAGGGAAGAAATTACAACCCTTTGGTGCTTGATGAGCTCGACTGGAGTAGTAAGTGGATGGTGAACAAACCAGAGGAAACTCTAGTTTTTGATGATGATAATCTCACATGGGATGATGTAGATAGAGCTCTTGGAACTGGGGCTCAAAATTTACGAAGTGGAGTTGGAACTAATCGTCAACTAAATGAACTAATAGCTCAAGGGGGTGAAGATTTAGATCATTTTGGATTTGTCAATGATGATGAAGATATTTATGATAATTATGGGCAAATGGCGAGTACCTCAAACCAACTGAGCACATGCAATGTCAATGACAACTTACTAAATGATGATTCTAGTTGATCTTTTATGATTATTTAAAGTTTATGTTAAAAATATTATTCATGCTAATATGCTATTGTGCAATGGATGAAGACATTTTGAATTTGACCACAATACTACACTATGATATTTTTGTGTTCCTTTTTTTGTTATTGTTTTCTCTGAAATCTGTATTGCTCATTGATTGTCATTGTTTTTTCTTACTGTTACATGTTTACTGCTTCATGGTATTTGAGATAGGTATGAATGTATTGAGATTTAAGAATTGAGGATTTGAGATATCATGATTCATGAATACATGATATTGGAAGTTGGAACATTTGTGCTTGCTACTTGCCTACTTCTTGTCATACCATGTGTTGAGAATTGAGATATGAAGATATCATGAATTTATGATATCAGAAAATTCAGAAGCTATACGTAGTTGCTAACTGCTATGTTTAGTTAGTTGCTAACTGCTACCTGTCCATATATGATATATCAGAAGTTATTTTTAGTTGTTAACTGTTATGTTTAGTTAGTTGCTTAATGTTAACTGTCCATATATCAGAAGCTATTCTTAGTTGCTTACTGCTAACTGCTACTCTGTTATGAAAAAAAAAATCTCTAGTTGTGTTGGTACTTAGTAAACATTATCTCAAAAAAATGAATCTTTAGACTACGGTTATTATAATAACCGCAGTCTAAAGTATGACAGGCATGCTATAGACTGCGGTTATTATGGTAACCGCAGTCTATAGATGAATATAGACTGCGGTTATTCTAATAACCGCAGTCTATAGACGAATATAGACTGCGGTTATTCTAATAACTGCAATCTATAGTCTTAAGGATATAGGCTACGGTTATTCTATTAACCGCAGTATATAGCATGCAGACTAAATACGGCGGTTATTATAAACCCGCAGTCTATAACATGTATACTATAAACTGCGGTTATTAAAAAACCGCAGTCTATATCATGTATACTATAAACTGCGGTTTTTATAATAACCAAAGTCTATATCGTTCAAACTATAGACTGCAGTTATTATAATAACCGCAGTCTATATATTGCCTTTTTTATAAAAAAAAATTTGGCGCCTTGCGACTTGCTCGCCTTAGTGTCGCTTAAACATCCGCCTTGTCGCCTAAGCGTCAAGGCGCCAGCGCTCGCCTTGGTTCGCCTTGACGTCGTGACAAGAATGATCCCGCTCAGACATTCATTTTCGTGTTTGTGATGTAGACGAACATTTCATTTATCCAGCGGGCCTTCAGAACAGAAATGGTCAAAATAATGTTGGCTCAAGTGGAGACGATGTTAGAGGGATTTGGGTAGGAATGGATGAGATCGTGGCACTGCGTGACTCAACTGCCGAACAATTGCACTGAGGTTGAACACATTTGTAATGTGGAATATCTATATATATAATAAAAAAAATTGTTTGTTTCCATTTAGTTAATTTTAATGGTTTACTATATATATATTAATTAGAAGAAAAAAAATTTCAATCGCGGATCTTCATTTCCAAACACGATATTGTCAAACAGTTTTCTGTTTCGAACAGCTCTGCAAACGCAGACTAGCCAAACAAAACTCCATTTCCAGTATCCAGTTTCCAACAGCTCCTTTTACAAACCTGACTTTACAACAGCTCCTTTTACAACCGTCACTGCTAAACCAAATGAAGCCTCAATCTCTCATTCAACTATAGTTTTTTTCAATCAAAGCAGCAACACCGTGTTCCACCGTTTTAAAAAAAGTGATTACAGATTTTTTACAAAGGCCTCGCACTGGAAAATTTCATCAACAAATCTCCTCAATAACAGGTCTCAATGGAAGCTAGCAGCAAAACAAAAATTACATCCACATTCAACAACTCAACTCACAAAGCACAGTGATCATAATTTCTATTGTTCATCATCTCTCTCAACCAGGATTCAAACAAAGAAAACAGCAATCGAATTATACTCATTAATCCCCTGAAAACAATACACGCATCCCTTTTTATATGGCTCGATCAAAGAGAAAAAAACCCTCTGCGTGTGAAGGAGCGGCCATGGCGGAGCTACGTCGTGGCCGATGTGGTCAGATGCAGAAACCGCCGAAGTGGAGGCAGCGGACGTGGTAGATGTGGTCGGAGGCTTCGGCATCATGGGCGGAACTCGTGCGGGAGCTTCTCCTAGTGCAGCGCCAATGTCGGGGACGGTGCGTGTAAGCCCAAAACTGGGAATTGCTGGATCTGGGAGAGCATCACTTGGGCTGGTTGGGGAGGAAGACAGTGCTAGGGAAGAGCTGAACCAGCCAGCTTTGTAGGTTTTAACAAACATATTGTTTTATATATATCCAAACATAAAAATTGTAAAATTACATGAATTGCAAAATAAAATGCAAAATGACACATAAAATAAGACAAATTCAGGGCTTATACAGGTCTGGTCAGGTGCGACGTCGAGTACTTTTAAGTCGTACAAATCGGGGCTGGTCTCCAGCAACTCTCCCCCTCTCGAAACAACTCATCTTTGGTGAGTGCTCTGAACAGTAGTGTTGTAGAAGATCAGCATCCATTTGTTCTAACTCCACGGCCAAGACCCAGCCGGTCTTGCTCTCTGGTCTGCCATGCCAACGAACCAAGTACCACTGAAAACAATCATCAATAGTGGTCACTATCTCGTCGTCCAATATCTGCTCGGGAACCAAGATCTGTCGCAGAAGTCTGTCAGGGGATCTAAGAACTGGTATGGTAGAATCATCTGATGTCTCATGCTCAGCCTGAAACCTATCAGAAAAAAACGGAAGAACTACAACCGGTTTGTCAGTAACTGAATGAGTGTCGGCGTGTCATGAATGTGACTCCTCACTATCACTAACCAACCCAGAAGAATCAAACGGAGGAGAAGACAATGGAAAATATAAATACTCGTGTTGATAATCGTGGAATAAAGTCAGATCGGGTACGTTAAAAACCGGATTTGCTCCCCAAATGAAAGGCATCTCAGGTACAAATGCATTTTGTCTAATTCGCTTCATCGCTTTAAAGGGTTCAGTTCTACGGTCAGCTAACTTCTTTACGGTACGCGAAGGTAACCGTTCCAGATTTAGACGAACCATCACCAAGTCATCCACTTTAAAACTAGTAGTTTTTATGCTTGTTAGCTTGAGTTGTATATAAGTCAAAAGTAATATGAAATTTCCGCTCAATTTCTTTATGCAAGTCATGCAAATGCAATGCATAATCATGTGCAAACAGACTAGTCCTAAAAGTGGGTGGCAGTGGTACTAAATCTAGTGGCACTCGTGCAATATGTCTATGAACAACCTCATTAGGAGATAAACTCGTAGATCTATTCTTCGAGTTATTATAGGAAAACTGAGCATGCAGAAGAATTAGATCTCAATTTCCTTGCTGATCTCCGACCAAACAACACAGTAAATTTCTTAAACTCTTAATTACAACCTCAGTTTGACCGTCGATATGTGGATGATAGACGGTCAAAAATAGAAGCTTAGTACCTAACAGTCTCCATAGTGACTTCCAAATGTATCTGGTGAACTTAACGTCTCGATCGGTAACGATAGTCATACGTATCATCGATGCGCGACAACCTCTTTATAATAAATACAGACAATTTGAGAGGTGTCATCGGTTTGTTGCAAGGGATAAAATACGTCATTTTATAAAACCGATCGACCACCACAAGAATGGAATCGTATTTCCTAGAAGTGCGTGGCAACCCAAGCACAAAATATATGTTAACATCATCCCAAAGAATAGTAGGCACTGGTAAAGGTATACGCAATCCAGCGGGCTGTTTATTGTCATTCTCTACCGGACAAGTGCGGCAACTACTGACAATATGTGCGATAACCGGCTTCATCCCGGGCTAATAGAATCGCTCCTCTACTAAGACTATTGTTTTGTCTCGCCCAAAATGTCCACCTAAGCCTCCATCATGTAATTCTCATACAATAAAGTTTCGCAACGAAATGCGAGGAATACATAGACGGGTCCCACGAAACAAATATTTGTCTCTACTGAGATAATTAGTCTCATCGTGAAAGGGATCAGAAAGTATCACATCATAAATGTCACTAAAATCGGGAGAACTGGAATAGTTATTTTTGATACGCTCAAATCCTATCACCTGAGTACTTATCTGAGATAGTACGAGGGTGACTCGACTAAGCGCGTCGGCAACCCTATTCTCCGTTCCCTTACAGTGCTTGAGAACGAAAGTATACTCCTATAAATATGATACACACTTAGTCTGCTGAGCATTCAATTTTTGTTGTGAATTAACATAACAGTTGAGAGATATTACAAGTCGAGTATTTTCCTGTGTAATTATTATTAGTACACATGGTTATGTGTGTAAGAGGGATTTACTCTCACACTGTTTGTTTAAATCTACAGGTCCATTGTAATATTATAAACAGCCCTCTATGGATGAATAATGGGTACTCAAATACTATTTTTCACCTAATTCTACTTGGGTATCATAGGGAGGTTCTAATTTCTCATCTCTGGTTCCTTCCGCACCGCCTGCATCCGCCTCGTCCGCGCTTGCTCACTCTGGATCGTAAGCGCCACGTCCTCCTGCTCGCGATTTGGGGATAACGGGCAGCCTCCAAGCCACCATTGACAGCTGAGAGGGGCACCGCCACCGTCCCTTCATGATGCAATCTGGTCGTCCGCCTTCCGCATAGACCGATCCAGAGTGTTTTTCAGAGATCTGCTTCGCCACCTTCGTTGGACGCGTGCTGGGCTTAGAAGCCGCAGTGTTCGACTTCGACTTCACAACCTTCGCCGGTGACTTGGGTTTCTCCTATGCTAGACCAGCTTCGGAGCCTTCTCCAGGGACTTCACCTGTGCAAGATTTTCCACGCATCCCTGACGCCTCCTCCTGCTGTGTTTTAGCCAGCCGTTGGCATGTCCGCTGCCATTGGGACTCCTCTGCGTTGTCGTCGGCATCACCCTCGGTTGTGTCCATGCCGGATCTGCTGCTTCGGCGCATCCCTGCGTCGTTGGGTTCTTCTACTGTGTTCTTCTCTTGTGGACTGTCATTCCTCTGACATGGGTAATTCTTCAGCGTTGTCGTCGGATGTAATTCAACCTCAGATGAGTGACTGTCAATGATCACATGGCCACTCTGGTTCCCTGAAGATTACCACGGTCTCATTAGAGGACACAAACTATCTTGAATGGTCCCGGACGGTGCAACATGTCATTCGCAGCCATCAGATGTTTGGATACATTGATGGAACAATTTCAGAGCCCCCAGAATGGATACTTCCTAGAAGCGATGGGACTCAGAAAACTCTCAGGTTGTTTCATGGCTTCTTCACTCTATGTCTCTGAAGGTTTACCGGAGTCACATAATGATGGACTCTGCCTTCGAAATCTAGACCCGCGCCCGCGAGACGTATTCTCAAATTGGCAGTTCTGCACAGGTTTATGAACTTACTCGCCGCATTTTGGAACTGCGGCAAGGCTCTATGACGGTGTCGTCCTTTTTTCTAAGTTAAAGCGTCTATATCAGGAGTTGGACTATTTCTCACACTTCACTCCAGCATGCACAGTGGACGATGTTCAGTTACAACAACGGGAGGATCGCTTTCGACTTCATGTCTTCTTGATGGGGTTGAACATGGAGTTTGACATAGTATAGACACATCCTTCACTGCTCTCCTCTCCCGTCCCTTCGGGAAGCTTTCTGCATGGTCCTTAGTGATGAAAACCGTCGGAAGTCCCTTAGTGCGAGTACTCTTCCTAAGCGCTCTGCTCTGACAAGTGTGGGTCGTGGTCATGCCCTCAGCACTAGCTTGTTTATTCCTACTTGTGATTATTGTGGCCGCAAAGGCCACACTTGGGAGGTGTGTTACAAGCTCTACCAACATCTTGCACCTCGTAGTTTTGGTCGTGGACCAGGACATGGGGGCCATCACCAGGATGGCTCCACACCTCATGATGTTGCTTACTCTACAGACGTCACCGACGAGACCTCCAATGTTGTTCTCGGACAGCTTACGACACATAAATGGGACGCTTTTCGCCACCTGCTACACTCTCATCATAATCGGCCTCTGTGTGCTCCTGCTCCCATTGCTTTTATTGATATACCAAGAGCCCATGCAGTCACTGCCTCCTCTGAGTGGGTGAATGATTCTGGTGTCACTCACCACATGACCGACTCCTCCTCAGGTCTTCTCTCTTACATCCTTTTATCTGGTAAGGACAAAGTTATTTCTACTAATGGCTAGTTGTCTCTCATTGCTGGCAAATGTCATATTTCATGTTCCCCTTCTATATCCAACTACTCTTGAAGAAGATGATGGTGCATGCATTCCTGAAGAAGGACAAAGTTCACAGGATATGGTAGAAGATCAACAGGATCCAGCGACTGAAGTTCCTGATGCTGAAGAAAGAATGTCTCTTACTATCAGGCATTTGAGGGATCATCCCAGAAATTAGATCATAGGATATTCTAGCCAAGGAGTTACAACAAGGAGCAGAAATTAGATCATATGTACTCCATCTTTTTGTCTCAAGTTGTGTAACAGCCGCATCTTAACCTACCCCCCCCCTCCATATTAATAAAATTGTATTAAAAAAAGTCTTTAACCTAAACCTACCCCCCCCCCCCGCCCCCTCTTTAAAAAAAACAAACCCGAGCCGACGGATACCCGCATCCCGCACATTTACCCCCGATCCCGCTCCGTCGGCCCCGCCTCCGTCTCCGGAGCACCCGGCGGCCTTCTCCTCCGCCTCCAGTGGCCGGCAAGTCCTTCCTCTAGGCTCGGCACCTCATCCTCTTATTTCCCCGTCGTCTCCGGCGCTCCCCATGGCCGGCATCTTCCGCAACTCCTCCTCTTGGCCGACTGTCCTCTTCATCAAGGCAGCAACCATCTCTTTCTCTTCCAAGGGGTTGACAACCACCGTCTCTCCCTCCGGCGACCTCTCCCGCTCCGTTTGGGTTGGTGCTTGCGAGAGGGACGACTAGGGTTTCCTCCCCTCTCCTCCTTGGGCCGGGATTCGGCTTCTCTTGGGTAAGAAACTCATCTTTCCTCCTAAGTTCAGTTTTCTCATAATGTTTTAGGCTAATTTTCACTCCCCAATCAATGTAATCACGTCAAGTCAATGTGTGTTCGTCGTTTATTCGACTAAACCAGATTTATTTGTGTTTTCCGGTGCATCTCCTCGGATTTAGGTGGTGGAATCGCTCCAAGACCTCTCCGAATTAGGGCTTTCCACATCTAAACGCCGCCAAAATCCCCGATCCCTCGCGGTAGCCTCTTTTCCCCTCACTCTCGAGGGAGGTAAATTCCTAACTCCTTTCATTTTGTGTAGCGCTGTCACCAAATGCGTGTGCAAGTGTAGGAACCTTATTATTGCTTTGAAGTATAATTTTGATCTTGGAACAGGTTTAGCTAAAGTCGTTATCCTCGCTTGCACCATTTAGCTGTCCCTAGCGTTTTCGACGTCAGCTTAAGGCAAGTAGAGAACCCTCTCTCACTTGCAAAACTTTAGATTTAATCTGGATAGCTGTCCTTTTACAATGCTTTTTTTTTTCAAAATTCTGAACTCTCATGATGTTGACATAACAAAATATGATAAGTAACCAGCTAAGCATGAAACATAAAGACAAATCCGTAGTTGTAAGCAAATCTTTGAATTGTAGCGTCTAACAGGGCATCTGTCTGCTGGCATGGTCACGGCAAGCAGGATTACTTTTCTAATAAGACTTGCACCTAGATCTGAATGTGAGCCATGTGCGCCCGCTATAGCACCTACACTTCATCGATCACGACTTACAACATTTTTTACATTAGGCTGTACTCCGGAGTAGGCTAATCTTTCAGAAATGTCCGTTTGACCTGTTTTTTTTTTATATGTTTGGTAGCTTCGTACAAGATAGATCAGTACTCGAATATGTCTGTTTGTTTTTGCTCACATTTTAATTAATAAATTTGCTCCTGTTTAAATCTTAAGTTCTAAGACATTTTTCTTCTGTCTTGAATTTGCCTTAGGTTTCGTGACTGCGCCGCCTGCCCCCTGAGCTACCTCTCGTTCAGCTACAGTTTTGCTTGAAGTTTTTCCTTTGCAGTTTCTTGTATCAGGTTTTATGAATCCTTTACTGTCTGTTCATTTATCATGTACTAGTTATGGTAAGACATTTTCTTTCGAATCTTGGACAACTCTTAGGATGTTTCTGATGTACTAAATCGTTTTATTTACTGTGGTTATTACATCTACTTATAATTCACCAATGTGTGTAGCATTAAAGTTTTTTCCAGAAAATACATGTGCATTAATTTTCACTGTTTTAAAATCTTAAGCGCTTCCGCATAAACCTTTTTAATCAAAAAAATCATAATCCTTTAAACAAATCAACTATTTTTCTTAAATTTCAAATTTTCTCTGTATCCGCCTTAGCAGACATGGTTTCTTTTCGCCCATGTCTGTGGCATCACGGCCCGCCCGAAGCGCACTTTGATTTTCGTCGAGACGGGTCGTGACAGTTGGTATCAGAGCCAGGTTAGCTCAAAAAAAAAAATAGGAAAAATGAAGTATTTTGAAATTATTAAACATTTTAAATGATATTATGTACATACAGGAATATGCATCATACCTCACTCACTCTGTCATTATTTATTGTTCGCGACTGAAACATTGCACACACTCACTCATAATTATGAGTAGTATGCACACGAATGTTAAGGGGTTATGGGTAAACTTAACATTTTTGTACATATGAATTTCCACTAGTCTATACACCGCTTGCGAATATTAAATTGTATGGGCGGTTTAATATTCTCAAGTGCGATAACATTAGAATCATAATATGCATGTCATGTTAGGTGATATGGGCGCTTAACATGACATGTGTATCCATTCATGAACATTCGTAGGAATGCATTTTAGACATAATTGCACTGCATGCATAACATGACTCATTACACAAATGTTAAGTCAAAAACAACAGATGATGATTGTACACACATGGTTTTAAAAAAAAAAATTGTTTGACATTGCATGTGAATTTTTGTCATTTTAACATGAGCATTACCTAGAGTTGTCCAATGAAAATGTTGTAACTAATATATGATTTGTGCATTCGACAGTATCAAAATTCTAGAACCTGTTGTTCCGTAATCTTCTATGATTAACGTAACTGTCCCTGTTAATCGATTTCTTTGTGTTCCTGATTAGATGGCCCCTAAGAGATCTCAGCGCAAGAAGGCTACCCCTCCCGCCGGGGCAGCTCATGGAGACGCCACTGCCCAGCTGTTGAGCCAGATTCTCGAGCGTCTCACTCGCTTAGAGGAAGATCGTCAAACTCCTGACACAGCTCCTGATTCTGGCAGTGCAGGGACAGCTGGAGTCACTGCTACCGCCGCTCTTGGAACCACCCCTCTTGGAACCACCCCTCTTGCACCTGGTTCAGGAACGGGCTTGCGTACTGACACCCTGGTGGTCCCGCTCGTGCCAGGTCTAGTTGCTCCTCCTGCAGCGATGACAGATACGTTGATGTTCAAGAGGCTGAATCCGCCGTCCTTCAATGGCAGTCGTGATTTCTTCGTCATTTCAGAATGGCTCTCCCAGATGGAAAAGCACTTCGAGTATGTCGGTGTCCCTGAGGCACAAAAGGTTCATCTTGCGGCCTACCAGCTGATCGAGGATGCATACACCTGGTGGCTTCAGCGTCGCAGTCTCCCCAATTCTTCCGCTATGACCTGGGAACAGTTCAAGAATGCGCTCATGGAAAAGTTTCTTTCGTCCGTAGAGCGAGACAAGTTAGCTGAGAGGTTCCTGTCCCTTCAGCAGCCCGGCAGGACCGTGACTGAATATGAGATAGAGTTCTCTCGCCTATCTCTCCTTGCCGCAGAGTTCGTGCCCGATGAGTCTAAGAAGATCAGTCGATTCGTGAAGGGCCTCCGACATGACTTCCGCCAGCATGTGGTAGCCCACGGCGCCACCACCTACGCCGAGACTGTTGGGGCCGCCTTGAAGGTTGAGGCTATAGAGTTGGACCGCACTGCCAAGAAAGTTCAGCATAGTACGGGCAATGCCGCTGCACCTGACCACAAGCGTAAGAGTGCTCCACCGCAGGAGCAAGGTCCCAAGGCACAGGAGGTGTGCGCCTACTGCCATAAAGTTGGTCATACCATTCTAGTCTGTCGCTCCCTCCTGAAGAAGCAGAAGATGACTGTGCCTGCACAACAACCCCGAGTTACGCTTTCCTCTGCCTCCTCCGTCTGTACTTACTGCAAGAAGTCGGGTCACATGGTGGGAGATTGTCGCCGCAAGATGAATACCTGCTTCAGATGTGGGCAGTTTGGACATCAGATTAAAGATTGTCCCGTGAAGGAAAGTCCGATCCCCGCTCAGCGTTTGCAGGCTATTTATGGTGCCCAAGATAAGGGCAAAGCTGTGTTGAACGTTACCACTCAGGGAGAGGCGCTCGCATCTACCTCTGTCATCTCTGGTATGTTTTATGTAAAGTTTATTTTGTTAATTTCCTGCATTTTTTTCTTTCATTTGCTGCCTTAGTATCTGATAATCTTGAATGTGCCCGTAATGTTCATTTCTAGGGAGTTTTAGGGTCAAGAACAAGTGGATGCAGATCCTATTCGATTCTGGGGCATCTCACTCTTTTATAGCACGTCATATCGTGGATCTCCATAGTTGGCCTACTTCGCCACTCGAAGTCCCTTTCGAGATCTCTGTGCCCGGTCATGTGCACCTTTCTAGCAGGGGTATTTGCAATTGTCCAATCCTGCTTGGCGAATTGCAAGTCTTCGCCGACCTCATAGTCCTGGATATGACAGAATTTGACGTAATCTTGGGTATGAACTGGCTGGTCGCGTATCGAGCAAAGCTGGACTGTGTGACAAAGAGGGTCAATCTCAGTATCGATGGGAAGGACTTCAGCGTACATGTTCAGCCCACCCGTAGCCACTTGAAGGTAATTTCTGCTGTGCGCGCCTCTCGACTTCTTAGCCAGGGATGTTTTGCTTGCTTTGTTTATGCTTCACATTCAGATGTTGTCATACCGCAATTTGGGTCTATCCTTATTGCTTCCGAATTTCCCGACGTGTTCCCTGCCGAGTTACCCGGAATGCCTCATGTTCGTGAAGTAGAGTTCTCCATCGATGTAGAGCCTGGAACGCGCCCCATATCTAAAGCTCCATACCGCATGGCACCGCGAGAACTGGATGAGCTTAGGTCGCAATTGGATGAGTTGCTTGAGCGTGGGTATATTCGTCCCAGCTCTTCTCCTTGGGGAGCTCTCGTTCTCTTCGTTAAAAAGAAAGACGGATCCATGAGACTGTGCATCGACTATCGGGATCTGAACAAAGTAACCATCAAGAATAAGTACCCCCTCCCGCGCGTGGATGACCTATTTGATCAGCTCAAAGGCAGTACCGTCTTCTCCAAAATAGATCTCAGGTCGGGTTACCATCAGTTGAAGATCAAGGAATCCGACATCCCCAGGACAGCCTTCCGGACTCGGTACGGACACTTTGAATTTTTGGTGATGTCTTTTGGGTTGACTAACGCCCCTTCTGCTTTCATGGATATGATGAACCGTGTCTTCCGCGACTACCTGGATAAGTTCATCATTGTTTTCATTGATGATATCTTGGTCTACTCAAAGACTCGTGAGGAGCATGCAACCCATCTTAAACTCACTCTCTCCACTCTTCGTCAACATCAGCTCTATGCTAAATTGGCGAAATGTGAGTTCTGGCTGGATCGTGTTGCTTTTCTGGGGCATGTCATTTCAGGCGATGGACTTTCCGTTGATCCTACCAAGGTCTCCGCTGTTATGGACTGGAAGCAGCCTTCTACCCCTACTGAGATTCGCAGTTTCCTTGGTTTGGCGGGCTATTACCGGCGTTTCGTCAAGGACTTCTCCTCTCTTGCTGCTCCCCTGACACAATTGACCCAAAAACATGCCCGATTCGAGTGGTCAGATCAATGTGAGCAGGCCTTTTCTGAATTGAAGCAACGTTTGTGTTCAGCGCCAGTTTTAGCTCTTCCTTCAGAGGGGTTGGACTTTTCAGTTTATACCGATGCTTCCGGAGTGGGCTTGGGCTGTGTCCTGATGCAAGAAGATCGTGTTATTGCTTATGGGTCGAGACAGT